>CP136057.1:184011838-184664143 GCA_032464435.1 Aegilops umbellulata | reverse complement strand
ATCGAGATTCAATAAACCATTCATTTTAGGTGCAAGACCATTGAAGGTATTATTCAAATAAATAGAGTAACCATTATTCTCCTGAAATGAATAACCGTATTGCGATAGACATAATCCAATCATGTCTATGCTCAACGCAAACACCAAATAACAATTATTTAGGTGTAACACCAATCTCGATGGTAGAGGGAGCGTGCGATGCTTGATCATATCAACCTTGGAAACACTTCCAACACATCTCGTCAGCTCACCTTTAGCTAGTCTCCGTTTATCCCGTAGCTTTTATTTCGAGTTACTAACACTTAGCAACCGAACCGGTATCTAATACCCTGATGCTACTAGGAGTACTAGTAAAGTACACATTCACATAATGTATATCCAATATACTTCTATCGACAGCCTTCTCATCTACCAAGTATCTAGGGTAATTCTGCTCCAGTGGCTGTTCCCCTTATTACAGAAGCACTCAGTCTCGGGTTTGGGTTCAACCTTGGGTTTCTCCACTAGAGCAACAGCTGATTTGCCGTTTCATGAAGTATCCCTTCTTGCCCTTGCCCTTCTTGAAACTAGTGGTTTCACTAACCATCAACAATTGATGCTCCTTCTTGATTTCTACTTTCGCGGTGTCAAACATCGCGAATATTTCAAGGATCATCATATCTATCCCTGATATGTTATAGTTCATCACGAAGCTCTAGCAGCTTGGTGGCAATGACTTTGGAAAAACATCACTATCTTATCTGGAAGATCAACTCCCACTCGATTCAAGTGATTGTTGTACTCAGACAATCGGAGCACAAGCTCAACGATTGAGCTTTTCTCCCTCAGTTTGCAGGCTAAGAAAATCGTCGGAGGTCTTACACCTCTTGACGTGGGCACGAGCCTAAAATCCCAATTTCAGCCCTCGAAACATTTCATACATTCCGCGACGTTTTGAAAACGTCTTTGGTGCCTCAACTCTAAACCGTTTAAGTGAACTATCACGTAGTCATCAAAACGTGTATGTCAGATGTTCGCAACATCCACATACCATGTTCGAGGTCCAGCACACCGAGCGTTGCATTAAGGACATAAGCCTTCTATTGTCCACATAATTGCTACTATCAACTTTCAACTATATTTTCTCTAGGAACATATCTAAAACAGTGGAACTAAAGCGTGAGCTTACGACATAATTTGCAAAGATCTTTTGACTATGTTCAGGATAATTAAGTTCATCTTATGAACTCCCACTCAGATAGACATCCCTCTCGTCATCTAAGTGATTACATGATCCGAGTCAACTAGGCCGTGTCCTATCATCACGTGAGACGGACTAGTCATCATCGGTGAACATCTCATGTTGATCGCATCTTCTATACGACTCATGTTCGACCTTTCGGTCCTCCGTGTTCCGAGGCCATGTCTGGACATGCTAGTCTCGTCAAGTTAACCTAAGTGTTTCGCATGTGTTCCGAGGCCATGTCTGTACATGCTAGGCTCGTCAACACCCTTTGTATTCGAACGAAAGAATCTATCACACCCGATCATCACGTGGTGCTTCGAAACGACGAACCTTCGCAACGGTGCACAGTTAGGGAGAACACTTTCTTGAAATTTTAATGAGGGATCATCTTATTTACTACCGTCGTTTTAAGCAAATAAGATGCAAAAACATGATAAACATCACATGCAATCAAATAGTGACATGATATGGCCATCATCACTTTGCTCCTTTTGATCTCCATCTTCGGGGCTCCATGATCATCATCGTCACCGGCATGACACCATGATCTCTATCATCATGATCTCCATCATCGTGTCTTCATGAAGTTGTCTCGCCAACTATTACTTCTACTACTACAGCTAACGGTTAGCAATAAAGTAAAGTAATTACATGACGTTTACGTTTGACACGCAGGTCATAAATAAATTAAGACAACTCCTATGGCTCCTGCCGGTTGTCATATTCATCGACATGCAAGTCGTGATTCCCATTACAAGAACATGATCATCTCATACATCACATATATCATTCATCACATCCTTTTGGCCATATCACATCACATGGCATACCCTGCAAAAACAAGTTAGACGTCCTCTAATTGTTGTTTGCATGTTTTACGTGGCTGCTATGGGTTTCTAGCAAGAACGTTTCTTACCTACGCAAAACCACAACATGATATGTCAATTGCTATTTACCCTTCATAAGGACCCTTTTCATCGAATTCGATCCGACTAAAGAGGGAGAGACTGACACCCGCTAGCCACCTTATGCAACTAGTGCATGTCAGTCGGTGGAACCTGTCTCACGTAAGTGTACGTGTAAGGT
This sequence comes from Aegilops umbellulata, assembly GCA_032464435.1. Taxonomy (NCBI): domain Eukaryota; kingdom Viridiplantae; phylum Streptophyta; class Magnoliopsida; order Poales; family Poaceae; genus Aegilops; species Aegilops umbellulata. The sequence goes on along the minus strand of CP136057.1, from coordinate 184,661,832 downwards.
CGGTCCGGGCCGCTTCATCCCACAATGCCGCTGAATCAAGATTGGACTAGTAACGGTAAGCATATTGAACAAAATCAACGCCCACAACTACTTTGTGTTCTACTCGTGCAAAGAATCTACGCAATAGACCTAGCTCAGATACCACTGTTGGGTAACGTAGCAGAAATTCAAAATTTTCCTACGTGTCACCAAGATCTATCTATGGAGAAACCAGCAACGAGGGGAGGAAGAGTGCATCTACACACCCTTGTAGATCGCTAAGCGGAAGCGTTCAAGTGAACGGGGTTGATGGAGTCGTACTCGCCATGATCCAAATCACCGATAACCAAGTGCCGAATGGACGGCACCTCCGCGTTCAACACACGTACAGCCCGGTGACGTCTCCCATGCCTTGATCTAGCAACGAGAGAGGGAGAGGTTGAGGAAGACTCCGTCCAGCAGCAGCACAACGGCGTGGTGGTGGTGTAGGAGCGTGGCAATCCTGCAGGGCTTCGCCAAGCACCGCGGGAGAGGAGGAGGGAGAGAAGCAGGGCTGCGCCATGGAGAGGTCAGAACTCATGTGTTGGCAGCCCCAAAACCCTCAAGTATATATAGGGGAGAGGGATGGGGTCTGCCCGCTTTAGGTTTTCCACCCCAAGGGGTGCGGCAGCCCCAAACCCATCTAGGGTGGCGGCCAAAGGGGGTAGGGGAAACTTGCCCCCCAAGCTAGGTGGGGCGCCCCCTCCCCAAACCCTAGGCGCCAGGGGCCCTTGTGGGGGGGGGCACCAGCACACTTGGGGCTGGTCCCCTCCCACTCTTGGCCCATGCAGCCCTCCGGGGCCGGTGGTCCCACTTGGTGGACCCCGGGGACCCTCCCGGTGGTCCCGGTACGTTACCGATAAAACCCGAAACTCTTTCGGTGACCAAAACAGGACTTCCCATATATAAATATTTACCTCCAGACCATTCCGGAACTCCTCGTGACGTCCGGGATCTCATTCGGGACTCCGAACAACATTCGGTAACCACATACGAACTTCCTTTATAACCCTAGCGTCATCGAACCTTAAGTGTGTAGACCCTACGGGTTCGGGAACCATGCAGACATGACCGAGACGTTCTCCAGTCAATAACCAACAGCAGGATCTGGATACCCATGTTGGTTCCCACATGTTCCATGATGATCTCATCAGATGAACCACGATGTCGAGGATTCGATCAATCCCGTATACAATTCCCTTTGTCTAGCGGTATTGTACTTGCCCGAGATTCGATCGTCGGTATCCCGATACCTTGTTCAATCTCGTTACCGGCAAGTCTCTTTACTCGTTCCGTAACACATCATCTCGTGATCAACTCCTTGATCACACTGTGCACATTATGATGATGTCCTACCGAGTGGGCCCAGAGATACCTCTCCGTCACACGGAGTGACAAATCCCAGTCTTGATTCGTACCAACCCAACAGACACTTTCGGAGATACCTGTAGTGCACCTTTATAGCCACCCAGTTACGTTGTGACGTTTGGCACACCCAAAGTATTCCTACGGTATCCGGGAGTTGCACAATCTCATGGTCTAAGGAAATGATACTTGACATTAGAAAAGCTTTAGCATACGAACTACACGATCTTGTGCTATGCTTAGGATTGGGTCTTGTCCATCACATCATTCTTCTAATGATGTGATCCCGTTATCAATGACATCCAATGTCCTTGGTCAGGAAACCGTAACCATCTATTGATCAACGAGCTAGTCAACTGGAGGCTTACTAGGGACATGGTGTTGTCTATGTATCCACACATGTATCTGAGTTTCCTATCAATACAATTCTAGCATGGATAATAAACGATTATCATGAACAAGGAAATATAATAATAACCTATTTATTATTGCCTCTAGGGCATATTTCCAACACTTTGATCAACAAATATAAGATAGATAAATTAACTAAAAGTGGTAGGCAATGAACGAAGCATGCCCTGCTGCGGTGACACGAGGCTAGGTGCATGTACCAAGGTTAACCTCACTTGCAATGAAATCTGTGAAAAAACCCAACTACTCTTACTATGCGCTATTAGTTGCCTCTATCTACAATGATACAGTTATAGTTGCTATATTTACACGAAACAAACGGAGTTTGTTGCAGCTAAAATGTTTGCACGGACGGTAGTATTTCCAGCAAATCGTGAGTCCAAAGAAAATAAATTATGTGGGTTACCATATATTTAGGATACCAAATTGAATATGCTTCTTTACTTCTTTGACCAATAAATATATGATAGAAAAATTAACTAAAAATAGTAATCAATGAACGAAGCATGCCCCTGATGTGGCGACACGAGGCTATAAGTGCATGTAACAAGGTTGAGTTCACTTGCAATGAAATCTACGTTTCATGATTACTTTATGGTGTGGCTGGTATGTTTCATTCAATGTGTGTTATAGCTTATCGTTTCACAATGTTGTGCCCACAGTAATCTAATTTCATTCTTATTTTAATCATGCATAGTGTATCCCTTATTAGGGAAGGGCCGAGTTTATGTGTGTGGCCAACTTGTCCATTGATGTGAATGACACAGTTCAGTTTGACATGATGTTGTTAAAAAATGGCATACCCTTGACCCTCACAATCACAACGAGGGAGGGAGAACATATTTCCATGGTGCAAATTTGGTTCAAATTGCCACAGAGTTAGGGATGCAAGTTGGGAGGGCGTTCTTACTATTTCTTCACTAATTTGGGGAGGCGCACATCAAGAGCAAAAGCTATTTGTGATGCAATGTCCCGCGATCACCATAATATGTATAGTTTTAGTGGTGATCTGGATGTCATATATATATATATATATATATATATATATATATATATGTATGTATGTATATATATATATATGTACTGCTTCATGGTACTAGTTAGCACTCTATTGAACATACATATGTTGTATGCACTCACTGGTACGCGTCAGTGCTATACAAATGGTTTTTAACCCCTTTCCGCGATGACATTTGGAAACGTCGCCAAGTGAGTGTGGGTGATAGGGGGGTCCTTCCTGCATGACCCAAAAACCGTCAGGGATAGGGAGCCAAGATGCATATATAGTACTCGTACTCGTTTGTGCTCGCATTGCCATCACAATCGGTATTCTGTGGGCTACGTTTAAGATGCCCGACCCATCACAAAGAGTTCACTATTATAGAATGTGTATGATAAGAATACAATCACACACATTCACTTTTACCAAACCGTATGCGACAACTAATTAAGAAGATTAGCTAATCGTTGTATGAGTGTCGGACGGGATTACGAAACGTCGAACTGTAACATCCCAAAATTCTAAATTTTGGAATGTTATATTAAATAGATAGATAGATTGTTTGTTTGATTGTTGTGTGATTGATTGAGTGAAATTCAAAACTTTTGAAAGTTAAATGAGAGGGAATAAAAGGACTTTCCCAAACTTTCATTTTTGCTTTTATGATCTCCATGAATTCAAAATCTTTTCATCACAAAACCCTGGAGAGAAGATGACATGACTTCTTTCATTTATTTAAATGAAAAGGGGTGTTGAAGATATTTGAATTACACTTGGAAATATTTCCAATTCTGAAACTTTATGCAACTCAATGATTTTCACGAGAGAAGATAAAATGACTTCTTCAAATTATATGAAATATGAGTTGGGAGTTTCAAAGAAACTCAAATTTAAAATCCATTTGAAATTATTTTTCAATTAGGGTTATTTGAGTTTTATTCAAATTATTTTTCTCCAAAAATAAAATACATGGAAAATAGGGTAACATGATTCCCTACATCACAAAATTGGAGATCATTTTGGTATTTTTAAAGTGATTTTTACTGGATTTTATTAGGGCAGTAGCACTCTTTGCTTTATTTGTATTTGTGTGGATATTACCTGACTCTATAAAAATGTTCATGTCATAGAAAATCTTTTTCTGAAATTTTTGATATATAATATGCCTATATAAAATGTTTATTTTATTTTTGTTATTCAGTTTTCCTTTCTGATTCTATTTAAAAAACTGTACGTGCGGCCCATAGTTATTTGTCGCCCACGTGCGCATGATAGTAACAGCGAGCGCCCCATCATTTTTTTTCCAATATGAGCCAGGCCCAACCGGCCATATTCTTTCCCCAGGATTTTTTCCCAAATGATTTTTTTTTCGTTGACCAATAAAAAACTGCAACTCCAGCGTACGCGCGCGGGGCCGGCCGAAGGCCTTTAGGCCCGTGCGAGGCGTCCTTTTCTTCTCTGTTTCGTTTAATTACGTCTACGTTTAGTCCCACATTGCCTAGCCTTTGACCCTAAGCCTCTTTTCCATCAATAAATATAAACCCATAGTGCCTCCAAAAATCATCTGATTCGGGTTAAATCAATATTTTGATTTGACTAGATTATTTAAAAAAAAATATTTTCTCCTCTCCGGCGCGACCTTTGGAATTGTCTTCTCTCTCCGAAGTCATTTTTTCTCTACCTTATAAAGGTATCTTTATTTTTTTCTTTATTTTTCTTCTTTTTATACTTCTGCAGTTTATTATTTTCAAGACTAATACGGTAGAATAATTAGATTATTAATTAGTCTACGTATTTATACATTAGACCTTAGCCGTAGCTAATTTTCTTCCGAACAACAACTTGGCCCTGATTTTTCAAATAGCCATAACTTTTCACTCGTTTATCTAAATTAGATGAAACCAACGCCCGCTTCTTCGTTACGATCTCCTCTATCCAGTAATCCAACTCAAACATGTTTTTGAATGTTTAAAATTTGAATTAGATCAGATTTGAATTTGAACTTCGTTTGATCATAACTTGAGTTTCGTAACTCCGATTTAGTTGATTCTTTTTGCAAATCAAAGCTCTTGACCTAAACTTTCTGATAAGGCCAAATTCACATAATTTTGGTACTGTTAGAAATTGTTTTATGTTGCAAGAGTTATTTGTTTCGTTTGATGTTTTCCGAATTGTCTTCTTCGATCTTTCAGATCTTTTGAGTGAGTGCTTATGTGTGGTTACTATTGCTTGCTTACGATAGATTGACCGGACTGAGACGAGTAGAACTATCAAGAGTTTTGAGTGCGAATTATCTTCATCAACATTGCAGGCAAGTTCACACTTTGATCATATCCCTTTTCATACCCAGTTTATGCATTAGTTTCAACCCTCAAACATTGCATGAGTAGGATTGATAACATGTGGGTATTGGGAAGTAGTTGATGAGGTAGGAACCTATTGCCCTGTTACTATCAAACCCTTGGGAGTTACTATTACGTTATGCTTATATTGCCATTCTATGCTCGTAGACGTGGATTGGGTTTTGAGAGTATCCGTGACAGATGTGAGATTGTTAATTAATGGTTTATTTAACGTGGCAACTTAAACACACGTTTGGGTGGATTGAGGTACCTGGGTATTCCAGGATTGCCTGTCTAGGTACCTGGGTACTCCAGGATTGCCTTTTTTTTATGGAACGCCACCCAGGCTCAAAGGGATCATGAGATTATTCATACTACAAACTTCCGTGTGCAGCCACAAGCCATTATGGGCTCTGGCATAGTTGACTAAGTCGTGCGAACTCTTACAGTGGTAGACTAGAAGATGTAGGGGATGTAGGTTGGTATGGTCTATCACATCGTAAGGTGCTAGCGCTTCTGAAAGACTATGTCTCGGTCATCCGTTTCTCAAATACCATGCAGTGCGAGAAATCCAACGGAGGCGATCGAGTCTTATGGGGAAAAGTGCGCAAACCTCTGCAGCGTGTACAAACGAATCATGATTAGCCATGTCCCCGGTTATGGACGTTTTGAGTATCTAGTACTTGGATTATCCTGTTGATCTCATCACGTTACTTAAATAATTTGTTGGGTTTTAATGATGATGCTTAATTGGGATTGAGAATGCTGTCAACCATTCTCAATGTTTAACAACCACCATGATAGTTAAATAAAATTTATTCCTTTGCAGTAGGGAAAAACTGGCTTTTCACAAAAACATTATAACCATAGAGCTTTTCCACCAGCCATATATGCATGTAGTGATAGCCATTGTTCATCATTTTCTCTACGGTGTGAATTTGCCAGTACATTCAATGTACTGACCCATTTCGGGCTGCAACGTCCGATGTTGCAGGTTTCTTACGACGAGTAAGTGATACGTTAGGGTTACGATTTCTACACTCAACTTTGCCGTTGGTGTTAATGGGAATCCACAACCTTGTTGCTTCCGCTATATGGATTGAGGTAATAGTATTTACGTTACTTTATACATGTGATTTACCTCTGTTATAAATCCTTCGAGTACTGTGTGTGTCAGCATACCAATCCAGGGATGACACTTAAGCACAGAGACTTGATCCATTCGGGTTGGGTCGCTACAAGATGGTATCAGAGCACATGTTGACTGTAGGACGTGACCCTAGAAACTGACAAGCCCATAGGAAAGATTTTCCCTACAACTTCATCTTCAAAAAGATCTTTTACATCTCCTCTCTTCTGAGCTTATTCAAATATTCTCTTTAGTGAGACTATACCCCTTTTTCCCCTTTGGATCACTTGAAGATTCGACTGATGAGACCACTCCAAGATGTACAAGATATCAGACAACTAAGACCATTTGGAATCAAGGAGATTTTACCATACATTATGATAATGGAAACTACAATGGTTGAAGATTCCGAAGACTAGGAGAATTTGAAGGCTCTAAAGAATTCCCAGATTTGTATGACCTAGTAAGGCTACCCTTATGGAACTTGACAGACTATGGACGCTGTCAATACCCGAGATCAAGGAGTATTGGAGAAAGACCGGAACATGGAGTATTGGAGACAGACTATTTGTCACCGTGCTGGGTTAAGCATGCATATGCATGGAATGATTGGATGGTAGAAGGCTGATGGAGCACCTATCAGCAAGAGATGGAGTTTTAACCTTAACGGGTGTATCACCAGGATCTGGAGCGTTACATCAAGAAGTTAAGATGGACATACAGGAAGCCGTATTTGACGAGAAAGCATTTCGTGAAGAACTTAGGACCAAGAAGCTAAAGTAGCACAGCTAGAGGAGCAAAACCTTGAGACATATAAAGATTCATCATGAAGGATCATGCTCCATGTCGAGGTTGATGAAACCCAGAAGTTTGGAATGCAACTACAGTAATATTAAAGGATGTCACGAGAGACTCTACGTCAACAGAGGTGATCTGGCAAAAGAATTTTAGAAGGTTAAGCATGATTAGAAGAAGCCATCGGAGACATGAACAAGACTTGAAGAGTTTGACGACTTTGAAGATTTATTGACCTTTAGAAGACCAAACTCCTGTATATACCTACGTAATGCGATGATTGTGAGCTGTCATTTGTTTGTTGTTTTTTTCGACAGCCACAATAAAATCTGTCTTTTCAAAACCATTGTTTGTATTGTGTGCATCCCTCTCTATCTCTCTTACCCCACCCCAAAACCCATGTACCCAATAGAGGATGAATGGAGATGAGCTTGTATTTTCTGGACCGATGAGTCAATTGGAGACAGACCGATGGATTCAGAACATGGAGGATCACATGGAGAATAACCCTATAGCCGGAAAGGATATGACCCAGCATGCTCTTCAGTGCTTTGTAAGAGTTGCTGCTACTTGGTGGAGGATGTACCAAACCATCAATGGATGGCAAAGAGTAACCACTTGGGAAGAATTTAAGTTGACTCTACAAAGATCTCGTCTTGTGTCCCAGAAGTTGAGGCCTTATGGAAAGGATATGAAGAAACCTTGTGCATAGAAGCTTGTGGAGAAATAGGACACAACCATGAAGAAAATAAGGACGAATACCCTCATAAGCAGAGGATTACCAAAGGATTTAACCGAGGATCTCAGGGAATTTCGGTTGGAGATTGTTCCCAAAGGTTTTGTTGCAGCAATGGAAGTTCAGTCAACATTGTTGGGAAAGATCTGTGAAGCTCAGACGGATGACAAAGAGATTGCTGAGGTAAAAGAGAGAATGAGCAAAGGAAAGGCCAAAGGTTTTCGTAAGGATGATCACGACACCTTATGGTTCGAGGACCGTGTATATGTGCCCAACAATGCAAAGATCAGGAAGTTAATACTTCAGGAGGCTCATGACTCACCATACTCGATACACCCTAGAAACACCAAGATGTATTTGGATTTGAAGGAATGTTTCTGGAGGACGGAGATGAAGAAGGATATTGCCGAGTATGTAGCCGTATGTGATGTATGTCAGAGAGTGAAGGCAGAGCATCAAAAGCCAGCCAGATTGTTACAGCCTATGCCGATACTCGAATGGAAGTGGGATAAACTTGGCATGGATTTTATCACTGGATTACCCAGGACCAAATCAGGATATGATTCTATATGGGTAGTAGTTGATCGCTTGACCAAAGTGGCTCACTTTATCCCAGTGAGAACAACTTATACAAGTGCAAAGTTGGCCAAGATATATATGACCAGGATTGTATGTCTGCATGGAGTTCCGAGGACCATCATATCAGATAGAGGAACACAGTTTACCTCAAAGTTTTGGAATTAGCTGCACCAGGCTTTGGGTACTAGGCTAGAGTTCAGTACAGCCTTTCATCCGCAGACAGATGGATAGACCGAGAGAGTTAATCAGATTCTGAAGGACATGTTGAGAGCGTGTGCGCTAAATTATGGATCTAGTAGTGATGATAATCTACCTTACGCGGAATTCTCATACAACAACAGTTACCCAGCCAGTTTGAAGATGGCCCCGTTTGAAGCTTTGTATGGGAGGAGCCAGACACCGTTGATGTGGGATGAAGTTGGAGACTGTCAGTTGTTTGGACCAAATGTGATCAAGGAGTCAGAAGAGAATGTTAAGTTGATTTGAGATAGACTGAAGGTAGCTCATCCCAGGCAGTAGAGTTATGCAGACTCAAAAATGCAAGGAGGTAGTCTATGAAATTGGAGACAGAGCATGTCTTCGTGTGTCCCCTCTACGAGGAGTTAAACGATTTGGAGTTAAGGTAAAGTTAGCCCCGAGATTTGTAGGACCATACCGAGTTTTGGAGCGTATGGGAGAAGTGGCCAACAAGTTGGAGTCATCCGAAGGACTGTCAGGAGTTCATGATGTGTTTCACGTTCCCAGTTGAAGAAGTGCCATGCAGAGATGGCCAATATTCCCCTGTAAGGACGCTTGACCCTGGAAAGGATAATAATGTCCCACGAAGTGGAGTATGGACTTCATAAGTATAAGGCTTTATCTCGATATGTGGGGTATCCCCAAGAGTATGAAGAGATAAATTACTAGTGGATATAAAGGAGGTATGATGTCGGAAATATGGATCAATGGAAACTCCATGATGAGTCTGAGTAATCATGTCCTAGTTTGGTGCCAATAGAAGGAAGACAGTACAATTGGATGGATTTAAGAATACTAGGAAGTTGAAAGTTGGAATAATGATCAGTTGCCCGATGATAAGTTCAAGGACTACAAGTGATGAGATGGGCCATAACCCACAGGCCCCAGGACCTACCAAGAAGCAAGCACATTCTTGCTAAAGGAAAAACCCTGGAAGAAGTTACGATTTTATCGACAGACGATCTTATAGGAATAACGCAAAACCTGAGGGTTGGGAAGGAACGATAGATGTTTGTTTGGCTTGCAGAATCAATGGATTTAACCGATCTTGGTTCGTCGACAAGAGAAATTCTGCAATGCTTGTGAGGATGATTGAGTGTTAGAATGCGAGATTCGCTAAACCATATACATGGTAATGATTTGGGTGCGGGATGGATTGATCACCATACCGACTTACTCTTATTATTCGCCTAGCTATACGGGATGGTAAATCTGAGTGACTTACCTATAGTAGAGAGACGACGATCAAAACCTTGTTTGAGCCTTAGGATGGTATAAGTATTTTCCCTCGTACAAGGCAGTTGTTGCCAATTGTAGGATATACGGTGCGGTTCAACCCAGACCCATTTCCTGCAGGAGAATCCCTAAATTGTTGACCACCATGAGATATCGATAGTTATTTAGTTTTGGCGCCAGACCCGTCAGCTAAGAAGACCCAATCTCGGAATAACCTTACCAAGAGGAAAGGACAAGAATTGTGTTAAAGGTTATGCCACTACCGGAAGAGCCTAGAGAAGGAATTATCTCGAGAATATGAGAAGACCGGCCCTGTCAAGAATAAGGATGGAGTATATGAGTATTGATGGGACCGTAATGATGTTTCTAAGGGTGGTAGCACCCCAGACCCCCCCTGTGATGATCGATGGATTTTGAGAAGACCCCAAACCTAACCTATTTATTTCTGACCTCTCAGAATCTCGAGGACGAGATTCATTTTAAGGGTGGTAGGTTTGTAACATCCCAAAATTCTAAATTTTGGAATGTTATATTAAATAGAAAGATAGATTGTTTGTTTGATTGTTGTGTGATTGATTGAGTGAAATTCAAAACTTTTGAAAGTTAAATGCGAGGGAATAAAAGGACTTTCCTAAACTTTCATTTTTGCTTTTATGATCTCCATGAATTCAAAATCTTTTCATCACAAAACCCTGGAGAGAATATGGCATGACTTCTTCCATTTATTTAAATGAAAAGGGGTGTTGAAAATATTTGAATTACACTTGGAAATATTTCCAATTCTGAAACTTTATGCAACTCAATGATTTTCACGAGAGAAGATAAAATGACTTCTTCAAATTATATGAAATATGAGTTGGGAGTTTCAAAGAAACTCAAATTTAAAATCCATTTGAAATTATTTTTCAATTCGGGTTATTTGAGTTTTATTCAAATTATTTTTCTCCAAAAATAAAATACATGGAAAATAGGGTAACATGATTCCCTACATCAGAAAATTGGAGATCATTTTGGTATTTTAAAAGTGATTTTTACTGGATTTTATTAGAGCAGTAGCACTCTTTGCTTTATTTGTATTTCTGTGGATATTATTTGACTCTATAAAAATGTTCATGTCGTAGAAAATCTTTTTCTGAAAATTTTGATATATAATATGCCTATATAAAATGTTTATTTTATTTTCGTTATTCAGTTTTCCTTTATGATTCTATTTAAAAAACTGTACGTGCGGCCCATAGTTATTTGTCGCCCACGTGCGCATGATAGTAACAGCCAGCGCCCCATCATTTTTTTCCAATATGGGCCAGGCCCAACCGGCCATATTCTTTCCCCAGGATTTTTTCCCAAATGATTTTTTTCCGTTGACAAAAAAACTGCAACCGCAGCGTACGCGCGTGCGGCCGGCCGAAGGCCTTTAGGCCCGTGCGAGGCGTCTTTTTCTTCTCTGTTTCGTTTAATTACGTCTATGTTTAATCCCACATTGCCTAGCCTTTGACCCCTAAGCCTCTTTTCAATCAATAAATATAGACCCATAGAGCCTCCAAAAATCATCCGATTCGGGTTAAATCAATATTTTGATTTGACTAGATTCTTTAAAAAAAATATTTTCTCCTCTCCGGCGCGACCTTTGGGAATTGTCTTCTCTCTCCGAAGTCATTTTTTCTCTACCATATAAAGCTATCTTTATTTTTTTCTTTTTTTCTTCTTTTTATACTTCCATAGTTTATTATTTTCTAGACTAATACGGTAGAATAATTAGATTATTAATTAGTCTACATATTTATACATTAGACCTTAGCCATAGCTAATTTTCTTCCTAACAACAACTTGGCCCTGATTTTTCAAATAGCCATAACTTTTCACTCGTTTATCTAAATTAGATGAAACCAACGCCCACTTCTTCGTTACGATCTCCTCTATCCAGTAATCCAACTCAAACATGTTTTTGAAAGTTTAAAATTTGAATTTGAACTTCGTTTGATTATAACTTGAGTTTCGTAACTCCGATTTAGTTGATTCTTTTTGCAAATCGAAGCTCTTGGCCTAAACTTTCTGATAAGGCCAAATTCACATAATTTTGGTACTGATAGAAATTGTTTTATGTTGCAAGAGTTATTTGTTTCGTTTGATGTTTTCCGAATTTTCTTCTTCGATCTTTCGGATCTTTTGAGTGAGTGCTTATGTGTGGTTACTATTGCTTGCTTACGATAGATTGACCGGAGTGAGACGAGTAGAACTATCAAGAGTTTTGAGTGCGAATTATCTTCATCAACATTGCAGGCAAGTTCACACTTTGATCATATCCCTTTTCATACCCAGTTTTATGCATTAGTTTCAACCCTCAAACATTGCATGAGTAGGATTGATAACATGTGGGTATTGGGAAGTAGTTGATGAGGTAGGAACCTATTGCCCTGTTACTATCAAACCCTTGGGAGTTACTATTACGTTATGCTTATATTGCCATGCTATGCTCGTAGACGTGGATTGGGTTTTGAGAGTATCCATGACAGATGTGAGATTGTTAATTAATGGTTTATTTAAGGTGGCAACTTAAACACACATCTGGGTGGATTGAGGTACCTGGGTATTCCAGGATTGCCTGTCTAGGTACCTGGGTACTCCAGGATTGCCTTTTTTTATGGACCGCCACCCAGGCTCAAAGGGATCATGAGATTATTCATACTAGAAACTTCCGTGTGCAGCCACAAGCCATTATGGGCTCTGGCATAGTTGACTAAGTCGTGCGAACTCTTACAGTGGTAGACTAGCAGATGTAGGGGATGTAGGTTGGTACGGTCTATCACATCGTAAGGTGCTAGTGCTTCTGAAAGACTATGTCTCGGTCATCCGTTTCTCAAATACCATGCAGTGCGAGAAATCCAACGGAGGCGATCGAGTCTTATGGGGAAAAGTGTGCAAACCTCTGCAGGGTGTACAAACTAATCATGATTAGCCGTGTCCCCGGTTATGGACGTTTTGAGTATCTAGTACTTGGATTATCCTATTGATCTCATCACGTTACTTAAATAATTTGGTGGGTTTTAATGATGATGCTTAATTGGGATTGAGAATGCTGTCAACCATTCTCAATGTTTAACAACCACCATGATAGTTAAATAAAATTTATTCCTTTGCAGTAGGGAAAAACTGGCTTTTCACAAAAACATTATAACCATAGAGCTTTTCCACCAGCCATATATGCATGTAGTGATAGCCATTGTTCATCATTTTCTCTACGGTGTGAATTTGCCAGTACATTCAATGTATTGACCCATTTCGGGCTGCAACGTCTCATGTTGTAGGTTTCTTACGACGAGTAAGTGATACGTTAGGGTTACGATTTCTACACTCAACTTTGCCGTTGGTGTTAATGGGAATCCACAACCTTGTTGCTTCCGCTTTATGGATTGAGGTAATAGTATTTACGTTACTTTATACATGTGATTTACCTCTGTTATAAATCCTTCGAGTACTGTGTGTGTCAGCATACCAATCCAGGGATGACACTTAAGCACAGAGACTTGATCCATTCGGGTTGGGTCGCTACACGAACCATCGTAACATCGTCGTACATGACAACTATCACACACGCTATTCTGTGGTGCAACGTTTGCGATGCATACTTCATCAGAAACAGTTCATGGTTGCGAATCATGTACGATAAGGCAACTATAACAAACGTTTAGTTTGCCCGCACCGTTTGTGATATTGTCTGACATCTCACATGCTTACGGCAACTGTGTGCATGCTTGCACATGTTTACTCTTTGTGAACCGTGTCATATTATGGTGTATATCGCAAACGTTTGTGTTTTTCCATCCATGTGTGCCGTAATGACCTGGAGAGCATAATTTCATCGTAATTTAATTGTTTCTATTTCAAATAGTACTAGATTTGAATTTGAATGTATGCGATAGCTTTATTCATATCCATTAGGTTCAAACAACCAATGCGTTATTCGATTCATAGGTACAAAAGTTCAAGAATTACGTAAGAACCAAATAAAGAATGATGAACCACAGTGAGAGCGGCGTTTTGGCTCCTAGGAGCATATGCACCCATTGTCGAAATACACATTTCGAAAAGTTGAAAAATTCGGAACAAAAATCCCATGTGTATATCCGGACATTTTATGTGCGTTCACAAGGTTTCGGCGAAAAACGACGTTTTTTGTGGCTTGTGTAAAAAAGATAAAGAAATGCCTCGTGAAAAGTTAGAATGAAGCATCAGAAATTGTCTTTTTTACACAAGCCACAAAAAACCTCATTTTTCACTGAAACCTTGTGCACGCACATAAAATGTCCGAATATACACACAGGATTTTTGTTCCGAATTTTTCAACTTTTCAAAATGTGTATTTTGACAATGGGTGCATATGCACCTAGGAGCCAAAGGCAATTGTACTATTAAAGATAATAAAGAAAGAGGCGAAATACATTCTGGTTGCTGAACAAGGTGAAGCGGAATGCCCATATTGTGCCCTCCTCCATGCAGAAGGCACGTACGACTCTAGTCCAATCCCTTGTGATGGCCGACCGCCCATCCTTCACGGTCTTCATGAAAACATCTAGATAATCATCATGTTCTGGTAGAAATACTTTAACCTTTGCATGCCCACAAATCATGCAGTTTGAGAGGTAATCTTGAGTAAACTGTTTTGGGATCCACTACAAAGGAAAACGATCCAGACATTGTCATCTAGCACAACTCATTATGAGCAGTAAAAAGAAGGCTGCAGAGGTCTTACTTGCCATCCTGCAGTTCACTGTTGTCTTGGATGAAGTGTAAACAAATAGTTTAATTGCCATCTTTTGACCCATTTTACTAACAATCTTTTATCAACTTCCTCACTGGATGCTGGTTCATCGATATCTCATTTCCCATATGCAGAAAGGGTTGAAGTGCGGATCTTTACCAATGACATATGTACCTAAAAGCACCAAATTAATATTAGAAGCTAAACATCAATTGCACAATGATGTAGTACAACACTGTTTTATAATATTTTATAACATCCAATATACTAACATATTAGATGAGTTAACATCTTATATTATTGGTCGGAAGGAGTTTATTGCATTTTTACAAATTATCGGTTGATTAACTACTGTTGTATCCATGGGTTAGAGTTAGTTTGAGCTAGTTCGGGCTCAAATAGGCCTAAAGTATATCCAAACATGAGGGCTAGTTTGAGCTAGTTGCATCTAACCCACCCAAAAAAACTATCCAACCCAAGAGGTGCTAATTGGAGCTAGTTCTCCTAGTGCATTTATTGTCAATCTAACCCTGTCATCCAAACACCTCTTTGGATGGAGTAAGTTCAGGGTTAGTCATGAGCTAGAAACTAACTCTAACCTCTAGCTAAGTTGAGTATCCAAACATGGCTGTGTCGTTGTTGTTGTTGCTGCTGCTCTTCTACGTATATCTAGACATCATCAGAACATTAAGGTAACACTCTCCCTTGTTGCTATGTAGCCTAGGGTTGAATATTTAGACATTAAGTACAGTGCATGTTGCTATGTAGCCTCAGATATATTACATATGGCCCTAGTTAACCTAATGATAAATGGGTTACATATATATTCAGTTAAAAGTCCGATTCACCGATTAGTCCCTTATCAGCCCCCGACCTATATGGTACCAGCTACCGAAATCCTGAACAGTGAGTATATAGAAGCCATGGGATGAAACTAACCTCGATGGAAAACAACAGTCGTTCCCAAAATTGTCCTGTGTAGGTACATCGAGAGGCATCTTAAGCACAACAGGCTAAACATCAACCAAAATTATCCATGGCAGACAAAATAATATCCAAAAGATAGCTTCAGTGTGCAGGTTTAAGCATGCTAGTAAAGCAAAACAAGTGGAAAGGTGTGTTAACTACAACATGCCTAACATTTAACAACAAGCAAACATAGTCATTCAAACTGGTATTGTGCCGGTCTAAGTACACTGGTTATTGTTAAATAAAAATGGAAAGGCGTGTTAACTACAAGATGCAGCAACCAAATGTAGTCATTCATAGTGGTATTGTTGAAACTGGTATGGATGAAATTGAACTGCATAGTTCATACTTGCACATATAGAACATCACATTGTGAATAACTGGAATAAACAAGGCATACTACGAACAACCAAAGATAGCATTTGAAACTGGACATATGGTAACTACAAACAACCGAACAATAAAAAAACTTTAAAAGAGGCATATGCTAGCTATAAGAGGCTTAACAACAAGCAAATATATGCATTCCTATCGGTATGTTTAGACTGGATTGATGAAATGTACTGCATAATAAATAATTTCTCATATAGAGCATCACATTGTGAACAACTGAAATAAACAAGGACATATTGGAAACAAACAAATATGGCAATTAAAACAGGACATATTCTCACTACACTACAAAAGGGACTCGACAAACAAATCATGGGTTTCCCCCTGTGAAGAGGCACGGAAAAACAAATCATGGGTTTCCTCACTTGTCATAGATGGGCTCGTTCCTATGGGAAGAGCACGGACCCTGGATGCACTCCATGTTGTCGTAGATGGGCTCCTTCCCCTTGGAAGAGCACGACTTTAGGGTGCCCTCCCTAATGTCGTAGACGGGCTCTTTCCCCTTGGAAGAGCCGGAGAGGGTGCCCTCCTCCTGGCCGTCGTCGATGAGGTCTAACTTGGAAGCTGTGGATCCCAAGCCAGCGTCGCAGAACATGTCCTTTAGAAATGACAAAAGGGGCTCGATGGCGATGTAGGATGGCAAATTCTTGATAGTGAGCCAGAGGAGATCAGCGGCGGGGCCATGGATGAGATCGACGGTGGTTGAACCCGAGGGGTTGGGGATGGGCCACTTAACCTGTGACATAGCCCACTTCAGGCCATCGTTGTCGACGACCTCGATGTCATAGCTGGCGTCCGCGACATACCCGCATACTCTAGCACGCTGATTGAGTGCCTGCAGCCAGTAATGGTTGTCAGCTTCCTCGGTGATGTCGGGCGAAGAGACCGCGATATACCTCTTTTGAGCCAGTCGCTCCTTGAGCTCCACGGGAAGCGTAGCCGGGCTTAGGCTGCGATGCTCTGGAGTGGGGGATGGGGATGGGGATCTTTGGGAAAGGAGGCATTTGGCAGGCTTCATAAGAAACTCAGGGCGGCCTGGGTATGGAGATCGGTGGGTAAGCCGCATGAGCAAACTGGCAGATGTTGACAATGGAGGCCTTGCGGCGATGGCAGGGTCCATGCTAGGGTTTCGAGCGAGGGAGGGGGTGTGTGTGTGCGCGAGCCCGATGAGGTTTTGGGGTGTTTTTGTGGAGGGGGGTGTGTTTGAGGAAATGATGCGGGTACTGAAAATTTTACTACGCGGGAGTGAAAAGCCGAGGCTATTGAAAATTTTGATGATGGTGCATTGCACACAGTCCGGAGATAACAACCATGTGTTATGAAACAAAAAAACCCTCGAGGCGGGCAGATATTTTCGAGGGATGCAGACGGGATTGGGAACAAGAAACATCACACATGGTCAAAACACAATAACTGTGTGTTATCAAACAGAAAGAAGCTGCAGGCGGGTAGATATTTTTGAGAGGGGAAGCCTCGTGGAGCCCAATGTATTGTGTGGATGTGTGCGTGACAGGGGCACCGGCGTGGCAAACAGTTAGTTTGAGTGAACTGTGTCTGTTGTGTCATCCAACTTGTCTAATGTTCATAAATTTGGCAAAAAGTGACGCGGGAGAGGGTCAGAACACGAACACGCTTGCATGTGGACCAAATTTATATATGAAAAGGGTGGTTTGATGTTGAAATACCAAATGCAACTTCGATGTGGCACCTATCTTGCAAAGCGCATGATATTGCTTCCCCCCCTCGTGTCGGCATGAAGGGAATCCTAAGCTATGAATGCATGCCCCCCCCCCAACCGAGGTTCACCTAGACAAGTGCGAAGTAGCTAGCAGCCCCCCACTACTAGGAGAAAGCTTGTAGGTAGTCGCTTACTAGTAGCGCTCTATTTTGAACCGCGCTACTGCTACTTACTGGTAGCGCGTTATATTTACCTACGCTACTAGTAAATATTACTGGTAGCGCACGACCTAAAAAACACGCTACTAGTAAATAATTCTAACTGTGCACCCCAGACAGGCCA
This sequence comes from Aegilops umbellulata, assembly GCA_032464435.1. Lineage (NCBI taxonomy): Eukaryota > Viridiplantae > Streptophyta > Magnoliopsida > Poales > Poaceae > Aegilops > Aegilops umbellulata. The sequence goes on along the minus strand of CP136057.1, from coordinate 184,643,843 downwards.
TAGTAGTAGCATGGGTTGCACCACATGCGCTACCGCTAATAAATAGTTGTAGCGCGTGAGGTTCTACCTGCGCTACTACTATCTGTCAACAAAATTCGCTCGTGAACCCGATTTAGTAGGAGCGCTGGTTTGCTAGGCCACACTACAACTGTGACCGTAGTGAGTGCACCGCACCCTCTCTCTCCTTTGTCTCGTCTCTCCTCTCACCACCTCCCTTATCCCCTCCGACCCCTAGGATCCGGTGCACCCGCCACACCACCACCACTACCACACCATCCATTCATGCCGCGAGAGATGCTAGCATGGCTCCTCCTCCAGCCCGATGGAGTCGGAGGCCAGGTTCGGGGGCATGTGGCGGATTCTGCTCCAACTGAGGGACGACAACACGGTGGCCTCCCCGTCCTTTGGGCGGCTCCGTCCTTGCCAAATCGAAGGCGAAGGCAAAGGCACGGGCGGCTGGGCGCTGTCAGTGAGGTCATATGCTGTCAGGGCTGACACGAAGAGCAGGGCAGCGGTGGTGGTGAGGGAGAAGGAGATGTCGGTGGAGGAGCTGTAGAAGGCGCGGGAGCGACGGGGACGACTGCGGGCTGCCTGGCAGGTCACGAAGAGGGTGCTGGCGGAGGCGGATGAGGCGCTGCGGCGGGAGATGTGGGAGTGGGAGCGTAGGGCGGATGAGCAGCGTCGGGTCATGGCGGAGCTGATGTGCCTCATCAGGATGCTGGAGGTGTTGGGGATATAACTACTAAGCATAAACCGCCCAGGAGGGGCCGGAGATACTCATTATAAGTTATTCCTTTTGAAGCCCATGAAGACAAGGAATATGGCGCTTTACAGAAGAGATCTAACACGAAGGCCCAAGGCCCAAAGGCAGATTAGGGCCGTAAACATAAACTGCCATATGATGTGTAACTTGTATTGTAAGATAGGAAAGGGTAGAGACCGAGCCAGACACATTTATGAGCCGGCCGGGATTCTGTAAACTGCCGGGCATCAACCTGTGTATATAAAGGGACGACCCGACGAAGGTTTAGGGACAAGAAACAATAGATCGAGAGCCAAGCAAAGCGTATTCGCTCCCTCGTCATCGAAACCCTAGCAATTCCACCTCAACTGGATTAGGCTTTTACCTTCACCGCAAGGGGCCGAACCAGTATAAACTCCTTCCGTCCTTTGTCCCGCTTTAACCCCTTTAAGCTAACTATGTTGCGATGGCTCCAAGTCTAAGTCCTCACACTAGGACATCTGCCGTGACAATTCCACGACAGTTGGCGCCCACCGTGGGGCTATCACACGATGGTTTCAAGTTCTTAGAGGGCAGCTTTGAAGGGCTCAAGGGATATGCTGTGGGCCGGATGACAAAGAGTCGTCACAGCAAGCTCTACATCGACGATGCAGGATGGGGCCCTAAGGCCAACTCAATTGAGTACGGGTACCGGGTCCCCTTCGGCAGTATTCACGTCTTCATTGGCAATATCGGCGAACCGAGCCCTGAGCCGGACATCAGCACCTACATCATCGAAACGGCTCAGCGTGCGAGACCTGCCCGGGTTCAGCCTGCCATGAAGCATGCCTTCGTGTGAGTCATCCACGGAGCGGAATCTGAGGATAGATCGGCTTCTGGTGATGAAACCGTCGTTTACTCTGATGACGAGTCATCTACGGGAGAGATCGAGTCATTGTACCAACTGCAAGATGGCCGGCTTGGGGACTGTTCCGATGGCGACAGTATTCCGGACCCCTTCCATCTGCCAAGCCGGGTTGCGATATTCATGGCCGGTACACAGTTAGTGCAGCACTCTTCGACCGCAGCGGCGATGATCTCCGGATCAGTGGTGGCGACAATAGCTAGGGAAGGAGGCCCTGCGCAACCGCTGGTTCAGGTTTTCTCTGATTTATTTGATGCTTTGGCAATGCTGCTGGCGGCAGAAGTTAACCTGGCGGATTAGGATCAGCATAACGCGGAAGTTGCGAAAGTGAAGGATCAGATAGCTCAAGCCAAGGCAGACCTGGCAGTTGAGAACACCAGGATGGCTGCAGAGCGGGCTGAGTTGGATGCACAGGCTTACCGGCTTATGTTGGATCAGAACGCGTCAAATGATGTCATGAGGAGGAGGTACCGGTCTTACCTGCCTCCGGTTTATGAGGCAAGGAATCTCTTTAACATGCCAGGAGTAGGAACCAGTAACCAGCCAATGGTAAACCGGGTGGAAGCACCTGGAATTGGGGCGCCGGTTCAGCCGCGCACAATGGATCCGCCTCGTCAGAATGTCCCGTCACAACACATATCAACGCCTCCGGGTCATTACTCTAACCCTTTGGACAACATAGTCGCCGCCGCTTCACGATTGGCGGCTCTCCTAGTCAAAGGCGAGTCCCCAGTAGCTGTTCAGACGTGACGGGCTAGAGAGCTCCTTCAGACAACCTTGACTCAGCAGCAGGCTTATTCGTACAACCGCGAGAGGATTCATTCCACCCCCCGCCCAAGCTGGAGTTACAGCAGGCATATTGATGAGTCGGTTGTGTCAAGCAGTGCGCAGAACTGTAACCCGCCTCGAGGGCATAACTCGGCGGGCGGTGGTGCTAATGCTCAGAACATGGTGGATCATGGCAGAGCACGTCGAGAAACTGAGCTAGTGGCGCAGTATGTGGCCCGTCAGCTTACTCCGGTTCGTCCAACAACTTCGGTGGAACCAGGTGTTTCTTTCAGTTCTTTGGGGGTACCGTGTATCACCCCGGCTCTACGTAATGTTCGGCTGCCCAAGGATTTCAAAGGCCCTCGTAAAGTGCCCAATTGCACTGCCGACTTACCCCCTGAATCATGGGTTGAGAGTTATGAGATGGCGATGGAAATGCTGGATGTCGACGATGCGGCATGTTCTAAATACTTCACAATGATGCTGGAAGGAACAACTTGTACTTGGCTGAAAAGTTTGCCAGCTAAATCCAACGGATCATGGGCCGAGTTAATGGCCCGGTTTATCTAGAATTTCAAGGACACGTGCAAGCAGCCCATGTCATTTGTGGACTTAGCCGCTTGTGTCCAAGAAGAAGGGGAATTGACAACTCATTGGGTGCGCCGGGTGTCAGCAATCCTGCATTCTTCGGACCGCATCAACGCCGATACAACAGTCTTAACGTTGGAAGGCAATTGTTGGTTCACACCTCTGAAGCTGAAGTTAGGATGGCTCAAGCGTCACTACAATGACATGGGGACACTTATGGCAGCTCTTGTTAAGTACGCTGACTCTGATGGTACCAAGGACCCCGAGTCTGACGATGAAAAGCCGGGAAAGGGAAAGAAGAGCAGCAGCACCAGAGGGCAACAGCATAACCCGGCAGGCCATGGAAACAACGGTAAGCGCAAGGCGGATAATAGTTTGGATTTTGTGGCTAACACCAACACACCGAATAATGGTCAGCGTCGTAAGGGTAAACCGCCCCCGCCGAGTGGAGGATCAGGTATCAATCTTGAGCACCTGTTAAACCAGCCTTGCCCAAGACAAGGGACGCGAGAAAGGCCGTTTACGCACCTCTGGAAGGATTGCTTTATTATGAGGGAGTTCAGAAACTCAAATCTTTCCAAGATGGTCATGGACTGGGCGGTGGTTCAGGACCCGGTTCTCATGGGCCGGGTTATGGTGGAGGCAGTTCTGGCTCAGGATTTCAAGGCAATCAAGGCAATCATGGAAATCAAGGCAGTCATGGCAACCAAGGTGGTTATAATCATCAGGGGAGTCAACAACAGCAACAGTCGGGTTATCAGAGCAACCCGAAGCAGTTGAATAGTGGGCAGTATCATGTCTTCACCACTAGCCTATGCAAACGCGACCAGAAGCTTCATAAGAGAGTAGTGAACTCCGTTGAACCGACAATTCCCCGTTATTTGCGATGGTCTGAGCAGCCCATCGTATGGAGTCGAGAAGATCACCCGCCCCGGGTTGATAATCCGGGTCACGTGGCACTGGTGGTGGCGCCTCAAGTTGGAGGGTATAAGTTTACCAAGGTACTCATGGACGGGGGGGGGGAGCAACATCAATATTCTTTATTATGAAACCTTCCATCGCATGGGGTTGACAGATAAAAATCTTAAACCGTCAAACACTGTTTTTCATGGTGTGGTGCCTGGTAAGTCGGCGTATCCAGTCGGTAAGATAGCTCTGGAGGTTTCTTTTGGAGATGATCACAACTCTAGATCAGAGACATTAACCTTTGAAGTGGTGAAAATCAAGAGCCCTTATCATGCACGGCCGGCTTATGCTAAGTTCATGGCAAGGCCCTGTTATGTTTATCTGCAGCTCAAGATGTCGGGTCATAAGGGAACTATCACGGTACGTGGGAGCCGTAATATAGCTTTGGAATATGAAGAAGGTGATGCGGCTTATGCTGAGTCGGTTTGTGCAACAGAGGAGTTGAAGTTTTATAAGGACAATGTTGATCGGGCGGATATGACTTCTTCGAAAAAGCCAACTACAAAGCATGATCTGGCCTTGAAGTTTAAATCGGCTGATGAGACTAAGTTAGTTTATTTTGTTCCTAGCGATTCATCCAAGCAGTTTAGCATCAGTGCTAATCTGGATTCGAAATAGGACAGCGCGCTCATCGAGTTCATCTGTGAGAACTGGGACATCTTTGCGTGGAAACCTTCTTACATGCCAGGTGTACCGAGGGAACTTGCTGAGCACACTCTAAATATCGATCCCAAGTTTAAACCGGTTAAGCAATTTCTCCGCCGCTTCAATGAAGAAAGGCACAAGGCTATTGGTGAGGAGGTAGCCCGGCTCTTGGCAGCATGGTTCATTGTGGAGGTTTTTCACCCTGAATGGTTAGCTAACCCGGTGCTGGTACTTAAGAAGAACGACACTTGGCATATGTGTGTGGACTACACAGATTTGAACAAAGCTTGTCTGCCTGATCCCTTTGCCCTCCCTCGTATTGATCAGATTATTGATGCTACGGCATGTTGTGAGCGTTTCAGTTTTCTGGATGCTTACTCTGGTTATCATCAGATCAGGATGGCAGATAAGGACCAGGAGAAGACAACTTTCATAACTCCGTTTGGAGTCTTCTGCTATGTATCCATGCCTTTTGGGCTCAAGAGAGCCCAGGCTACTTATCAGTGATGTGTGCAAAATTGCCTTCACAGCCAGATTGGCGCAATGTTCATACTTATGTAGATGGCATTGTGGTGAAATCAAGGGAGAAGGAGACCCTAGTTGATGATTTGAAGGAGACATTTGACAATTTTCGGGTCTACAAAATGATGCTTAACCCGGCAAAATGTGTCTTTGGCGTACCAGCAGGCAAGCTCTTGGGGTTTTTGGTGTCTAACAGGGGAATTGAAGCTAATCCGGATAAGATCAAAGCCATTACTTCCCTGGCTACACTGGCGTGTGTTAATGGCGTTCAGCGTTTGGCAGGCCGGATTGCAGATTTGAGCTGGTTTATAAGCCGCCTTGGAGAAAAGGCCATCCCTCTGTATCAAATGATGAAAAAGACGGATAATTTTGTCTGGAGTGATGCTGCTAATGCGGCGTTTGAGGACTTGAAGAAGCAGTTAGCTGAGCCACCTGTCATGGCTGCTCCGGTCGATAAAGAGCCGTTGTTGTTATATGTGGCTACCAAAGGCCGGGCTGTTAGTGTGGCCATTATGGTGGAACATAAGGAGGCTGGCAAGGAATATCCGGTTCAACAGCCTGTTTATTATATCAGTGAGGTGCTTATTGAGTCGAAGCAGAGGTACCCACATTGGCAGAAGCTGGTGTATGTAGTTTTCATGGCAAGCGGGAAGCTAAAGCAGTATTTTCAGGGTCATCCCATCACTGTGGTCAGTTCTGCTCCTTTGGGAGATATAATCCAAAATAGGGAAGCAACTGGCCGAGTTGCCAAGTGGGCCATTGAGCTTGGGCCTCACGGGTTAAAATATGTTCCTCGCACGGCGATCAAGTCCCAAGCACTTGTGGATTTCATCAATGACTGGACAGAGTTGCAGGCGCCAGAGGAAAAGCCGAATAACACGTATTGGACTATTCACTTTGATGGGTCCAGGCAATTGGAGGGCTCGGGGGCTGGAGTTGTGCTAGCTTCCCCTCGAGGTGATAAATTTTGTTATGTTCTCCGTTTAGTGTTCACTTGCACTAACAATGCAGCTGAATATGAGGCCTTACTCCACGCTCTTCAAGTGGCTAAGGAGATGAACTTAAGCCGAGTTAAGTGCTTTGGTAACTCAGATTTGGTAGCTCAACAAGTATCTGGTACTTGGGATTCCAAAGATCCACTCATGGCAGCTTATCGACGAGAGGTGGATGTTATTGCTGGTCATTTCAAGGGTTATCAGGTTGAACATGTGGACAGGAGAAAGAATGAAGCGGCGGACGCTTTAAGCTGTTTGGGTTCCCAACGTAAACCGGTGCCGCCCAATGTTTTTTTGGATATCTTGCATAACCCGTCGGTTAAGCTACCTACAGAGGAGGATTTGGCTATTCCTGACCTGGAGGCTCAGTTGGTGGCGGCTCTTCATGTTATCCCAGATTGGACAGTCCCATATTTGGCATATATGACCCGGGGCGAGTTACCTGAGGATGAAACTTTGGCCAGGCAGATAGTCCGGCGATCCAAGTCAATGACCATTGTCAACGAAGAGTTGCATCATTGCAGTGTGACAGGGGCATTTCAGCGTTGCGTATCTCCTGAAGAAGGCTGTGAGATTTTGCATGAGATCCACGAAGGAGATTGTGGTCACCATGCCGGTTCAAAGTCCCTGGTAGCCAAGGCTTTTCGTCACGGCTTCTATTGGCTGACGGCTCATGCTGATGCTGAAGACTTGGTCAAAAAGTGTGATGGCTGTCAAAAATTCTCACGACGTGCTCATGTACCGGCTCAAGAATTGAGGATGATTCCAATTACTTGGCCGTTTGCAGTCTAGGGGCTGGATATGGTTGGGCCCTTTAAGAGGTCCGAGGATAAGAAGACACACCTTTTGGTGGCGGTTGATAACTTCACTAAGTGGGTGCAGGCAGAGCCAGTTAGTAAGTGTGATGTAGCCACGACGGTTCAATTCATCAAGAAGGTGATTTTCTGGTTTGGTTTTCCACACAACATCATAACTGATAATGGCACTAATCTGTCCAAGGGTGCTATGAAAGAATTTTGCCAACGTGAGCACATCCGGCTTGACGTATCATCAGTGGCTCACCCCCAATCCAACGGTCAAGCAGAGAGAGCCAATCAAGAGATCTTGAGAGGCATCAAGCGCCGGCTTATGGTTCCTTTACAGAGGATGCCGGGTTGTTGGGTGGAGGAGTTACCTTCTGTGTTATGGAGTATCAATACCACACCTAACAGGTCTACGGGTTACACACCTTTTTCATGGTTTATGGAGCAGAGGCGGTTCTCCCTAGTGACATCCGTCATGACTCGCCTCGTGTGGCGGCTTATGTTGAAGCTGACAATGAGAAAGCACGTCAGGAAGCACATGACCTGCTAGATGAGGAGCGTGATATTGCAGCGGCTCGTTCGGTGATTTACCAGCAAGATCTGCGTCGTTATCACAGCCGCCGGGTTAAAACCAGAACTTTTCAAGAAGGCGATCTGGTGCTCCGGCTCATCCAGGATCACACTTATATGCACAAGTTATCCCCGCCTTGGGAAGGACCCTTTGTGGTCAGCAAGAATCTGAACAATGGGTCATACTACTTTAGCGATGTTCGAGAGCACAAAGACTCACGTAAATCGGAGGAGGAGACCCACCGGCCATGGAATATCTCTCATCTTCGACCTTACTACACCTGAGCCATAGGCTCCTCTTATGTACATATTCTTGACAATGTATATATTATGATCAATATAATAAACAGACATCCCTGCTAAAGCAGGGCCTCTACCGTTCTTCCTTACAAGTTTTTTGGTTACATGGGGGCTTCTGTTTATAAAACGGAGTTCTGATTGCCCATTGTCCCGGCTTATAGGCCACATAAAAAACTTGGGGGCTTGCTACCCAAAGTCAAAGGGGCCAAAGAGAGTCTGTTGCAAAAGCACAACTCAAACATAGGCACCCATTGAGCACAGCTCAAAATATTGTTTGGAGGCTCTTTTGTTCTAAAGAACAAAGAGTTTATAACCTTGTAATAGGCTATAAAATCCAGGTATGGAAGCCAGGTGTATTCACCTAAAACCCCGGGTTATCCTGCCTTTTTAAGTAAGTCACTCCGCCCAGGTAATCCTGGTAAGACCCGTCGAACGTTTGACAAGTCAATCTTATACAGACCCTGCACTTGTCATAGTTAAAATGACAATTGGTTAATGTGAGGCCTTCTTATAAGGTTTGTAAAACGGTTTAACTCAGTGGCCTAGCAGCCCATGAAAAGCCTCGTTTTGGGCCAGCCCATGAAAAGCCTCGCTTCTTGCATATTTTCTTTTGAAATCTTTCTTTTGGAGGTTTATTTTGATGAGGTTTATATTAATCCAATGTTTACTGACCCTGTCTGGCTTTTGACTATAAGTTGCCAGTTCAAAATTACAAGATAAACCGGTGTCTATTGACCCAACTTGGCTTTCGACTATAAGTTGTCAGCGCACGATCAGCTATAATCCGGTGTTTATTGACCCGGTCTGCCTTTCGACTATAAGTCGCCAGTATGATATACGGATAATCCTGTGTTTATTAAAACCGGTCCGGCTTTGCTATAAACCGGCAAAACATAGGAGGAATTATCAATATTCAGGATTTGGGTTATCACCCTTACCACAATAAATTGGTAAACCAACAACGTGGTTCAATATCACAGGTATGATATATTTCATATTTGATTATTCTTAAGCACAACCTTGGTTATAAACCCTGGTTATATGTTGTGCATTATGACCCGTCCGGTGGTAAACCACCAGGACACTTTATACCTGTTGTATGCAGGAACAGGTTGCATAAGCTGTTGAGGATCATAAGCAAACATAGCATATCTTTATCATGGAGGATTAACAGTGTCATGCAAAGTGAATATGCACGATGGCATATGTAACGCCCCGGGTTCGTTGCCCCAGGTGTCCGCCAGTTATTCGCCGTCGTTGCCATGTCATGTGCTTGCATCCTGCACTTTGCCATGTCATTATCTGCATTTCATATCATGTCATCATGTGCATCGCATTCGCATACGTGTTCGTCTCATGCATCCGAGCATTTTCCCCGTTGTCCGTTTTGCAATCCGGCGCTCCTATGTTCCCCGGTGTCCCCTTTTACCTATTTTCATGTGCGGGTATTAAACCTTCTCGAAATGGACCGAGGTTTGCCAAGCGGCCTTGGTATAGCACCGGTAGACCGCCTGTCAAGTTTCGGGTCAATCAGAGGTCGTTTGATACTCCAACGGTTAACCGGGTAACCGTAAAGGCCTCTTTGGTGTGCAGCCCAACACCCCCTTCAAAGTGGCCCAAAACCCACCTAAGTCATCTCCATCCTCTCGGTCGTTCGATCACGATCGCGTGGCCGATAACCGCACTCCATTTGGAGCTTCCTAGCCCCCTCTACCTATAAATATGTGCCTCCCCCATCCAAATCGCAGATGAAACCCTAGCAAACTTCCCACTCCGCCGCCGGACATGTCCACCCTCGCCGGACACGTCCAACCTCCACCTCACCCCGGCAAATCAGGGCGCGCCACCTCAGCAATCGCCGCCTCCACGCCCAATCACAGCGCGCCACGTCACCGCCGCCGGCCCCCGCCTCTCTCTCTCCTCCCGCGCGGCCCGCGGGACCCGGATCGGGCCCGCGCGAGCCCGCGCCGCCGCCACCGTCCGCCCGCTCGGGTCCGCCCGGCCCGCCGCCGCCCGCGCCGCCCCGCCGCCTGCGCCGCGCCGCCCCGCCGCCCGCGTCCGCTCCTCACCGGCGCCGCCGCCATGCACCGCATCAGCCGCCGCCATGCCGCGCCGACCCCGTCGCCGTGCTCCTCGTGCCGCCCCGCGCCGCCCTTCATCGGAGACCGGCCGGATCCGGCGAGGCACGGCCGGATCCGCCCGGCCCCGACCTCCCCGACCACTCTCGGGCGCCGCCCCGCTGCCACATCGCCGGAGAAGTCGCCGGCGTCGCGGTTGACCTCGGAGAACCCTAGATCCGGAGGTAGTTTTTCTTCTAAGTCTTTTCCCGCAGTAATTTTTGTTGCCATGTTCATCATGCCATATCTCTGCATCCGTGGCCCCGTTTCGTGCGTGTAATATGTCAAATTGTTTGCCTCGATGAGTACATCATTTCATCTCATTGAATCATTTTCATTTGAGCTCATCTTGATGCCCGAAATGCTGTTAGAAGAGGGCTATGTGCTGTTAGTTTCAGATCTGTTTCAGTACATGCACTTTTGTCATTTTTGCCATGATTGATGTGTGCATCCTATGAAGTTGAGTCCTACATGTGTTTTGTAATATGCCATGCCATATTTCCAGAGGTTTATGCCATGTATTTTTGTGATCTATGTGGTGACTAGCACAAGCATGCAAACTAGGTTACTTAATGTTGCTGATTTCAGAGACTTAGTCATTTCACTAAGCCCTTGCCTGCTGTTATTTTTATGCCATGTGTTCATGTTGTTTCAGAGAGATCTATGCCTCTTTTGAGCATGATCAGTAAGGGTGTTTTGAGCATATGGTTTTGCTCTATCCATCCATGCTTTTGTTTGTAATTATGGAGTTCTATAGCTTGAGTCAATCGAGCTCTACTTTTGCTATAAAATGTTACTGGCAGATTGTTTACATGTTATTCAATTTGCCAAGCTTGTTGTAGTTAATCCTTGCATGATATATTGTCGTTCTTGCCATGTCTAGCTTCTATGCCATGTCTTCTTGATGTGTGTATGCTTAGTTTATCATGCAACGCTCTGTTGTGAGTGCATCGAACTCGTAAACATGCCTACTTGTTTTCTATTTTTGACATGTCTAGTATTCTGCTGTCTGAAACCTGTAACGAAACTTGCTTATTTGACATAGATGCTATTATATTTTCTAGTCCTTTCTGGCTTATGGTCAGTAAGGGACTTGTGTTAAGTGCTTTGAGTAGATTCATGTCATGCCTTACTTTGCTATGTATTGTTCCTTTAGCATGGTGTTCCATTGCTCTAAACATGTCATCCTGATGATAATTTCTGGCAAGTTAGTATTTTCACCAAGTCTGTGAACCTGTTATCTTTTGCACTTTTGCCATGCTTGTTTGAACCTGTTATGGTGTAATTTAGCCGTGGCTCAGTGTTCATCTTTTGTCAAGCATCTTGAGTATATCACTGTCATATGCTTTGTTGACATGTTTGGGTGTAGTAGCTTAATTTCTTGTTGCTTGCTAAGTAGCATCATGCTGATAAAGGCAGATTACTGTCATTCTTGTTTTGCTTGTCATTTGCATACCGTGCATCCGATTCCGGTGATCTTTATATCGATTTCAACCGAAATCATCTCACCTTTCCAGTAGCATACTTGGTTTGCCAAGATTATGCTTTGTTCATCTTTTCCCTTCCCGCTCATGCATACGCATTGCACACCACATCTCGCATATCATGCCATGTTTATGTGGTGGTTGTTTACTTTGTTGTTTGCTTCTTTCCGGTGTTCCTTCTTCGGGTTAGTTCCGATAATGTTGCGATTGTGAGGATCCGTTCGTCTACGTCCGTTTGTCTTCTTCATGGACTCGTTCTTCTTCCTTGCGGGATCTCAGGCAAGATGACCATACCCTTGAAATCACTTCTATCTTTGCTTGCTAGTTGCTCGCTCTTTTGCTATGCCTATGCTGCGATACCTACCATTTGCTTATCATGCCTCCCATATTGTTAAACCAAGCCACTAACCCACCTTGTCCTAGCAAACCGTTGTTTGGCTATGTTACCGCTTTGCTCAGCCCCTCTTATAGCGTTGTTAGTTGCAGGTGAAGATGAAGTTTGTTCCTTGCTGGAACATGAAGATGTTGTTCCTTGTTGGAACATGTTTACTTGTTGGGATATCACAATATATCTTGTTTAATTAATGCATCTATATACTTGGTAAAGGGTGGAAGGCTCGGCCTTATGCCTGGTGTTTTGTTCCACTCTTGCCGCCCTAGTTTCCGTCATATCGGTGTTATGTTCCCGGATTTTGCGTCCCTAACGCGGTCGGGTGATTTATGGGACCCCCTTGACAGTTCGCTTTGAATAAGACTCTTCCAGCAAGGCCCAACCTTGGTTTTACCATTTGCCTACCACCTATCCCTTTCCCTTGGGTTTGATCAGCCCGAGGGTCATCTTTATTTAGCCCCCCCCCCCGGGCCAATGCTTGTCTAAGTGTTGGTCCGAACCGAGCAGCCTGCGGGGCCCCCTCGTGGAAACTCGAGGCCTGGTTTTACTCGTAGCTTGTCTTATCCGGTGTTGCCCTGAGAACGAGATATGTGCAGCTCCTATCAGGATGTCGGCGCATCGGGCGGCTTTGCTGGACTTGTTTTATTGCTGTCGAAATGTCTTGTAGCCGGGATTCCGAGGCTGATCGGGTCTTCCCGGGGAGAAGGAATATCCTTCGTTGATCGCGAGAGCTTATCATGGGCTAAGTTGGGACACCCCTGCAGGGTTTGAACTTTCGAAAGCCGTGCCCGCGGTTATGTGGCAGATGGGAATTTGTTAATGTCCGGTTGTAGAAAACCTGAAGTTGATCTTAATTATAATACACCAACCGCGTGTGTAACCGTGATGGTCTCTTCTCGGCGGGGTCCGAGAAGTGAACACGGTTGTTGGAGTTATGCTTGACGTAAGTAGTTTCATGATCACTTCTTGATCATAGTTGTTCGACCGTGCTTTTGCCTTCTCTTCTCGCTCTCATTTGTGTATGTTAGCCACCATATATGCTAGCCGCTTGCTGTAGCTCCACCTCATACCTTTTACCCTACCTATAAGCTTAAATAGTCTTGATCTCGTGGGTGTGAGATTGCTGAGTCCCCGTGACTCACAGATACTTCCAAAACCAGTTTGCAGGTGCCGATGAAACCGTGCAAGTGACGCATCCGAGCTCAAGGAGGAGCCCGATGAAGATCTTGTTCATTGTGTTGTTTCATTCTAGTCGATCAGTAGTGGAGCCCGGTTGGGGTCGATCGGGGACCTTTGTCGCTTTTGGGGTTTCTTCTTTTATTTTGGCTCCGTAGTCGGGCCCTGATTGTAACTGTATGATGTAATGTTTTATTCATGTATTTGTGTGAAGTGGCGATTGTAAGCCAACTATGTATCTTTTTCCCTTATGTATTACATGGGTTGTGTGAAAATTACCTCACTTGCGACATTGCTTTCAATGCGGTTATGCCTCTAAGTCGTGCTTCGACACGTGGGAGATATAGCCGCATCGAGGGCATTTCAAGTTGGTAATCAGAGCCTTCCCCGACCTTAGGAGCCCCCACTGATTGATCGTTTTAGCTGCCGAGTTGTGTCTAGAAAAATGTTTTGAGTCATTTAGGAATTATATATCGGAGAGTTTAGGAATTCTTTTTACTTCCCAGTCTCCTCATCGCTCTGGTAAGGCATCCTAACGTAGAGTTTTGACTCTTCCCTTCTCAAATTTCACTAAAAAAATTTTAGGATCACGCGGGTATCTTAGAATCGTTCCGATGGTTTTATGATGACAACATTGTCTTGGTTGCCTCCCGTCAGCAGGGATTTTAGTGGAGGTGTCCTGGGGAGTTGAGCTCCGAGGTGTTGTCGTCATAATTTTATCGTTACAGTTCTGGAATACCTGAGTTTAGTACGCCGACATCGAAAAACTCTTTTGTACAGTTGTTGGTGAGATAACCCTGATAGCCCAGTACTGAGGCGAGTGCGGGAGTATTGCCATAACTCGTATAACGGATGCTTTTCGAAGGTTGAGGTAGACGATTTCCGAGGGTTTCTTGGTTATGTGTTGAAGGATGGATACAGCTGGATCTAGGTATTGTTAGTTTGGGTGATATATTTTGTGTCCCCTCTATCCCCAACACCTGATTGCATAACCAGAAAGTTTCGGGAGTTTATAAGTGGGAATTCAAGTATCTCTTAGGATATCTTTCCAACAGACACATGATACGATATGGGATCTATCATAGGTTTGTTTCCGGCTTATTCTGCAAGCCAAATCCTTTGTTTTGTTTTATTTGTGGTATTCGAGTTGCTTCAATGTCAAGTGTTGATTCCATACCTTTTCCAAGCGGTGTTCTCATATCCCTATGTGGATACCAATCCTTCATGATAACTGAGAGTGCCATGTAGATCCTTTTCAACCGGTGTGTCTCTCTTCAAGTGGATCCGATCACTTCATCATTCGCAAGATCAATTATCAGTTCTTCTCAACGGTGTTTGCTTCATCCGTTCCAAGTTGTCTTTGTTTTTCCCGCCCTCCCACCCTTTCTTTTTCCTCAAGGACTCAGATTTCTTAATCAAGTATCCTTCTATTGATGGAAGTTTCTTCATTCTTTCCTTCAATGTTCTTATCCGGTGATTATCATGAAGATTCTAACGGAGCTTCAAGTTCATCAATCTTCGTTCTTTTTCTTCTCCGGTGGATTCAGTTCAAGCTTGTCGATCATATCTTTCCTTGTTTCAAATGTTTTCTAATGTCGGTGTATCTCTTAATCATTCACCTCTCGCTATTCATTTGTTCCGGAGTGATGAAGATATCTCAGAAGATTCAAGTTTCCATTCTCAATTCACTCAAGTTCTTTTGAGGATGTTATCTCATTCAAGTCATTTAAATCAACCGGTGTGTTCTCCCTTTCAAGTAATCGTTCAACGGTGTTTCTTTTGAGTGGGCCCTAACCCACAGGTCTATTCCCAGGATCCTACCTGACTCTTCTATTTTCCCGGAGCTATTCCCTAATTCTTTTCGAAGTTCGATGTAAGAATAAATTTTCATCAGTCATATGTCTTCCTCCAAGATCTTTCAAATTCTTTTCATCGTTGGTTCAACCTTTCTAATTTTCATCCTGGAGTATCTCAACAATTCATGGTGTTGTTTCTCGTCATCATTCTCAACATCTGAGACCGAAGAAGAGTTTCTCTTAATCTTGCTCCATTCTTTTCAAGATTCATGGTTCTAGCTTGATGCCATCCTCTCATAATTGTTTTCGGTTGTGAGAATTCTTTTCACCCATCCGGAGCAATTCAGAAGTGTTTCAGTTTGATTCTCCGGAGCCCATCATCTCAGCATTATTCATTCTCAACTTCGTCTATCGTTCTCCAAATCTCAACGGTGCATCGTCGAAATATACTCTAATCAGTTCATGATCTCTTCGTTCTCATGTATCTAAATCCTAGCAAGCATCTTCGTTCATTTGCTAACTCTTCCCGGTGTTTCTTTATCTTTTCTTCGTCCATTTTAAATTCTTACGGTGGTTCGTTCAAGATCCTTCTTCCTTTGTTATCATATAGATTCATTCGTTCTTTCCAACCCTGCCGGTGGTTCGTTGAAGACCTTCTCAAGTTTGTGCTATATCTCTCTTAATCTTTTCTACGAGAATAAGTAGTATGCCAAATCCTTTGCTTGTCATCAATTTAATGGGTGAAGGATGCGCATAACATAATTCTTGTTCTTGTTTCATCCAAGTGTTTAATTCCTCCTTTCGGAGTTTATTCATGATGAATAAATTCTTGATTTCAATTGTTCCATCTTATCTTCCTCGGAGTTCCAAGCTCTTGCAATTCTATCACCACGGAGGTCCATCTAATCATCTCAAAGCTTTACCTTGTGTTTTCAACTTCTCGTTATTTTTATCATCCTTTTATTACCGGAGTTCTTAATGGAGGCTACATGATGATTCACAAAGGATTTAATTCCTTCTCGAAGTGTTCATCGAGATTCTTTTTAGAGGAGCTCAAGTATTCTTTATCTTGCATTTTAAAGTGCAATCCTTTCAACCGTATCATTCGAGGTGGTATTTTGTCATTCTTGATAATTGGAGTTCACGTCTCATGACTCACATGTTGTCAAGAATGAGGTATTTTAAATCCATCAAGCTCTTCATTGGAGTTATCTTGTGTCATATTTCACCTAAAGCCTTCCCTAAGGAATGTTGTTATTGTGGTGCTTCTCAATGACCCAAGCTTGCTCTTTATCCTCTTGGTGGAACACGTTTTCATCTCTTCGTTGATCTGAAGCAAGCAATTGTTTTCGTTAGTGGCAAAAGTTCACCTCAAGTTTTGAGATGTCTCAATAAGCCCACAAGGATCATATCTTTTCGTTGTTGGTTTTCCAATAACTCCGTTATAACCTTTTTGCAAGGGTGCTTTCCAAGCTCATTTGTGGCAGATATTGGATTTTCCTTCTCCATTCTTTTATTCCAATGATCTAACTTCTATTTCTTCTTCCGGAGGCTTTGTGATGTTGCTCTCTTCACTCATCATCTCGAATTGTCAAGATCATGTCTTTTTCCTTCTAATCCATTTAACCGGAGTGCTGTCCGAATTTGTTCTTTCTTATTCCTTGTTTATCTCGTTTCAACCAGAGTGTTTTCAGTTCCTTCTTGTCCATTGTGCTCGTAATTCATAACTTTGCAACCTCCAAGGTTCACATGGTGTTCCTTGTTCCTCTTTTCTAACGGAGTGTTCGCAATCTCATTCATCTCCATTTCATTCTTCTATAAATTGTTTAACCTCTCAAGGTTCTTTGGTTTCACTCTTTTGTCAAAGAAGCAACTTAGTTTTACCTCTTCTCTTTCTCTTCCGTTTTCCCCTCCGGTGCCATTCCTAGATCTCGGGACGAGATCCTCTCGTAGTGGTGGAGTGTTATAACGCCCCGGGTTCGTTGCGCCAGGTGTCCGCCAGTTATTCGCCGTCGTTGCCATGTCATGTGCTTGCGTGCTGCACTTTGCCATGTCATTATCTGCATTTCATATCATGTCATCATGTGCATCGCATTCGCATACGTGTTCGTCTCATGCATCCGAGCATTTTCCCCGTTGTCCATTTTGCAATCCGGCGCTCCTATGTTCCCCGGCGTCCCCTTTTACCTATTTTCATGTGCGGGTATTAAACCTTCTCGGAATGGACCGAGGTTTGCCAAGCGGCCTTGGTATAGCACCGGTAGACCGCCTGTCAAGTTTCGGGTCAATCGGAGGTCGTTTGATACTCCAACGGTTAACCGGGTAACCGTAAAGGCCTCTTTGGTGTGCAGCCCAACACCCACTTCAAAGTGGCCCAAAACCCACATAAGTCATCTCCATCCTCTCGGTCGTTCGATCACGATCGCGTGGCCGAAAACCGCACTCCATTTGGAGCTTCCTAGGCCCCTCTACCTATAAATATGTGCCTCGCCCGTCCAAATCGCACATGAAACCCTAGCAAACTTCCCACTCCGCCGCCGGACATGTCCATCCTCGCCGGACACGTCCAGCCTCCACCTCACCCCGGCCAATCAGGGCGCGCCACCTCAGCAATCGCCGCCTCCACGCCCAATCACAGCGCGCCACGTCACCGCCGCCGGCCCCTGCCTCTCTCTCTCCTCCCGCGCGGCCCGCGGGACCCGGATCGGGCCCGCGCGAGCCCGCGCCGCCGCCACCGTCCGCCCGGCCCGCCGCCGCCCGCGTCCGCTCCTTACCGGCGCCGCCGCCATGCACCGCATCAGCCGCCGCCATGCCGCGCCGACCCCGGCGCCGTGCTCCTCGTGCCGCCCTGCGCCGCCCTTCACCGGAGACCGGCCGGATCCGGCGAGGCACGGCCGGATCCGCCCGGCCCCGACCTCCCCGACCACTCTCGGGCTCCGCCCCGCTGCCACATCGCCGGGGAAGTCGCCGGCGTCGCGGTTGACCTCGGAGAACCCTAGATCCGGAGGTAGTTTTTCTTCTAAGTCTTTTCCCGCAGTAATTTTTGTTGCCATGTTCATCATGCCATATCTCTTCATCCGTGGCTCCGTTTCGTGCGTGTAATATGTCAAATTGTTCGCCTCGATGAGTGCATCATTTCTTCTCATTACATCATTTTCATTTGAGCTCATCTTGGTGCCCGAAATGCTGTTAGAACAGGGCTATGTGCTGTTAGTTTCAGATCTGTTTCAGTACATGCACTTTTGTCATTTTTGCCATGATTGATGTGTGCATCCTATGACGTTGAGTCCTACATGTGTTTTGTAACATGCCATGCCATCTTTCCAGAGGTTTATGCCATGTATTTTTGTGATCTATGTTGTGACTAGCACAAGCATGCAAACTAGGTTACTTAATGTTGCTGATTTCAGAGACTTAGTCATTTCACTAAGCCCTTGCCTGCTGTTATTTTTATGCCATGTGTTCATGTTGTTTCAGAGAGATCTATGACTCTTTTGAGCATGATCAGTAAGGGTGTTTTGAGCATGTGGTTGTGCTCTATCCGTCCATGCTTTTGTTTATAATTATGGAGTGATATAGCTTGAGTCAATCGAGCTCTACTTTTGCTATAAAATGTTACTCGCAGATTGTTTACATGTTATTCAATTTTGCCAAGCTTGTTGTAGTTGATCCTTGCATGATATATTGTCTTTGTTGTCATCTCTAGCTTCTATGCCATGTCTTCTTGATGTGTGTATGCTTAGTTTATAATGCAACGCTCTGTAGTGAGTGCATCGAGCTCGTAAACATGCCTACTTGTTATATATTTTTGACATGTCCAGTTTTCTGCTGTCTGAAACCTGTAACGAAACTTGCTTATTTGACATAGGTGCTATTATATTTTCTAGTCCCTTTTGGCTTATGGTCAGTAAGGGACTTTTGTTAAGTGCTTTGAGTATATTCATGCCATGCCTTACTTTGCTATGTCTTGTTCATTTAGCATGGTGTTCCATTGCTCTAAACATGTCATCCTGATGATAATTTCTGGCATGTTAGTATTTTCACTAAGTCTGTGAACCTGTTATCTTTTGCACTGTTGCCATGCTTGTTTGAACCTGTTATGGTGTGATTTAGCCGTAGCTTAGTGTCCATCTTTTGTCAAGCATCTTGAGTATATCACTGCCATATGCTTTGTTGACACGTTTGGGTGCAGTAGCTTAATTTCTTGTTGCTTGCTAAGTAGCATCATGCTGTTAATGGCAGATTACTGTCATTCTTGTTTTGCTTGTCATTTGCATATCGTGCATCCGATTCCGGTGATCTTTATATCGATTTCAACCGAAATCACCTCACCTTTCCAGTGGCATACTTGGTTTGCCAAGATTATGCCTTGTTCATCTTTTCCCTTCCCGCGCATGCATACGCATTGCACACCACATCTCGCATATCATGCCATGTTTATGTGGTGGTTGTTTACTTTGTTGTTTGCTTCTTTCCGGTGTTGCTTCTTCGGGTTAGTTCCGATAACGTTGCCATTGTGAGGATCCGTTCGTCTACGTCCGTTTGTCTTCTTCATGGACTCGTTCTTCTTGCTTGCGGGATCTCAGGCAAGATGACCATACCCTCGAAATCACTTCTATCTTTGCTTGCTAGTTGCTCGCTCTTTTGCTATGCCTATGCTACGATACCTACCATTTGCTTATCATGCCTCCCATATTGTTAAACCAAGCCACTAACCCACCTTGTCCTAGCAAACCGTTGTTTGGCTATGTTACCGCTTTGCTCAGCCCCTCTTATAGCGTTGTTAGTTGCAGGTGAAGATGAAGTTTGTTCCTTGTTGGAACATGAAGATGTTGTTCCTTGTTGGAACATGTTTACTTGTTGGGATATCACAATATATCTTGTTTAATTAATGCATCTATATACTTGGTAAAGGGTGGAAGGCTCGGCCTTATGCCTGGTGTTTTGTTCCACTCTTGCCGCCCTAGTTTCCGTCATATCGGTGTTATGTTCCCGGATTTTGCGTCCCTAACGCGGTCGGGTGATTTATGGGACCCCCTTGACAGTTCGCTTTGAATAAGACTCTTCCAGCAAGGCCCAACCTTGGTTTTACCATTTGCCTACCACCTATCCCTTTCCCTTGGGTTTGATCAGCCCGAGGGTCATCTTTATTTAGCCCCCCCCCCGGGCCAATGCTTGTCTAAGTGTTGGTCTGAACCGAGCAGCCTGCGGGGCCCCCTCGTGGAAACTCGAGGCCTGGTTTTACTTGTAGCTTGTCTTATCCGGTGTTGCCCTGAGAACGAGATATGTGCAGCTCCTATCAGGATGTCGGCGCATCGGGCGGCTTTGCTGGACTTGTTTTATTGCTGTCGAAATGTCTTGTAGCCGGTATTCCGAGGCTGATCGGGTCTTCCCGGGGAGAAGGAATATCCTTCGTTGATCGCGAGAGCTTATCATGGGCTAAGTTGGGACACCCCTGCAGGGTTTGAACTTTCGAAAGCCGTGCCCGCGGTTATGTGGAAGATGGGAATTTGTTAATGTCTGGTTGTAGAAAACCTGAAGTTGATCTTAATTAAAATACACCAACCGCGTGTGTAACCGTGATGGTCTCTTCTTGGCGGGGTCCGGGAAGTGAACACGGTTGTTGGAGTTATGCTTGACGTAAGTAGTTTCAGGATCACTTCTTGATCATAGTTGTTCGACCGTGCTTTTGCCTTCTCTTCTCGCTGTCATTTGCGTCACCATATATGCTAGCCGCTTGCTGCAGCTCCACCTCATACCTTTTACCCTACCTATAAGATTAAATAGTCTTGATCTCGCGGGTGTGAGATTGCTGAGTCCCCGTGACTCACAGATACTTCCAAAACCAGTTTGCAGGTGCCGATGAAACCGTGCAGGTGACGCATCCGAGCTCAAGGAGGAGCCCGATGAAGATCTTGTTCATTGTGTTGTTTCGTTCTAGTCGATCAGTAGTGGAGCCCAGTTGGGGTCGATCGGGGACCTTTGTCGCTTTTGGGATTTCTTATTTTATTTTGGCTCCGTAGTCGGGCCCTAATTGTAACTGTATGATGTAATGTTTTATTCATGTATTTGTGTGAAGTGGCGATTGCAAGCCAACTATGTATCTTTTTCCCTTATGTATTACATGGGTTGTGTGAAGATTACCTCACTTGCGACATTGCTTTCAATGCGGTTATGCCTCTAAGTCGTGCTTCGACACGTGGGAGATATAGCCGCATCGAGGGCGTTTCAGCATAGTAGACCAAGCGTTTAAACTAGCCTATTACAAGGCGCTTTGATTCCCAAAAGGATAATTGTTTTCCACAAGTATTGCAGTATGCAGAAGCTAAACCGGCCTCCGGTTCATGAATCTTCGCCAGGCTGACTTGATGGTTGTGGATCATCCTGCGCCGGTTCATCCTTCTCCTCTCCACCTAGTGGCTGGAAGTCAATGGTTGCCCAATCGATCCTAGTTAGGGCTTGGAATACAGCTTCATCACTTATAAGTGTGGAGGGTTCAACATCAGGGGCATAGGTGTGCTTACGGATTGGTGGGATAAGATTTTGTGCATCATAAGTTGGTGCAGTAACCCGTTTGTTGTTGGCATCATAAATCGACTGATAGTGTGAAAGATCAGTTTCTTCAGCCAATTTGCTAGCAAGTGGACGCATTTCCCTTGTTATGGCTCGGAGGTCGTCATTATCGAAGTCTGAACCGTCCTCCTTTATGCTTGGATAGCCATTTCCAATATCGGCCGGATCAAGATCAGGTATCCATGCTTTGGCCCAGGTTAATGCAGTAAGAGCACCTGCCCTGGCAGCCGATTTCTTCAATTCTTCAAACTGAGCAGGTAACATTGACAGCCTTTCCACTGTCCCCTTGATTAAAGTTGGGGGCGCTTGTTATGAGAGGCGGTACAGATGATCCGTTGCGCGCCAGTATATAATTGCTCTATAAGAGTATAGGCAGCCTTCAATTTCTTTTGCATATCAGAGCCTAGATGGGTAATGCGAGATCCTGCATCATTACGAACGTTGATAAACCGACAATTTATGGGATAGTACATGTTAAAATCTTATAATGAGGATACTTACCAAACACAGCAGTGGTCATGGCATTTATTTGTCGCTTCAAACCAGTCAGCTCTTCTACCACCGGATTAAGGGCTACTTCTCCATCCTCAGCCCTCTTTTCCAGTGTGGCTTTCTCTGTGTCCCAGTCTACCCGTTCCTACTTGAAGCTTTCCTTCAGTTTCTCCATGGCTGTTAAAGCACTAGTCAGCTCTTCTTTAGCCTTGGAAGTCTCATATTTTTGGGACTTAATATTTTCTTGAAGGTTGGCGATTTGGGATTCTTTCTTGGTAAGATCTGCCTGCAAGTAATGTTCAGTTTATGAGTTTGCAGCATATAAGCACATATCAAGTTCTGCACTTGGCACTTGGGGGCTAATGCCTAATTGCTTTTTATCAAAAAGTTTTTATAAGTCCCAAGCTCAATACAAGTATTATTCTTGGCACTTGGGGGCTAATGGATATTTTCTCAAGTTAACACTATGGATTTTCTTCTATCAATCAGCTTGGTGGTCAATTGGTTTACATAAATATTCAACAAGAGTTTGCACCTTATAGGCTAAAGTCCTAGTTCATCTTGAAAAGATAGACCGACCCTTGGGGGCTATGCAGGCAAGGTTGAAATATTACATAGTCCCGGTTTATATGGATATGATAAACTGGCCTTTGGGGGCTACTGGAGTTGATATTATAAATTGGATATAAAGGAAGAATAGTTATGCAGAGTTAACACCATTTACATCATATCGCTCCTTCATCATATTCACAAGTCGGCTTCATAGTCGCGGCTTGTGTACATGCGGCTTAAAACCCCAGAATGAATGTCTTGGGCGTTGAGGTGGGCATAGCTTGACAAATCTGTTTTCCACTTGCCCTTCTCCATAGCAGAAAGTTCTTCCTTGGCACTATGCTTTGATAAAGCGATAGGATTGCCAGGGGTAGTGTGGCCGATGATACATATCCAACATATCTATAATTTTTTATTGTTCCATGCTAAATTATATTCTGTTTTGGATGTTTAATGGGCTTTATTATACACTTTTATATTATTTTTGGGACTAACCTATTAACCGGAGGCCCAGCCCAGAATTGCTGTTTTTGCCTATTTCAGAGTTTCGTACAAAAGAATATCAAACGGAGTCCAAACGGAATGAAACCTTCGGGAACGTGATTTTCGGAACAAACGTGATCCACAGGACTTGGACCCTACGTCAAGACATCAACTAGGAGGGCACGAGGTAGGGGGGCGCGCCTACCCCCCAGGCACGCCCTCCACCCTCGTGGGCCCCACGTTGCTCCACCGACGCACTTCTTCCTCCTATATATACCTACGTACCCCCAAACTACCAGATACAGAGATAAAAACCTAATTCCACCGTTGCAACCTTCTGTACCCATGAGATCCCATCTTGGGGCCTTTTCCAAAGCTCCGCCGGAGGGGGCATCGATCACGGAGGGCTTCTACATCAACACCATAGCCTCTCCGATGATGTGTGAGTAGTTTACCTCAGACCTTCGGGTCCATAGTTATTAGCTAGATGGCTTCTTCTCTCTTTTTGGATCTCAATACAATGTTCTCCCCCTCTCTTGTGGAGATCTATTCAATGTAATCTTCTTTTGCGGTGTGTTTGTTGGAAAACCCCACAATCAAATGAATAAACTTGTATTGGGCTTAAGGAAAACTTCTCACAAATGAGGCGAAATTCTGCCACTATGGAAACAATAGATTGGATTGGGAGGTAGAAAAGATAGAATGCTTCTTCCACCGAGGTGATAAGAAAACTTGGAT
Organism: Aegilops umbellulata; assembly: GCA_032464435.1. NCBI lineage: Eukaryota > Viridiplantae > Streptophyta > Magnoliopsida > Poales > Poaceae > Aegilops > Aegilops umbellulata. Next base: position 184,620,238 of record CP136057.1, on the reverse strand, counting down.
CATAAGTAATCATCACAAGGAGCAACATTCCCAATGGAAGGCTTTAGGTGAAATGACACAAGATAAGTCCAACGAAGAGATTGGCGGATTTAAAATATCTCATTCTTGACAACATGTGAATCATGAAACACGAACTCAAATTGTCATGAATGACATAACACCACCTGAAATGATAAGGTAGAACGAATTGCACTTTGGAATGCAGGAAGAAGAATATTTGAGCTCTTCCAACAAGAATCTTGAGAAAACTTCGAGAATGAATTAAATCCTTGATGAACCACCATGAAGAAACTCCATGAAGAACTCCGGTAATAAAAGGATGATAGAAAGAAAGAGAAGTCGAAAACACAAGGTGAAGCCTTGCAGTGATAAGATGAAGCTTTGAAATGATATAACCGAGAAAACTTGGAACTCCGGAAAGAAAGATGAACAAATGAAATCAAGAATGTAATATGATGAACAACTCCGGAAAGAAGAAATTAATCACTTGTATGAAGCAAGAATAGAATTATGTTATGCGCATCCTTCACCAATCTAGATTGATGACAAGCAACGGATTTGACATACTACTTATTCTCGTAGAAAGGACTAAGATAGATATGCACAAACTTGGGAAGATCTTCAATGAACCACCGGTAGGATTGGAAAGAACGAATGAATCTATATGATAACGAAGGAAGAGAACTCTTGAACGAACCACCATAAGAATTGAAAATGAACGAAGAAAAGATAAAGAAACACCGAGAAGAATTAGAAAATGAATGAAGATACTTAAGAGAATTTAGATACAAGTGAACGCAGAGATCCCGAGCTGATTAGATAATACTTGAATGATGCACAGGTATGATTTGGAGAACGAGAGCTGAAAGCTTGAATGAATAATTCGGAGATGATGGGCTCCGGAGAATCAAACTGAAAAGACTCATGAAATTCTCCGGATGGGTGAAAAGAATTCTCACAATCGAAAACAATTATGAGAGGATGGCATCAAGCTAGAACCATGAATCTTGAAGAGAATGGAGCAAGATTTAAGAGAAACTCTTCTTCGGTCTTCAAATGTTGAGAATGACGATGAGAAACACCACCATGAATTGTTGAGGCACTCTGGAATGAAATTTGGAAAGGTTGAACCAACGATGGAAAGAATTTGACAGATCTTGGAGAAAGACATATGACTGATTGAGGGAGTCCTGGATTAGGGGGTGTTCGGATAGCCGAACTATATCTTCAGCCGGACTCCAGGACTATGAAGATACAAGATTGAAGACTTCGTCCCGTGTCCGGAAGGTTCTTTCCTTGGCGTGGAAGGCAAGCTAGGCGTGCGGATATTCACGATCTCCTACCAATGTAACCGACTCTGTGTAACCCTAACCCTATCCGGTGCCTATATAAACCGGAGGGTTGTAGTCCGTAGGACGAACACATCATAACCATCATCATACCCATAGGCTAGCTTCTAGGGTTTAGCCTCCTTGATCTCGTGGTAGATCTACTCTTGTACTACCCATATCATCAATATTAATCTAGCGGGAGTAGGGTTTTACCTCCATCGAGAGGGCCCGAACCTGGGTAAAATAAAGTGTCCCTTGTCTCCTGTTATCATCCGACCTTGACGCACAGATCGGGACCCCCTACCCGAGATCCGCCGGTTTCGACACTGACATTAGTGCTTTCATTGAGAGTTCCTCCGTGCCGTCGCGATCAGGAAGGATGCCTTTTCCCGTCTTTAAAGACGGCGCCGTCACTGAGGGAGCTTTGGCTATCGGCATACCCCTCCGGCTGGGTGGTTTTCTCATGACCGCCCGTTCGGCCATTACGCCGACGGTGACCTCTCGGGTCATCGAAAACAATCTCCGCGTCAGCTCGGAATTGGCCAAGCAGCTAGATCCGGTGGAGCTCTCCTCCATAAACGAGCTCCTGGATCGGATCGCCGCCTTGGGGGTCGCTACGAACTACGACCAGGTTGGGCCTAAACCCGATCTAAGGGAAATCAACTCTCCCCAAGCCACCCATCATGTTGTTGTGGTGGAAACACAATGCGGTGACCCTTCATCAATCTTAAGGACCAGTTACGTCCGAATTCCGGAATCCTCCATGCCGGATATCCACGGAGGGGAGGATACAACCCAAGACCTAGGCTTGGAGCCAGGCAAACCGGAAAACATACAGGACTCCGGATCTCGAAATCCGGAGGTCGTTCGGCCTCCGAACAGCAAACCGGGCGAAGTATCAGATCTAATGAATTCTGCCCATCCGATCTTAAGCGATCTCTCCCAAATCAAGCAGATGCCCGAAGAAACAGTACATCATTACTGGGCCAGATTCCTCCTGCTTATGAACAGGATAAAGGACTGCCGCGAGGGAGACGCGATTTCAATCTTATGTAGTAACTGCACGGACAAGGGGATACTCAACGCCATAAGTCGTCGTAATATTACGCGCTTTGCTGACTTGGCGTCCATAGTACAAAAATACTGTGCGATGGAAAGTGCTCGGAAAACCGAAATTAAATTTTGGGATAATCCGGCCTTGAATAGCAATCCCGTCCGAATCAAAAGGGCGCACTACAGCAAAGCGCCTGGATTAAATAAAAAATCAAAACCCTCTAGGTGGCACGGAACCGTGCTAGAAAGGTGGCTCGATGGACCCTGCAAGATTCATAGTACAGAGGATGCCACCCCAACTCACAGCCTCAGGGCATGTTGGATACTCCGGCAGGTGGCCAAAATTGGGGAGGACCTCCTAAATCCAGAGGTCGAAGGAAACCAGCCCGAGAATTTCAGTACCCTTCTCACAATCTCCGAGACTTTCGCATCAAATAACATGCGAAAAAGAACACTTCGCAGCCTCGCCGAAGTCTACCAAGTAGCGACCATAAATCCATGGAGCAACACTGCCATCACCTTCAATGCGAGCGACGAACCTAAATTCCGAACAGCCAGAGCGCCAGCCGCATTGGTTCTTAGTCCCATAGTGGACGGCTGTCGCCTCGCAAAGGTACTTATGGACGGAGGCAGCGGATTGAACCTCATCTACGAGGAAACCCTCCAAAAGATGGAAATAGACTGGAACCACATTAAGCGAAGCAGCACAACCTTTAGAGGAATAATCCCCAGTCAGGAAGCGCACTGCACTGGAAAGATCACACTAGATGTGGTATTCGGCACGCCGGATAATTACGGGTCCGAACAAATCACGTTCCAGGTGGCCCCGTTCAGAAGCGGATATCACGCTATATTCGAACGAGAGGCATTCACAGTTTTCCAAGCCATACCCCATTACGGTTACATGAAGCTTAAGATGCCTGGGCCAAACGGAATTATCACTCTCGCTAGTGATCCGGACATAGCACTCCGCGCCGAAAACAAGACAGCCGCATTGGCCCTCGAGGCACTATCTGAAGCCTTAGCGGCCGAAGAGCTGACGGCGCTGCGATCCACGGTTAGCAGGGATGATGTGATGCTCGATAAGAGATCCAAATCCACATCCTTCAAACCAACGGACGAAATAGTCAAATTCTAGGTCCACCCAACGGACCCGAATAAAACAGCCTCCATCGGGGCACAATTGAGCCCTAATGTAAACGCCGCACTGCGTGAGTTCCTACGAGAGAACTAGGATATTTTCGCTTGGCACCCCTCAGATATGCCAGGAATCCCACGCAGGCTGGCCGAGCACAGCTTAAATATCCAGAAAGGATTCAAACCTGTCAAACAAACCCTTCGGCGTTTCTCCGAACCAAAGAGACAGGCCATGGGAGAGGAGCTAGCCAAATTGTTGGAGGCCGGATTCATTAGAGATATCAAACACCCGGACTGGCTAGCAAACCTGGTAATGGTACCAAAGAAGGATAAATCCTGGCGCCTGTGTGTCGACTTCAAAGACCTCAATAAGGCCTGCCCAAAGGATCCCTTTCCCCTCCCTCGAATTGATCAAATCATCGATGCCACCGCAGGACACGATTCCCTGTGTTTCCTCGACGCATACTCCGGTTACCATCAAATAAAGATGGCAGAATCCGACCAAGCTGCCACAGCATTCATCACGCCATACGGCCCATTCTGCTTCAACACAATGCCCTTTGGGCTCAAAAACGCCGGCGCGACATATCAGCGCATGATTCAAACATGTTTGGCAAACCAGATCGACAAAATAGTGGAGGCGTACGTAGATAATGTGGTCGTTAAATCAAGACACGTCGAATCTCTAGTAGACGACTTGAGACTTACATTCGACAACCTGCGAAAATACGACATCAAGCTCAATCCGGAAAAATGTGTTTTCAGCGTCCCAGCCGGAAAGCTCCTGGGCTTCATTGTATCCGGCAGAGGAATTGAAGCAAATCCAGCTAAAATCCGAGCTCTGTCACAATTGAATGTCCCAAAAGATCTCAAGCAAATTCAGAAGCTCACCGGATGCGTGGCGGCCTTAAGCCGCTTCATCTCCCGCTTGGGAGAAAAGGCACTACCCCTTTATCGCCTCCTCAGGTGCACCGAACACTTTGAGTGGACGGACGCTGCCACGGCCGGACTCGAGGAAATAAAGGCCATCTTGGCAACAAACCCCGTCCTGGCCGCGCCGAATACCGGCGAACCCATGCTATTGTACATTGCCGCAACCCATCAAGTTGTTAGCGCAGTACTCGTCGTCGAACGGATAACGGACGGACATAAATTACCCCTTCAAAGGCCGGTTTACCACGTGTCCACTGTCCTCACACCATGCAAATCATGGTACCCGCATTATCAAAAAATCGCATACGCGGTATTCATGGCATCCCGGAAGCTATGACACTACTTTCAAGAGTGTTCTATTACAGTAGCCTCGGAAGTACCACTCAACGATATTATCAACAACCGCGATGCAACAGGCCGGATAGCAAAATGGGCCATAGCGCTCCTCCCGTTCGATATAACCTACAAGCCACGGCGAGCAATTAAATCGCAAGTCCTAGCCGACTTCGTCGTCGAATGGACAGAGGCCGAACTCCCCAAAGAGTACGGCACGTACTCAAACTGGATCATGCATTTCGACGGCTCCAAAATGCTGGTTGGACTGGGGGTTGGCGTCGTTTTGACGTCCCCTACAGGAGATACAGTCCAATATGTACTCCAAATTATGTACACGGACTCCAACAATGCAGCCGAATACGAGGCCCTTCTACATGGCCTCCGGATGGCGGTATCCATGGGCATTCAACGCCTGGAAGTACGCGGGGACTCAAACCTCGCGATATCCCAAATAAATGGCGACTTCGACACCAAAGACCCAAAAATGGCAGCTTATCGCAATGCCGTACTAAAAATGTCAGCTCGGTTCGAGGGAATGGAGTTCCATCACATAGCCCGAGAAAATAATCAGGCAGCGAATGTCCTGGCACGCATTGGAGCAAAACGAGATGCAGTCCCCCCCAACATCTTCTTAGAAAGATTATTCAAACCATCCGTAACATGGGAGGGGGAACCCTCGGATAATAGCCCGGGCATAACCGCACAACCCAATGCCGAACAATCAGACATAATCGGCGGCCCCGCCACCGAAATTACACCCTCAGCCCACGCAATAATGGCGGTCATCGCCCCGTGGACGGAACCATTCCTAGCCTACCTTACTAGGCAGGAACTCCCCGAGGACCAAAACGAGGCACGCTGCATAGTGCAGCGATCTAAAGCCTATAAAGTCCATGAGGGAGAGCTATATAAGAAAAGCACTACAGGAGTCCTTCAAAGGTGTATCTCCGAAGAGGAAGGGCGGAGTCTGTTGGCTGAAATTCATGCCAGACTCGGTGGCCATCACGCCGCGGCTCGGTCCCTTGTAAGCAAGGCTTTCCGTACTGGCTTCTATTGGCCGACGGCTAGAGCAGACGCTCAGGACCTAGTCAAACGATGCGTCGGTTGCTAGCTCTTTGCCAACCAAAGCCATATGCCACCCAACGCCCTCCGAACTATCCCCATCACTTGGCCTTTCGCGGTCTGGGGGCTCGATATGGTGGGACCCCTTAAAGGCGGAACCCACAAGAAAAAATACTTATTGGTCATGGTGGATAAATTCACCAAATGGATAGAAGCCTGCCTGTCAAGACGGCTAAATCCGGACCTGTGATAGACTTCGTATCCGGGGTCGTACACCGTTATGGTGTCCCCCACAGCATCATCACCGATAACGGCACAAACTTCACTTCTGATGAAGTAAAGCTGTGGTGCAAAAACATGGGCATTAAGCTCGACTACGCTTCTGTCTATCACCCACAAACTAACGGTCAGGTCGAACGTGCAAATGGTCTCATCATGAGCGGCATCAAACCCAGACTAGTGCGGTCCCTCAAGGAATCTGATATGCACTGGGTAGAGGAGCTCGACTCTGTACTCTGGGGGCTGCGAACCACGCCAAATCGTACCACCGGATTCACGCCATTCTTTATGGTGTACGGCGCTGAGGCGATTCTGCCCTACGACATAATTCATGACTCACCTCGAGTGCGCATGTACGAAGAAAGGGAAGCCGAGCTTGATCGGCAGGACAACCTGGACGCCTTAGAGGAAGAGCGTGACGTGGCTAAGGCCCGTTCCGCATTCTATCAACAGCAAGCTCGAAGATATCAAAGCAGAGAAGTACGGGCCAAAAATTACAACGTTGGTGAACTAGTTCTACGCCTGCCGGATAAGCAAAAGAACAAACTCAAGCCCAAATGGGAAGGTCCATTCATAATCGAGCAAGTCCTAACTGGTGGAGCGTACCGCCTGCGAGATGCGTCGGACAACCGACTCGAGCCGAACCCATGGAACACCACACGTCTCCGAAGATTCTATGCCTAGCGCCGGACTCTGTGTTTGTCTCCTTCCTCTGTCCATTATTTACATTTATACCTTTTTTTTTACTTTGTCTACTACTCTTTTCTTTTTTAGCCCTTAAAAGGCTCATTATGTGACGCGCTATCCGCGCTCCTTAAAACTGGGGGCTTCTGTAACAGAAGCTTGTCTATATGGGTTTCACACCCAACGCATGCGTCAGACTTCCGCATGCACCTTTTCTTCGCCATTATATGCATCGATATGACTTAAGTTTTGGCCAAGCTGGGTTGCCTGGCTCCTGTGCTTACCCCTACGTTCCCTATTGTTCGGCTAGGCGGTAAAGGGAGCACCTCTGCGATTGTTACTGCCGGATAAGCCGGATGTGTACCTCAGACTGGGTGAAGCCGAAAGCTAGCGTTCTTAAGGGAATATTCGGTCGGTGAACTAAAGATGAACCTTTTTATTTTATACATGCCCCCAGATGATCTTCTGCATTTGCAGTCCGGACGTGCACTTTAGGGCACGCCACCCGAGCGAAAGGAACCCTTAACGGAACTATTCTCTCTGGAAGATGTTTCTTACTAACCATGTAATATAACATAACTAGATGGGCACTTGTCTGATAAAGCACTAATGACCCCTACGCCTGGTCTCCATGCATACCCCGGCTGTTATATAGCCATTATGGTATTCGGACACACTCCGGACCGTCAGGTCCTGAGGTCAAAGCGAAAAGGTCGGCAACGACAAACGATCTACAATCCGGCTAGAAGGCATTACACATGTCAATTATAAATTACATAGTCATCTTGACTGATCGTATTCCTCCTCTATACCATCTAACAGGCTGTCTAATTTATAGTCCTGCTGGGAATACTTTGCGGCCAGCTCTACCTGGCCATACACCAAGCTCACAGGGATCTCCTTCCCGTCAGGCCCCACTGGTCCGACCTCGGCCATGTGATTGGGTTCAGACTTCGTAAAGCGGGTTTTCACCATGGCCCAGGCCTCCCTCGCGCCTTGTCGGCAGGCTGATATCTTCCACAACCGGATGCGCCGCCGAGCTCCCATCAGCTTCTCTGCAAGCTCTCCAACGCCCTCGGGCGTGGAGTGGGCAGGCCATAAGGCCCGGGCAACCCCTTGCATTGCCCGCCGAATTCGTTCGTGCAGTTACAGGAGTTCGGGGAGAAGGTCACCTGTAGAACCGGGCATCTCCTCTGCAGGACGACCTGTGAGCGTACCTACAGACATAATTCTGTTATTCGTCTTCCTCGCCGAACTCCTTTTTTTTCAAGAGTTCGCTCAAGCACTTACTAAATATGCCGCGTCGAAGACGCTGATTCTCCTTCATGGAGTCAGATAGCTGGCCACGAACGTCTTTTAGTTCAACATCCAGCTTGGTGTTGGCATCCTGAAGATCATTCTTCTCTCGCCTCACCCTTGTCAACGTACTCTCGCCAGCCTTTAACTGGCGTAAGAGTTGTTGCCTCTCCGGATCTAGTCTGGCACCATCTGCAACATTAATTGTCAGATTCGCACATAAGCCGCACAATACCAATCTCTCAATGTATATTGTACCTGAGGGGGTCCCTTTGGGCTCCCCTGTTACGGCTAGTGCGGCCTCTAGTTGGGCCTTGCACTTTTCCAGCTCCTGGGACAGCACGGTGTTCTTCTCAGTAAGAACCTACATATTATATGATCCTTAAATCAGTTAGTTTAACTGTTTCAAGTCTCGGGGGCTACTGGTATATATATATTTAAATTTTCTTACCCGTATGTCTTTCACATACTGCTCCGTGGCCCTGGCTAAACCATCTTGAGCAGCACGAAGGTACGCATCTCCCGAATTGAAGGCGTTTAAGGCCTCTCGGGAGAAACAAGCGTCGCGTAGAACTGTCCGGCGACGCCTATGGTTCATGGCGCTCTCCACTTCTAAATTTGTGGCAGATAGCCGGTCCGCATCCTCTGTTGGAGGAGCGTCCGGCGCAAGCCTGGTATTCGTCCCCGCCTCCGGACCAGGCATTAGAGCCTGGCTGGTAGAGGCGCGGTTGGCAGCCCCTCCGGATATAGTCCGGCGAGGCCTCTTCGTCCTGGAAACAGTATGGATGTTAACATACCCTGACAGAATAACGCCAGGAAGACAGAGGGCGCGTTATACCTTTGTGCCGAACTCTCAGTCCGGACTTCATCCCTTTTTACCCCACGGGGCCCGACGGCTCCTCATTGGCTAGTCGCCGCAGGTTCGGCCTCCCTCCTCGGAAATCTCCCCTGTAAAATACGGATGTCGTCAGAAACACCGGAATATGTAAGGACGGAATCTCTCTTGCGGGAATAAACACTCCGGTTTCTGTTACCTGGGAGGCCGGGATTAATCCGGGATAATCAGCCGTAATGGCCACCAAGGTATTATCATTGCTTAACTGGGGGAACACCCCGTCGATGAGCTCCACCAATATGTCCGGATCCTCTTCGGAGTCCGGATCGAGGGGCCGTTCTGGGTCCTCAGGCTGTGGAGGGAAGCTGTTGATATCCTTTACCTCCTATCGAAGCTCCTGCATTGAAATCACCAGATTATGTATCTAGTCATGGGAGCATTAAATAAGCGGGCGAGTGCAATTGTTCACTTACCCAACTTGGAGGTTCATACATAGTGAATCCGGCTCGCGGGTTGACGCGGAGGAAGTCCTCCTTTCCTCCCTTGTACAAAGATTTTAGAATCTTTACTAGAGCCGCAGCTGTGTCTGGCCCCTTGCGGCCGTAACGGGTGGCGTCATCCTCCCCGTTGAAATCCCACATGGGGTGGCTCCTATATTGAAGCGGCTGCACCCCCCGCATAATACATGCGGCCATGACTCCAATCATGGTTAGTCCGGAATGAGCCAACAGTCTTATCCGGCCCATCAGGTAAAGAACGTCTCTATTGCTTTCTCTCTGAGAGCTCCGCGGACGCCAGCTTAAGCGTTTCTTTAAGGGAGCCATGCTGAACTCAGGGAGGCCGACCCGGACAGGGTCCGGCAGCGGGACGTCATCTATGTAGAACCGTTCTGAAGGCCAGTCCTCGGACGCCTTCTTTGGGGTTCCGGATAGGTATCCGGTCCCGGCGATGCGCCATATTTCGGCTCCGCCCACTTGGTATATAGACCCCTTCTGAGAACGGGGCACCAAGCAGAACAACCTCTTCCACAGCGCAAAATGAGCCTCGACGCCTAAAAATAGCTCGCAAAGGGCAACGAAGCCTGCAATATGTAGCACGGAGCCAGGCGTGAGGTTGTGCAGCTGGAGGCCGTAGAACTCCAGAAGCCCGCGGAGGAATGGATGAATTGGAAACCCCAGACCCCTTAACAAATAAGGGACGAGGCACACCCGCTCTCCTTTAGAAGGATTGGGGGTGCTCTCCGATTGCTTGCCGCCGTTGTAGGTGGCGAGTCCGGCTCGGACTGGGACCATATATGCTTGGGGAAGGAATCCTTTGGCCTGCAGTGACACTAGCTCGCTGTGTGGGATGGTGCAACTCTCCCAGTCTCCGAATTTGGGGATGGAGGGGCGAGGGGAGGAGCGACGACGGCTGGCCATGTTGAAATGGACCTTTGCTGGAGACGCTCTGATGATAACTCGCGGGGATAAGAAGATGTGGTTTGGATCTAGATCCCCATCCCGTTAAATAGGCGACTCATTTATATGACCAAGGGTGTGGATATAAAAACACCCCCGGGCTTTTCGCATTCGTTCAACACGTGGAAGACGACAATTATTGGGCACCGAGACCGAGGAGCGCTACGGACATTATTCGTACAGGTACACAAGATTCGGAGGGGGAACCCGCCTTGCAATGCCGAAGACAAATTTGCGCGCTGGACTCGACGTCATTGAAGCCTGGTTCGGGGGCTACTGAGGGAGTCCTGGATTAGGGGGTGTTCGGATAGCCGAACTATATCTTCAGCTGGACTCCAGGACTATGAAGATACAAGATTGAAGACTTCGTCCCATGTCCGGAAGGTTCTTTCCTTGGCGTGGAAGGCAAGCTAGGCGTGCGGATATTCACGATCTCCTACCAATGTAACCGACTCTGTGTAACCCTAACCCTATCCGGTGCCTATATAAACCGGAGGGTTGTAGTCCGTAGGACGAACACATCATAACCATCATCATACCCATAGGCTAGCTTCTAGGGTTTAGCCTCCTTGATCTCATGGTAGATCTACTCTTGTACTACCCATATCATCAATATTAATCTAGCAGGAGTAGGGTTTTACCTCCATCGAGAGGGCCCGAACCTGGGTAAAGTAAAGTGTCCCTTGTCTCCTGTTACCATCCGACCTTGACGCACAGATCGGGACCCCCTACCCGAGATCCGCCGGTTTTGACACCGACACTGATGATAACCCATTCTTATGTCAAACTTTGAAAAGAATTTTAGAAGCTCCGGGAAAATTAGAAGAGTATGGTAAGATCATGGGAAAAGACATGTGGGTCAGGGCCCACTCAAAAGAACCACCGTTGAACGATTGCTTGAAAAGAGAGATTGCACCAGTTGAATTACATGGCTTGAATGAGATAGCATCCTCAAAAGAACTTGAGTGAATTGAGAATGGAAACTTGAATCTTCTGAGATATCTTCATAACTCCAGAACAATTGAATAGCAAGAAGTGGATGATTAAGAGGTGCACCGGTATGAGAAAAACATTTGAAACGAGGAAAAGATATGATCGACAAAGCTTGAATTTAATCCACTGGAGAAGAAAGAGAACGAATAATGATGAAGTTAAGGCTCCATTAGTATCTTCCTGAGAATCACCGGATAAGAACATTGACGGAAAAGAATGGAGAGACTTCGCATCAATAAAATGGATACTTGATTAAGAAATCTGAGTCCTTGAAGAAAGAGGGTGGGAGGGCGGGGAGAACAAAGACAACTTGGGATGGATGAAGCAAACACCATTGCAAAGAAGTGAGAATTGATCTCGCGAATGTTGAAATGATCGGATCCACTTGAAAAAGAGCACGTCGGTTGGAAAAGAATTGGCATGACAATCTCGATGATCAAGAAGGATTGGTATTCACATAGAAGTATGAGAACACCGCTTAGTAAAAGGTATGGAATTAACACTTGACAATGAAGCAACTTGAATACCACAACTCAAAACCAAAAGAAAGGATTTGGCTTGCAGAATAAGCCGGAAACAAACATATGATAGATCCCATATCGTATCATGTGTGTGTTGGAAAGATATCCTACGAGGTACTTGAATTCCCACTTATAAACTCCCAAAACTTTCTGGTTATGCAATCTGGTGTTGGGTATACAGGGGACGCAATATACCTCACCCAAACTAACAATCCCTAGATCCAGCTGTATCCATCCATCAACACATAACCAAGAAAACTCCGGAAATCATGTACCACAACCTTCTAAAAGCATCCGTTGTACGAGTTATGGCAATACTCCCGAACTCCCACCCCAGTACTGGGTGGCGTCAAGGTGATTTCACCAACAACTGCATAAAAGAGATTTTCGATGTCGGCAAAACTCAGGTATTCCAAAACTACAACGATAAAATTGTGACAACAACACCTCGGAGCTCAACTCCCCGGGACACCACCACAATTACTAAATATCAGGAGGCACCAAGAACAATGTTCTAGTCACAAGAATATCGGGACGATCCCAAGATACCCGCGTGATCCTAAAAAACAATTCGTGAAATTTGAGGAGAGGAAAGTCAAAACATCTACGTCAGGAGGCCTCACCAAAGTGACGAAGGGACTGAGGAGTAAAAAGAATCCTACTCTCCGATATATATAATCCTAAGACTCAAAACATTATTTTTCTAGACTCAACAACGTCAGCGATTCGATCAAGCAGGGGCTCCTAAGTCGGGGATAGCTCTGATTACCAACTTGTAACGCCGACGATGTGGCTATATCTCCCACGTGTCAAGGCATGACTTGGAGGCATAACCGCATGGTGGTTTAGACGCAAGAAGGGTCATCTTCACGCAATCCCATGTAATGAACAAGAATCGGATAAAGAGTTGGCTTACAATCGCCACTTCACACAATACATTAATAAATTCATACATCATTCAAAATACACACATAGACCGACAACGGTCAAATCCAAATGAAAAGAAGATAACCCCAAATGCTAGATCCCCGATCGTCCCAACTGGGCTCCACTACCGATCATCAGGAAATGAAACATAGTAATGACCAAGTTCCTCGTCGAACTCTCACTTGAGCTCGGGTGCGTCGCCTGCACTGGTATCGTCGGCACCTGCAACTGTTTTGGTAGAATCTGTGAGTCACGAGGACTCAGCAATCTCGCCTCCGCGAGATCAGGACTATTTAAGCTAATGGGTAGGAAAGGGTAGCAAGGTGGAGCTGCAGCAAGCACTAAGCAAATATGGTGGCTAACATACGCAAATAAGAGCGAGAAGAGAAGCAACGCAACGGTCGAGAAGCTAGAAGTGATCCTGAAGCTACTTACGTTCATACATAACCCAAACCGTGTTCACTTCCCGGACTCCGCCGAAAAAAGACCATCATGGCTACACACGCGGTTGATGTATTTTAATTAAGTCAAGTGTCAAGTTTTCTACAACCGGACATTAAAAAATTCCCATCTGCCACATAACCGTGGGCACGGCTCTCGAAAGTATATACCTTGCAGGGGTGTCCCAACTTAGCCCATCACAAGCTCTCATGGTCAACGAAGGATATTTCTTCTCCCGGGAAGACCCGACCAGGCTCGGAATCCCGGTTACAAGACGTTTCGACACTGGTAAAATAATACCAGCAAGACCACCCGACTGTGCCGACAAATCCCAATAGGAGCTGCACATATCTCGTTCTCAGGGCACACGGATGAGCGAAGCGTACAGGTACCAACGTAAACCAAGTTGCCAAGGGACGGTCCCATACGGTGCTCTAGTTTGGACCAACACTCAAAGGAGCACTGGCCCGGAGGGGTTAAAATAAAGATGACGCTCGGGAGCGCGACTCCCAAGGGAAAAAAGGCTTAGGTGGCAAATGTTAAAACCAAGGTTGGGCCTTGCTGGAGGAGTTTTATTCAAAGCCAACTATCAAGGGGTTCCCATAACACCCAACCGCATAAGGAACGCAAAATCAAGGAACATAACACTGGTATGACGGAAACTATAGGGCGGCAAGAGTGGAACAAAACACTAGGCGTAAGGCCGAGCCTTCCACCCTTTACCAAGTATATAGGTGCATTAATTGAAATAAGAGATATTGTGATATCCCAACATATCCATGTTCCAATATGGAACAAACTTCAGCTTCACCTGCAACTAGCAACGCTATAAGAAGGGCTGAGCAAAGCGGTAACATAGCCAAACAATGGTTTGCTAGGAAGGTGGGTTAGAGGCTTGACATGGCAATATGGGAGGCATGATAAACAAGTGCTAGGTAGCGCGACATAGCGATAGAGCAAACAACTAGCAAGTAAAGATATAATTGATTTCGAGGGTATGGTCATCTTGCGTGAGATCCCGCAAGGAAGAAGAATGAGTCCATGAAGAAGACAAACGGACATAGTCGAACAAATCCTCACAACTCCAGAACGAAACCGAAGCTAACGAGAGAAGCAACCCGGAAAGAAGCAAAAAAACATAGTGAACACACAATCATAAACATGGCATGATGCACAATCAAGTATGATGCATGTCCGGTTTAATGAGGCATGGCATGGCAAAGTGCAACAAACAAAACTACAAGTTAAGTGGAGCTCAATATGCAACGAGTTGCATATTGACGAAACACCACATCAATTATTTAGTTCTCTCCCGTTTATGTACCCAACAAAATTAACTGTGGTTAAGCATGGCAAGAGGTGAAGCATAATAAAACTATCTACTTAGGCAAGTTTAAAAGAGGCCGGAAATAACAAATAACAATTCCGGAAAATCCCCATATGTCATTTACCAATTTAAAGCAAACAACAATTTTAAACATTTTAAATGTTATTATCATGATGTGGATGACATATGCAAGTTTTAAGCAAATTTATGGAAATGTTAACGTGAGCATGTTATGAAGCATTTGTCACTGTGGTGGAAGAAAGGTGTGCCACGACAATGAATCCGAAAATGATGCCATGGCAACATCGGTTCCGGTAGCTCATGGAGATACCGGTGCAAAAGGAAGCGTGGCGTGAGTGTGTCATGCAAGATGGTGGGGTGATCCTGGCAACCGGTTTCCCATGGGTCGATGGCATGACAACAGAAAAATGCAAAAAACACGTCAGGCACGTTGCAAACGCGAGCATTTCATGCAACATATGCATTCGTCCACGGGCGGTCGTTCTCGGCGGTATACCTTCAAAGCATGCATATTCGGAACGGAACGACTCCGTGCGATGTAGAGGAAGTAGACGTTCTCGAAACGGTTGTATTGGAAGTAGTGGTACACATTCCGTAGATGTTCGGGTTGCCAGTAGAGGTACTTGGTGAAATCCACGGGATCCGTAGTTGTACATGGTCTTCGCGTTGTAGTCTGACTTGGCGATTCCAAAACGTTCACCAGTAGTGGAACTTGGCGGTCTTGACGATCGTCGTGGTACTTTTGAGTCAGCAAAGTCGATCTCGGGGTCTTGGCGTATTCATCGTGGACAAAGATGCGTCCAGCAACAATAGGATCCGGAGGTGCAGAGGCAAGGAGGAGGGCAGCGACAAGGCTCTCGGCAGCGAGGGCCAACAGCAGAACCACGGACGCGGAGTGAGTGAGAATAGCAGCGGTAGCAAGAACTTGGAACGCGGGCGAGGGACTTGGCGCACGGAGAAGGCCGGCGGGAGGAGGAGCATCTCAGGCGCGCTCGGGGTTGAGCTCGCGTGCGAGGGAGATGGGGCACGACCAGTGGACGTGCGAAGCAGAGGAACTTGGCGGTGCTGCTGCGGGGCGATGGGAATGGCCTGGATGCTGCCGAAGGTCGGGGATGGACGCTGACATGGCATGAAGGCGACGATGCCGGGTAGCAGCGAAGGAGCGGGTGGGGGTCTGGTGGTGCGGCGGGAGGAAGGAGAGGTCGGCGTGGTCGCGCGCGCAAGGCGGTAGCCTGCTTGGCAGTGGAGGACACGGGCTTGCAGGAGCTTGAGGGACGACGCGACGGGGCAAAGGAGGTCGGTGGCGAGGATGACCGGGAGCAGGAGCGGGCGAGGCGCGCGGCGCGAGGGCCCTTCTCCTCTGCGTGTGGCGGTGTAGGAGTACGAAGGGGAGAGAGTGGAGACCGAGAGAAGAGCGAGAGAGATGGGGATCAGGGCTGCGGCGGCGGGCAGAGGGAATGAGGAAGACGAGTGAGAGGAGGGGGTCGGCCTAGTGTTAGAGCTGGTGGGGGCGCCGGCTGGGCTTTGGGCTTAGAGGCCGGCTGGGCCGCAAGCTCTCTTCTCTATCTCACTCTTATCCTCTAAAAACATAAAATAACAAAGAAAAGGAGAAGAAAGGAGGTGTTGGGGAAGAAGTTGGACGCGCGGATAATTTTCTCGGACTCACAAAAATGTGCTTGTTCTGAGAATAGAAAAGGCCATGATTAAAAGATTTAAATTCAAACTCATTTGATTTAAATTCAAATGATTTGAATAGGAAATGAGGGTTGGGAAGGTCCAAAAATGTTCGGATTTTTGGTGGAGCTCCAGAATATGATGAAAGAATATATGGCAAGGTTGGACACCAAGAATTAAGATAACTAAGGCATTGGGATAATTTGCGAGTGTGTTATGGTGATTTCCAAATTAAAGAAATATTTAATATAGCTCCCTAATATTGGGAGGATATGTTATAAAGAGAAGTCACCCTTCCCTCGATTTAAATAGATCAACCATCTATGCAATTTATTAGTTGAGTTGAGATGCAAAGATTAATGACATGATGGCATGATGACATGATGCAATGCAAAAATAAAAGAGCAAACACCAAAAGAAACACACGGTGATCATGAAAATATGGAAGTCTTCTAAAGCGTGAGTCTCGTGGTGTCACAACGATGCAGGCTGGGGCTCCGAGGCCGGCTCAATCGAGTATGGGTACCGGGTCCCCTTCATCGGCATCCACGTTTTCATTGGCAAGATCGACGAACCGGGCCCTGAGCCGAACATCTGCACCGACATCATCGAGACGGCTTAGCGTGCGAGATCTGCCTGATTTAAGCCTGTCATGAAGCGTGCCTTCGTGAGAGTCATCCACGGAGTGCAATCTGAGGATAGATCGGAATCTGGTGGTGAAACCGTTGTTTATTCCGGCGACGAGTCATTGACCGGAGAGACCGAGTCATTATACGAGTTGCAAGATGGCCGGATTGGGGGCTGTTTTGATGGCGAGTATTCCGGACCCCTTTGATCCGCCAAACCGGGTTGCGATCTTCATGGCCGGTACACAACCAGCGCTCCACTCTTTGACCGCGGCGGCAATGATTTCTGGATCAGTAGCAGCGACAGCGGCCGGGGCACGAGGCCCCGTGCGACCGCCGACTCAAGTTTTATCTGATTTGTTTGATGCTTTGGCAACGCTGATGGCAGAGGTCAATCCAGTGAATCAAGATGAGCATAATGCGGAAATCGCAAAGGTGAAAGATCAAATAACCCAGGCTAAGGCCGACCTGGCAGCCGAGGATACCAGGTTGGCCGCGGAACGGGTTACGTTGGATGCACAGGCTTACCGGCTTATGCTGGATCAAAGCGCATCTGCCGCCGGTTTATGAGGCCAGGAACCTCTTCAATACCCCATGAGCAGGGACCCGTAATCCTCTAGTGATAAACCGGACAGAGGCACCAGGAACGGGAGTGCCCGTCCAGTCACGTCTAATAGATCCGCCTCGTCAAAACAACATCCCGTCACAGCACGTCCCAACTCCACCGGGTCACTAGTCTAACCCAATGGATAACATTGTCGCTGCCGCTTCATGACTGGCAGCTCTCCCAATCGAAGGCGAGTCCCTAGTAGCGGTCGAGATGCGACGAGCTAAGGAGCTCCTTCAGACAGCTTTGACTCAGCAGCAGGCTTATTCATATAGTCGCGAAAGGATTCATTCTACTCCCCCCCCCAAGCCGGAGTTATAGCAGGCACATCGATGAACCGACCGTGTCAAGTAGTGCGTCAAACTGTAATGCGCCTCGTGGCCATAACCCGGCGGGCGGCGGTGGTGATGCTTAGGATGTGGTGGATCGTGCTAGGGCACGCCGAGAGGCCGAGTTAGCAGCACAACATGAGGCCCGCCAACTTACTCCGGTTCATCCAACTACGTCAGTAGAACCAGGGGTTACGTCCAGCTCTTTGGGAGTACCGTGTCTCGTCCCGGCGCTGCGTAACGTGCGCCTGCCCAAGGATTTCAAGGGCCCACGTAAGGTGCCGAATTACACCGCCGATTTATCCCCCGAGTCGTGGGTTGAAATCTATGAGATGGCAATGGAGATGCTGGATGTGGACGATGCGGCGTGTGCTAAATACTTCACCATGATGCTGGAGGGGACAACTTGCACTTGGCTGAAGAACTTACCAGCTAACTCCATTGGGTCATGGGCCGAATCAAGGGCCCAGTTTATCCAAAATTTCAAGGATACGTGTAAACAGCCCATGTCGATCATGGACTTAGCTGCATGTGTCCAGGAGGAAGGAGAATCAACAACCCGTTGGGTGCGCCGGGTTTCAGAGATTTTGCATTCATCGGACCGCATCAACACTGATACAGCAGTTTTGACTTTGGAGGGCAATTGTAGGTTTGCACCTCTGAAGTTGAAGTTGGGACGGCTAAAGCGTCATTGTAATGACATGGGAACACTTATGGCAGCTCTGGTGAAATATGCGGACTGTGATAGTACCAAGGACCCCAAGCCTGACGATGACAAGATAGGGAAGGGAAATAAGAGCGGCAACACCAAGGGGCAGCAGCATAATCCGGCTGGTCATGGAAACAGTGGTAAGCGTAAAGCGGATAACAGTGGGCCAGTGGCATAAGGGAAAGCCGCCCCAGCATAGTGGAGGAACAAGTCCCAATCCGGAGCGCATGTCTTATCTGTTAAACCAGCCATGCCCAAAGCACGGGACGAAGGACCAACCTTCCACGCACCTCTGGAAAGATTGTTATATCATGCAGGAGTTCAAAATTTTCGATTTTTTTGGTATGATCACGGACCGGGCGGCGGTTCAGGCCCTGGGTCTCATGGGCCGGGTTACGGTGGAGGCAGTTCCGGTTCAGGTTTCCATGGCAATCAGAGTGGACATGTAATCAAGGCAATCAGGGCAACCAAAGTAGTTATAATCATCAGGGCAATCAGCAGCAACAACAGCAGTCGGGTTACCAGAGCAACCCAAACAGTTGAATAGTGGGAACTATCATGTCTTCGCCACTAGTTTATGCAAGCGTGATCAGAAGCTTCATAAAAGGGCAGTGAATTCTGTTGAACCAGTGGTGCCCCGTTACTTGTGTTGGTCTGAGCAGCCGATCGTGTGGAGTAGAGAGGATCATCCACCCCGGGTTGATAATCCGGGTCATCTGGCATTGGTGGTGGCACCTCAGGTTGGAGGTTATAAGTTCACCAAGGTACTCATGGATGGGGGGAGTAGTATCAATATCCTTTATTATGAAACTTTCCGTCACATGGGGTTAACAGATAAAAATCTTAAACCGTCCAACACGGTCTTCCATGGTGTAGTGCCTGGTAAATCAGCATATTCTGTTGGTAAGATAGCCCTGGAGGTGGCTTTTGGAGATGAGCATGACTCAAGATCAGAGACACTGACATTTGAAGTAGTAAAAATTAAGAGCCCATATCATGCCTTGTTTGGGCGGCCGGCTTATGCTAACTTCATGGAAAAATCCTGTTATGTGTATCTGCAACTCAAGATGCCGGGTCACAAGGGCACTATCATGGTTCATGGAAGCCGTAAGATCGCCTTGGAATGTGACGAAGGTGATGCGGCATATGCTGAATCGGTTTATGCAACAGAGGAGTGGAAGTTCTACAAAGACAATGTTGATCCGGCGAATATGACTTCTTTGAAAAAGCCAACTACAGAGCATGATCCGGCCTTGAAGTTCAAATCGGCTGATGAGACTAAGCTGGTTGATTTTGTTCCAGGCGATTCATCCAAGCAGTTTAGCATCAGCGCTAACTTGGATCCGAAATAGGAAGGCGCGCTCATCGAGTTCATCTGTGAGAATTGGGACATCTTTGCGTGGAAGCCTTCTGACATGCCAGGTGTAACGAGAGAACTCGCTGAGCACACTCTTAATGTTGATCCCAAGTATAAACCGGTCAAGCAGTTTTTTCGCAGGTTCAATGAAGAAAGACGCAAGGCAATTGGTGAGGAGGTAGCCAGGCTTTTGGCAGCTGGGTTTATCATTGAAGTATTTCACCCTGCATGGTTGGCTAATCCGGTGCTGGTGCTTAAGAAGAACGACACTTGGCGTATGTGTCTGGATTACACAGATTTGAACAAGGCTTGCCCAGCAGATCCTTTTGCCCTCCCTCGTATTGATGAAATCATTGATGCTACGGAGGGTTGCGAGCGTTTGAGTTTTCTAGATGCTTACTCTGGTTACCATCAGATCAAAATGGTAGTTAAGGACCAAGAGAAGACAGCTTTCATAACTCCCTTTGGAGCCTTCTGCTATGTGTCTATGCCTTTTGGGCTCAAAAGTGCCCAGGCGACTTATCAGCGCTGTGTGCAAAATTGTCTTCATTACCAGATCGGCCGCAATGTTCATGCCTATGTGGATGATATTGTGGTCAAATCCAGAAAGGAGGAGACATTGATTGATGACTTGAAGGAGACCTTTGACAACCTCCGGGTTTATAAAATGATGCTCAATCCGGCCAAATGTGTCTTTGGTGTACCGGCAGGCAAGCTCTTGGGCTTTCTGGTGTCTAACAGGGGCATTGAAGCTAATCTGGAGAAGATCAAGGCTATAACTTCTTTGGCTAAACTGAAGTGCATCAATGATGTCCAATGACTGGCAGGCTGGATTGCGGCTTTGAGCCGGTTTATCAGTCGCCTTGGAGAGAAAGCCATCCTTTTATATCAGATGTTGAAGAAGACAGATAAATTTGTTTGGAGTGCCGCCGCCAATGAAGCGTTTGAGGACTTAAAGCAGCAGCTAGCTGAACCGCCTATCCTTGCTGCTCCTGTTGATAAGGAGCCTTTGTTGTTATATGTGGTTGCTAATGCCCGGGCTGTCAGCGTGGCTATTGTGGTAGATTGCAAGGAGGCCGGAAAGGAATATCCGGTTCAACGGCCGGTTTATTACATCAGTGAAGTACTTATTGAGTCTAAGCAGCGATACCCGCATTGGGAGAAATTGGTGTATGGAGTTTTCATGGCAAGCCGAAAGCTTAACCAATATTTCCAGGGTCATCCCATAACTGTGGTCAGTTCTGCTCCTTTGGGGGATATAATTCAGAACAGGGAAGCAACTGGCCGGATTGCCAAGTGGGCTATTAAGCTTGGGCCTCACGGGCTCAAATATACACCCCAGACGGCAATCAAGTCTCAGGCACTTGTGGATTTCATTAATGATTGGACGGAGCTACAGGCGCTAGAAGAGAAGCCGGATCATACTTATTGGACTATTCATTTTGATGGGTCCAGACAGTTGGAGGGCTCGGGGGCTGGAGTCGTATTAACTTCCCCATGAGGTGACAAGTTTTGTTATGTTCTCGGTTTAATGTTCCCTTGTACTAACAATGCAGCAGAATATGAGGCCTTACTCCATGGTCTTCGGATGGCTAAGGAGATGAATTTAAGCCGGGTTAAGTGCTTCGGTGATTCATACCTAGTGGCTCAACAAGTGTCTGGTACTTGGGATTCCAAGGACCCGCTCATGGCGGCATATCGTTGAGAGGTGGATCTTGTTGCGGGTCACTTCAAAGGTTATCAAGTCGATCATGTGAACCGGCGGACGAATGAAGCGGCGGATGCCTTAAGCCGTTTGGGATCCCAGCGTAAACTGGTCCCGCGCAATGTCTTCTTAGATGTGCTGCATAATCCGCCCGTCAAGCTTCCGACAGAGGAGGATTTGGCTGTTCCTAATCCGGAGGCTCAACTGGTAGCGGCACTTCATGTTACCCCGGATTGGACGGTTCCATATTTGGCGTATATGAGCCGGGGCGAGTTACCAGAGGATGAAATTAACTTCGGCCAGGCAAATAATCCGGCGGTCCAAGTCTATGACTATTATCAATGGAGAGTTACATCACTGCAGTGTGACAGGGGCGTTTCAGCGTTGTGTATCTCCTGAGGAAGGCCGTGAAATTTTGCGTGACATCCACGAAGGAGATTGTGGTCATCACGCCGGTTCAAAATCTCTAGTGGCCAAGGCATTTCGTCACGGTTTCGATTGGCTGATGGCTCATGCTGATGCTGAGGACTTGGTCAAAAGGTGTGATGGGTGTCAAAAATTCTCACGACACGCTCATGTACCGGCTCAAGAGTTGAGGATGATTCCAATCACTTGGCCGTTTGCGACCTGGGGGCTGGATATGGTTGAGCCCTTTAAGCAATCCAAAGATAAGAAGACCCACCTGTTGGTGGCAGTTGATAAATTCACAAAGTGGGTGGAGGCAGAGCCAGTGAGTAAATGTGATGCAGCTACGGCGGTTCAATTCATCAGGAAGGTGATTTTCCGGTTTGGCTTTCCACACAGTATCATAACGGATAATGGTACCAATCTGTCCAAAGGTGCTATGAAGGAGTTCTGTCAACGTGAGCACATCCGGCTTGATGTATCATCAGTGGCTCACCCCATGTCTAATGGTCAAGCAGAGAGAGCCAATCATGAGATCTTGAGAGGTATCAAGCCCGGCTTATGGTTCCTTTGCAGCGGACGCCGGGTTGTTGGGTGGAGGAGTTACCTTCCGTGTTATGGAGCATCAATACCACGCCCAACAGATCCACAGGTTACACTCCTTTTTTCATGGTTTATGGAGCGGAGGCGGTTCTCCCTAGCGACATCCGTCATGATTCGCCTCGTGTGGCGGAGTACGTCGAAGCTGACAATGAGAAGGCACGACAGGAAGCACTTGACCTATTAGATGAGGAGCGAGACATTGCAGCAGCCCGTTCGGCGATTTATTAGCAAGATCTGCGGTGTTATCACAGCCGCCGGGTTAGAACCAGAACGTTTCAAGAAGGCGATCTGGTGCTCCGACTTATCCAGGATCAGACGGATATGCACAAGTTATCCCCACCTTGGGAAGGACCCTTTGTGGTCAGCAAGAATCTGCATAATGGGTCGTACTACCTTATAGATGTTCGAGAGCGCAAAGACTCACGTAAATCGGAGGAGGAGACCCACCGGCCGTGGAATATCGATCATCTTTGGCCTTACTATACTTGAGCCACAGGCTCTGCTCATGTACATAGTTATGACAATGTATATATTATGATCAATATAATAAACCGGAGCCTCGGCTAAAGCGGGGTATCTGTTGTTTTCTTATATCATGTGTGGTTACATGGGGGCTTCTGTTCTTAAAGCGGCGTCCGGTTTACACCTTGATTCAGCTTATTAAGCTTACATACAAATCACTTGGGGGCTTGGTCGTATTCAAACCATAGTCACACCTCTTGATCGGCTCAAAGCCAAATTATTCTGGGGACAAAGAGAGTGTTGCAAAAAGAACAACTCAAACATAGGCACCCAGTGAGCACAACTCAAAATATTGCTTGGGGATTCTTTGCTATCGAAAATGAACAAGGAATCTACACTTCTAACAGGCTATCAAGCCACGGCTTGGAAGCTTGGTGTATACACCTAAAACCCTGGGTTAGCCTGCCATCTTTAAGTAAGTTACTCCACCCAGGTAAACCTGGTATGACCCGTCGAACTATGACAAGTCAATCTATATGAGACCCTGAATTTGTCAAAGTTAAAATGACGATTGGTTAAGGATTGGAGACCATCTTAAAAGGCTTTGTGAAATGGTTTAACTCAATGGCCTGGCAGCCCATGAAAAGCCTCGAATTTGGGGCCTGGAAGCCCGTGAAAAGCCTCGACTACAAGTTTTTTTTGCTTTTTGCCAAGTTCTTCTCTCTTTTGATAAGATTTATGATGTTTTTTCCATAAACCAGTGTTCATCAACCCGGGTCGGCTGTCAACTACAAGTTGTCAGTACATAATCACTTAGAACCCGAAGTTTCTTAAACCCAGTCTGGTTTTGACTCTCTATCGTCAGTATTGAATGAGATGGTGTTTATCACAACCTAGCACGGTTTTATCATAAACCGGCATAGTATGAAAGGAGTTATCATTACTCAAGGTTAGGGTTATCACCCTCACTACCAAGGTTGGTCAGCCAACATTGTGCTTCAAGGTCACAGGTATCAAGTATTTTTCATATTTGATTATCTTTTGACAGCCTAGGTTATAAACCCTGGCTATATATCTGGGCATCATGACCCGTCCGGCGGTGAACCGGCAGGACACTGTCAACTATTTATGTGCAGGAAATAGCTTGAATAAATCGACACGGATTATGAACATCATGTGTCTTAAGCATGGCGGATTAACAAGTATCAAGCACAAATAAATATGCACGACGGCATAGCAGACAAAGTGTTTTAACTAGCCTATTACAAGGCGTTTTCTGTGCCGAAAAGGATAATTGTTTCTCAACCAGCATTGCAGCACGTGGAAGTCTAAACCGGCCTCCGGATTATGATTCGTCTCCAACTCGACCTGATGGCTGCGGATCATCTTGCACCGGTTTATCCTCTTCATCTCTACCCTGCGGCTGGAAGTCAATAGGTGTCCAGCCGATCCCAGTTAGGGCTTGGAACACAGCTTCGTCGCTTATAAAGGTGGACGGTTCAATGTCAGGGGCATAAGTGTGCTTACGAATTGGCGGGATGAGATTTTGAACCTCAGGAGTTGGTGCGGCAACCCGTTTGTTGTTGAAGTCATAACTGGCCTGATAATGTGAAAGATCAACTTCTTCAGCTAGTTGGCAGGCCAGCGCACGAACTTCCCAGTTTATGGCTCACAGGTCCTCATTGCGAAATTCTGATCTGTCTTCTTTCAAGCTCGGGTAGCCTTTGCTGACATCTACCGGATCAAGATCAGGCACCCATGCTTTTGCCCGGGTTAGAGCGGTCAGAGCACCCGCTCTTGCAGCAGATCTCTTTAACTCTTCTACCCGGGCAGGCAACATTAACATCCTTTCTAAGGTCTCCTTGATTAAGGTTGGGGGCGGTTTGTTGTGAGAAGCGGTGCAGATAATCCGTTGTGCGTCGGTATATAACTGCTCTACAAGAGTATAGGCAGCCTTTAGCTTCTTCTATACATCTGAGCCCAGATGGCTAATGCGAGTTCCTGTACCGTTCCAAATATCAGTAAATCGGCAATGAATAAGATGATATGATGAGAAGTTAAAAACAGGTGGCTTACCGAACACAGCAACATTAATAGCATGTACTTGCCGTTTTACACCAGTCAGCTCATCTACCACCGGTTTAAGAGTTGCTTCTGCGTTCTCGGCTCTTTTCTACAAAGTGAATTTTTTTGTGTTCCAATCCGCCCGCTCCTATTTGAAACTCTCCTTTAGCTTCTCCAGAGCGGCTAAAGCGCTAGTCAGCTCATCTTTTGCCTTGGAAGTTTCGGCTTGCTGGGACTTGATATTTTCTTGCAGATCGGTGGTTTGAGATTCCTTTTTGCTCACCTCAGCCTATAAAGGAACATACATATTATGAGTTGACGGTATACATTTGAAGTACCAAGCACATAACAAGTTATGCACCTGATACTTGGGGGCTAATGCATATTTGCTTGTTCCCGGAAATTTCTACAAAGTCCCAAGCATAATACAAGTATTACTCTTGGCACTTGGGGGCTAATGTATGTTTGCTCAAAATACTGATAAGTTTAAACCGGCCCTTGGGGGGCTACACTAGTGAACAATATAGTATTGCAATTCTAAGATACCGGTTCGTTTTAAAGAGATATTAAAGTCCCGTTTGGATTGATATCATAAACCGTCACTTGGAGGCTACTGGAGTTGATATTTGGAATTTAAAAGAGAAAGAGTTATGCAGAGTTGAGCATTCGTTACCTCATATCTCTCTTTCATCAAGTTTACCAAACCGGCTTTATAGTCGCGACTGGTGTACAGACGATTCAAGAAGCCAGAGTGAATGTCTTGAGCATTGAGATGGGCATAGCTTGACAAGTCGGCATTCCATTTGCCTTTGCTGATAGCAGAAAACTCATCCTTGGCGCTATGTTTAGATAAAGCGACTGGATTGCCAGGAGTGGTGTGGCCAACGCCAGTAATCATAACATCATCCTCTTTAGCATCAACAGCCTTCACTGGAGTGATCGGTTTATCAGTATCCTTAGCTGGACTGACCGGTTTATCATCAGTTTGGACAGGGCTGGTCGGCTTGTTAGCATGGCTTGTAGTATCAACTTCTACTTGTTTAGTAAAGAAGTCATGGTCTTGAGGCGGCAGATCATTAAGCATGGCGTCAGCATTGGTTTCTTTCGGATCTAGAGTCTTTTCGGGTTCAACAACCACATTATCATCAGCCGGTTTAGTTAACCGAGCCTTTTTGCTGGCTCTAGGTTTGGCACTGAGAAAAATAAACATAAAGATCAGTACAGTATGCAGAAATAACACATCAAGGATAAAATTAAGTGCATAGCTTACCCAAGAACTGTCTTGAGGGGTGGAAGTTTTGTGGCTGATGACTCGCCAGAAGATGAGTGGGAAGTGCCCTGATAATTTGAATCAGGTGGAGTAAGAGGCTGTCAAAAACAACCCGCCTTGGGGAAAGAAGTGTCAAGAGTATAAGAGACCTCTGATCGATGTTTCCGAACCGGAGTGTTCGGTAAACCGGCCGAGGTAACTACCTGGCAGCTGTGTCGGGTTGTCCGACGGGCTTCGTGCTGTTGCTTCTTCAAAAGAAAGTTTGGGTCCAAATGAGCAAGGGGTGAGAAAATTTTACTTTTCGGTTTACTTGACGGATTGTCTGAGTTGGCAGAGGATTTGAGCCGGAGGAAAGAATAATTACCTCTACGTCATCAGCTTGACTACCTTCAGCGTCGTCCTGATAATAGTCATTGTCAATGAGGTGTATGAAAAATGAACCAAGAGATTCAAGTTCTACCTCTGAGTCCGGATTAGCTGCATCGACATCAGCATTTGGATCGGAGGACGCAGTGGTCCTTTTCTTGGCAGGTTTTTTACAACCTTGGTCTTCGGGCGAAGCAGCTTGGCCGGTTTATCTTGTGGTTTTTTATTCCAGAATGGATCATCACCCTGTCAAAAAATGGACAAGACTTTTAGAGAATATTTTGAAAGAAAGCAACTTAAGACAAAGAGGTTATATGTTTCTTATAGCTGGCGGTTTGTTGGAGGTGCAGAAAGGACTTAGTCCGGTCTGGCCGAAGACAGCCTCCACTTCATTCAACATTTTCTTGACTGCCTCAGTAACTTCAGCCTCTGTCAGTTGAATATTAATATGCCACTGAGGGTCGGTCAAACTCCTAGTGTATTCACACATCAAATCGGGGCACCGGCTTAAGGGTAGAATACTCCAGCTGATCCAGCAACGAGGAAAGTCAACACCTATTAAACGGTTCGCCATAAAGGCTCTAAGTTTTGATAGTTGTGGGGCATAGACGGCCCTTTCCTTTGTAGTTAACCTCTGAGGAAAGGGATGTGTATTGCTGAGACGGTGCGGGCAGTAACCCGGCAAGGGTTTTTCATCAGTCGGAGATGTTTCTTTACAGTAAAACCAAGTCTGGTTCCACTCTTTGGAGTGACTATGAAGCTTGGCGTGAGGGAAAGTGACTTCCTTCCTTTTTTGAACCGCCATTCCGCCATTCAGTATTGGGTCCATCTGTGAACTCTGTGTGACAGTTGAAGTGGAAGAAGTCCCTAAACAATTCAACTGTTGGCTCCTCTTGAAGATAAGCCTCACAAAAGACTTGAAAGTGGCAGAAGTTGGACATAGAGTTTGGGCCGATATCTTGAGGGTGAAGCTGAAAGCTGGCAAGTACATCTCGGAAGAATTTAGAACCAGGAGGGCTAAAGCCTCGACCCAGATGGTCAACAAAAACAACTACCTCTCCATCCTTGGGTTTAGGAGGATTTTCTAGACCAGGGGCCCTCCAGTGGATGACATCTTTTTTGGCTAAAGCGCCCGTTGCGACACATCGGTTTAACTGGTCTTCAGCAACCCGGGAAGGAACCCAGTTGCATTCATAGACTTGTTTGGCCATTTCAACGGAAGCTGAAACATAAATATTGCCGGTTTAAGACTTATGATGAACAAGCATAAAGCGATGTAAGTCAAAGCGAAGGTGTATGCATATGGTTAAACCGGAATATGATATTGCTAAACCAGAATCTTGCGATGGAGAAGGTGCAAGGATAATGAATCGGCGGTTTAAGAGGGGACTAATGGTACCTACCGGATTATCGTTTTTTCAAAGCTAAACCTCCTATATTGGTATGAAAGGTACAGATCTAAAGTACTTAGGTGAAGGAAAAACAAGTTTCGCAGATTGATGTGATAAATTTCAGATCTGCTGTATGACGGAAAACTAGAAAATATTCAAACCTAATTTCAAGTGCTTGAATAGTTCAGCAAGTTCAGATGAGTTTTATATAAAGGGGAAGATCCAATAAGGAAAAGGGGGATTATGGCTACGGCTGCTAAAGATGTATCGGATCCAAGCTAGTTGTTTGTGCTACTAAGGAGAACATGGAAGAACGGCATCGGAGCTTCCATAAGCTCCGATGAACATTGAAGCCCTAATGTCGGATCTAGAGCGAGGAAAGGAAGAACTTACTAATGCTGAGGGAGCAACGGAGGAGCGTCATGGCTTTCTTGTACGATCAGGTTGATGCAGCGGCCGTCCTTGAGGCAGATGCGAAGATCGATGACGGCTGCAGAGCTCGAAAGGTTCGGTCGGCGTGAGGAAGAAGATGATGTGAAGAGGCGCGAGGGGGAAATGGAAAGACCCCCTGGCCCTATTTATAAGGGCAAAGGGATAAGTGACATGCGCGAAAATCGAGGAGCCCAAAATTTGGATATAAGGCGGAGCTGTCGCCTCAATTATCGGAGGCTCGCTAATAAAGGTGAGCTTTATGCAGTTTTTAATAACAGATGACGTCATGGCGGTTTATCATAGATTTGGAAGATGATGTCATGGCGGTTTACGAGATTTATGTGAAGGCATTGAAGAAGGAATTTCCATAAGTATTGAAGATTGACATGAACTAGTTCAAATCAATCTGGGGCCTAATGTTGGGGATATTACTATTGGGTGTAAACCGGCCAGGAAAGGCCGGGTTATCCCTATGAAGAGTTATTACACTTGAAGCCCATGAAGACAGAGATGATGGCGCTTTACGAAGGCCCAGGGCCCAAAGGCGGATTGAGGCCTGTAGTCATAAACCGACATTGATATGTAAGCTTGTATTGTAAGGCAAGAATAGTAGAGACCGGGCCGGACACGTTTATGAGCCGGCCTCGGAACCCTGTAAACCGACGGGCGTCAACCCATGTATATAAGGGGACGACCCGACGGCGGTTTAAGAACAGGAAACAACAACTCGAGACTCAGGAAAAGCGTATTCGCTCCCTGGTCATCGAAACTCAAGCAATGCCATAACAACTGGATCGTAGGCTTTTACCTTCACCGCAAGGGGCCGAACTAGTATAAACTCTTTACATCCCTTGTCCGCTTTAACCCTGTCGGATGTGTGGTTCCAGCAAACCCTTAAGGTTCGAACACCGGGGTGCGCGCGGAGTCTCTCCCTCCTACCGATCTACGCTCTAGCTCGCTAAGATCTAGCGGACGAACTCCTCGAACTCGCAACATAGAAAGACACGAGGTTTATACTGGTTCAGGCCACCGTTGTGGTGTAATACCCTACTCCAGTGTGGTGGTGGTGGATTGCCTCTTGGGTTGATGATGAACAGTACGAGGGAAGAACAACCTCTTGAGGTTGAGGTGTTCTTGTGCTTGTGAACTTGTGGCGTGAGGATTCGATCAGTTCAACCTGCCCCTACTATGGTGGCTAGATCTACTTATATAGGCCCTGGTCCTCTTCCCAAATATCGAGCGGGAAGGGAGCCAACAACGGCAGGCAAATTTGAAGGGGGACAACTAGTACAAGCTATCCTGATAAAAGCGGTCTTCGCCTGCGAAAAGCCCTAGGGTGACGCCGTCTTGGGCTCCACGATGACTTCCGTCTGGCCGTCCTCCTGGTCTTGGTCTCGTTGCACCAATATAGCAACCTTTGCCTGATGCCTCGGTACTCTTCGCCCGCGCTAGCCTCCTTAGCACCAAAGAGGAAATAAGGACGCTGCGCGCACCGACACCCGCCTGGTACTGTTCGTCATGGCTCACGTCACGAGAGCCTCGTGAGGTCTGCCTTGCCTTGATATCTCCACTCCTCGTGAGCCTGCCTGGCTAGGCCACTCTAGAGGAGGTCTTGCATCGTCCGCCTCGCGAGGCTCGGACCCTCGCGAGGGTCTTGGGCGTCTTGTTGACGAAGATGGGCCGTACGGCCCCCTGCCTGGCCACGTTGTGGGCGGCAGGCTGGCAAGTCTGGGGACTCCCATTCCCAGAATGCCGATAGTAGCCCCCGGGCCCAAGGTGCGCTCGGGCTTGGCTTCACGGCGAAGCCAAGGGTCAAGTTCGGAGCACCGCGGGCCCCAAAAGCCTGCGGCCTCGGTTGACGCGTGGCAGTTGATTGGACGGGGGCATCTCCGCTTCCCCACGCTGCCTCGGCAACTGCACGACTTGACAAGTCCCTACGACATGCAAGGAAAACCATCACTACCTGCGATCGTGGGAGACACCGGTTGGCCTTCTGTTGCTATAAATGGAGAGGGGGACGGAGCCCCTGTTGCCCATCTCTTCCCTGCTTGCTTACTTCTCTGCTCCACTGCTCGCAGTGCCACTGATGGCGCCACGAAAGAAGTTCTCTGCTGCCGAGAAAGGAAAGGCCCGTCGCGAGGGCCTCGGTTCCCCGGCACTCAAGCGCGGCCGCGGCCGTCCGCGCAAGCATGCTACGACCCCCGCCGTGGCCCACCGTCGAGGTGGGATCGCGACGCGCGGAGGGGATCATCCCATCCATGGTGGTTCAGCCGATGAGGGGAGGCGCGCGATGGTGGCGCGGCCTCCCCACCCGCGCTTCTATTCGGATGAGGTGTCGACGGAGTTCGTTGTCTGGTCGGAGAGCCCGGCCGGTAATTGGCTCCAACTTCCGCGCTTCTTCGCCGGCGAACTGCCGGCCTCTGGACCGGGCTGGCTTTGGCTGCAGGCGGACGGCTGCTGCAGCAGGGCCTCTTGGGTTGTGGTCGAGACTTCCGCCGCGGGCAACATAGCCCTGGCCCGCGGCTGGCAAACGTTCGCCCGCGCGTGTGGCCTGAGTAGGCGGTGCACCCTCCATTTTAGGTACGATGGTGAATCGACCCTCTATGTGAGGGTGTTCATGGAAGATGGTCGCCGCGCCGGGTGCTGTCCCGAGACGAACGACGGTGAGGAGGTGCTCGGCCTTGGTGATGGTCGCGACGAGGACGAGGGCGAGCCTGCCCTCAGCGGCGACCGCCTATCCTCCAGCTATGGTGGCTCTCCCTCCGGTGACAGCTCCAGCAGTGGTGGCTACGACCAATCGCCGCGCTGCCGCGCCCGCTTCAAAGGAGGCAACGGGTCATCTCGTCGTCGCGCCTCTGAAGCGCGAGGAGGGGTCAGGCTAGGCTCGGGGCGTCACCATGTGCATGCCTCTACAGATTGCTGCATCGCTGCTTTGCTTAGTTTTTCTTTCTTTCCTGCATCGGAAAACGAAACCAGTATGGGCCCGGAGGGGCGTGTATCGAACTATAGTTCTTTGGTTAATGCACTGTGTGTGTCGTTCCCATGCCGGTTGTTGTTTTGTGCAAAGATAACTTAACCTGATGAGTTTGGGGCACCCTTTCCCTCACGTGGTGTGTGCGTTGCTCGAAAACTGCAAAAAATTCGTTAGGAGGTGCACTAAAGGACTTGCCGTCCACCCAAGCCTTGACTTAGCGCCTTTTATCGCGGTACCCGAGGGGCACGGATTAGGAGAGATGCGCCAGCTTCGAGACTCGAATGAGTGTGTCTCGCGAGAAGGCAGAGAGAAGAGAAATGCTCGCGAGGGCACCTGCCTAGCCCCCTCGCGAGGCATGCGAGAGAGAGAACATGAGCAAACCAGAGCCGAAAAAGCGGTAAAAGGCTACGGAACCAAATTAGCAACGAACACCAAGAGCAAGTCTGATTAAGGAAAAGCGAGCCAACTACGGAAAGCAAATGAAAAGCCGCGTCCAGCACCTAATCTAGTCTTCAAGTCTTCTCACCAGCACGGAGCTAAGTGCTGTCCACTAGGCGTGGGAGGGAGCCCCAGGGCCTGAGGCCGGCGCTCCTGAGACTCCGGGGCGTGTGTACAACCCCACTCATTATTACATGAGAGTGTCACGGGCGGCGATTCTTCACGGGCACCGGGCCTTCTTCACAGGCTCTGGGCCTTTCTTCTCAGGCTCTGGGCCTTGCTTCATGGATAGAACTTCCGGAGGTGCTGGATGTTCCAGGCGTTCTGGACGGGTATCCCGTCTTGCGTCTCCAGGCGTGCTGCTCCCGGCCTGGATACATGGACGACCCGGAACAGGCCCTCCCACATGGGCGAAAGCTTATGCAGCCCTTCCCTGGAGAGGACCCGCCTCAGGACGAGGTCGCCCACCTCGAGCGTCCTGGAGTGGATCTTGCGGCAGTGGTACCGCCGCCGCACTTGTTGGTACCTCGCCGCCCTCAATGCGGCTTCGCGTCGGTGTTCCTCCCCCACTACGAGATCCATCCCCCGCATGGCGTCCTACTGCATTTCTTCGAACGCCAGGACCCGCGCGGAGCGATGCTTGACCTCGTGAGGGAGGACAGCTTCAGCTCCGTAGACGAGGAAGAATGGGGTCTCGCATGTTGGCTTGGTAGCGGTAGTACGGATGGACCACAGCACGGACTGGAGTTCGTTGTGCCAGCCCCTGCCGCAGGCCCCCAGCTTCTTCTTGAAGGTCCTGGTTTTGAGACCCCTCAGGACCTCAGCGTTGGCGCGTTCAGCCTGACCATTGCTCCTGGGGTGAGCTACCGAAGCGTAGGAGATATGCGTTCCAAGGTTAGCACAATAGGTTTTGAAGAGGTTACTAGTAAACTGCGAACCGTTATCTGTGATGATGCAGTTGGGGACCCCGAAGCGGCTCACGAGGCCTTTGATGAACTTGACAGCAGAGCCGGCTGGAATGGTACAGACGGCTTCCACTTCCGCCCACTTGGTGAACTTGTCGATGGAGACATAGAGATAGCGTTAGCCCCTGGAGCTCGTGGGAACAGGCCCAAGATGTCCAGCCCCCAGACCGCGAACGGCCACATGAGCGGGATGGTTTGGAGGCCCTGAGCGGGCTGATGGATTTGCTTGGCGTGGAATTGGCCAGCTTCGGAAGACTTCACCAGCTTGGCTGCATCGTTGAGTGCTGTGGGCCAATAGAATCCGCTGCGGAAGGCTTTGCCGACGAGGGTCCTTGACGATGAGAAATGTCCACAGTCGCCGTCGTGTATGTCAACCAGCAGCTCCCTTCCTTGATCGTTGGAGATGCAGCGCAGCGTGACGTCGTTCAGCCATTTCCTGTACAACTCACCGTCTTGAATGCAGTATGCCGTGGCCTGTTGGGCCACGTGCTCCGCGTCTTTTTCCTTCTCCGGTAGCGTCCCGTGCATTAGGTAATCCTTGAACTCCTTGGTCCAGCACTCCTCCTGGGGCTCGAGCGCCAAGAGTAGCCGAGCTCCTGAGGTTGGGCCGCAAGCTAGGGCTCCCGTGGCCGGGGGCTGTGGGAGCTCCTCCCGAGGCCGAGTCCTGTTTGAAAGAGGTGGCGTAGCCGATGGCTTCAAGAGCCGCTCTTCGAAGACGCCAGGCTCTTGCGGTTGCCGCTTGGATGCTCTCTTGGCGATGTCGTCGGCTTCCTTGTGGGTGCCCCGGGGCACGTGCTGCAGCTCCATGCCCGATAACTCCTTTTCCATCTTGCGCACCTCTGCAAGGTAGGCCTCCATGTGCTCGTCCTTCAGCTCATACACGTTGTTGGAGAAGTTGACGAGGAGCTGCGAGTCGCCCTTGACGGTAAGGCGCCTCACCCCTAGAGCCGTTGCAGCCTTCAGGCCCGCTATGAGGCCTTCGTATTCTGTGATATTGTTGGAGACCTTCTCGCCGTGCTGAAAGCAGAGTTGCATGGCATAGTAAAGCTTGTCCTGAGTAGGCGAGATGAGCACTGCTCCAGCCCCCGCACCCTGGTGCGCGAAGGCACCATCGAAATGCATGACCCAGCCGTCTTGTGCCTCACTTTCTAGGGAGGTGGACCGGTCTTCCCCTTCCTCAAGAGTCGGGGCGTCTGTCCATTCTGCCACAAAATCGGCGAGTGCGGCTCCCTTGATGACCCTAGTGATGCTGAACTCCAGCTGGAACGCTTGCAACTCGATGTTCCATTCCACGACCCTTCCGGCTGAGTTTGGGCTCCTGAGTACCCTCTCCAATGGGTAGGATGAGACGACCTTGATGGGGTGGCCCTGGAAGTAGTGTCACAGCTTGCGTGAGGCCACCAAGAGTGCGAGTAGGAGCTTTTGCGGCATGGGGTAGCGTGCCCTTGCGTCCCGCAGTACAATGCTGACGAAGTACACCGGGTGCTCGACAAGGGCTGGCACACTATCGAGGCTCGGGTCCTATGTAGGTTGTGGCATATCCTGAGGTGGAGGGCTTCCTGAGATCTGACCGTCCTCAGGAGCTTCTGTGATGCTGCCCTGCTGAGCTTGGTCTTTCGCCGCTGATGGCCCTGCTGAGCCTTCCTGACCCTGCGCTGCATCAGCTCTGGCTTGGCGCGGCACACCCTTGTCTTGGCGCTCCTCCTGAACCGCCACCAGCACCGCGCTGGCGGAGTATGGGGTGGCGGCAAGGTAGAGTACCAGAGGCTCGAGAGGTCGCGGTGCCACCATCACCAGGGGGCTGGTGAGGTATTTATTGAGGTCTTGGAAGGCCCGATCGGCCTCCGGGGTCCACTCGAAGGGGCCCTTCCTCTTCATGAGCTTAAAGAAGGGTAAGGCACGCTTGCCTAGCTTGGAGATGAAACGCCCTAATGCAGTCACCCGCCCTACTAGCTTCTGCATCTCCTTGAGGGTCTGTGGTGGGCTCATGTCTTCGATGGCCTTGATCTTCTCCGGGTTCGCCTCGATCCCTCTGTGGGATACGAGGAACCCTAGTAGCTTGCCGGAGGGGACGCCAAACACACACTTCTCCGGGTTAAGCCTCAAGTTCACCTGGCGCAAGCTCTCAAAGGTCTCCCCCAAGTCTTGAATGAATGTCCTTGCCTCGCGAGATTTGACCAGTATGTCATCAACGTAGGCCTCTGTATTCCTGCAAAGCTGCCGCCCCAAGGCGATGTGCATCAGCCGCTGAAAGGTTGCGCTCGCGTTGTGCAGGCCGAAGGGCATGCAGGTGTAGCAGTACACCTCGCATGGTGTCAGGAAGGCCGTCTTCTCCACATCCTCCACCGCCATCTTGATTTGGTGGTATCAAGAGAACGCATCCAGGAAACATAGCAAGTCGCACTCGGCGGTTGAGTCGACGATTTGATCGATGCGCAGAAGGGGGAACAGATCTTGGGGGCAAGCTTTGTTAAGGTTGGTGAAGTCGATGCACATCCGTTCCTTTCCACCTTTCTTCGGTACTACGACGGGGTTCGCCAGCCAATCTGGGTATCGAACTTCTCGAATGGTACCAGCCGCCTTCAGCTTGTGTGTTTCTTGGACGATGCAGGCCTGCTTCTCAGCTAACTGCCGTCTCGCCCGCTGCTTCACGGGGCGCATGTTGGGGCACACCCTCAGATGATGCTGGATCACCTCTCTCGGGACCCCTACCAGCTGATTGGGCTCCCACACGAATATCTCCTTGTTTGTGCGCAAAAACCTTACCAAAGCTTCTTCTTGTCCCGGGTCAAGGCTGGTTCCTATGGTAAAGGTGGCTCCTGAAGACCCGTTCTCGTCAACCGGCACCTGCTTGGTCTCCACCTTGTCTTGGGTGAACAACTGCTTCTTCTTGGCGGGCGCGGTCTCCTTAGCCTCGGGCGTACTGGCGCCGGCTGGCTGCGCTACTGCTGCGGTCTTGAAGGCGATCCTGAGCGCCGTCACGGCCTCCTTAGTGTCCCCCTTGATGGTGAGGACGCCCTTGCTCCCTGGCATCTTCATGAGGTTGTAGGCCGGGTGAGTCGCCTCCACGAACTAAGCGAGAGCCGGGTACCCGAGTATGGCGTTTTACGGGAGACCGATGCGGGCGATGTCAAAGTCCACCAGCTCAGTGTGGTAGGTGTCGCATGTGCCGAAGGTGACGGGGAGACGGATCTGCCCCAGAGAGTGGACAGCTCCGTCACCCACTCCCGAAAAAGGCTTGTTGAGGTTGAGCCGCTCGGGTGGCACGTGGAGGAGGCTGAAGGCTTCCACCGAGAGCAAGTTGAGGCCGGTGCCGTCATCGATGAGGGTCTTGGTGATGGCCACGTTGCGGATGGTAGGCGTGCAGAGCATCGGGAGCATGCCAGAGCCGGCGGTGGAGCCGGGGTGGTCTTTTGAATTGAAGGTGAGGTCGGCCTCCGGCGCAGCCCAACCCGGCGGAGCCCCCGGGCGCTTGGAGGCCGCCCCAATCTGACGGAAGAAAGGCTTGCCGTGGAGATTTGAAGGCGGTGCTTGAGAGCCACCCAGCAGCACTGCGACCGCGTGGTGTGTTGGCACCACGTAGCGCGTGGTGAAGAGGTCGCAGAGTTCCTCCCAGGACACCACCGTGGACCTCGGGAGGTTGAGCAGCCAGGCGCGTGGCTTGCCGGCGAGGGCCATGGGGAACTAGTTGGCCATGATCTTGCCGTCGCCTCCGACATCGAGGACGGCCTCCTCGTACGCCCGCAGGAACGGCATTGGATCTGCCGCGCCGTCGTAACGCAGCGGCATCTCCGACTTGAATTTGGCTGGCCACTGCACTCGCCGCAAGGTGGGGGCCAGGGCTCGGAACCCAGACTCCCTGTTGCTGGTGTCGGTCACAAAAGCGGGTGGCGGCGGACCTTTCATAGGAGCGAAGCGCGGCGACACAGGGCACAGGTTGGTTGAGAGGAGCTCCGGTGCACCCCTACCTGACGCGCCAAATGTCGGATGTGGGGCTCCGGCAAACGCTTAAGGTTCAAACACCGGGGTGCGCGCGGAGTCTCTCCCTCCTATGGATCTACGCTCTAGCTTGCTAAGATCTAGCGGATGAACTCGTCGAACTCGCAACACAGAAAGACATGAGGTTTATACTGGTTCGGGACACCATTGTGGTGTAATACCCTACTCCAGTGTGGTGGTGGTGGTGGATTGCCTCCTGGGCTGATGATGAACAGTACAAGGGAAGAACAACCTCCTGAGGTTGAGGTGTTCTTGTGCTTGTGAACTTGTGGCGTGAGGACTCGATCAATTCAACCTACCTCTACTATGGTGGCTAGCTCTACTTATATAGGCCCTGGTCCTCTTCCCAAATATCGAGCGGGAAGGGAGCCAACAACGGCGGGCAAATTTGAAGGGGGACAGCTAGTACAAGCTATCCTGACAAAAGCGGTCTTCGCCTGTGAAAAGCCCTGGGGTGACGCCGTCTTGGGCTCCATGATGACCTCCGCCTGGCCGTCCTCCTGGTCGTGGTCTCGTTGCACCAATATGGCAACCTTTGCCTGATGCCTCGGTACTCTTCGCCTGCGCTGGCCTCCTTAGCACCAAAGAGGAAATAAGGACGCTGCGCGCACCGGCGCCCGCCTGGCACCCGCCTGGAACTGTTTGTCATGGCTCACGTCACGAGAGCCTCGTGAGGTTTGCCTTGCCTTGATATCTCCGCTCCTCGTGAGCCTGCCTGGCTAGGCCACTCCAGAGGAGGTCTTGCGTCGTCCGCCTCGCGAGGCCTGGACCCTCGCGAGGGTCTTGGGTGTCTTGTTGACAAAGATGGGACGTACGGCCCGCTGCCTGGCCACGCTGTGGGCCGCAGGCAGGCAAGTCTGGGGACCCCCGTTCCCAGAACGCCGACAAACCCCTTTAAGCTAACTCATTGCGATGGCTCCATGACTAAGTCCTTGCTCTAGGACATCTGTCGTGACAAAACCACAACAGGTTTTGTTTGGCCAACTTGATCTGTTTATCTTGCAATGTGAAGAGGTGCTTTGTAGTGGGTTCGATCTTACGGTGCTTGATCCCAGTGACAGAAAGGGAAACGACACGTATGTATCGTTGCTACTAAGGATAAAACGATGGGGTCTATCTCTACATAGATAGATCTTGTCTACATCATGTCATCATTCTTATTGCATTACTCCATTTCTCCATGAACTTAATACACTAGATGCATGCTGGATAGCGGTCGATGTGTGGAGTAATAGTAGTAGATGCAGGGAGGAGTCAGTCTACTAATATTGGACGTGATGCCTATATAATGATCATTGCCTGGATATCGTCATATTTATTTGAAGTTATATCAATTACCCAACAGTAATTTGTTTACCCACCGTTTGCTATTTTTCTCGAGAGAAGCCACTAGTGAAACCTACGGCCCCTGGCTCTTCCTTCTCATATATTTGCCTTTGCGATCTACTTTTCTCTTGAATTTATTTTCAGATCCATTACACAAAAAATATGAAAATACCTTGATGCAATTTTTCTTTATTTATTTTATTTGGCGTTCGATCTATCAATTTACTATAGAATTATCTCACGTCCGTTTGCCTATCTTCAGGCGTCGTTCCCCGGATGGGGTTGACAACCCCTTTAACATGTCGAGTTGCAAGGATTTGTTATCTGTGTGCAGGGGCTGTTTACGTTGTGTTGCTTGGTTCTCCTACTGGTTGGATAACCTTGGTTTCATATCCGAGGGAAATACCTACCGCCGATGTGCTGCATCATCCCTTCCTCTTTGCGCAAATACCGATGTAGCTTCAAGCAACATCAAAAGGAATTTCTGGCGCCGTTGCCGGGGAGGATTTTCAACATATACCAGGTTCCTAGTCACAAATCTCATCTCCTTGCAATTTACATTTTTTGCCATTTGCCACTCGTTTTCCTCCCCCCACTTCACAAAAAATTGCCGTTTTATTCGCCTCTCTTTTTCGTTCACCGTTTTTTGCCAGATCTGTTGTTGTGTGCAACCTTGTTTGCCATCACTATGCATAGTTCTTCCTCTATAGCTTGCACTCCCGAGAACGAGGTTCTCAATTTTAAACAAAGGGGAGGAGAAAATTTAAAACATGCTTGGTATAGAATTTGCAATGCTCATAATAGATCTATCCATAAGCAATCTACCATTGTTCTTCTTCGTTGTTTTTATGTTGACATCACCACTTGGTATAGATTCGTCCTTGATACGATTACCGGTGGAAATTTCTTGATGTGTCCCTCTCTTGATGCTTTTAATGCTATGGGAAATTTAGTGGGATCACCACCTCTCATGATTAATGAAACAACTTTGACTCTTGAGCATGTTATGGAACGACTAGATGCTATTGAGAAGAAAATGCGCACCAAAGATCATATGGAAATTATAGATAAAAAGTTGCATAATTTTGCCACTAATATTGGGTCAAAACTGGGAGATATTTTTAAGTTGTTAGAAGAGATGGGTACCATAATACTTGAAAGAATAGAACAAAGTCTGTATCGGATTGATAAATTAGAAGAAATCTTTAGTAATGTAAGCACGGCTTTTGCTTCCGCTAAAACTATCAAGAAATCTCCCGTAAAGAGTTGTAGATCCAAGAACAAGGGTGCAACTTCTAGTAATAGTAATAAAGGAGATCTTAAGATGATTAATATTCACCCGGATTTTGTTGAAGTGATAAGAGATCCTTCTTGCAAGAATGAAATCTTTCAATTTATTCCTAGGAGTATTGCTATTGAATATCTTTATGCTAAATCTCTGAAGGATCCTAAGTGTTTGATTGAAGAGTTGGAGAAAGATGACAAAACTTAGACCTTGCTGTCGGTGTACTAGAGTAGGGGTACCCTAGTATCCCGAACTTGTGCACGGGCAGTCGCAGCACCCCGCGGCAAGGCTTGCCGGATGACCGCCAAGGTCCTCCGTGGTTCCTTTGGAGCCATTCAAGAACAAAGTATTCAAGCCAAGGAGACAAAGCCCCGGCAAGAGGAGCTTGCCGGGAAGGCCACTCAAGGCATAAGACCCCGGCAAGAGGAGCTTGCCGGGAAGGCCAACCAAGGCCCGGCGAGCGGCAAAGCTCCCAGACGGGACAAGACAACGACCGCGGCAAGGCGTTTGCCGCGGCAAGCTACCACTCCGTACCCACGCTCCAGCACATCCACCAACGTGTCGCTCTGGGACCCTTCCAGGCGTACGTGGCGGGAGGCTGTGCAGCCAGCGATACGCGGTGGCAAGCGGCGCTGACAAGATTACCATCATGGCGAACGGTGGCGTCCCTGACGGTCCCTTTTTGCACTATTTGGGCGACGCAGATGGGCATTTAATGCCCTTGTCCCCTGCCGTCAGGGTTAGGTATGATACACTGTACAGGTAGTTGTACCAACTGCAACACCTTTCCATTTTTACCCCTGTCTACGTTGCCACCTGTCGGTGACCCCTTGAGCATATAAAAGGAGGCCCATGCGCAACGTAGAAGGGGAAAAAGAACACTCATGCTCGGTCTCGTTAGCTGCTGGTGTGTACTATAGCATTCAGCACTCCCGAGCAAGAACTCAATACAAACCACAAAGCAGGAGTAGGGTTTTACGCATCCATGCGGCCCGAACCTGGGTAAACTGCTCGTGTTCTCCGCCTCGATCTGCTCTTCGTGCAATCTCCGCCCTCGCCGAACCGAAAGGGGCTCGGTCCCCATAGGTGCTCGTGGATCAGTTTCCCCGACATCTTTGGCGCGCCAGGTAGGGGGCGTCGAGGTTGTGTGAACCTGATCTGGCATTCACGCGAGCTAGATCTTCATCATCTTCATCAACATGCCGCCGAAGAAGAAGTCTTCGAAGGCGGCTGCTCCGTCCGCGACAAACCCACCACCGCCGGAGCAAACGGCTGGTGGGGTAGACGCTGGCGGAAGAACGGGCGTCGACGAGGGAGCTCACGGTACCATACGCACGCTGGACCCAGATCGAGCTGGTGGATCCCGGAATGCTCAAGACCAGCATGCGCGCCAACATGCTGGCACAAGCGAGGCACGGTCGCCTGGACGGGATACTGCTCCTTCTAACATAGTTAGAAGTCCGAGCATAACCCGCTCCTCACACCGTTCGCCACCGCTACCCGCCACTCCAGCAGAAGCTTTGGCGCGAGCTCCACTGCTCCTAGATTACCCCCCAACGGCGGACAAGATCGACGGCTGGAGGTCCACCATTCAAAGTCTCATCGGCTTTGCCAACGGCGACGCTCCACGGCAGCCGAGTACATCGCAGCCGCGGCAAGCCAGCCAGGCACGAGCCGGTGGCGACATAACCGGTGGGGGTGCAACCACCGTGCACTCCCCGCCGCGAAGGCCAAGATCGCCACCTCGACAGCGACTCCACCGCGTCATCGGATCCACGAGCTCGTCGCGATCAACGCCAAGTTCTTCACGAACGACAGCAAGAAGACGCTCAAACTCACTT
Organism: Aegilops umbellulata; assembly: GCA_032464435.1. Taxonomy (NCBI): domain Eukaryota; kingdom Viridiplantae; phylum Streptophyta; class Magnoliopsida; order Poales; family Poaceae; genus Aegilops; species Aegilops umbellulata. The sequence continues at coordinate 184,578,777 of CP136057.1, read as the reverse complement.
CGAGCGCCGAAGAGAAGCGCGGCGTTAATCGGACCAGCGCGCTGGGCCCTTTGTCGACATGCATGCACCAGGGGAACCAGGCGACTTGCCGTACGCGGTAGGTTGCCCTGCGTTTACCCGTGAGCTGCGGCAAGTCCAGTGGCCCAGTACAAAGAATTTTAAGCCAGACGTACCAGAGAAGTACGACGGCAAGTCGCATCCGTCAGAGTTCCTCAGCATCTACACCATCGCGGTGCAAGCTGCTGGGGGCGGGACGACAAGATCCTTGCCAACTACTTCCCACTGGTGCTCAAGCCCAACGTCAGGTCCTGGCTCATGCACTTGCCAGACAACTCCATATCCTCCTGGGCAGAACTATGCCATCAGTTTGTCGCCGCCTTTACAGGCGGCCACAAACCTCATGGCCAAGAGAGTGACCTTCATCTGCTCGCCCAGAAGGAAGGAGAGCCCCTGTGCAAGTACATTCAGAGATTCAGCCGTGTACAGCGCACCATCCCAGATGTCCACCCTGCCGCGGTTATCAGCGCGTTCCATCAGAACGTGCGTAACCGCAGGATGCGGGAGGAGATGGCGATGTGCAAGATCAGAGACGTCAGTGAGCTGTATGCCCTGGCCGACAAGTGTGCACGTGCTGAGGAAGGGAGGAAACTCCCCGGAGATAATACAGGAGCAGGAGGATCTGACAGCGAGGATGCTGCCCCGGCAAAGAAAAACCGACGACGGAACAACAGGAAGAGGAAAGGCAAAGATGTGCTAGTTGTTGAGCAGACCAGCAACGAAGGTGGCGCCAAGAAAGCCAAAGCTGGTAGCTCTAGCAAGGAGGTTGCCGCATGCGCCAACTGCCAGGCTGTGGCGGTCGCCGACAAGCAAGACGGCACCAACAAACAGTACTGCAAGATCCACCGCACCAAGGGCCATGACCTCCAGAGCTGCAAGAAGGTCGAGCAGCTGGTCGAGCTGCAAAAGGCCGAATACGAGCGACGCGACAAGGAGAAAGCCCAAGGAGATGCTGGAGGATCCGGCATGAAGCACACAGGCCGGGGAGGACGCCGCGGCAAGGCCAAGCAGCGGCAAGGAGACAGACCTCCCCATGGCCGCGACAAGAATGAAGATGCCGACGACGACGAAGACATGGATGATGTCGAGACCAGCGAGCAGGAGTTCCAGAAAGCCACAGAGGTCTTGTGCGTTGACGGCGGTGCTTCTCTGCATACTTCACACCGCCAACTCAAGCAGTGGGTGCGGGAAGTCAATGCGGCAGAACCACCCGTCGAGTCACGCAAGCTTCTGAAATGGTCCAGCACGCCTATCATCTTTGATATTGAGGACCACCCTGATCGCACGACTACGGTCGGGTGCTTGCCGATGTTGGTTTCACCAACTATCCGCAACCTCAAGGTCACTAAGATGCTAGTTGACGGCGAGGCCGGCTTGAACCTGATCTCCTCCGCTGTGCTCCGGAAACTCCAAGTCCCTGATAGTGAGCTCGAAGAGACAGGCACATTCCAAGGAATCAACCCGGGAAGGAGCAAGCCGAAGGGGAAGATCACGTTGCCGGTGACATTTGGCAGCGAGTTGAACTTCAGAACTGAGAGGGTCACTTTTGACGTTGCCGATTTTCCATTGCCTTACAATGGGATTCTCGGCCGTCCAGCGCTCGCCAAGTTCATGGCGGCCTCTCACTATGCGTATAACATGCTGAAGATGCCAGGCCCGATAAGTGTCATCTCTGTCCCTGGCGACAAGAAGGATGCTCTTATCTGTGCCAACAAGACTTGCCGGGAGGCGGCAGCCGCAACGGATCACTTGTCACTTGCCGCTGAAGCTCCCGGGGGGAAGAAGAAGACCAAGTCCGGCAAGAGTTCTGATGCTCACTCCGGCAAGCGCACCTCTTCGGAGTGCTGTGCTACCGTCGAGGACGCACCATCGAGCTCCACCGGCAAGTGTAAGAAGACAATGGCAGCTCTGCCAGAGACCTAGAAGGTGTCCGCCAAGGAGGACGGCAATGGTGGTAGCTTCACCATCAGTGCCACTCTCGACCCTAAATAGGAAAGCGCGCTCATTGCTTTCCTGCGGGCGAACGTCGATGTGTTTGCGTGGCAACCGTCTGACATCCCCGGTGTTCCCAGGAAAGTAATTGAGCACCACCTTGCCGTCTGTCCTCATGCGCGGCCTGTCAAGCAGAAAGTCAGGAAGCAAGCAGTGGAGCGCCAAGAATTCATCGCAGAGGAGATCAAGAAGTTGGAAGTGGCAGGCCTTGTCAGGGGAGTGCTCCATCCTACGTGGTTGGCCAATCCTGTAGTCGTGCGCAAGGCAAACGGGAAATGGAGGCTTTGTATTGACTTTAATGATGTTAACAAAGCTTGTCCCAAAGACCCATTTCCCTTGCCGCGCATTGACCAGATTGTTGACTCCACGGCCGGATGTGACTTGCTTTCATTTCTTGTCGCATACTCAGGATACCATCAGATCTTCATGGCAGAAGAGGATGAGGAGAAGACCGCATTCATCACTCCATGTGGCACGTACTGTTTCATACGGATGCCTTTCGGTTTGAAGAATGCTGGTTCAACTTTCGCAAGGGTAGTCCATACTGCTTTTGAGCCACAAATACACAGAAATGTGGAAGCCTACATGGATGACATAGTGGTCAAGAGCAAGGACAAGGCAACTCTGATTCAAGATTTAGACGAGACTTTTGCAAATTTGCGCAAGATCAGCCTCAAGCTCAACCCCGAGAAGTGTGTGTTTGGAGTCCCTTCCGGCAAGCTTCTCGGGTTCTGCGTGTCTCAGCGGGGAATTGAAGCCAATCCCGACAAGATCAAGGCCATTGAGCAGATTGAAGCACCAAAGCGCGTCAAGGATGTACGAAGACTTGCCGGTTGCGTAGCAGCTCTCAGCAGGTTTATCTCTAAGTCTGCTGAGCGCGCCCTGCCGTTTTTCAAAATATTGAAAAAGGCAGGTCCAATGAAGTGGACTCCGGAAGCGGAGGCTGCGCTACAAGACTTGAAGAGATACCTGTCCTCCACTCCAATACTTGTCGCACCTAAGCCACAAGAGAAGTTGCTGCTGTATCTGGCGGCAACCAATCAAGTGGTTAGTGCTGCGTTAGTAGCGGAGAGAGAGGCAGATGATGAGCCAGCAACCACGGCAGGTACATCCAGCGACAAGCAGGGGGCTTCCCCGACAAGCTCTGGTCCCGACAAAGATGGATCCACGCAGGCGTGTGAGGAGATACAGAAGAGAATGGTGCAGCGCCCTGTTTACTTTGTCAGTTCCCTTCTGCAGGGGGCTAGGTCAAGGTACTCTGGTGTGCAGAAATTGCTTTTCGGCCTTCTCATGGCCTCGAGAAAGCTGTGCCATTATTTCCAAGCACATGAGATCACAGTTGTCACTCGTTTTCCGCTGAAGAGGATACTGCAGAATCCAGAAGCAACAGGCAGGATTGTTGAGTGGGCACTGGAACTGTCAAGCTTTGGCCTCAAGTTTGAGAGCACTTCAACTATCCAAAGCAGAGCATCGGCAGAATTCATAGCAGAGTGGACGCCGACACCAGATGAAGAAATTCCAGAAACGAGCATCCCCGTCAAGGAAGCAAGCAAAGAGTGGCTGATGTACTTCGATGGTGCCTTCTCGCTGCAAGGCGCCGGTGCTGGCGTGCTGCTTGTCGCACCCACCGGAGAGCACCTCAAGTACATAGTCCAGATGCACTTTCCCAAGGAGCAAGCAACAAACAATACTGCAGAGTATGAAGGTCTGCGGCAGACCTTGGGATCAAGAAGCTCATCGTCAGGGGTGACTCGCAGCTTGTCGTCCGCCAAGTGAATAAGAGTTATCAGAGCTCGTTGATGGAAGCCTACGTTGATGAAGTAAGAAAGCTAGAAGAGCACTTTGACAGCCTACAGATGGAACATGTTCCAAGAGCTCAGAACGACATTGCCGATGGCCTGTCAAAGTGCGCAGCACTTAAGTTACGTGTGGAACCAGGGATCTTTGTGCTCAAGCTGACTCAACCGTCTGTAACGCCATCAACTGGACAGAGCAAGAAAAGGAAGTTGATTTCTGGTGACTATTTTCCGGCAGAGCTTCCCGAAGCCGCCGCCAAGAAGGTCCCCAAGATCAACACCAAGAGTGCTGGGGAGCAGTCTGCTCCGGCAATCACTAGGGTTTGTTCCGTTGAAGCAGACGCTCCCGACAAGTTTTGCTTCGGCAAGCTTGCCGGGGAACGTCAAGCTCCGGCTGAGCCGCAGGTTCTCGCCGTAGAAGCGGATGTTCCCGCAGAAGCAGATGTGCCTTTAGTCCTTGTTGTCGAGCCGCAAGCTCCAGCATGGGCACAGCAAATTGTCCGTTTCCTTCAGACAGGAGAACTTCCCGAAGAGCAAGAAGAAGCGGAAAGAGTAGCCCGGCAGTCAAGTATGTACCAGTTTGTCGACAACACACTCTACAGAAGAAGACTCAACGGTGTGAAATTGAAGTGTATTCACCGGGAAGACGGACAAAAGCTGTTGGCAGAGATACATGGAGGCATATGTGGTCACCACATTGGCGCAATAGCACTTGCCGGCAAGGCATTCCGGCAAGGTTTCTTTTGGCCGACAGCCCTCCAGGATGCAACTGCACAAGTAACCAAGTGTGAAGCGTGCCCGTTCCATTCGAAGCAGATACACCAGCCAGCTCAAGCTCTCCAGACGATCCCTTTATCCTGGCCATTTTCGGTCTGGGGGCTCGACATCCTCGGCCCCTTCCGCCGAGCAGTCGGGGGCTTTGAGTACTTGTACGTTGAAATCGACAAGTTCACAAAGTGGCCGGAAGTGGAAGCAGTGAGAAAAGTGACAGCACAGTCAGCAGTCAAGTTCTTCAGGTCGATTGTTTGCCGCTTCGGGATCCCTAACAGGATCATCACCGACAACGGTACACAATTTACGAGCCGCACCTTCGTGCAGTACGTCCAGGATCTTGGCGCCAAGGTCTGCTTCGCTTCTGTTGCTCACCCCAGAAGCAACGGTCAAGCAGAGAGGGCAAATGCTGAAGTGCTGCGTGGGCTCAAGACCAGGACTTTCGACAGGCTGCACGGGTGCGGAAGAAACTGGATTGAGGAGCTGCCGGTGGTTCTTTGGTCGATCAGGACGACGCCAAATCGAGCCACTGGCCAGACACCTTTCGCTCTAGTCTATGGAGCAGAGGCAGTTCTCCCCACGAAACTCATATACGGGTCACCTCGAGTGCTCGCTTACGATGAGCTTGAGCAAGAGCAGCTGCGACAAGATGACGCGCTGCTCCTTGAGGAAGACCGTCTTCAGGCTGCTGTAGGAGCTGCTCGCTACCAGCAAGCTTTGCGCCGCTACCATAGCCGCAAAGTTAACGCCAGAAGTCTTGAGGAAGGCGACCTTGTTCTTCGGCGCGTTCAGTCCGCCAAGAATTCCAACAAGTTGACGCCAAAGTGGGAAGGCCCTTACTGGGTGAAACGAGTCACTAGGCCTGGCGTTGTCCGCCTTGAGTCCGAAGATGGCATTCCGGTGAGCAACTCCTGGAACATTGAGCATCTTTGTAATTTTTACCCGTAAGGCGCGGTTGCCGGACCCTGTTCCGGCAACCACCTTTTGTACAAGTCTTGCCGCTGTTGCGTGTAATCCTTTGTACAACGCCAGGCGCAGACCCTGTGCATAAATAAAGCTCATGTGCTCCGCACATCTTGTCAATTTCATGCTTTTTATTTTTTGCATGAGTTATCTGATACTTTGTGCAGCGCCAACCCCCGGTAAGCAATAACGAGCCATAAGGCTCCATATTTTTATTTTCTCTTCTTTCTTTTTTCTCAAGGAAAGGAAGGTTCCCTCGCCCACAAGTTTGCCGGGGGGGAGGAGAAGATAATGGTATGGACCAGGCGTCGTTCAAGAAAGTTTCGCCTTGCCAGAAAGCAAACAACAGAAAAGCTAAGTTGCCAAAGTTTGAGCAATCAGATTTTTTAAAAAATTTAAGTTATCTTCCTTGAACGACCATGCTTTGTATGGAAAACCTGTGCGCGGAGGAACCAGCTCGTGGCTAGTTGCGCCCTTACTTTGTTTCGAGTCCGCTCAACAACTTAAGTGAGCTGCGACTAGTTGCGACAAGGTTTCTTGTCGGTAACGGCACCGCCAGCAGGCTGCTGACGTCCCGCACTCAGCGCTCACGGCTAAGGTGCCTGCGCCGGCAAGTTCCCTAAAAGCGTAGGGCAAAAACATACAAAGGAAGGAATCAAGTAAAGGAAATGACATTGCAATCACTACCCAAAATAGATTTATATTACAAGATAGCTTGTCGCGGCTATAATAGATTGTTTTCATAACATGACCAGCAGCGACAAGAAAAGAAGAAAACGGGCGGCCTAGTCTACACGATTGCCCTCAACCCTCTTGATCTCTGTTACGCCCCAAGACCGATGCTCTAGATGCCTTCCTTGTTTTGCGAGTCAGCTGTGTTATTTATTTGTTTGTTGCATCTCATCTCATAGCATCATGCGCATTGCATCTGCATGTTTTCATAAAACTTGCAGTCGTTCATAGTTGCTGCGTTTCCCCTTGCCTTCATTGACCATTCCGAGACCAATCGGGTTTTCGCTTCCCTCTTGTCCGTGACCACCTAATCTCTCTCGGCAGCTCATGGCCCCTCGCGTGAGCGTCCGAAACTTCCCCGAACCCGACTCGGGCTGTCTTTACCAGTGGGTCCGGATCATCCCCTAACATCTATAAAACATCACCGTTTTCTTATTTGGGCTCTCTAGCCTATTTTTCCTAACTGTCCGATTTTTATCGTAGGGACGAGGTAGCCCCTACCCAAAAATCCACGTGCTATGCATATATATCAGTCGAACCCTAAAATCAAGCAGAATTGTCCCATCATTCCTCCTCGTCGCCGCCACACTCAAACCCCCACCTCAGGATCCTCCCAGATCCCCTTCTGCTCGATCTCCCCGGCCAGCCTCCGACCTCCAGCAGGACGACCCCGTCGCCGCTCCTTCTCTGCTCCTTTCCTTCCCCTGGTTTCCTCTCCCGTTTCTCTCATCTCTCTCTCTTGTTCTGGACAGGAAGACCGCCATGGCGCCCGCACGTCGTCGTCCTCGAGCACCTTCTCCTCTTGTTCCCGCAGCGCCCTAGCTCCCTACCTCCCGAGCCTCGTCGGACTGCGCTCCCGCCGGCGACCAGCAGGTCGTCGAGCCCATCCGGATGCCTCCGCTGCTGTCGTTCCCTTGTTATGGCGCCTCGGCCTCCTCAGCTTACGCAAGAGCCCGAGAGCCTCCTTCCGCTCGACCGCGTCGGCGAGCGCCCTGCCGGAGCCAGATGCAGCTCCGTCCCCGCCGCCGTTTGCCTCCTCCGCCGCGCCCGCCGCTGCAAGTCCCTTGCCGTGCCGCTCCTCTGTTTCGTTGGAGCAGAGACGAGACAACTGCTTCAGCGCCCCGCATCGCTCCCGTTGACCAGCGCGTGGGCCAGCGCCTCCCCAAGGCCCAGCGCCCACCTCTGCTTCCCCGCGGCCTCCTGCCCACCGAACCGGGCCATAGCCCATGGGTGAGCAGCCCCTCTCCAGCACCTCTGCTCTGTTTCGGGCCAGATTCAGCCCGTGCATGTTTTTTCCCTGCTGCGAATTTAACATTATCCAGTGATTTACCAGTTTTGCAGAAAACCCCCCAAGCAACATGCATATAATATCTCACAAACGGTGCATCATATATAAAAACTTAATATATGAAACTTGCCTAAAATTTTGTGTAGATTAATAATTTGCCATTGTCATCCATGTTTAAAATGATTAAAATGATGTTTAATTAAATTTGCTCATATGCCATGTTAAAATGATTTATTCCATAACTAAATAACCGTAGCTCGGAATTAAATAAATCATATATGTAAATGGGGTAGAAAAATGCGTAGATTAACATGTTGCACTTCATTTTGCTGTTTAAAAATATTAAAATTGTGTTTAGGGCAGAACAGTACCAAATCAAAATATGCACATGAGGATTTTCCGGAATTGTTGTTCGTTGTTATTCCGGCCTCATTTAAACTTGTCTAGATAGGTAGTTTTTCATATGCTTCACCCCTTGCCATGTTTAATAACATTTAATGTTGTTGGGTACATAAACGAGAGCGAACTAAATAAATGGATGTGGTGTTTCGTCGATATGCAACTCGTTGCATATTGAGCTCCATTTAATTTGTAGTGTTGTTTGTTGCACTTTGCCATGCCATGCATATTTAAACCGGACATGCATCATACTTGAGTGTGCATCATGCCATGTTCATGTGTTGGTTGTTTACTATGTTGTTTGTTTGTTTCCGGGTTGCCTCTCTCATTAGCTTCGGTTTCGTTCCGGAGTTGTGAGGATTCGTTCGACTACATCCGTTTGTCTTCTTCATGGACTCGTTCTTCTTCCTTGCGGGATCTCAGGCAAGATGACCATACCGTCGAAATCACTTCTATCTTTGCTTGCTAGTTGCTCGCTCTTTTGCTATGCCTATGCTGCGATGCCTACCACTTGCTTATCATGCCTCCCATATTGTCAAACCAAGCCTCTAACCCACCTTGTCCTAGCAAACCGTTGTTTGGCTATATTACCGCTTTGCTAAGCCCCTCTTATAGCGTTGTTAGTTGCAGGTGAAGATGAAGTTTGTTCCTTGTTGGAACATGGAGATGTTGTTCCTTGTTTGGAACATGTTTACTTGTTGGGATATCACAATATATCTTATTTAATTAATGCATCTATATACTTGGTAAAGGGTGGAAGGCTCGGCCTTATGCCTGGTGTTTTGTTCCACTCTTGCCGCCCTAGTTTCCGTCATATCGGTACTATGTTCCCGGATTTTGCGTCCCTAACGCGGTCGGGTGTTTTATGGGACCCCCTTGACAGTTCGCTTTGAATAAGACTTTTCCAGCAAGGCCCAACATTGGTTTTACCATTTGCCTCAACCTATTACCTTTTTCCCTTGGGAGTCGCGCATCCCGAGGGTCATCTTTATTTCAGCCCCCCCGGGCCAATGCTTGTCTAAGTGTTGGTCCGAACTAGAGCCCTTTGCAGCGCCCCCTCAGGGAAACTTGAGGTCTGGTTTTAGTTGTACGGAGTGTTCATCCGGTGTTGCCCTGAGAACGAGATATGTGCAGCTCCTATCAGGATGTCGGCGCATCGGGCGGCTTTGCTGGACTTGTTTTATTGCTGTCGAAATGTCTTGTAGCCGGGATTCCGAGACTGATCGGGTCTTCCCGGGGAGAAGGAACATCCTTCGTTGATCGCGAGAGCTTATCATGGGCTAAGTTGGGACACCCCTGCAGGGTTTGAACTTTCGAAAGCCGTGCCCGCGGTTATGGGCAGATGGGAATTTGTTAATGTCCGGTTGTAGAAAACCCGAAGTTGATCTTAATTAAAGGGTTTTTATCATTTATGCCACTAGTTGTGTCTCACTACTCAGTTTTGCCATTAAAAGTTACAACTACTCAAAAATGCCATCGATACGTGAGATGCTTGCTCAAAAATGCCATCGCTCCGTTAGATATTTGCTCAAAAATGCCATTAGACATTGTTATTTTCACTTCAAATCCGTTGACCATGTTATATGACAAAAATAATCCTAGACCCACATGTCAGTTCTCTCTATCTCACAATGATAAGTGTGGCCCCACTTGTTAGAAGTAAACAAGCGAATAATTTTACAGGAAAATAAGAACGTTGTTGGGATCAAGTAGGCCCCACACTTTATTGTAGTGACATAGAGGGAGAGCGGGCATGTTGGTCCATAGGTATTTATGTCATTATAACATGGCAAAAGAGATTTGAGATCACAATAATGGTGTCTAGTGGCATTTTTGAGCATGTGTCTAACGAAGCGATGGCATTTTTGAGCGGTTGAAATTCTTAGTGGCAAAACTGAGTAGTGGGACACAAACGGTGGCATAAATGATAAAAACCCTTAATTAAAATGCACCAACCGCGTGTATAACCGTGATGGTCTCTTCTCGGCGGGATCCGGGAGGTGAACACGGTTGTTGGAGTTATGCTTGACGTAAGTAGTTCAGGATCACTTATTGATCATAGTTGTTCGACCGTGCTTTTGCCTTCTCTTCTCGCTCTCATTTGTGTATGTTAGCCACCATATAAGCTAGTCGCTTGCTGCAGCTCCACCTCACACCTTTTGCCCTACCTATAAGCTTAAATAGTCTTGATCTCGCGGGTGTGAGATTGCTGAGTCCCCGTGACTCACCAGATACTTCCAATACCAGTTTGCAGGTGCCGATGAGACCGTGCAGGTGACGCACCCGAGCTCAAGGAGGAGTTCGATAAAGATCTTATCCTTTATGTTGTTTCGTTCTAGTCGATCAGTAGTGGAGCCCGGTTGGGGTCGATCGGGGACCTTTGTCGCTTTTGGGGTTTCTTCTTTTATTTTGGCTCCGTAGTCGGGCCCTGATTGTAACTGTATGATGTAATGTTTTATTCATGTATTTGTGTGAAGTGGCGATTGTAAGCCAACTATATATCTCTTTCCCTTATGTATTACATGGGTTGTGTGAAGATTACCTCACTTGCGACATTGCTTTCAATGCGGTTATGCCTCTAAGTCGTGCTTCGACACGTGGGAGATATAGCCGCATCGAGGGCGTTACAAGTTGGTAATCAGAGCCTTCCCCGACCTTAGGAGCCCCCACTGATTGATCGTTTTTAGCGGCCGAGTTGTGTCTAGAAAAATGTTTTTAGTCATTTAGGAATTATATATCGGAGAGTTTAGGAATTCTTTTTACTTCCCAGTCTCCTCACCGCTCTGGTAAGGCATCCTGACGTAGAGTTTTGACTCTTCTCTTCTCAAATTTCACTAAAAAAATTTTAGGATCACGCGGGTATCTTAGAATCGTTCCGATGGTTTTATGATGACAACATTGTCTTGGTGCCTCCCGTCAGCAGGGGTTTTAGTGGAGGTGTCCCGGGGAGTTGAGCTCCGAGGTGTTGTCGTCATAACTTTATCGTTACAGTTCTGGAATACCTGAGTTTAGTACGCCGACATCGAAAATCTCTTTTGTACAGTTGTTGGTGAGATAACCCTGATGGCCCAGTACTGAGGCGAGTGCGGGAGTATTGCCATAACTCGTATAACGGATGCTTTTCGAAGGTTGAGGTAGACGATTTCCGAAGGTTTCTTGGTTATGTGTTGAAGGATGGATACAGCTGGATCTAGGTATTGTCAGTTTGGGTGATATATTTTGTGTCCCCTGTATCCCCAACACCTGATTGCATAACCAGAAAGTTTCGGGAGTTTATAAGTGGGAATTCAAGTATCTCTTAGGATATCTTTCCAACAGACACATGATACGATATGGGATCTATCATATGTTTGTTTCCGGCTTATTCTACAAGCCAATCCTTGTTTTGTTTTGTTTTGTGGTATTCGAGTTGCTTCGATGTCAAGTGTTGATTCCATACCTTATTCTAAGTGGTGTTCTCATATTCGTATGTGGATACCAATCCTTCTTGATCATCAAGATTATCATGCCAATTCTTTTCCAACCGGTGTGTCCCTCTTCAAGTGGATCCGATCATTTCAACATCCGCAAGATCAACTCTAAGTTTTCTCAACAGTGTTTGTTTCATTCGTCCCAAGTTGTCTTTGTTTTCCCGCCCTCCCACCCTCTTTCTTCAAGGACTCATATATCTTAACCAAGCATCCATTTTATTGATGTGAAGTCTCTCCATTCTTTTCCGTCAATGTTCTTATCCGGTGATTTCCATGAAGATACTAACGGAGTTTCAAGTTCATCATTCGTCATTCTTTTCTTCTCCGGTGGTTTCAGTTCAAGCTTGTCGATCATACCTTTCCTTGTTTCAAATGTTTTCTCATACCGGTGCACCTATTAATCATTCACTTCTCGCTATTCAATTGTTCCGGAGTGATGAAGATATCTCAGAAGATTCAAGTTTCCATTCTCAATTCACTCAATTTCTTTTGAGGATGCTATCTCATTCTAGCCATTTAAATCAACCGGTGCAAATCTCCCTTTCAAGTAATCGTTCAACGGTGGTTCTTTTGAGTGGGCCCTAACCCACAGGTCTTTCCCAGGATCTTACCTGACTCTTCTAATTATCACGAAGTTATTCTCAAATTCTTTTTAAAGTTCGACGTAAGAATGGATTATCATCAGTCAAATGTCTTTCTCCAAGATCCTTCAATTCTTTCATCGTTAGTTCAACCTTTCTAATTTTCATTCCGGAGTGCTTCATTAATTCATGGTGGTGTTTCTCATCATCATTCTCAACATTTGAAGACCGAAGAAGAGTTTCTCTTAAATCTTGCTCCATTCTCTTCAAGATTAATGGTTCTAGCTTGTTGTCATCCTTTCATAATTGTTTTCGATTGTGAGAATTCTTTTCACCCATCAGGAGCAATTCAGGAGTATTTTCAGTTTGATTCTTCCGTGCCCATCATCTCAGAATTATTCATTCTCAGCTTCGTCTATCATTCTCCAAATCTTACCGGTGCATCATTCAATATTCTCTTATCAGTTCATGATCTCTTCGTTCTCATGTATTTAAATTCTCTCTAGTATCTTCATTCGTTTTCTAATTCTTCCCGGTGATTTGTGCCTTTACTACTTTCATTTTCAATTCTTACGGTGGTTCGTTCAAGATCCTTCTTCCTTTGTTATCATATAGATTCATTCTTTCTTTCCAAATCCTACCGGCGGTTCATTGAAGACATTCCCAAGTTTGTGTTATATCTCTCTTGATCCTTTCTACGAGAATAAGTAGTATGCCAAATCCATTGCTTGTCATCAATCTAAATTGGTGAGGGATGAGCATAATGTAATTCTTGTTCTTGTTTCATTCAAGTGATTAATTCCTTCTTCCGGAGTTCGTAATGGTATCAATTTCTCAGTTCTATGTTGTCCATATTTCTTTCCGGAGTTCCAAGTTTTCTTGGTGATATCGACCCCAAGCTTCATCTAAATCATTGCAAGGCTTCACCTTGTGTTTTCAACTTCTCTTTCTTTCTATCATCCTTTTGTTTACCGGAGTTCTTCATGGAGGCGCTACATGGTGGTTCATCAAGGATTCTTTTCATTCTTCAATTGTTCTTCAAGTTTTCTCTTGAAGTTAAGATCAGCCAATTGTTACTCTAAAAATAAACATGGTGTTCAACACATGTCTTGTTTTGAGGATTCAATCGTTCATCATCTTGTATTTCAAAGTGCTATTCGCTCTACCTTATCATTTGAGGTGGTGTTATGTCATTCTTGACAATTTCCCTTCATGCTTCATGATTCACATGTTGTCAAGAATGAGGTATTTTAAATCCATCAATCTCTTCATTGGAGTTATCTTGGGTTATATTTCACTTAAAGCTTTCCCTGAGGATTGTTGCTTTTGATGGTGCTCATAAATGACCCAAGTTCTTCATTTATCCTACCGGTGATATAAGTTTCTCATCTCCTTGTTGATATCAATCCAATCTATTGTTTCCCTTAGTGGCAGAATTTCACCTCATAATTTTGAGATGTCTTCTATAAGCCCACATCAAGCTTATTTTTTTTGTTGTTGGTTTTCCAACAACTCCGTTCTACCCTTCTCCTAAAGATGCCTTTTCAAGCTCTTTTGTGGGAGAAGTTGACATTTTCTTCTCCATTCCCCTATTTCAATTGTCTATCTTCTATTCTTTCTTCCGGAGGCATTGTGATGTTGTTCTCTTCCCTCATCACCTCGTTTGGTAAAGTTCATGTTCTTTTTCGTGCTTATCCAGTTAACCGGAGTGTAGTGTTCTATTCATTCCTCTTATAACCAGAGTCTCATCCAAGTGCTTTCATTTGGCCAAGTTCATATTCGATCCCTTCCATTTTCCAACCGGAGTGTTGTATCATCTCTTCAATAATTTTTCATTTTATCTGGTTTTTCTTCTTTTTTCTACCGGAGTGGTTTCAATATCTACCTTGTCACTTAACCTCTTGGTTCTCATCGTATCCCAGGTTCCTCTTATCTAACGGAGTGTTTTCAAGTTCGTTCAACTCCGTTGTGTTTTTTTCTTTCAACTTTTCAACCTCTCAAGGTTCTTTGGTTTCACTCATTTGTCAAATAAGCAACTTTGTTTTACCTCTTCTCTTTCTCTTCCGTTTTCCCCTCCGGTGCCATCCTAGATCTCGGGACGAGATCCTCTCGTAGTGGTGGAGTGTTGTAACGCCCCAAGACCGATGCTCCAGATGCCTTCCTTGTTTTGCGAGTCAGCTGTGTTATTTATTTGTTTGTTGCATCTCATCTCATAGCATCATGCGCATTGCATCTGCATGTTTTCATAAAACTTGCAGCCGTTCATAGTTGTCGCGTTTCCCCTTGCCTTCATTGACCATTCCGAGACCAATCGGGTTTTCGCTTCCCTCTTGTCCGTGACCACCTAATCTCTCTCGGCAGCTCATGGCCCCTCGTGTGAGCGTCCGAAACTTCCCCGAACCCGACTCGGGCTGTCTTTACCAGTGGGTCCGGATCATCCCCTAACATCTATAAAACATCACCGTTTTCTTATTTGGGCTCTCTAGCCTATTTTTCCTAACTGTTCGATTTTTATCGTAGGGACGAGGTAGCCCCTACCCAAAAATCCACGTGCTATGTATATATATCAGTCGAACCCTAAAATCAAGAAGAATTGTCCCATCATTCCTCCTCGCCGCCGCCACACTCAAACCCCCACCTCGGGATCCTCCCAGATCCCCTTCTGCTCGATCTCCCCGGCCAGCCTCCGACCTCCAGCAGGACGACCCCGTCGCCGCTCCTTCTCTGCCCCTTTCCTTCCCCTGGTTTCCTCTCCCGTTTCTCTCATCTCTCTCTCTTGTTCTGGACAGGAAGACCGCCATGGCGCCCGCACGTCGTCGTCCTCGAGCACCTTCTCCTCTCGTTCCCGCAGCGCCCCAGCTCCCTACCTCCCGAGCCTCGTCAGACTGCGCTCCCGCCGGCGACCAGCGGGTCGTCGAGCCCATCCGGATGCCGCCGCTGCTGTCGTTCCCCTGTTATGGCGCCTCGGCCTCCTTAGCTCCCGCACGAGCCCGAGAGCCTCCTTCCGCTCGACCGCGTCGGCGAGCGCCCTGCCGGAGCCAGATGCAGCTCCGTCCCCGCCTCCGTTTGCCTCCTCCGCCGCGCCCGCCGCTGCAAGTCCCTCGCCGTGCCGCTCCTCTGTTTCGTTGAAGCAGAGACGAGACGACTGCTTCAGCGCCCCGCATCGCTCCCGTTGACCAGCGCGTGGGCCAGCGCCTCCCCAAGGCCCAGCGCCCACCTCTGCTTCCCCGCGGCCTCCTCCCCCACCGAACCGGGCCATAGCCCATGGGTGAGCAGCCCCTCTCCAGCACCTCTGCTCTGTTTCGGGCCAGATTCGGCCCGTGCATGTTTTTTTCCCTGCTGCGAATTTAACATTATCCAGTGATTTACCAGTTTTGCAAAAAAAAAACCCAAGCAACATGCATATAATATCTCACAAACGGTGCATCATATGTAAAAACTTAATATATGAAACTTGCCTAAAATTTTGTGTAGATTAATAATTTGCCATTTTCATCCATGTTTAAAATGATTAAAATGATTTTTAATTAAATTTGCTCATATGCCATGTTAAAATGATTTATTCCATAACTAAATAACCGTAGCTCGGAATTAAATAAATCATATATGTAAATGGGGTAGAAAAATGCGTAGATTAACATGTTGCACTTCATTTTGCTGTTTAAAAATATTAAAATTGTGTTTAGGGCAGAACAGTACCAAATCAAAATATGCACATGAGGATTTTCCGGAATTGTTGTTCGTTGTTATTCCGGCCTCATTTAAACTTGTCTAGATAGGTAGTTTTTCATATGCTTCACCCCTTGCCATGTTTAATAACATTTAATGTTGTTGGGTACATAAACGAGAGCGAACTAAATAAATGGATGTGGTGTTTCGTCGATATGCAACTCGTTGCATATTGAGCTCCATTTAATTTGTAGTGTTGTTTGTTGCACTTTGCCATGCCATGCATATTTAAACCGGACATGCATCATACTTGAGTGTGCATCATGCCATGTTCATGTGTTGGTTGTTTACTATGTTGTTTGTTTGTTTCCGGGTTGCCTCTCTCATTAGCTTCGGTTTCGTTCCGGAGTTGTGAGGATTCGTTCGACTACATCCATTTGTCTTCTTCATGGACTCGTTCTTCTTCCTTGCGGGATCTCAGGCAAGATGACCATACCGTCGAAATCACTTCTATCTTTGCTTGCTAGTTGCTCGCTCTTTTGCTATGCCTATGCTGCGATGCCTACCACTTGCTTATCATGCCTCCCATATTGTCAAACCAAGCCTCTAACCCACCTTGTCCTAGCAAACCGTTGTTTGGCTATATTACCGCTTTGCTAAGCCCCTCTTATAGCGTTGTTAGTTGCAGGTGAAGATGAAGTTTGTTCCTTGTTGGAACATGGAGATGTTGTTCCTTGTTTGGAACATGTTTACTTGTTGGGATATCACAATATATCTTATTTAATTAATGCATCTATATACTTGGTAAAGGGTGGAAGGCTCGGCCTTATGCCTGGTGTTTTGTTCCACTCTTGCCGCCCTAGTTTCCGTCATATCGGTACTATGTTCCCGGATTTTGCGTCCCTAACGCGGTCGGGTGTTTTATGGGACCCCCTTGACAGTTCGCTTTGAATAAGACTTTTCCAGCAAGGCCCAACATTGGTTTTACCATTTGCCTCAACCTATTACCTTTTTCCCTTGGGAGTCGCGCATCCCGAGGGTCATCTTTATTTCAGCCCCCCCGGGCCAATGCTTGTCTAAGTGTTGGTCCGAACTAGAGCCCTTTGCAGCGCCCCCTCAGGGAAACTTGAGGTCTGGTTTTAGTTGTACGGAGTGTTCATCCGGTGTTGCCCTGAGAACGAGATATGTGCAGCTCCTATCAGGATGTCGGCGCATCGGGCGGCTTTGCTGGACTTGTTTTATTGCTGTCGAAATGTCTTGTAGCCGGGATTCCGAGACTGATCAGGTCTTCCCGGGGAGAAGGAACATCCTTCGTTGATCGCGAGAGCTTATCATGGGCTAAGTTGGGACACCCCTGCAGGGTTTGAACTTTCGAAAGCCGTGCCCGCGGTTATGGGAAGATGGGAATTTGTTAATGTCCGGTTGTAGAAAACCCGAAGTTGATCTTAATTAAAATGCACCAACTGCGTGTGTAACCGTGATGGTCTCTTCTCGGCGGGGTCCGGGAGGTGAACACGGTTGTTGGAGTTATGCTTGACGTAAGTAGTTCAGGATCACTTATTGATCATAGTTGTTCGACCGTGCTTTTGCCTTCTCTTCTCGCTCTCATTTGTGTATGTTAGCCACCATATAAGCTAGTCGCTTGCTGCAGCTCCACCTCACACCTTTTGCCCTACCTATAAGCTTAAATAGTCTTGATCTCGCGGGTGTGAGATTGCTGAGTCCCCGTGACTCAACAGATACTTCCAATACCAGTTTGCAGGTGCCGATGAGACCGTGCAGGTGACGCACCCGAGCTCAAGGAGGAGTTCGATGAAGATCTTATCCTTTATGTTGTTTCGTTCTAGTCGATCAGTAGTGGAGCCCAGTTGGGGTCGATCGGGGACCTTTGTCGCTTTTGGGGTTTCTTCTTTTATTTTGGCTCCGTAGTCGGGCCCTGATTGTAACTGTATGATGTAATGTTTTATTCATGTATTTGTGTGAAGTGGCGATTGTAAGCCAACTATGTATCTCTTTCCCTTATGTATTACATGGGTTGTGTGAAGATTACCTCACTTGCGACATTGCTTTCAATGCAGTTATGCCTCGAAGTCATGCTTCGACACGTGGGAAATATAGCCGCATCGAGGGCGTTACAATCTCGCTCACTTTGTCCACAATGGGTGCGACATGGGCCTTGAGCGCCTCCAGATCAGCATCCGGCGGCAGGGTCTTGAGGACGTTGGTGAGGTTGAGGCCCGGGTTGCGGAAGGCCACCTTCACCAACACCTTTTGAAGATCTCCCGCGCAGATCTTGCGTGACTCGTCGGCCAGCTGCTTTGGGATCCTCTCCCGAAGTCACTGGAGGGCCGTCGCCAGGCCTTTGAAGAACAAGGTGAGCTTGGCGCTGGATTGGAGGTTCTCATCGGAGGGATACCCGAGATCCTCCATCCCCAGCTGCGCCAGCTCCCCGTCAATGTCTGCGGCAGCATTCACAAGACCCTCCGTCCAGTGCTCCACAGTCTTCCTAAAAGTGTTCTGGGCGGCAGCAACACTCTCCAGCAGCACCTTGTCGGCCTTGATCTCCTCCTTCAAGGCCACCTCCTGCTCCCTGGTGCCGTCCAGCGTCTTGGTCAAAGTGGTCAGCTTCAACTCAAGATCTGCGTTGGAGTCCTTGGCGGCGCTGAACTCCTTGTCCTTCTCAGCGAGACGGGCCTGCAGCTCTGAGTGGCTGTAGGCGTCTTTCTCCCGCTCACGCTTGAGCGTGGAAAGCTCCTCGCCGCTCGCCTTGAGATCGGCCCCCAGCTCCTTCTTGGCGGCCTCGGCAGCTGCGGCAGTGTCCTCTGCTTGCTTGAGAGCTCCGCCGAATGTTCACTCGCGCGCGGCAAGCTCCTCCTCGTGGCTATCAAGGTTGATCTTCCGCTGCGCCAGCTCGCCCTCCGGCGCAGACAACTTCTCAGCGGCAAGCCGCTGCTGCTCTTCGACGTCAGCCTTCTAGAGGAGGAAGGCCTCCTGCTCCTCAGCGAGCCGCTCCCGCTCCTCCACCAAGGTTCGGAGAGCTGCCTGGTTGAGACCCCGGAGCTCCTCCGCGCGCTTCTCAATGTCTGCTCCCGCCTTCGCGGCAAGCGCCTCGTGGGATTCCAGCTTGGCTTGCCGAGCGCGGTAGAGCGACAACAGCTTCCGCAGCAGCCGCTCCTCCTCGGGCTCGCTGCTGCTGCTGCTTGGCGCATCAACCAGCATCAGCCCAGCGGAGGCGAGCACCTCTCCATCGCAGCTTTCTCCTTCGACCGGCGCCCTGGACATTGACGCCCAGGGGAGGTTGATGAAGACGCCATCGCCGACCTTCAAGTAGAAGCCTGGCTGGGGCTCTTCGGAGCCTGGCGCTGCGGCAGCGGCGGAAGGGTCGGCGGTCGGCGTAGCGCCTGGCGCTCCTGCAGACTCAGTGCCGTCAGTGCGATCGCCAGACCCCTCTCCAGCTGTTGCGGCGGCAGCCTTGGCGGCCTCTTCGCCGGCGGGATCATCAGCGCCAGCCGCTTCTTCGGTGGCAGCGGCGCCGTCGACAGCAACCTCGGTCTCCATCGGCTCCGCAGCAGATGGGTCTGACGGCCGGAAAAGGAAGAAAAGTCAAGCAAATATCCAAAAAGAAGATCAAACGAAGAAGAACCCAAGGGAAGTTTCGAAGCAACAGGTTTACCTGTACCGGGTTCCGCAGTTGTGGTCTCTGCCGCCGAGGGGCCGCTGGTGCCGTCCCTTGCCGGAGAGCTCCCCCTTGCCGGAGAGCTCTCCCTTGTCGGAGGGTTCTCCCTTGCCGGAGAACTCTCCCTTGGCGTTGTAGTCGAAGCAGATGGCATGTCAGGGGCGGTCTCCGGACGCTCATGGTGGGGCTACTCTGCTCCTGCACCAACCAACAGTCAGATATCAGCAAACAAAGAGTATCCATGCGCACCTAACAGCGGGAAGCAAACCATATACTTACGCTGGGGGCTGCGCTGGGGGCTTCTCTGAAGAACAGTTGCCGGGTCCGGCAAGCTTGTCTCGGATGCACCCCCTGCTGTCGCGGTGGGTTCGTCCTCGATGATAATCAACAGGACCTTGGCTCTCTTTGCCGCTCTCTGTGCTAGAGTCCTAAAAAGGAATAAGTTCAGAGTAAAGCAAATGAGATACAAGACAAAGCAGCAAGAACTGAAGAAATACAAGTACAACAAGAATCTTACTCTTCTTCTTCCTCGTCGGAGCTGAGCGCGGAGAAGTCAAAGCCTGGCTCACCTCCGGCACGAGGAGGCGGAGGAGTAGGTTCCCTTGGCCGCTTGGCGGGAGCAGTGACGGTGGTCTGAGAAGATCCCGCTCAAGTTGCCGCAACAGCGTGAGGTGCTTCCGCGGCGACAGAACTTGCCACGGTGGAGCGTGTCACGCGGCGCGGCGGCTGTTGACTCGTCTGCCGCTCCGATACGTCCCCGGCCTTGTGGAGACGCCTTCTTGGTGGAGCCGGGGTCTCTGCTTGCGGCAAGCTGCCCGAAGATGAGGAGGAAGAGGAGTCGATCTCCAATGAGCCGCTCGTATCCTCGGCAGGCTCGCTCGACTCGACGTCACGCCCGGCAGGCTCTTCCTCGCCGGTAAGCCCCTCTCGCTCGGCAAGGCTTGCCGCCTCCGCTGCCTCTGCCTCCTCCACGGTGAACCCAAACTCGCCCGTGGCTGCGGCTGCCGCCGCCTCTTCCAGCCTAGTGGCGATGCGCTTCATCTCCTCGTCGGTGGTGTCCCGGGTGAGGCCCTTCTGCTCGTCGGAGCGGATCGACATTTCTACCAAGCCATCGAAGAACGCCTGCACGACGTCGTATCCAGGCTCTTGCCAAGATGGGTCAATTCCATGCGAGTCGCACAGCGGCATCATTGCACGGATGCGGCTGAGCGAGGAATTGTTGCACAGTGGAACGACACCCCTCGGCAACCTGAACACTTCGGGATGTTGAGGGTCGTATTTGAACAGCTCCTGGAGCATCGTGTTAAGTTCCAGAACAGTGAAGTTGAAGTTGAGGCCCGGACGCAGCCTCATGATATCCGCCGCATTCTTGAACTCCCAGGCAGGTCTCCTCCTCTCCTGCAGGGGGGCAATGCAGCGGCGAAGGAAATCTGCGCCAACGGCGCCTACAGTGAGCCCGGCAAGCCTGAGGCGTTGGATCCGGGCGACGGCAATCTTCAGCCTGTCGTCTTCCGGGGGCACGTTGCTCCAATCACTGCCGCGCACTACTGGAGTTTGGCGCCAGGTGGTAAACGGCTGCGGGTCCTCCTCGACAATCCAGCACCAGTCTTCTCTCCATTCCTCCCACTTGCTGCGGAACTCTCCCTCCAGATAGGCTTCCTTCTTGCCGGCTTTTGAGATCCAGGCGATTCCGCCGGATAAAGGCTCTCCTTTCTCCACTCGGGGCATAAAGAAGTGGCTAAAAAGGGCTACATTTGGATAGACTCCGACAAAGTTTTCGCAGAGATGTGCGAAAACTGCCATGGTCAGGACAGCATTGGGGGTGAAGTCAAGGAGGCGGAGCCCGTAGGTGTTCATAATATCACAGAAGAACTCAGAGAAAGGCGGGCAAAGCCCGCAGTAGAAGAACAAGGCGAAAAAGGGATATCCAGTTGGAGCCATTTTCCAAGCGACGGCTGGAAGTACCTTCGTGCGCGGGTGCGCCCGCGTCTCCGTCGACCAGAAGAGGTAGTAGTACTCCCTCAGATCACTCGCGGCAAGCTTGGGGGGGGGGGGAGATTGCCCGCTCCTTTCACAACGCCATGAGCCGCTGCGCCTCGGCCGACTTCACGACCTTCCCCTTTTCGGCTTTCGGAAGCATGGCGGAAGTGGTGGGGGAGGTCGACGGCGTTGGTGGTGTTGGTGGCGATGGGGGGCGGAGCGCTGCTCTCTTTCGGCTTTGGGAAGAAGGGGAGTGGCGGAGATTTTCGAGGTTGGAGTAACAACTGGCGGATGGGTGAATTGCCCCTGTTTCCCCTGCTTATAAGGAGAGAGGGGCATACGTTCCGCCTTTCCGAATAAAGAAACCACCCACGATCTCTCCCACGACGCCGCAATCAACGAGTGTCGTTCGGGGAGGGCACGGTGGATACGGAATGGGATACGGTGTGACCTAGGCCGCGCGTGCCCGTGCCCTGTTTTGGGCCTGTCCCAACAGCGCTTGGCACCGTGTATGGCCCAGGCCCGGGGGCTCCTGTCGGTGTGCTAGAGTAGGGGTACCCTAGTATCCCAAACTTGTGCACGGGCAGTCGCAGCACCCCGCGGCAAGGCTTGCCGGATGACCGCCAAGGTCCTCTGTGGTTCCTTTGGAGCCATTCAAGAACAAAGTATTCAAGCCAAGGAGACAAAGCCCCGGCAAGAGGAGCTTGCCGGGAAGGCCACTCAAGGCACAAGACCCCGGCAAGAGGAGCTTGCCGGGAAGGCCAACCAAGGCCCGGCGAGCGGCAAAGCTCCCAGACACAACAAGACAACGACCGCGGCAAGGCATTTGCCGCGGCAAGCTACCACTCCGTACCCACGCTCCAGCACATCCACCAACGTGTCGCTCTGGGACCCTTCCAGGCGTACGTGGGGGGAGGCTGTGCAGCCAGCGGTACGCGGTGGCAAGCGGCGCTGACAAGATTACCATCGTGGCGAACGGTGGCGTCCCTAACGGTCCCTTTTTGCACTGTTTGGGCGTCGCAGATGGGCATTTAATGCCCTTGTCCCCTGCCGTCAGGGTTAGGTATGATACACTATACAAGTAGCTGTACCAACCGCAACACCTTTCCATTTTTACCCCTGTCTACGTTGCCACCTGTCGGTGACCCCTTGAGCATATAAAAGGAGGCCCATGCGCAATGTAGAAGGGGAAAAACAACACTCACGCTCGGTCTCGTTAGCTGCTGGTGTGTACTGTAGCATTCAGCGCTCCCGAGCAAGAACTCAATACAAACCACAAAGCAGGAGTAGGGTTTTACGCATCCATGCGGCCCGAACCTGGGTAAACTGCTCATGTGCTCCACCTCGATCTGCTCTTCGTGCGATCTCCACCCCCGCCAAACCGAAAGGGGCTCGGTCCCCATAGGTGCTCGTGGATCAGTTTCCCCGACACTTGCTTTATGCCTAGCTAAGGGCGTAAAACTATAACGCTTGTTGGGAGGCAACAGAATGAATAAATTTTATTTTTGCTTTTTTGCTTTCTGTTCTTGAGTGTTAACACAATTATGCTACTGTTATGATTGTGTTTTTTGTGTTTTAATTAGTTTGTGCACCAAGTAGAACCGATAGGATTTTCCTGGGTGATAGTTTTTTGATCTTGCTGAAAAAGACAGAAACTTTGCGCTCACAAAAATAATTCTCAGTTTTTTATAAGAAGGTGATTTTTCCCTGATTCTTTTTGCAGAATATTAATATACAAATTGCTTAGGTCATCCTATTTTTCAGAATTTTTGGAGTTCCAGAAGTTTTCATCTAAGTCAGATTGCTACAGACTGTTCTGTTTTGACAGATTCTGTTTTCTTTGTGTTGTGTGCTTATTTTGATGGCTCTAAGGTTTTCTTTGATGAGTTTTTGCCATAAAAAATTGGAATATAGTAGATATAATACAAAAACAAAATATGAATTGGTTTGATACAGTACTTATAGTAGTGGTTTGCTTTCTTACACTAACGGATCTCACGAAGGTTTTGTTGAGTTTTGTGTGATTGAAGTTTTCGAGTTTTGGGTTATCTTACGATGGATGAAGGAATGATAGAAGAGCCTAAGCTTGGGGATGCCCTGGCATCCCAAGCTATTATCCAATAATGAGCAACCAACTAAGCTTGGGGATGCCCCCGAGTGGCATCCCCTCTTTCTTCTAACGATGATTGGTATTTCACTCAAAACTCTATTTTTATTCGTCACATGATATGTGTTTTTCTTGGAGCATCTTGTATGATATGAATCTTTTCTTTTTTTATTTGTTGTTTTAAGTCATCAATCCTTACTGGAAACACCTATTTGAGAGAGCCCAGATTATGTCATGACTTGTTAGAATTGCTCTCTATGCTTCACTTAAATTTTTATGAGCAATGGACTTGCTCTAGTGCTTTAGTTATATCTTTTTGAGCACATCGTGCTTTAGTATTTTTGAAGAAATGCTCTCTTGCTTCACTTAGATTTATTTGAGAGTTAGCAAAATTATCTAGAAATTCTCTTTTGCTTCACTTAAATTAATTTGAGAGAAATAAAAAAATTTATGCTCATGATCTTCACTTATATTTGTTTGAGCTTATGAAAAGCAACACATGAAAATTAGTCCCAAAGTGATTGATATCCAAGAAGGATATAATAAAAACATTCATGAAGATCATTGGACAAAATAAACTTGATTCTTAGTAATAGTTTTGATATATGATGATGTGATATGTGAGTTATGTTGGTGAGTAATTATGCTTTAGTAAGAATATTGGTGTTAAGGTTTGTGATTCCCTATGAAAGTACGAAAGTCAATAGTCATGCAATGAAATTATATCCTACTTGTGGTGCATCATCCGGTGTTATTTATGCTTAATGCTTGCTTATAAGATTATTTGTTTCCCGGTTGGTTGCTTCTCA
The DNA here is from genome assembly GCA_032464435.1 of Aegilops umbellulata. Lineage (NCBI taxonomy): Eukaryota > Viridiplantae > Streptophyta > Magnoliopsida > Poales > Poaceae > Aegilops > Aegilops umbellulata. The sequence goes on along the minus strand of CP136057.1, from coordinate 184,554,487 downwards.
ATCTTTTGCTAGCCTTCATTTTGCACTAAGTATGATATCTCTACTTGTGTATCCAAAACCCTTAAATCAGTTTTGCCACATGAGTCCACTATATCTACGTATATGCGGTATTCTTTTGCTGTTCTAAGCAAATTTGTATGTGCCATCTCTAATTTTCAAAATAAACTTCTCTTTTGTGTGTTTTTTCGCTCGCGGAGCGGTGAGGGGTGGCTAATATTTTCCATGCTAGATGTGTTATTCTCACGATGAGTGTATATTCACTTGTCATTGCACGAGAGTAAGGCAAAGGTATTAGGGATGCCCAGTCCCAAAATGCAAAAAAATGAATTTTTGTTATGTTGTCAAATAATAAATTCCTTGGAAAGTGTTGGTATGGAGGGCAACCGTGGATACGACTAGCCATGGAAAGTGAAAGTATGGTGGAAAAAGGATTAAACCTTATTTTCTGTTTGGGAACGGCCTATGATATATCTATCATTGAAAGTGTTGGGAACTCTAAGTCGTTTTCGTTGGTGGGATGGATACACCTCCCAAAATGTTTTTATCTCTAAGTTATTCGCTTTGAGCTCTGGCACCTCTACAAATCCATACTTCCCTCTGCGAAGGGCCTTTCTTTTACTTTATGCAATTTTTATTTTGAGTATCCATCTTCTCTTATAAAAGAACCAACTGGGAGGCAATATGATCATACTTAAGTATTGGGTGTAGCTAATATTCGAGTGTGTTTCTTGAATGGATCAATGGTTGAGCATGATGGGCTAGGGATAACTTATTTTAGCGTTGATATTTTGAAAGACATGGTTGCTTGTTGATATGCTTGAGTATCTTAATTATCATGTCAAAACTAGACTATAAATTTGAAGAACTAAAGGTCCAAATGTCCATGCTATAAAGAATAGAAATATGATATGACATGAAAGGGAGCATTCCACATCAAAAATTCTGTTTTTATCACTTCCCTACTCGAGGACGAGTAGGAGTTAAGCTTGGGGATGCTGATACGTCTCCAACGTATCTATACTGTTTTATTGTTCCATGCTGTTATATTATCAATCTTGGATGTTTTATAATCATTTATATCATTTTTTGGTACTAACCTATTGACATAGTGCCAAGTGCCAGTTGCTATTTTTCCATGTTTTTTACATCGCAGAAAATCAATATCAGACGGAGTACAAATTCCCCGAAACTTTACGGAGAACTTTTATGGTCCAGAAGGAACACAGCGGGCCCTAGCTGCGCCTTGGGGGTGCCCCAAGGGGGGCACAACCCACCAGGGAGAGCCAGGAGGCCCAGGCGCGCCCTGGTGGGTTGCGCCCACCTCGGGTGCCCCCCGGACCGCCTCTTTGCTCTATAAATACCCCAATATTCTAGAAACCCTAAAGGCATCGACGAAATATTCATCCAGCCGCCGCAGAGTCCAGAACCACCAGATCCAATCTAGACACCATCTCGGATGGGGTTCACCACCTCTATTGGTGCCTCACCGATGATGCGTGAGTAGTTCTTTGTAGACCTTCGGGTCCGTAGTTAGTAGCTAGATGGCTTTCTCTCTCTCCCTGGATTCTCAATACAATGGTCTCTTGGAGATCCATATGATGTAACTGTTTTTGTGGTGTGTTTGTTGGGATATGATGAACTTTGAGTTTATGATCAGATCTATCTTTTTACATCCATGAAAGTTATTTGAGTTTCTTTGATCTCTTATATGCATGGTTGCTTTTAGCCTCGTATTTCTTCTCCGATATTTGGGTTTTGTTTCGCCAACTTAATCTATTTATCTTACGGTGCTTGATCCCAGTGATAGAAAGGGAAACGACACATATGTATCATTGCTACTAAGGATAAAACGATGGTGTCTATCTCTAGATAGATAGATCTTGTCTACATCATGTCACGCCCTCAATGCGGCTATATCTCCCACGTGTCGAAGCACGACTTAGAGGCATAACCGCATTGAAAGCAACGTCGCAAGTGAGGTAATCTTCACACAACCCATGTAATACATAAGGGAAAGAGATACATAGTTGGCTTACAATCGCCACTTCACACAAATACATGAGTAAAACAATACATCATACAGTTACAATCAGGGTCCGACTACGGAGCCAAAATAAAAGAAGAAAACCCCAAAAGCGACAAAGGACCAAGATCGACCCCAACTGGGCTCCACTACTGATCGACTAGACGAAACAACATAAAGGGCAAGATCTTCACCAAGCTCCTCCTTGAGCTCGAGTGCGGCACCTGCACGGTCTCAACGGCACCTGCAAACTGGTTTGGAAGTATCTGGTGAGTCACGAGGACTCAGCAATCTCACACCCGCGAGATCAAGACTATTTAAGCTTATAGGTAGGGTAAAAGGTATGAGGTGGAGCTGCAGCAAGCGACTAGCATATATGGTGGCTAACATACGCAAATGAGAGCGAGAAGAGAAGGCAAAGCACGGTCGAACAACTATGATCAATAAGTGATCCTGAACTACTTACGTCAGACATAACTCCAACAACCGTGTTCACTTCCCGGACCCCGCCGAGAAGAGACCATCACGGTTACACACGCGGTTGGTGTATTTTAGTTAAGATCAACTTCGGGTTTTCTACAACCGGACATTAACAAATTCCCATCTGCCCATAACCGCGGGCACGGCTTTCGAAAGTTCAAACCCTGCAGGGGTGTCCCAACTTAGCCCATGATAAGCTCTCGCGATCAACGAAGGATATTCCTTCTCCCCGGGAAGACCCGGTCAGTCTCGGAATCCCGGCTACAAGACATTTCGACAACAATAAAACAAGTCCAGCAAAACCGCCCGATGCGCCGACATCCTGATAGGAGCTGCACATATCTCGTTCTCAGGGCAACACCGGATAAGCTAAGCGTACAAGTACCAACATAACCCGAGTTGCAAAGGGACGGTCCCGCACGGTGCTCTAGTTTGGACCAACACTTAGACAAGCATTGGCCCGGGGGGCTAAATAAAGATGACCCTCGGGTTGATCAGACCCAAGGGAAAGGGATAGGTGGTAGTCAAATGGTAAAACCAAGGTTGGGCCTTGCTGGAAGAGTCTTATTCAAGGCGAACTGTCAAGGGGGTCCCATAAATCACCCGTCCGCGTTAGGGACGCAAAATCCGGGAACATAACACCGATATGACGGAAACTAGGGCGGCAAGAGTGGAACAAAACACCAGGCATAAGGCCGAGCCTTCCACCCTTTACCAAGTATATAGATGCATTAATTAAATAAGATATATTGTGATATCCCAACAAGTGAACATGTTCCAACAAGGAACAACATCTCCATGTTCCAACAAGGAACAAACTTCATCTTCACCTGCAACTAACAACGCTATAAGAGGGGCTGAGCAACGCGGTAACATAGCCAAACAACGGTTTGCTAGGACAAGGTGGGTTAGAGGCTTGGTTTAACAATATGGGAGGCATGACAAGCAAGTGGTAGGTATCGCAGCATAGGCATAGCAAAAGAGCGAGCAATCTAGCAAGCAAAGATAGAAGTGATTTCGAGGGTATGGTCATCTTGCCTGAAATCCCGCAAGGAAGAAGAACGAGTCCATGAAGAAGACAAACGGACGTAGACGAACGGATCCTCACAAACGCGATGATAACGGAATCAACCCGAAGAAGCAACACCGGAAAGAAACACACAACATAGTAAACAACCAACACATAAACATGGCATGATGCACAAACAAGCATGATGCGTGTCCGGTTTAATGATTCATGGCATGGCAAATGCAACAAACAACACTACAAATTAAGTGGAGCTCAATATGCAACGAGTTGCATATTGGCGAAACACCACAACAATTTTTAGTTCTCTCTTGTTTATGTACCCAACAATATTAAATGTTGATTAACATGGCAAGGGGTGAAGCACAACAAAACTATCTATCTAGACAAGTTTAAATGAGGCCGGAGTAACAAACAACAATTCCGGAAAAACCTCATGAGCATATATTATATTTGGTACTGATCTGACCTAACGCATATTTTAATGTCATTAAACAGCAAAATAAAGTGCAACATGTTAAACTAAGCATTTTTCTACCCCATTTACATACAAAGTTTATTAAAATCCGAGTCACGGTTAATTAGTTATGAATTAAATCATTTTAACATGGCATTTGAGCAAATTTAAACAAACAGCAAGTTAAACATTTTAAACATGCATGAAAGTGGGATATTATTAAACAACACAATTTTCTGAGCATTTTTCATATATAAATCATTTTAATCCGATGCACGGTTCAAGAGTTATTATATGCATGAAGCTCGGGGTCCAAACTGTAAATATGCAGTGCACTGGTCTAATTAGCAAATCACTCCGCGAAAAAAAACATGAGTTGGGCCGAAATCTGGCTGGCCCAACAGAGGGGGCCTGCTCACCACGGCACTTGGGCCGGCGAGGTGGTGCGGCCCACGCGGGCGCTGGCGCGGAGCTGGGCCGTGGGGAGGCCCACGCGGCTGGCGAAGGGGCGCTGGGCCTGGGAGGCCAAGGCGACGTCCTCGTCTCGCCCGAGCAGAGGACCAAGGCGGCGGCGGCTTCGGCAGGGCCGGCGAGGAGGTCGCCAGGAGGACGGGAACGGGCAGATCCGGATGTGGGGACTCCGGATCCGGCGACGAGGATGCTCGGGGCGGCTCGGGCACGGAGATCCTTGGCGGTCATGGCGGGGCGGCTCCCTGGGAAGCACAGAGAGAGAGAGGGGAGGCTCGGGATGAGAGAGAGAGCTAGGGGAAAACAAGAGATGGCGCGGGGTGGCGTGACCTGAGGACGGCGGCGGCGGCGGAGCAACTTTCGGTGATGAAGGCGGCGGCGGCCGGCGTCTCTCCGGCGCGGGGAAGCAGGCGGCGGAGCTCGAATCGGGAGCTCCTCTCCCGATCTGGAGCTCGGGGAGCAGGGCGGCGCGGCTCGGGCTCCTCGGGCCCAGATCGGCCCGGGACGGGCCTGGTGCGGGCCGGGAGGACCGTGGGGAGGAGGGAGGAGGCTAGGGCGACGTGGCGTGCGGCGGGTGGCCAGGAACGGCGACGCAGAGGGCTCAGGTGGCGGCGCGGCCAGTGGGGGCGCGCCACTTGGCGGCGGGGAAGCCGCTCGGCACGAAAAACAGAGGAGGGGCGGCGGCTGATGATTGGGACGGCGCGGAAATCAAGGAAGGAGGTTAGGGGTGACAAAAATGGCAAGGGGGGCTGCCATTTATAGAAAGAGGGGCTAGGGTTGGGGGTTTTTTGTCCGTTCCGGAGCCGTTCGATCCCGATCGGACGACCCGGAGCGGAGGGGGCTAGCTAGGTGGGCTAGCGGTCTGTGAAGAGAGGTTGGGCTGAGAGAGAGAGAAAAGAGAAAGAGGCCCGGTGACAGTTTCGGAGACCGAAACGTCAGACGAATAAACCGGCAACGGTGCCGCTACGGATGGCGGTTGGGCTATCAAACGAGCTCCGAATGCAACGAAACTTGACGGGCGGTCTACCGGTAGTAAACCAAGGCCGCTCGACAAACCTAGGTCCATTCCAAGACCGTTGAACACCTGCGCACGGAAAAAGGCAAAAGGGGACTCCGGGGAACAATGGAGCGCCGGATTGCAAAACGGACAACGGGGAAAATGCTCGGATGCATGAGACGAACACGTATGAGAATGCGACGCACATGATGACAAGATATGAAATGCAGATGATGACATGGCAAAGAGCGACACACAAGCAAATGACAAAGCAAACAACAGCGAATAACTGGAGGACAACTGGCACATCGGTCTCGGGGCGTTACACATCATGTCATCATTCTTATTGCATTACTATGTTTCTCCATGAACTTAATACACTAGATGCATGCTGGATAGCGATTGATGTGTGGAGTAGTAGTAATAGATGCAGGCAGGAGTCGGTCCAGTAATCTTGGACATGATGCCTATATAATGATCATTGCCGGGATATCCTCATAATTATTTGAAGTTCTATCAATTGCCAAACAATAATTTGTTTACCCACCGTTTTCTATTTTTCTCGAGAGAAGCCACTAGTGAAACCTATGGCCCCCGGGTCTTCTTTCTCATATATTTGCCTTTGCAATATACTTTTCTCTTGCATTTAGTTTCAGATCTATTAAACCAAAAATACAAAAAATACCTTGCTGAATTTTTTCTTTATTTATTTTATTTGGCATTCGATCTATCTATTTAGTACAAAATTATCTCAAGTCTGTTTGCCTATCTTCAGGCGCCGTACCCCAGAAGGGATTGACAACCCCTTTAACACGTCGGGTTGCGAGGATTTGTTATCTGTGTGCAGGGGTTGTTTACGTTGTGTTGCTTGGTTCTCCTACTAGTTCGATAACCTTGGTTTCATATCTGAGGGAAATACCTACCGCCGTTGTGATGCATCATCCCTTCCTCTTTGGGGAAATACCGACGCAGCTTCAAGCGACATCAGGCTAGCTCACCAATAATCACGCTAGTAGCCAGTCCTCGAAGACAACGACTGCATGCATGTGGCCCAAACATATGTATGAAGAGGTGTGTTTTTGAATTCACAGTGGAACAACTTTGATGTGGCACCGTGATTTCGAACTAGAAATCCGCACACTGAGTGAGGGTTAGGTTGACGATGCATATGAATGTTACACCACACTTCAAGCCGACGACGGGGATTCGTGCATGCATGCGTGCATAGTATATGTGCTCAAACTTAATTAGGTCTGAATCTCACCATGACTTATACTACGATAACACGAACCAAAGGAAGAATCCGCCATAACCTATCTTGTTGTCGGTTAAGATGATCATGGATGTCCATGCGGGCCCCGAATATATAGGCTTGTCGCTGATAACCACGCGAGGGAGTGTACGGTCCAAAGACAACCGGTACATGCATATGTATGGAGGTCATGCGTGCATGCATGTTTGAATACCATTTCACAACCTTAATGTGGCGCGTGCGTCGAAACTCATACAGTTCCCACACAGAGCAAGATCGGTTCATGACGTGTCGTTGTACTAACCACTTCGACTCGATGGGAGGGACTCATCCGTACACATGCATGTGTGTGTGCTCAAACTATATCATGTCATCCCAGAGCATGACCTATATATATCGTATTACAAGCAAAAAAACAAATAATCCCGTCCTAAGTCAAATTAACCTCTCTCGTTGTCAGGCAAAACGTAGTGATGGACCAAGCAGGCCCACATATGGAAAGCATCGATATCGCTGATAACCGCTTAGGTGGGTGCGAGAGGACAACCACCATCGCTTTGCATGTGGGCCAAAGATACGTTGAATACCCAAAATGCACAACTTTGTTGTGCCACATGCCTCAAAAACCATAACCCCCCCCCCACACACACACACAGAGCGAGATTCATGAAGCGTACTACATATGATGGGCGTTCCCCCTCTTCGACGCATACTATATGCTCCTACCGTAATACAACCAAAAAAGAATCCTCCTCGTGGGCCTTGTGGGCCCACATATGGAAGTGTCACACGTGAGTGTCCTAGCTAGGATAACCACCGCCTGCATGTTGCCCAAAGAGGTGTTGTGTGATGTTTGAATAGCCAATTTCACAACTTTGATGTGGCACGTGCCTCGGAAAACGAAAAGTCCCAACACTGAGTGATGTGTAATTGTTCATGGAATCATATGTATAGTATATATGCTAGTCCCTTCCCACCTCTTCGACGTGTACTATATACCACCATAACACAAACAAAAAAGATTCTACCTTGCTGGTCAAATTAACCTCACTGTCGGCTGTTCGTCAAAGTGATGGACGACAACCTCGTAGGCCCACAGAAAGCGTCACACACGAGTATCAAGTGTCGTGTAGGATAACCATCGAATGCATGTGGCGAAAACATGTATGTATGAAAGGGTTGTGTAATGTTTTAAACAACAAATTCACGACTTTGATGTGGCACCTGCCTAACAAAACGGCCAACCCACATGGTGGCTCACAACTCGTAGTGTATTGCGAGCCACTCGCCACCCCCAGACGCACACACCCAACTACGATGCTTGTGTAATTATCTCGCGGTGAACATATGTTACCAAAGGAGGGACGTTTTAATTTAAAAAAACAGAGATCATTAAGTCGATTTAGTACATTAATTGATTGATTTTCTACGGGTATAATGTGCAAAACTCAAATTTGAGCTACATGCATACGTGGCAGTGCACCTAAATGGATTGCAAAAACACATGTCTCTCATTGGGTGCATGTTTACTCCCTATGCAAGAAATTTCAAACATTGAAAATCTTGATTTTTAAATTCTAGTAAATCCAAAACTTATTTGAAGTTCATGAAACTTGTCGTGTTGTCATATGGACACCAATACAAAGTGGCATTGTACTCCTTTTTTGTCAAATTTGAGACCAGTTTTGATGTAATCTTTATCTAATTACAAACGTGAGATTATTAGTAATTGGGAACCAATATCCCAAATGGATTATATATTCGAACCATGAGCATTAGACCAACAATGGATACGTGCCATGCTTCAGTTAACTAATAAAGCGATGGCATTAATCATCCAAATAGAAAAACAATATACGTGCCGCCATGCGACCCGTGTGCCGTGCGAGCAGGCATGAGTTGACGAGACGCATGCGAGCAGACCGCCGCGCAGGTAGACCGGGAGGCATGCATGCATGTGTGTGAATTGATGGATGCATGCTCGCTACGCAGTGTCTTATGGAGGTGTGCGAGTAGCTATGTGAAACGACGGTAGGCATGCCAGCAGTCCGGTGCGCAGGCTCACCGGGAGGCGAGCCAGCGGTTTGACCGTCGCACGTCTCTCTCCCACTACTCGCACTACCCTATATTAATGGTGCGCCCGAGCGGCCGCAACCCTCATCCTTGCCACACACACAATCCTCTCTCTCTGCTTGCATCCTCGATGCCGCTCTCAGTCCTCAAAGCCGTCAGTGTATGAGGATGCCGCCGAAGCGCCCCATCAAAGGGAGTGGTGATGCTGGGGCTGCTGATGCACCGCAGCATGGTGTGGAGATGGAGACAGAGGTTGCCGTCATCGTCGGCGAGTTATCTCTGCACCCTGATGTTGTCGACGGCGTGGAGCTTTCACAACCGGAGTCAGAGTTCCACACCGACTCTAGTGATGACTCGGGCGACGACCCCAGCGACGACTCCGACCACCACTCCGGCAATGACTCCGACAACAGCGGACAACTGGTTAGTCATCTATACCCATTTATGTGTCAAATAGATCCTAGGGTTTCTCTGGTTACTCCTTCCTCCCCCTTTTAGAATAGAAATCCTATGGTTATGTTCTCCCAATCCATGAAATCTGAGTAAGTTTCGTTAGATCCGTGTAGTGTATTGGTTGTTTGAATGGTACAAGTGATAAGTGATTAGTTGTTTCATCTGTGCAAATGGTTTCTGCTAGTTATCCGACTAGGGTTAGTTTTCATGCTAATAATTCCTACCATGACTTAACAATTGATTTTGAATGACCTACATATGTTTGTGCCAATATTTTCATCAAGATTGGTCTGTACATAGACGACTGTGCTTAAAAATCGAACCATAATCTCTGGAAATGTATAACTAAATATCCATAAATTCCTAATCCTACTTTAAAGCATGTAATCATTGATTTGATGCCAAATTTTGCCAACTGCCAAATGTTCCCTAGAGATTAGTTTGTAAACATTAATTTGACGCCACATTTTTTTACTATTGTATAGGTGTTGTCTGACGATGTGGACAACGAGGATGAAGATGTCCAGAGGAGGTACAAGAGGCAAATCATGAGGGAGCTTTATGTGGGAATGCATAATAGGCATATTAGGACCTGGGACGATGGCTATTGATGCCCATTTTGCAACCACAAGCTTCATAACGCGCATCAAAGTGTTCTGGTGCATGCAATAGAACGGGTCGTTGGCTCCTTCAAGTAGAAGTATTCTCACGGGATAGCACATGGCGCATACGCCGAGTACCTGGAGAGGCTTCAGGATCGGGCCGACATGCGAGATGAGATGTGGGATCGAACTATGTACACTTGAGCATGCTTAATGATGGTTGAACTATGTACTTATGGTTGAACTATGCTTGTGTATGTGTACGCTTTTTATCTATGTCTGAGTATGTTTAATCTATGTTTACTTATGTCTAACTGTGGCATATGGATGCAATCAGTTCGGTTGATGGAATCTACTTCCATCCTCGTTTATTGGTCCCCTTTGTAATTGGTGTTAAATTTTGACCAATGATTTAACTAACAAAATGTTAGTGCAGCTCAGCAAAAATTATATTGTTGGATGCATATTTGAACATAGTGTTCAATGATATAATTTTTGGTGACATGCATAAACATTTCTTAGTTAAATATTTGATCGAAATTTGGTACAAATTACAAAGGGGCCAATAAACCAGGACGATGCAGATCTAATGGTCAGAAACGACAGATGGCAAACACACCACCATCACCAACTGAGTCTTTTATAGGAGTAGGAGTAGAGAAAAATGTATAAATTGTAACATTTGGTTCTGCTCCTTGGCACGATCGATAGATAGAAATAACGATTGGTAACGCTAGGGCGGGGCTATTTTCACCAGATAAGAAGGGTACGTAGTAGCTAGGTTGGCGCATCATCGGTTTGGTCACATGCGGTCCGACATGTTCTAGTGTTTCTAGCAAGATGCCCGTGCGTTGCACGAAGTTGATGGAAAAGGTAAGCACAACTTATAAATTGACGGATGGAGTACTAGTTACAGTGATGCATATAATTAAGCAAAGGGATCGCACATGTCGGTATTGACCGGAATGAGAATGCAATTGCACAATAGGAATTAAGGCCACGATGATGCGATCGTAGTGATGGTTACAAGAGGCAAGAAGAAAGATGCATCCATCAACGTACGACCTCCTTCTCCTCAACTTAGTGCGCCGAGCTACCAACCGGCGGCTAAGAAGCGGCGGCTTTTGTGGCGAGGTCAAGGTGCTTCTCAGCAAAGGCATCCAAGGCTTCCAGCCAGTTGACGAAGGCCAACGTCGTAGCGTCCTCAATGGCCTTGTAGATACCTATGTACACGATTTTCTCGTACATATGGATGTGTAGGTCAACGAATTCTTGCAAGGCGAGGCGCCTCACAGCGAGCGCGACCTCCATGTGGACATTCTTCATGGCGTCAGCGGGCAATCTCAAGGCCACCAGTGCTTGAAAGAGGTTCTGGGCATGGAGGCTAATTAAGGTGGCAGGCAATGAGGAGCCCGGGCGCGCGGGCTGGAGGATTACGGCGATGTCTTCCCCGAGCTTCTTGAGGACGGTGAACTTGTTAGTGGTGGCAACGATCATCTGGTCCAAATGAGAGTCGTAGTTGGCGTCGACGGTGGCCATCCACCAGTCGGCCGCGAACACCGTCTCGAGATGATCCTCGGCTCCATGCCGCAGGCTGGCGTCATAGACCATCTGGCACAGCCGTTGGCCTCTCGCGGCATCGCCGCCAAGGGTCTGGAGTGAGCACTTTTGCACTTAGTGTAGGTGCTTAGGCAAATGCTTAGGTGCGTACGATGTGGTAGATGCATTGGAATGGAGAGGCGCCTTTATATGAGTGCAAACTACGTTGCATTCACATCGTGCAACCCCTTTTCCCGGTCCTCCTCCCATTACTTCCCTCATGCATGCAGGATGCTAATTGAAGGAGGATACATCATTGGTCGTTCAACATTTCGGGAACCGCTACCCCTCCCTCATCCGCATTAAAGCCGTATCGGGAACTATGCCACCCGCTATCAAATCAAATAGTATTGTGCTGCCTGCTGCACGCCCAGCTGAACACGCCTCCTCGCCTCCATCAAACCCCTCCGTTAAACCCGCATGCAAACCGAGAAACCTACTCCGACCACACGTCCATTCATGAGGAGGCTGGAATTAAATGCAACATCGGTCGAGCTCCTCCAGTCCGCCCTCAGTTTAAACGAGGCCAGACGCCGGCCAAACTCCTACCATCCGCCCTCTATTTAAACGAGGCCAGACAGACAGCGGACAAGAATCGCACCCCTCCGCCGCTCCCTCATCTCCTCCCTCACCATTTTCTCCACTCTTCTGATGGCTTCCGAGGAGCCATTCTCCGGCATAATACCCGGCTGGGTGGCCCACCGAGCCCTTGGGATATGGGTGAGGCCGCTCGGTGCTTCACCAACCTCACTTGGCCCGACGAAGCCAGTTGCTGCCCGAATCGGGCGCGTGGTTCAGCAACGTGCCGCTCGACTTCAGCTCGATGAGGAGTGGTGAGTTGCTCCATGGCGGCACGGCGGCGAGCATGCTGGTACGGGCATCGTCGCTGCCGCGTCATACCGCGCCACCACTGTCTGCGGTGGCCGCTGAGGGAGTCCTGGATTAGGGGGTCCTCGGACAGCTAGACTATATACTTTAGCCGGACTGTTGGACTATGAAGATACAAGATTGAAGACTTCGTCCCATTTCCGGATGGGACTCTCCTTGGCGTGGAAGGCAAGCTTGGTAATACGGATATGTAGATCTCCTCCCTTGTAACCGACTTTGTGTAACCCTAGCCCCCTCCGGAGTCTATATAAACCGGAGGGTTTAGTCCATAGGACAACAACAATCATACCATAGGCTAGCTTTTAGGGTTTAGCCTCTACCATCTCGTGGTAGATCAACTCTTGTAATACTCATATCATCAAGATCAATCAAGCAGGAAGTAGGGTATTACCTCCATCGAGAGGGCCCGAACATGGGTAAACATCGTATCCCCCGCCTCCTGTTACCATCCGCCTTAGACGCACAGTTCGGGACCCCCTACCCGAGATCTGTCGGTTTTGACACCGACATTGGTGCTTTCATTGAGAGTTCCACTATGCCGTCATCATAAGGCTGGATGGCTCGTCTCGTTGTCAAGGACAACATCACCTCTGGAGGAGCCCTGGCTGTAGGCCAAACTCTCCGACTAGGCGGTTTCGTCATGACCGCCCGTTCGGCCGTTGCGCCAACGATGACTTCTTGGGTCATCGAAAACAGCCTCCACATCGGCTCGGAATTCACCGAGCAGTTGGATCCAATGGAGCTCTCTTCCTTGAACGAGCTCTTGGATCGCATCGCCGTCTTGGGAGTCGCTACGGACTATGATCAAATCCGGCTTAAACTCGACCAAAGGGAGATTAACTCTCCGCCGGTCACCCATTAGATAGCGGTGGTGGAGGAGCAACGCAACAATTCTTCCTCTATCTTGAGGACAAACTATGTCCGGATGCCCGAGCTCCCCAAGCCGGATACCCGTCTACGGGAGGACATGGTCCAAGCCTTGAACCTAGAATCAAGCAGCGGGCCAGACCTAAGCCCGAACTCCCAAGCTCGGAAACTCCTCCGCCCCTGGGTCTCAAATCGGGACAGGGTTCGGACCTAAATCCACCCACCCACCAAGATATAAGTGATCTTTCCCACATTAGACAAGAGCCCCAAGAGACAGCACACCACTATTGGGCCAGATTCCTCCTTGTAATGAGCAAGTTTAAGGACTGTCGCGAGGAAGACGCAATTTCATTCTTTTGCAAAAATTGCACGGACAGGGGAATCGTCAACGCCATAAGTCGCTGTGACATAGCACACTTCGCTGACTTGGCGGACATAGTACGACAGTACTGTGAGATGGAAAGTACCTGGAAAACCCAAACAAAATTTTGGGATCCTCCGGCTCTCACAAAACCCCTCGTCCGAACTAAAAGGGTGTACTCTCGTAAGTCACCCGATCCAATTACAAAGAAACAAAAGCCCACTACAGGGCGTGGAACCGTATTGGAGGGATGGCTTAATGGGCCATGAAAAATTCACAATACAGCGGATACCATGCCAACACACAGCCTTAGAGCATGTTGGGTACTCCGGCAGGTGGCCAAGAGCGGCGAGGATCTCCTCATCAACAATACCGCAGAGCACCATCCCGTTGAAAACAACAATACGGTATTGACAGTCTTCGAGACCTTTGCCTCAAATAATAGGCGTAAGTGAGCACTCCGCAGCCTTGCCGTAGTCTGCCACATGGCAGCAATAAATCCATGGAGCGATACGGCTATCACCTTCAATGCCAGTGACGAACCTAAATTCCGAACAGCCCGAGCATCAGCCGCCTTGGTCCCTAGTCCAATTGTGGACGACTTCCGGCTTACTAAAGTGCTCATGGACGGTGGCAGCGGATTAAACCTCATCTATGAGGAGACTCTTCGAAAAATGGAAATAGACAAAGGCCGCATTGAGCAAAGTAGCACGACCTTCAGAGGAATCATCCCTAGTCGGGAGGCACGATGTGCTGGGAAAATCATGCTAGATGTGGTATTCGGCATGCCGGAGAATTATAGGTCCGAAGAAATCACATTCCAAGTGGCCCTGTTCAATAGCGGATACCACGCCCTTCTAGGGCAGGAGGTATTCACGATCTTCCAAGCTATAACCCATTACAGGTACATGAAGCTCAAAATGCCTGGGCCCAATGGAATCATCACTCTAGCTAGTGATCCGGACATAGCACTCTGCGCCGAAAATAAAACAGACGCACTGGCCCTCGAGGCGTTATCCGAATCCCTCGCGACCGAAGAATTAACTACGTTGTGATCCACAGTGGACAGGGACGACGTGATACTCGACAAATGATCCAAGTCCACCTCTTTTAAACCAGTGGATGAGATAGTCAAATTCCAAGTCCATCCAACGGACCCTACAGTAGACACCGCGCTACGGAAGTTCTTGCGCGCGAATTGGGACATCTTCGCCTGGCATCCTTCGGACATGCCAGGAATCCCACACAGGCTGGCCGAGCACAGCCTTAACATTCTAAAGGGATTCAAGACGGTCAAGCAAACTCTTCGGCGCTTCTCTGAGCCTAAGCGACAAGCCATGGGAGAGGATCTAGCCAAGTTACTGGAGGCCGGATTCATTCGAGAGATAAAACATCCGAACTGGCTAGCAAACCTGGTGATGGTACCAAAGAAGGACAAATCCTGGGGCCTATGTGTCGACTTCAAGGAACTTAACAAGGCTTGCCCCAAGGATCCCTTCCCTCCCTCGCATCGATCAAATTATCGATGCTACCGCTCGACACGACTCATTGTGTTTCCTCGACGCATACTCCGGATACCATCAAATTAGCATGGCGGAGTCCGATCAAGCCGCAACGGCATTTATCACTCCATATGGCCCCTTCTGTTTTAACACCATGCCTTTCGGGCTCAAAAACGCCAGTGCAACCTATCAACGCATGATTTAGACATGCTTGGAGACACAGATTGTCAAAATAGTGGAGGCATACGTAGACGATGTGGTCATTAAAACCAGACACGTCGAATCCTTAAATAGACGACTTGAGGCTCATGTTTGACAATCTCCGAACATACAACATTAAGCTCAATCTGGACAAATGCGTCTTCGGCGTGCCCGCCGGAAAGCTATTAGGCTTCATCGTCTCCAACAGAGGAATCCAAGCAAATCCAGCTAAAATCCGAGCTCTGTCACAGTTGGCCATCCCTACAGACCTCAAGCAAATCCAGAAACTAACTGGATGCGTGGCTGCCTTAAGCCACTTCATCTCTCGATTAGGAGAAAAGACACTGCCTCTTTATCACCTTCTCCGACGCACCGAACACTTCGAGTGGATGGATGCGGCCACAACCAGATTAGAAGAAATAAAAGCCGTTTTGGCCACAAACCCAATCTTGGCTGCGCCAAATGTCGGCGAACCAATGCTGTTATATATAGCGGCAACACACCAAGTTGTAAGCGCAGTGCTCGTCGTCGAACGAGAGACGAACAGACATAAGTTCCCGCTTCAAAAGCCGGTATACTATGTATCCACTATCCTCACTCCATGCAAATCACGGTACCCACATTATCAAAAGATAGCATACGCGGTCTTCATAGCATCCCGGAAACTACGACACTACTTTCAAGAGTGTTCAATTACGGTGGCCTCTGAAGTACCACTCAACGACATAATAAATAACCGCGAGGCCACGGGCCGGATTGCTAAATGGGCTATTGAGCTCCTCCCGTTCGACATAATACAAACCATGACGAGCCATTAAGTCACAAGTATTGGCTGATTTCGTCGCCGAATGGACAGAAGTCGAACTCCCTAAAGAGTACGACGCATACTCCAATTGGATCATGCACTTTGACGGCTCTAAAATGCTGGCTGGTCTGGGGCTGGCGTCGTCCTGACATCCCCCACCGGAGATACAGTCCAATACGTACTCCAAATACTATACATAGACTCCAACAACGCAGCAGAATATGAGGCCCTATTACATGGTCTCCGGATGGCAGTCTCCATGGGCATTCAACGCCTGGCGGTGCGTGGGGACTCAAACCTTGCAATATCTCAAATAAATGGAGACTTCGATGCCAAGGATCAAAAAATGGCGGCTTATCGCAACACCGTCCTCAAAATGCCAGCTCGGTTCGAGGGGCTTGAATTCCACCATGTGGTCCGGGAAAACAATCAGGCGGCGGATATCCTCGCCCGCATCGGTGCTAAGCGCGACCCTGTCCCACCTAATATCTTCTTGGAAAGGCTATTTAAGCCATCTGTGGTATGGGAAGGAGAGACCGGTAACAATAGTCCGGACCCGGCCACAACGCCAGACACCGAACACTCTGACGTAATTGGAGGCTCTTCCACCGAAATAACACCTTCGGCCCACGTGATTATGGCCATCATCGCCCCGTGGACAGAACCCTTCTTGGCTTACCTAACTAGGCAGGAATTGCCTGAGGACCCAAACGAGACACATTGCATTGTGCGACGGTCTAAAGCCTACAAGGTCCACGAGGGAGAGCTTTATAAGAAAAGCGCTACCAGAGTCCTTCAAAGGTGCATCTCCGAAGAGGAAGGACGACAACTTTTGGGAGAAATTCATGCTGGACTTGGCGGCCACCACGCCAGAGCTCAGGCCCTTGTAAGCAAGGCCTTCCGTACAGGTTTTTATTGGCCTACAGTCCGGGCAGACGCACAGGACCTTGTTCAACGTTGCGTCGGTTGTCAGCTTTTCGCAAACCAAAGCCATATGCCACCTACCACTCTAAACAATCCCCATCACGTGGCCCTTTGCGGTCTGGGGCTTGATATGGTCGGACCCCTTGAAGGGGGAAGCCATAAGAAAAAATACCTATTGGTCATGGTGGACAAATTCACCAAATGGATAAAAGCCAAACTATTTAAAATGGCCGAATCTGGACCAGTGATAGACTTCATATCCGGGGTTGTACACCGTTATGGCGTTCCCCACAGCATCATCACCGATAACGGCTCGAACTTTACAGCCGACGAGGTAAAACTTTGGTGTAGCAACATGGGCATCAAGCTCGATTATGCTTTTGTCTATCACCCGCAAACTCCTGGTCAAGTCGAGCAAGCAAAGGGTCTTATCATGAGCGGCATTAAACCCAGATTAGTGCGATCCTTGAAGGAATCCGATACGCACTGGGTAGAGGAGCTCGACTCCGTACTATGGGGGCTGGGGAACAAGCCGAACCGCACTACCGGATACACACCGTTTTTTATGTTGAAGGCGCAGAGGCGGTACTGCCCTGCGACAATTCATGACTCACCTAGAGTGCGCATGTATGAAGAGAAAGAGGCCGATCTTGATCGGCAGGACAGTTTGGACGCCCTGGAGGAGGAGCGTGACGTGGCAAAAGCCCGTTCCGCATTCTATCAGCAACAGGCTCGAAGGTATCAAAGCAGAGAAGTATGGGCCAAAACTTCTAGCGTTGGCAAACTCGTTCTACGCCTACCGGAGAAGAAAAAGAACAAGCTCAAGCCCAAATGGGAAGGTCCCTTCGTTATTGACCAAGTTCTGACCAGTGGAGCGTACCGTCTGCGGGATGCATCGGACAATCGACTCGAGCCAAACCCATGGAACAGCCAGACTCCGAAGGTTCTACGCCTAGTGTCGGACTCTATGTTCGTCTCCTTACCTCTGTCAATTTTTTATATATTCCTTATCTGTCTTTTCTTTCTTTCTTTCTTTATTTCCTTTTTTCTTCAAGGCCCTAAAAGGCTAAAATGTGTCTTGACTACACAATCTTGATGCGCTAGCCACGCTCATGAAACCTGGGGGCTTCTTATACAGAAGCTTATTATAGCTACGTTTTGGGCTCTAGGCCCCACGCATGTGTTACTTTCCACATGTACCTTTTTTCGCCATTATATGCATCGATATGACTTAAGTTTTGGCCAAGCTGGGTTGCTTGGCTCTTGTGTTTATGCCCTACGTTCCCGTTAATTCGGCTCGGGCATAAGGGGAGCACCTCTGCGATTGTTACTACCGGGTCAGCTGGATATGTACCTCAGACTGGGTGAAGCCGAAAGCTAGCGTTCTTAAGGGAATATTTGGTCGGTGAACAAAAGAAGATTTTTATCTATTGTACTACATGCCCCCAGATGTTTACATCCTGCACCTCTTTTCGCAGTTCGGACATGCACATTAATGCATGCGTACCCAGGGAAAGGAACCCTTAACGGAACTATTCTCCCTGGAAGATATTTCTTACTATCCACGTAATATAACATAGCTAGTTGGGTACTTGTCTGTTCAAGCACTTATGACCCCTACGCCTCTTTTCCATGCATACCCCGGCTTTTACATAACTGAGCGGGTATTCGGACACACTCCGGACTGTCGGGTCCGGAGGTCGAAGCGAAAAGGTCCGCCATGACAAATGATTTACAATCCAGCTAGGGACAATATAGGTCACTTGAAGTACAGAGTCACTTAGACTGACTAAATTCTTCTTCTATACCATCCAATAGGCTGTCTAGCCTGCAATCCTGTTGGGAATACTTTGTGGCTAATTCTACCTGGTCATAAACCAAATTGACGGGGATCTCT
Source organism: Aegilops umbellulata (assembly GCA_032464435.1). Taxonomy (NCBI): domain Eukaryota; kingdom Viridiplantae; phylum Streptophyta; class Magnoliopsida; order Poales; family Poaceae; genus Aegilops; species Aegilops umbellulata. The sequence goes on along the minus strand of CP136057.1, from coordinate 184,535,611 downwards.
TTCCCATCAAGCCCCACAGGTCCGACCTCGGCCATGTGGTTCGGGTCAGGCTTGGTACATCGCGTCTTCACCATGGACCAGGCTTCCCTTGCACCTTGTCGGCAGGCTGATATCTTCCATAATCGGAAGCGCTGCCGTGCTCCCTTCAGCTTTTCTACAACCTCTCTCATGCCTCCGGGCAGGGAGGCGGATGGCCACAAGGCTTGGGCAATGCCCTGCATCACCTGCCGTACTTGTTCGTGCAGTTGTGAGAGCTCTGGCAGAAGATCACATGTAGACCCGGGCATATCCTCCGCGGGATGACCCATCAGCATACCTACAGATATAACTCTGTCAACCGGTTCCTTCGCCAAACTCCTTAAAAGTTCATTCAAGCACTTACTGAAAATGTCGCGTCGAAGCCTCTTATTCTCCTTTACGGAGTCGGCAAGCTGGGCTCGAACATCTTTCAGTTCAACGCCCAGCCGGGTATTGGCATCTTGGAGCTTGTTTTTCTCCCGCCTAACCGATGTAAGCACGCGCTCGCCAGGCTTTAGCTGTCGGTTAGCATGTTGCTCATCCCCTAGCACTACCTCCGGATTCACTCCGGAGTCATCTATAGAATCTATTATTAGATTTGCATGCATGCCGCATACTACCTGGTACATGACATTCTTTGCAACGAAAACAAGTGTTACCAGATGGGGCCTTCTCGGACTCCTTCGCCGCGGCAACTACGGCCTGAATCTGGGCTTTGCACTCCTCCAGCTCTTGAGACAATTGGGTATTCTTCTCCATAAGAACCTATGCAAAAATGATCCTTCAATTAGTTGTGCCAACTGTTTCAATTCTCAGGGGCTACTGATATACATAATTATTAGATTTTCTTACCCGTATATCCTTTACATACAGGTCCATGGCTCTGGCAAGACCATTTTGATCAGCTCGGATGTACGCATCTCCTGAGTTGAAGGCATCAAACGCCTCTTGGGAGAAACAAGCGTCGCGGAGTACGGCCCGGCGACGCCTGTGATTCATGGCGCCCTCCACTTTGGAATTTGTAGCGGATAGCCTATCCGCATCCTCTGTAAGAGGAACATCCGGCGTTGGCCCCATGTTAGCGTCCGCCTCTAAGTCCGGCTCTGGAGCCCGACTGGTGGAGGCATGACCTGCAACCTCTCCGGATATAGTCCGGCGAGCATTTTTCCTACTAGGAAAAATGGGCATTATTATATTTTAAAAGACGACCACCACGGAGCGGGGTTCTCTTTCATACCTCTGCGATGGCGTCTCAGTCTTGGTCGCCTTCCTTTTAAGCCTACCCAGCTTCGGTGCCCCTTGTTGGTGAGTCACTGCGGGTTCGGCATGGCGTCCCAAGGGCCTTCCATGTAAGACACCATATGTGTGCGGTAGGTGAGGTGCAGAAAAAGGGATCCTTCTTAGAAGTTAGGATTCCGGTTTTACTTACATGTGATGCAGGGAGTAGTCCCGGATAATCGGCTATGATGGCCACCATGGCACCGTCGCAGCTTAATTGATAGAACTTCCTATCAACAAGCTCCACAAATGTGTCCGAATCTTCTTCGAGTCCGGGGTCGAGGGCCCGGTCAGGGTCCTCCGGTTGTGGAGGCGGGCTGTGGACCTCCCTTACAGCTTTTCGCAGTTCCTGCTATGAAATGGCAAGGTAAATACTTCTGACGAAGAATACGGGAAGGTTTGGAGTAAAAAGTAGCAGCTCACCCAGCTTGGAGGGTTGTACATGGAGAATCCATCCCGGGGCTTGACGCAGATGAACTCCTCTTCCTCTCCTTTGTACAAATCTGACAGAATTTTTGCGAGAGCAACGACTAAGTCCGGTCCCTTACGACTGCAGTGGGTGGCATCCTCTTCTCCGTTGAAGTGCCACATGGGTTGCCCCCAATATTGAAGTGGCTGCACCCCCCGCATTATACATATTGACATAACCTCGATTACTGTCAATCCTGACTGGGCCAGCGTCTGTATCTGGCCCATCAGGTAAAGGACTTCCCCGTTATCTTCCTCCTGGGGGCTCTGAGGGCTCCAACTACGGTGTTTCTTCAAGGGAGCGTTGTCGAACTCAGGAAGGCCCATCCGAATAGGGTCCGGAAGGGGGACGTCCTCCATATAAAACAACTCCGAAGGCCAGTCTTCGGATGTCTTCTTCGGAGTACCGGACAGGTATCCGGTCTCGGCGATGCCCACTTGATATATTGACCCCTCCTGTGTACGGGCTACGAGGCAGATTAGCCTCTTGCAGAGCTCAAAATGAGCTTCGCAACCCAAAAAACAGCTCGCAAAGGGCGACGTAGCCATCGATGTGCAATATGGAGGCGGGAGTAAAGTTATGCAACTGGAGGCCGTAGAACTCTAGGAGCCCACGCAGGAATGGATGGATTGGAAATCCTAGCCCCTTAATAAGTAAGGGACAAGGCATACCCGCTCCCCCATGGATGGTTTGGGAAAGCTCTCCGCTTGCTCCACACCATTGTAGGCGACGAGTCCAGCTCGAACGGGGACCATATACACTGGAGGGAGGAATCCCTGGGTCTGTAACTCTACTAATTGGCTATGAGGGACGGAGCACTTCTTCTAATTGCCTGGCTTAGGGCTACGGGAGCGAGAGGAGGAGTTGTGATGGCCGGCCATGATGGGATGGATCTTTTCGGGCGCGCTCCAATGGATACTCGTTGTGGGAGGATGGTGTGATCTGGATCTGAGGGTCCCCATTTCTTTAAATAGACGATTTACTTACATGGTTAGGGTGGCAAGTGTAAAAATTCCCCAACTTCTCGCATTCGCTCGACACGTGGAGGATAGCCATTATTGGGCGCAGAAGCCAAATAATGCAACATTTATGGGAAGCCGGACACTACTCGACAGGTACTCCGAATTTGGAGAAGAACCTACCTTGCAATGCCGAAGAAAATATGTGCGCCGGACTCATCGTCATTGAAGCCTGGTTCAGGGGCTACTTAGGGAGTCCTGGATTAGGGGGTCCTTGGACAGCCGGACTATATACTTTAGCCGGACTGTTGGACTATGAAGATACAAGATTGAAGACTTCGTCCCGTGTCCGGATGGGACTCTCCTTGGCGTGGAAGGCAAGCTTGGCAATATGGATATGTAGATCTCCTCCCTTGTAACCGACTTTGTGTAACCCTAGCCCCCTCCGGTGTCTATATAAACCAGAGGGTTTAGTCCATAGGACAACAACAATCATACCATAGGCTAGCTTCTAGGGTTTAGCCTCTATGATCTCGTGGTAGATCAACTCTTGTAATACTCATATCATCAAGATCAATCAAGCAGGAAGTAGGGTATTACCTCCATCGAGAGGGCACGAACCTGGGTAAACATCGTGTCCCCCGCCTCCTGTTACTATCCGCCTTAGACGCACAGTTCAGGACCCCCTACCCGAGATCTGCCGGTTTTGACACCGACAACCGTGCCTCCCGTGTCTGTGGGCGCGCCTCTCGTGCCTGCGGCAACACCATGCAGGCAGAGACAGAAGCCGGGTGCATGGAGAGCAACGAGTCGGTGGCCAGCTTCTCCGTGTCCGCCGCTATCATGAAGGAGAAGTAGAACACGGGAGGCCGCCACCACTTGGGTCCCATGAGGGCCACCACCGAGGGGACAATTACGCATTTGGGTGGTTTCTTTGCTGCTTCGTCTCTTCCAAGGACCTTCGTCGACCCCGCAAGTGTCTGCCGGATATGAGGAAGACAAAGGGATCCGCGGGCGTCCATTTAGATTAGGTACTCCCTCTCCGGCTGGCGGGAAATATTTGTTCTAATAATGGATAAATTGGATGTATCTATAACTAGAATAAGTCTAGATACATCCATTTCTAGGACAAGTATTTCCGGATGGAGGGAGTACTAATTATACCAAGAGAGCCGGATTAGCACCGCTTAGTTCATGTAAATGTAATGAAATCCATCATGTTTATATGAAGATCCAGCTTTTTATATGAAATCCTTCATGCTTATATGAAAACAGTCCGTGTTTGCACGAATTTCATTTGGTTGGTTAGAGTTGTGAAAATGTATGTCGCTGGCGTTTGATGTCGTCCTCCACGGAAGGAAGCGGGAGGAAATTTGCCAGCTGCCGTTGGAGATGCTCTTATGCTGGAAATAATAGAGTCACATCCAACCCATTTGAGTTAATTGCGTGTATGATTCTCCCTCTATAAAAAGTTAATTGCATGTACAATGTACACATGACTTGTAGGGTGGCTACAGCTTTGTACAGAAAGTTAAAAATAAAAAAGTCCATCCTTAATCTTGTATTCTAAGTACTCTGTGGGTTCCACTACCAGTACAGTAGCGAAAGAAGTAGGAGTATATATTAAATAAGTAATATATAAATTAAAAATCTGAAGTTAAAGACAGAATTCGAACTCAGGTCATCGCGTTGCGAGCATCTGGCGCCAACCAGTCCAACACATTTTTGTTGTAGACCATGCTGGAGATATATCTCCATGTCTACTCTTATACTCCATATGTTCCTAAATATTTGTCTTTTTCAGATTTCAAATGGACTACCACATACGGATGTGTATGTAGGCATATTTTAGAGTGTAGATTCACTCATTTTGCTCTGTATGTACTATGTAGTCGGTTATAAAAATCTCTACAAAGACAAATATTTAGGAATGGAGGGAGTAGAAAACAGAGTTGGTGATGATGGTGTGCGTGCCATCCTGCAATATAGGCCGTCGGATTTATATCTAACGGATAGGAAGGAAACTACGGCAATTTTGCAAAAAGATACCCACACCCCTCTCCACGTTTGCAAATAAGGCCTTCCCTCGTTCATCCTTTTCTCTACTCTTAATAGCAATGTGCCCGTGCATTGCAACAGATCCAAAATAGAATAAGACATGTTCACAAACTTGAAAGAAGGACACTCTAGTTTGGTGTATATATCACTAAAAATATGCTCGTATTAGGTTTCACTCATAATATATTCCTTGTGGCTGTTTTGATGAGGTGGGGGAGGGATGTGGTTGGTTTCAAGATACTAAGGGGTTTCTGCAAATTGGAGCAGAGAAGTGGGGTCTTGTTGCAAAAATGCCACGACTTACATCATAGTCGTTAGATGCAGACTGATGGTCAAAAATGATGGATGGCAGACACACCATCATCACCAACTGAGTCTTTTATAGGAGACTAGCAATATGCCCATGTGTTGCACAAAAAATCAAGATGCATTTATACGAGTAGTTTATGTTGTGGGAGAAAAGGATGAACAAGAGAACGCCTTATATGCAAATGTGGAGAGGGGTGTGTCGGTGTCAAAACCGGCGGATCTCGGGTAGGGGGTCCCGAACCGTGCATCTAGGCGGATGGTAACAGGAGACAGGGGACACGATGTTTTTACCCAGGTTCGGGCCCTCTCAATGGAGGTAAAACCCTACTCCTGCTTGATTGATCTTGATGATATGGGTATTACAAGAGTTGATCTACCACGAGATTGGAGAGGCTAAACCCTAGAAGCTAGCCTATGGTATTATTGTTCTTGGTCCTACGGACTAAACCCTCCGGTTTATATAGACACCGGAGGGGGATAGGGTTACACAGAGTCGGTTACAAGGAAGGAGATCTATATATCCGTATTTCCAAGCTTGCCTTCCATGCCAAGGAGAGTCCCATCCGGACACGGGACGAAGTCTTCAATTATGTATCTTCATAGTCCAACAGTCCGGCCAAAGTATATAGTCCGGCTGTCCGGATACCCCCTAACCCAGGACTCCCTCAGTAGCCCCTGAACCAAGCTTCAATGACGATGAGTCCGGCGTGCAGATTGTGTTCGGCATTGCAAGGCGGGTTCCTCCTCCGAATACTTCCTAGAAGATTTTGAACACGAGAATCATGTCTGGCTCTGCAAAACAAGTTCCACATACCACCGTAGAGAGAATAGTATTTTCACAAATCTAATCTACTGACGTATTTCGTAATGCGTCATCACACCACAGCCAGGTCACCATTCGAATCATTTTTCACAACCAACCTCGGCGTGTTTCGCGAGACGGTTTCCTTGGCACCTCTTGTCAAAGCAGAGATCGTGTCCCCTTATTGCGGGATTCCCATCAATACGGACGTGGGTAACCCAACTACACCATTGATTACAGTGCTTGGGGGATAAGCAAGTTTTACCAGGTTGGTGGAGGCGCATAGTTTCGTCTGCCCTTTTAAAGGGATAAGGATTCACCTTTTTCTACCCACGCCTTCTTCCTCCTTGATCATTCATTCTCGCGCACTCGAGCTCCAGCGCCCAAGTCCGCATCTTCCTCCTCAACCCTCTCCAATCATGTCCGGAGCGGGAGCCAAGTGGATGGTCTCCTCCGTCACGGAGGGACACATCGAAAAGCTGAGGGGAGCCGGCTACCTGTCCGAGGATATCGCACACCAGCTCCCAGATGAGGGGAAGCTCATCCCCACCCCCAGGCCCCATTAGACGGTGGTATTCCTTACCCACTTCCTCCGCGGACTAGGATTTACCATCCACTCATTCGTCCGGGGGATCATGTTCTACTACGGCCTGGATTTTCACGATCTGGCCCCGAACTTCATCCTCAACATCTCGGTGTTTATCGTCGTGTGTGAAGCCTTCCTCCGCATCAAGCCCCACTTTGGCTTATGGCTGAAGACCTTCAATGGTAAATCGAAGGTGGTGGGTGGCCAGCAGGTGGAGTGCGGAGGTGCCATGGTGGGAAAATGCCCAACATCACATGGCTCAAGGGCTCCTACGTGGAAACCATAAAGGGGTGGCAATCGGGGTGGTTCTACATCACCGAGACGCGCGACGCCAAATGGGCGGCGGCCCCCGAGTTTCGATCCGGAATCCCCGCGCGGCTCACCTCCTGGAAAGAGAAGGGCCTGCCCTGGGGTAATCCGGTAGAGCTGACCGGACTCCAGACCTGTATCCAAAATATGATAAACAGGAAACTCAAGCTTGTCAACATAGTCCAGGTCATGCTCATCTGTCGGATCCTCCCGTGTCAACAACGGGCGTTCAATTTGTGGGAGTTCGACCCGGCCCAGCACCAGACTCTGAGCGAGCTCTTCGACACGACGCACGAGGACGTCTGGAAGGTGTTGTTTAAGAGTGCCGAGGTTCCCCCTCCCCTCATCGAGGATTGCGGACTCAGCGCACAGCGCCAAGCCGATGCGGTAAGCTTTTTATCACTTATAAGGTATTCATTCTCCATAGTTTAACTATGTGCGGGATCTGAGCTCCCATGCCTTTGACAAGACTGGGTGGAGACATCGGGGCAGATTGACTGCCCGGTCCCTCTGCCTTGAAGACCCTGCAGACGCTCTCCTGATGGAGATGCTGACTCCGACTCCTTATGAGGTGCCGGAGAAGAAGATCAAGAAGAAGGCCATGGGAACCCGAAAGAGTTCCCGGCGCCAGGTGGTATCGGACTCATCGTCCGATAAATCCGAGACACACTCCTCCCGTGAAAACGAGGAGGAGGCAGATAAAGGTTCTTCCCCTCCTGCCGGGGAAGACAAGAAAAGGAAGGCCGCCCCAACCGGGGAGGCCGGAGGGTCCAAGAAGGGAAGGACTCTCCTTCCGGACTACTCCACCACCGCCGTCGATAGCGAAGACGAGTGGTTACCCAGGGCCAAGCCCCTGGCGAAATCGTAAGTATTCGGATACCGGAGTAACTCGTGGCACAGTTTAATTGCATAGCTTCTCCTAACGCCGAACATGGTTATGCAGTCCGTCCCGGGCCCGTATCGACGTATCCTTGTCGAGCGGTTCTTTGGATCCATCAGCTATGAGTAGCGGATCACTTCCGACCGCCTCCACCCCTCATCCTACAGACAACGCCGAGGTGTTGTCTCAAAGGGCACCAAGCCGAGGGGAGGTAGTCCTGGAGGTGCCTCAAGGCGACCTTCCAGACTCTAGGCGCAAAGGGAGCAAGGCTCCCAAGGGCTCCAAGTTTGGCCCTAGGCCGAACACCGCACCGAAACCTCCAGTGGTTCCGGACTCCGGCAGGCAGCCCCCTGCTAAGAGGAGCAAGCCGCCCGTGCCGGTGACCTCCGTCCATCCAGAGGCACCAGACAATTTGCTGGAAGTGCTTAGCGGTGCTTCCATCAACGAGGAGCACCATACTATTATGAGTGCGTTGATCAAAAAAGTTCAGTCCGCCAAGAGCGGACGGACTGAAGCCTGTGCCAGCCTTCTAACAGGCTTTGAGGTAAGTGTTTAAAATATAGGGAAATATTACCGCATAGACAATAGCCCCTGATGCTCTGTTTGGTATTCACAAAGAAAAGCCGAATAGAGGATCGAATAATATCTGCATGAGTCTAATACAAGTATGTCTATATGCGTATGCAGGCTTCGCTGCTGACCTCTGTTGCACTGACTACGGAGGTCGCCGCACTGAAGCAGTACCTCGAGCGGTCCGAGAAAGAGCTCGGCCTTGCCAAGAGGCAGCTCGAGGAGAACAAAGGTAAGTAATACCTTGTCAATATATATACAAAAGGATGTGGTTGCAAAATGATAGGATCATCATGAATGTGCCAGGTGCCACGACCGAAGTGGCAGCCCTGAAGCAAGCGTTGTCCAAGGCCGAAAACAAAGCGGCCACGGAGCGCACCGAGCGGGAGAAGCAAGAGGCACGAGTGGGCGAGGTGCAGCAAGAGCTCCAGGCTCTCGTGAAGAAGCACAAGACTTTGGAGCTTGACTCGAAGACCCGAGAGTCCGAGCTTACCGCGGCCCTCGAGAGCACAAAGCATGCCAAGGCTGAAGCCCAAAAGGCCCTCCAGGAAATTGAGGCAATGAAGAAGATAGCGGCGGGTAAGGCATTCCTTATGCAAAGCAAGCATGTGAAAGTAAATTAATTGTTACTTACCCGAGTCCGGAACTCTCCAGGAGCATTCGCAGATTTGCCCCGCAGCGTGTCGAACGCTGTAAAGTACTACCAGGCCGAGGAGGGAAGCTCGACGCAGAAGTTGTTCGGGTTTCAGTATACTGGGAACTAACACCCGATGCCTGTGAGTGAACAGCTGAAGCAACTGGTCGAGCTACACAAGGTGGCCGAACAGGCCATGAGGGGCCTTATAGTCCGGATGTGGCCTGGCGACTCCCTTCCCAACAGCTACTTCGGCCTGGTGAGGCGGCTTTTTGATGCCTGCCCACGGCTGGAAGTCATAAAGAGGCCGGTTTGCATCGAAGGTGCATGCTGGGCTTTCGCCCGTGCGAAGGTGCACTAGGCCAAGATGGATGCCGAGAAGCTGGTGAAGGAGGGGCCGCCACAGGGCAAGGAGCATCGCCACCCTGAGATGTATGATGAGGGCGTCCTGAAGGGTGCCCGCCTTGTGGCGGACGAGTGTGGGAAGGATATAATATTTGAATGAACACTTGTTCATATGCGCTATGCAACGCTTGTTTGAATTTAAAATATTACCTTCTGTGTGGCTGTTTATCAAATCTGAGAGATGGCCAGTCGTCGGCTTCTGCCCCCATGCCACGAGTGCTGGGGTGTTCGGGATGAATCTGAGCACTCTTTTTCCCATTGTTGGGTCCTTCGAGAGAGGTGCTCAACGCAACGAACAAGGCAATCGGACTATAATGCTTTATCACTCTCACTTGGCCATAGAAGTCTATAATTTTAAATTTTGGCGAAGCCCCTAGTATTTGGAAGGCCGAATTCGGGGCGCTATACACGCCTAAGCCGGACAAAGCCGACTCCTCGCTCTAAGCGGCATAAGTCTTTAGGGACTCGAGACCTCTCGAACAGCGACCAGCTCTCGCCTTATCATGACAGTCAGTTTTAGTTTTCTCTACTGAGGTGCTTGCCAAGATGAACCGGGGCACAATCGCAGTAGTTCTCCCAGTGCTACCTTAGCCGATATAGCGGAACGTAAGGTACCAAAACATGGGAGCTGGGCAAACCCAACTATTGACCCAAGACATGATTCGGAGCTGATGCATATAATGCTATAAGTTCGGGGTGCCGCACTGTCGAAAGTGTTCGGACTTCTCATGTCGTATTATGGGGTACGCTTAAGCCCCTGGCGTATTGTCCGTACCAGAGTGTACGGGTGCTGAATGTCATGAATGAACATATATATATATATATATATATATATATATATTATAAAAGGAATAGAGAATGCGATAATAGACTAGTGTTATGCATTGTTTATTCAAAAGGGTGTGTTGAAGCATAATGATACAAGTTGTGCGATAAGCAAGAAATAGGACTATTTGACATGTCCACTCCAAGGGCAAGCTACGGAATGGTATTAAAAGCAGGTATTTCGCTCGTTATCAGAGACCACCTGGGAGTTCCATGATGCGACGTAGCTTTCTGCCTCCTTGGTTGTTGTATCGTGTGTCCGGAAATTGCATGACCGGATGGGGTTTCCAGAGAGTAAAGTCCTGAAAGAGAGAAAGAATAACAGAGCGGGAAGCCCCTGGTGCGGTTGAGCCGCGTTTTGGGGCGTGCCGTAGTCATTCCCCCCTCCCCACCTATGCCCATGGTATTTTCAATGTGTAATTATGTAAGCGTGGCACGGATTTTGCCGTTTGGCTAGGACTGTGGTGGGGGCCGCATTGCTATGCGAGCTCGGAACGTGCCAGGCGGTCTTGTTGCAGATTACTCCGGGCGCGCTTGACAGCATCCGGGTGTTTGATCGCTGAACTGGTGAATTGCCTTGAGAGGCTGCTTTGCGCTTCTGCTGCGAGGGCCGTAGTGTGGTCCTCCGTTCGGAGAGAGCGCTCTGTGTTTTCATTGACTGTGATGACCCCCCGAGGTCCTGGAATCTTGAGCTTCAGGTATGCATAATGCGGTACCGCATTGAATCTCGCGAATGCGGTTCGCCCGAGCAGTGCATGATAGCCACTGCAGAACGGGACTATATCAAAGATTAACTCCTTGCTTCGGAAATTATCCGGGGATCCGAAGACCACTTCTAGTGTGACTGAGCCTGTGCAATGGGCCTCTACACCTGGTATGACGCCTTTGAAGGTCGTTTTTGTGGGTTTGATCATTGAGGGGTCTATACCCATTTTGCGCACTGTGTCCTGATAAAGCAGGTTCAGGCTGTTGCCACTGTTCATGAGGACTCGAGTGAGGTGAAATCGGTCAATGATTGGGTCTCGGACCAGTGCGGCGAATCCGCCATGACGGATACTAGTGGGGTGGTCCCTGCGATCGAAGGTGATCGGACAGGAGGACCATGGGTTGAACTTTGAGGAGACTGACTCCAACGCATATACGTCCCTTAGCGCACGCTTCCGCTCCCTCTCAATGAAAGCACCAATGTCGGTGCCAAAACCGGCGGATCTCGGGTAGGGGGTCCTGAACTGTGCGTCTAGGTGGATAACATGAGACAGGGGACACGATGTTTTTACCTAGGTTCGGACCCTCTGGATGGAGGTAAAACCCTACTCCTGCTTGATTGATCTTGATGATATGGGTATTACAGGAGTTGATCTACCACGAGATGGGAGAGGCTAAACCCTAGAAGCTAGCCTATGGTATGATTGTTCTTGGTCCTACGGACTAAACCCTCCGGTTTATATAGACACCGGAGGGGGCTAGGGTTATACATAGTCGGTTACAAGGAAGGAGATCTACATATCCGTATTGCCAAGCTTGCCTTCCACACCAAGGAGAGTCACATCCGGTCACGGGACGAAGTCTTCAATCTGGTATCTTCATAGTCCAACAGTCCGGCCAAAGGATATAGTCCGGCTGTCTGGATACCCCCTAATCCAGGACCCGCTCAGGGTGTGCGTACCTTTTTGCAAAATTGCTATAGTTTCCTTCCTATCCGTTAGATATAAATCGGACGACCTATATTGCAGGATGGCAGGCACACCATCATCACCAACTCTGTTTTTTAGAAGAGTCGAGATTAAAAATAGAGTTGGTGATGATGGTGTGCCTGCCATCCTGCAGTATAGGCCGTCCGACGGATAGGAAGTAAACTATGGCAATTTTGCAAAAAGATACCCGCACCCCTCTCCACATTTGGAAATAAGGCCTTCCCTCATTCATCCTTTTCCCTCACAAGATAAACTACTCATATAAATGCATCTAGAAGTTCCGTGCAACACATGGTCATCTTGCTAGTCTCTCACAAGATAAACTACTCACACAAATGCATCTAGCTGTTCTATGCAACGCATGGGCATCTAGCTAGTTTGTTTTAAAATAGGTACTGCGATAATTGGGTTGAAGTGATATATTTTATGTCTACCCCGAATAATTTCAGATTCACTAGTAGTAACAAAGAAAAGGTTGTCTTGTTAATTAATAGAAAACATGGTGAAAACTATCACATGAGGCCAGTAAAAACAAGGCACGATGGGTACAACGTCCTTGTCACTATAGTTGTGCGCGCGCGAGAAGTCTACATATCGAGGGGGCTAAGGAGAAAAGGACGTGTTGAGCGTGTCTGAGTGAGGAACAGAGACACGATGTTTGAGAGATAAACCAATTGTCAGATTAAGATCAGATCGAGTTGTCACCCTTCTGCTATCATTGTTGGGGTTGGGTGGGGGTGGGGAGGGGAAGGGAGAGAAAGAAGTATGTCGGATTTAGGGTTCCGGCAAAACCCTTGAGGTTCGAACACTAGGGTGCGCACAAAGATCTCTCCCTTCTCTAGCTCACCCACTCCCCATGATCCCAAGGCTCAGCACATCGAACTCGAAGAACAAAGGACACAGGGTTTATACTGGTTCGGGCCACCGGTGTGGTGTAATACCCTACTCAAGTGTGGTGTGGTGGATCGCCTCTTGGGCTGAGGATGAATAAGTACAAGGGAAGAACATGTCGGATCTAGGGTTCCGGCAAAACCCTTAAGGTTCGAAATCTGGGGTGCGCGCGAAGTTCTTTTCCTCCTACCGATCAATGCCCTAGCTCGCTAAGATCTCACGGATGAACTCGACGAATTCGCAACACAGAAAGACACGAGATTTATACTGGTTCAGGCCACCGTCGTGGTGTAATACCCTACTCTAGTGTGGTGGTGGTGGATTGCCTATTGGGCTGATGATGAACAGTACAAGGGGAAGAACAACCTCCTGAGGTTGAGGTGTTCTTGAGTTTGGTGCGTGGCTAGGAAATGGCTCTAGATCTGATGAGATGCCTCTACTGTGGTGGCTAGTTCTACTTATATAGGCCCTGGTCCACTTCCCAAATATTGGGCGGGAAGGGAGCCAACAACGGCGGGCAATTTGAAAGGGGACAGCTAGTACAAGCTATCCTGACAAAAGTAGTCTTCGCCTGCAAAAGGCTCTGGTGGTGACGCCGTCTTGGGCTCCATGGTGACCTCCATCTTCCTGTCCTGCTGGTCTTCGGTCTCGTTGCACTGATATGGAAACCTTTGCTTGACACCTCGGTACTCCGCGTCTGCGCCTGCCTCCTTTGCACCAAAGAGGAAACAAGGACGCTGCGCGCGCTAGCGCCCGCCTGGCACCCGCCTGGTGTTGATCGTCATGGCTCACGTCACGAGAGCCTCGCGAGGTTTGCCCCGCCTTAATATCTCCGCTGCTTGCGAGCCTGCCGAGCGTGGCCGCTCCGGAGGAGGTCTTGGGTCGTCCGCCCCGTGAGGCTTGGCCCCTCGCGAAGGTCTTGAATGCCTTGTCGATGAAGATGGTCCATACAGGCCTGCTCGCATAGCCATGCCGTGGGTTGCAGGCAGGCAAGTCTGGGGACCCCCGTTCCCAAGATGCCGACAGTAACCCCCGGGCCCAAGGCGCGCTCGGGGTAGGCTTCGGGGCAAAGCCAAGGGTCAAGCACGGAGCATCGCGGGCCCCAAAAGCCTACAACCTCGGTTGACGCGTGGCGGTTGATTGGACGTGGGCGTCTCCGCTTGCCCACGCTGCCTCGGCAACTGCTCGACTTGACAAGTCCCTGAGGCATGCAAGGAAAACCATCATTACATGTGATCGTGGGGGGGCACTAGTTGGCCTTCCCCTGCTATAAATGGGGGGGCGGAGCCCCCGTCGCCCATCTCTTCCCATTCCACTCGCTTCTTCCTCCTGGCTCCACCGCTGGAAGCAATGGCGGCGATCTGGAGATTCTCAGCTAACGAGAAGAGAAAGATTCCCCTCGATGCGCTGGCGCTGCTTCCGCCGAAGAAGAGGTCAGTTCACCGCCGTGATGCCGCAGCGTTGCAGGTGGTGAAGAGGCCTTGGTATGAGCGGCCTTCTCCTGGGTACCCTTACACACCCAAGTTGGGGGCTCGGGGGGAAGGAGCAACGAGCGTCGACGCGCGCACCGTGGCCGAGGCGAACACGCTGCGGCGACGTGCGTCGTTGCTCCCGGAGTCCATGCCGCGGACTCCTCACGCGAGCTCGTGTTGTGGGAAGCGATGCCCCCAAGTTCCTGGATCCATTTCCCACGCTTCTTCTCCGATGTGATGCCGCCGAGGGGGCCTCTCGAGCTCTGGTTGGAGCATGCCGACTGTGACGCTCCGGCGACCGGAGCAGAGGTTGAAGCAGTCTCCACCGGCAAGATCTTCATGACCCGCGGCTGGGGCGAGGTCACGCAGGTTTGCCGTACGGAGGGCGACCTCACGATTCATTTCAAGTACGACGGCGCCTCCACATTATTCTTCAAGGTCTTCGACGCGGGGGGTCGCCTCTTGGAGTGCTGCCCCGAAGGGGAGCACCAAGGTGAGGCGTACCCTGCTCGTGGCTGCTCCAGCAGCAGTGACTCTTGGGAGTCCAGTGGCTCTCCTGAGCTCTACGAGACTCCGGAGACGAGCGACGGCAGCTATGTGCCCCCGAGCTCCCGCCGTGCACGGAGAAGGGTTGCAACGTCTGGCTGCCGCCGTCGCTGATCTGGATGAGGTTGGCGCCGACCTCCCGTGGCCCACTATTGATGATGGCGTCAGCCACGGGAGGGTGTAGATAGGATTCTACTAGGTTCTCATCTTTTGTTCCCTGCGAGGAATCAAGAAATGCCCCGCGGGGGCGTGTAAGGATATGTAATGCCTTTTGTGTATATCTTCCTTATTATGAAAATCTACGAAATGCATGTCATGTTAAGGCTCGGTCTCCCCTTTCTAACCTCGCGACAACTTATTGCTCTATGCTGACAGGTCCCGGACCCAGGCAGGCTGCAACCGTCGTTGGTATGCTAGATCGCGTGCCGTGGTCAAGGCCAGGAGGTGAGCGGCCCAAGGTCCAGTAAGAGCCCCTGAGGCGTGATGCTCAGGAGGTCCCCTTTAGCGCTCAAGCAGCTATGATGAGGCAAGAAAGGAGGGCAACATGGCCGTGACAAGGCTGCGATGAGCGTGACCCTTAGGTTCCAACGGTTAGCCGTTTTGAGCACGAGACTTATCTCAGTAGTTCGGGTCGATTCTTCGCGATGCGCCAAGCCTGTGCGCAAACACCCGCAGTGTAGCTAGGCTAGGCCAGTACGAGTCTCCCTCTCCCCATGCTTTCCTTAGTGCTCTACGTCCTCAGGTCCCAGCCCTCGAGCGAGCTCAGCCACCGCTGGTATGCCAGGTCGCGATGCCGTGGTCAAGGCCAGGGAGTGAGGGCTGGAGAGCCAGTAAGAGCTCCTGAGTCGCAATGCTTAGGAGCCCCCTTTTAACGCACAAGCGGATTGTACGAGAGGAAAGGAAACTCATGGTGCTGCATGCTATCCTCTTCATGAGATCCCTGCAATCCATCAAAAGGAGAAACACAGTTTTGCCGTTATGGTTGCCAGCCTGCCCCTGGCTGCTCCATGAGGAAATGAAGGCACTGAGGGCCTGGTGAGGTGGCGTGCGTGGGGCGTACCGCGAGCCAGAGCTCGGCCGCTCAGGTTTGTCGACGTGGCAGGGACGGACCCATGCACCAGCGTCATGCCAGTGTGAGGAGGCCGCATGGGAGGTGACGATCGAGCAGGTGGCAATCATAGATAGATTGAACACGAGAGCAACAGGCTTAAGCGAATGCATGGGAGATACGTGCCACAGGGTCAGGCCCGAGCAGTTTGGGGATAATGCAGCCCGAGGGGCGCCCCCAGCAAGGTAAGCTAAAGACATAAGAAAAAGGATACAAGCCACAGGGACATACCCACGCGGCCTGGGAATAATGCAGCTGGGGACGCTCCCAGCTAAATGAACTTGGAAAATGTCACCTGGTTCTGTCGACGAAGGAGAGTTGAGGAAGCTGAAGGCGTGCAGCGAAGGGGTAGCTCCTCATGAGCCACCGGGGCCCTGAGCCTCAGGAGGCTCTGGGGGCTCGGGCGGTTCCCGGAGGACCATCTCCATCTCCGCTAGTACGGCACGACGCTTGGCCTCCTGAGCCGCCAGGATGCTCCGCAGGTTGCGCTGGTAAACGTACGACACGCTCGGCAAGCCAAAGGGCATGCGAACGTAGCTGTGCGGTGAACCCTCGCAGCGTCCCACGCGCGAAGGCCAGAAGAGCTCCTAAGAAGCGGCCATGTTGAGCCCTAGAACGTTGATACAGACGCGCAGCCCGACATCCTCACCTGGATGGGGAGCTGCGCTTTGTGAGCGGCGGTCGCCGCGCATGGCCCTTTCGTCTTGCAATTCCTGGGTGGTCTTGGTGAAGTACTCCTGAGTGGTGGGGGATCCTTGTCGTGTGCCTTCCTAAGGAAAATGTGCCGCGAAGCATGCCTCCAAGTGGTGCCCAAGCGCCTCCCTCGTGATGTGGGCAATGTCCGAGGCCTTCCTATGCGATG
The DNA here is from genome assembly GCA_032464435.1 of Aegilops umbellulata. Classification (NCBI taxonomy): domain Eukaryota; kingdom Viridiplantae; phylum Streptophyta; class Magnoliopsida; order Poales; family Poaceae; genus Aegilops; species Aegilops umbellulata. Next base: position 184,518,936 of record CP136057.1, on the reverse strand, counting down.
GAGGGAGGCGCCCCTGCAGCGGGCGCTGATCCTGAGGAGGTTCCAGCCGCGACGCCACCCTCCTGAGGCCCGTCACGGCGTAGGTGCTTCTTCTTGGGGATGGCCTCTGGAGGACCCTCGCCCTTGCTGTCGGGGTCGTCGATTGCCGCAGCTTGAAAGGCGCGCTCGAGGGAGCACACCACATCTCTCTGCTCACATGGGACCGTGATGATTCCGCCGCTTCCCGGCATCTTGAGGACATTGTAGCCGTGATGAGTGACGGCCATGAACTTGGCCAGGGCAGGCTACCCAACGATGGCATGGTATGGCAGAAGGATGTGCGCGACGTCGAAGTCGACGAGCTCGTTGCGGTACTTCTTGCGTTCTCCGAAGGTGACTGCTACCTCTTGAGCACTGCGTTGGATTTCTTTGAAGAGGAAAGGATGATGCAGCAAACTAGCGTAAGTATTTCCCTCAGTTTTTGAGAACCAAGGTATCAATCCAGTAGGAGGCTACGCGCGAGTCCCTCGTACCTACACAAAGCAAATAACTCCTCGCAACCAACGCAATAAGGGGTTGTCAATCCCTTCACGGTCACTTACGAGAGTGAGATCTGATAGAGATGATAGATAATATTTTTGGTATTTTTGTGATAAAGATGCAAAGTAAAATAAAAGCAAAGTAGAAAGTCAAAGGCAATAATAAAGTGATGGAAGATTAATATGATGAAGATAGACCCGGGGGCCATAGATTTCACTAGTGGCTTCTCTCAAAAGCATAAGTATTTTACGGAGGGTGAACAAATTACTGTTGAGCAATTGACATAATTGAGCATAGTTATGAGAATATCTAGGTATGATCATGTATATAGGCATCACATCCGAGACAAGTAGACCGACTCCTGCCTGCATCTACTACTATTACTCCACTCATCGACCGCTATCCAGCATGCATCTAGAGTATTAAGTTCAAGAAAACAGAGTAACGCCTTAAGCAAGATGACATGATGTAGAGGGATAAATTCATGCAATATGATAAAAACCCCATCTTGTTATCCTCGATGGCACCAATACAATACGTGCCTTGCTGCCCCTACTGTCACTGGGAAAGGACACCGCAAGATTGAACCCAAAGCTAAGCACTTCTCCCATTGCAAGAAAAACCAATCTAGTAGGCCAAACCAAACTGATAATTCGAAGAGACTTGCAAAGATAACCAATCATACATAAAAGAATTCAGAGAAGCTTCAAATATTGTTCATAGATAATTTGATCATAAACCCACAATTCATTGGTCTCAGCAAACACACCGCAAAAAGAAGATTACATCGAATAGATCTCCAAGAGAGAGGGAGAGAACATTGTATTGAGATCCAAAAAGAGGGAAGAAGCCATCTAGCTACTAACTATGGACCCGAAGGTCTGAGGTAAACTACTCACAATTTATCGGAGGGGCTATGGTGATGATGTAGAAGCCCTCCGTGGTGGATGCCCCCTGCGGCGGAGCTCCGGAACAGGCCCCAAGATGGGATCTCGTGGGTACAGAAGGTTGCGGCAGTGGAATTAGGTTTTTGGCTCCGTATCTGATCGTTTGGGGGTACGTAGGTATATATAGGAGGAAGAAGTACGTCCGTGGAGCAAGGTGGGGCCCACGAGGGTGGAGGGCGCGCCCTGGGGGGGTGGGCGCGCCCTCCTACCTCGTGCCCTCCTTGAAGCTTCCTTGGTGTAGGGTCCAAGTCTCCTGGGTCATATTCGGTGAGAAAATCACGTTCCAGAAGGTTTCATTCCGTTTGGACTCCGTTTGATATTCCGTTTCATCGAAACTCTGAAATAGGCAAAAAAACAGCAATTCTGGACTGGGCCTCCGGTTAATAGGTTAGTCCCAAAAATAATATAAAAGTGGAAAATAAAGCCCAATATTGTCCAAAACAGTAGATAATATAGCGTAGAGTAATCAAAAATTATAGATACGTTGGAGACGTATCAGGCATCCCCAAGCTTAATTCCTGCTCGTCCTCGAGTAGGTAAATGATAAAAAAACAGAATTTTTGATGCGGAGTGCTACTTGGCATAATTTTAATGTAATTCCTCTTAATTGTGGTATGAATATTTAGATCCGAAAGATTCAAGACAAAAGTTCATATTGACATAATAATAATAATACTTCAAGCATACTATCAAAGCAATCATGTCTTCTCAAAATATCATGGCTAAAGAAAGTTTTCCCTACAAAATCATATAGTCTGGCTATGCTCTATCTTCACCACACAAAGTATTTAAATCATGCACAGCCCCGATGACAAGCCAAGCAATTGTTTCATACTTTTGACATTCTCAAAACTTTTTCAAACTTCTCGCAATACATGAGCGTGAGCCATGGATATAGCACTATATGTGGAATAGAATGGTGGTTGTGGAGAAGAGAAAAAGGGAGAAGATAGTCTCACATCAACTAGGCGTATCAATAGGCTATGGAGATGCCCATCAATAGATATCAATGTGAGTGAGTAGGGATTGCCATGCAACGGATGCACTAGAGCTATAAGTATATGAAAGCTCAATAAAAGAAACTAAGTGGGTGTGCATCCAACTCGCTTGCTCACGAAAACCTAGGGCATTTTGAGGAAGCCCATCATTGGAATATACAAGCCAAGTTCTATAATGAAAATTCCCACTAGTATATGAAAGTGACAAAATGAGAGACTCTCTATGATGAAGATCATGGTGCTACTTTGAAGCACAAGTGTGGTAAAAGGATAGTAACATTGTCCCTTCTCTCTTTTTCTCTCATTTTTTTTATTTGGGCCTTTTCTCTTTTTTCATGGCCTCTTTTTTTTATTTTTTTGTTTTTCGTCTGGAGTCTCATCCTGACTTGTGGGGGAATCATAGTCTCCATCATCCTTTTCCTCACTTAAGACAATGCTCTAAAAATGATGATCATCACACTTTTATTTTCTTACAACTCAACAATTACAACTCGATACTTAGAACAAAATATGACTCTATATGAATGCCTCCGGCGGTGTACCGGGATATGCAATGAATCAAGAGTGACATCTATGAAAAAATTATGAACGGTGGCTTTGCCACAAATACAATGTCAACTACATGATCATGCTAGCAATATGACAATGATGGAGCGTGTCATAATAAACGGAATAGTGGAAAGTTGCATGGCAATATATCTCGGAATGGCTATGGAAATGCCATGATAGGTAGGTATGGTGGCTGTTTTGAGGAAGGTTTATGGTGGGTGTATGATATCGGCCAAAAGTGTGCGGTATTAGAGAGGCTAGCAATGGTGGAAGGGAGAAAAGTGCATATAATCCATGGACTCAACATTAGTCATGAAGAACTCATATACTTATTGCAAAAATCTACAAGTTATCAAAGCAAAGTAATACGTGCATGCTCCTAGGGGGATAGATTGGTAGGAAAAGACCATCGCTCATCCCCGACCCCACTCATAAGGAAGACAATCAATAAATAAATCATGCTCCGACTTCATCACATAACGGTTCACCATACGTGCATGCTACGGGAATCACAAACTTTAACACAAGTGTTTCTCAAATTCACAACTACTTAACTAGCATGACTCTAATATCACCATCTTCATATCTCAAAACAATTATCAAGCATCAAACTTTTCTTAGTATTCAACGCACTCAAAAGAAAGTTTTACAAATCTTGAATACCAAGCATATTAGGATTATTAAGAAAATTACCATGCTATTTAAGACTCTCAAAATATTCTAAGTGAAGAATGAGAGATCAATAGTTTCTATAAAACAAATCCACCACCGTGCTCTAAAAGATATAAGTGAAGCACTAGAGCAAAACTATATAGCTCAAAAGATATAAGTGAAGCACATAGAGTATTCTAACAAATTCCAAATCATGTATGGCTATCTCAAAAGGTGTGTACAGCAAGGATGATTGTGGTAAACTAAAAAGCAAATACTAAAATCATACAAGACGCTCCAAGCAAAACTCATATCATGTGGTGAATAAAAATATAGCTCCAAGTAAAGTTACCGATGGAAGTAAACGAAAGAGGGGATGCCTTCCGGGGCATCCCCAAGCTTTGAATTTTTGGTGTCCTTAGATTATCTTGGGGGTGCCATGTTTATCCCCAAGCTTAGGCTCTTTCCACTCCTTGTTCCGTAATCCATCAAAAGATTTCACCCAAAACATGAAAACTTCACAACACAAAACTCAGCAGAAATCTCGTGAGCTCCGTTAGCGAAAGAAAACAAAAGACCACTTCAAGGTACTGCAATGAACTCATTATTTATTTATATTGGTGTTAAACCTACTTTATTACAACTTCTCTATGGTTTATAAACTATTTTACTAGCCATAGATTCATCAAAATAAGCAAACAACACACGAAAAACAGAATCTGTTAAAAACAGAACAGTCTGTAGTAATATGTAACTAACGCAAACTTCTGAAACTCCAAAATTCATCCAAAATAGGACGACCTAGGAAATTTGTTTATTGATCATCAGCAATTGGAATCACTATTTTATCGCGTTCTGGTGATTTCTAACAATTGTTTTCGTGAACAGAAAGTTTCTGGAAATTACAGCAAGATCAAATAACTATCATCAAAGAAGATCATATAGGTTTAACTTGGCACAGAAACTAATTAAAACATAAAAACACATATAACCAGAGGATATATCAAATATTTATTCCTAAACAGAAGCTAAAGCAAAAAAAAACTAAAAATAAAATTGGGTTGCCGCCCAACAAGTGCTATCGTTTAACGCCCCTAGCTAAGAATAAAAGCAAGGATAGATCTAGGTATTGCCATAATAGTTGTATGACAAATCATGAAAAATTTCCTCATATTCTCTACGTTCAGCTGCAAGTTTTATTTGAGGCAAGCAAACATAATCAAAAGGGCTAAATTTAATGGGACAAAAGTCCCCAAGATCAATCTCGGGAGGTATGTGTTCCTCCCTAGGCCCTTTGTATTGCACAACCAATTCATCATTAAGAGCATTCTTTTGGCAAAAAGTCACAAGCCTTCGTTCAAGAGGAAAACCTAGTCCATTATTTTGAATAGCAAAATCATCATTAAGCTCGGAAATTTTATCAACTAGAACATCGGCAGGAACTTTTTTCCTAAGATTTTCATTATAAGCAATATGATCTAAAGATTGTAAACGCATCATGTCTTCTTGATTAAAAAGGATAGCTTCAATGGGAGGATGACTAGCATCTACCTTATAATGCGCAAAGATTTCTTTGGCCTCTTTTATTATAAATCTAAACTCATGAGCCAAAAAGATAGTGGCGGCACGCTTAACAGAAGAATGCTCAATATTAGAGAATTCTAAGAAAATTCTTTCTATGCAAGGATGCATGTGCATAAATTGCCCTTCAAGTTCAACTATAAGCATGTGTAGGATCTAGAAGTAGGTGTGTCTAGAGGGGGGTGATTAGACACTTAGTACTAAAGTTGCAGTTTTTAAGCCTTTTTGGTTTGAGTGAAGTTTTAGGCACAATTTCAGCACATACAATACATATCAAGCAAGCATGCAAAGAGTATATAGGCAGCGGAAAGTAAAGCATGCAACTTGCGAGAATGTAAAGAGAAGGGTTTGGAGAAATCAAATGCAATTGGAGACACGGATGTTTTTCCCATGGTTCGGATAGGTGGTGCTATCCTACATCCACGTTAGTGGAGACTTCAACCCATGAAGGGTAACGGTTGCGCGAGTCCACGGAGAGCTCCACCCACGAAGGGTCCACGAAGAAGCAACCTTGTCTATCCCACCATGGCCATCGCCCAAGAAGGACTTGCCTCACTAGCGGTAGATCTTCACGAAGTAGGCGATCTCCTTGCCCTTACAAACTCCTTGGTTCAACTCCACAATCTTGTCGGAGGCTCCCAAGTGACATCTAGCCAATCTAGGAGACACCACTCTCCAAGAAGTAACAAATGGTGTGTTGATGATGAACTCCTTGCTCTTGTGCTTCAAATGATAGTCTCCCCAACACTCAACTCTCTCTCATAGGATTTGGATTTGGTAGAAAGAATATTTGAGTGGAAAGCAACTTGGGGAAGGCCAGAGATAAAGATTCATATGGTAGGAATGGAATATCTTGGTCTCAACACATGAGTAGGTGGTTCTCTCTCAGAACATATGAGTTGGAAGTGTAGATGTGTTCTGATGGCTCTCTCCACGAATGAAGAGGAGGTGGAGGGGTATTTATAGCCTCCACTTAAAATCCAACGGTTACACACAGTTTACCAATCTCGGTGGGACCGAATCAACAAACTCGGTCGGACCGAAAAGGTAAACCTAGTGACCATTAGAGATTTTCGGTGGGACTGACATGCATCTCGGTAGGACCGATATGGTTAGGGTTTGGGCATAACGTAATCTCGGTGAGACCGATTACACAAACTCGGTGAGACCGATTTGGTAATTAGCTAACCAGAGAGTTGGTCACGCAAACTCGGTGGGACCGATTACTAAACTCGGTGAGACCGATTTTGGTAATGAGTTAACCAGAGAGTTTGCATTGTAATCTCGGTAGTGCCGATTGCCTAAACTCGGTGAGACCGATTTTGACAGTCGACATACACAGTGAGATTGCAATCCCATCTCGGTGAGACCGAGATCCCTATCGGTAGAACCGATTTGCTAGGGTTTTGGCAGTGGCTTATGACAAGTGAAAACTCGGTGGCGCCGGATAAGAAGAATCAGTAGGACCGAGTTTGGCTTAGGGTTTAGGTCATATGTGGAAGTGGGAAAGTAGCTGAGGGTTTTGGAGCATATCATTAAGCACATGGAGCAAAAGGCTCATTAAACAAGACGTCATCCCTCCTTGATAGTATTGGCTTTTCCTATGGACTCAATGTGATCTTGGATCACTAAAAGTGTAAAATGAAGAGTCTTGAGCTTGAAGCTTTAGCCAATCCTTTGTCCTTAGCATCTTGAAGGAGTTCCCACAACCTTTAGTCCATGCCACTCCATTGTTGAACTTATCTGAAATATGCTAGATAAAAGTGTTAGTCCAACAAGAGATATGTTGACATTAATTACCAAAACCACCTGAGGAGCACTTGTGCTTTCAATCTCCCCCTTTTTGGTAATTCATGGCAACATACATCAAAGCTTTAGATAAAGATACAAAGAATGGCAAGTAAAGCTTTGGAAGAACATGTAACAAGCATAGGCTCCCCCTACGTGTATGCAATCATGTGAATATAGAATATAGAAGCATGTGAGAGCATAATCATGACCGAGTAGGCAATGTGTTACATGTATATTGGCCATATGCATCAGAGCAAAAGATTATTAAGAGAAATACCTTCATGCTTATGAGTCCTTCTTGCAAACAGTATGTACAAAAGCAAGAATTTCTCATACTCATGATTCTAATGCATATACTTACCTCGTAGTCTTGAGTTAGCTTAGGATGGAATGAACCTGCACAAACAAGGTTAGATAACACAGGTACATCCAATAGCCATAGCAAACCAAAAGAAACCACAAGAATACCAAGACTGGGATGACATGTAAAGAGTGAGTACAAGGTACCACATTGAATTAGACATGTCCCCAAGAGTAAAGACATGCAATGAATTTGAATGATTTCTTTCCCTTAGATGTCTTGCTCCCCCTGAATCTGACATGGGATGTTGGGAGAAGGTAGGGAACAGAAAATCAGAGCTGAAAGCTGAAAGATATGAATAGAACTTAATTCAAATGAGTACATATGAACATGTCTTTCCCCCAAAAAGACATGTGGCATCTCTCCTCTTGAACATCAAGCATCAGGGATCCTTGAGTATTCTCTTCCCCTGGAGATTTCTTTCTCCCCCTTAATATTTGGGATCCTTGAGTATTCTCTCCCCCTTAGTACTTTCTCCTTTGTAGGTGATAAGTTTAATGTGATCTCTCTCTCCCCCGATGATAAGCTTTGATGTGATCTCTCTCTCCCCCTTTGACATCAATTTCCAAGAAGGTTTGTCCTGGAATCCGTCGAATAGGTTTGGTCCTTGAGATCCAGCACAAAGCAATGGATAAAACGGTGATGCTTGTAGAGGACAAGATTCATTGAGTGGAGCTGGATCAGAAGAAATATAAAATAAGTGGCAAACTGTTTTTCCTGTTATGAAATCGGTGACACTGAGTGGCATGTTTCGGTGGTACCGAAGGGATTCGGTTGGACCGAAAATTACAATTCAGTGAAACCGAGTTCATCACAGAGAAAACACTTGTCACCTCAGCTCACTAGTCAAGTAAAATCTCTCAAGGATTTGCAATGAATTAACTGAAGGATTTGCAAGGAATTTGATGCAGAAATATGCAGAACTAGAAGCAAAAAGAAAAGAATGAAATTTCTAGATGAAGTTTTTTTTGTGTGAAAAATAGGGAAACAAATATGCAAGAGACAAATGCAATAACACAGAAAAGAACACAAGAGAACTTCATCTAGAATTGGGCGGTGACATAGTCACCTATGTTAGAGTATATTGACTTAGGAGTCAAGTGAGAACACTTGATCATAGGTCATACTCATCGTTTAAGCTCAAAATGGGGTTACCATTTTTCGTTTAAGCATCTTGATGTATTCACATCTTGTCGAGTTGCTTTGACTCATGACTTTGAGTAAAGCTTCTCTAAGATGGAATATCATACCTTGGGTGGTGGAGTGGATCTTGCTCATGTAGTTGAACTTGTGTGGGTGCTCGAAGTTGATGTAGATCATCAAGAGTTGGGAGCACCACTTGGAGTTTGAGTTCATCTACCTACATGGGTTAGTTCTTGCAAGGAAAAGCACTTGTATATCCAAAAATGACAATCATGAAGCTCAACATAGAATTTGTCAAAGGATATGTTCGAATGGTTTCGTGCTTCCTTGTCGTCAACCACCATTGTGTAGAGACTTGGTGATGTAGAGATTGCTCAAGATGTGAGAGAGTTGCAATATCATAGAAATAGATTCATCCAAGTACCTACATGGATTAGATAACATGCAAGATGCAAATATATCCAAGACATTAGATAGTTATCATAAGTGATATATCAAGGATTAGTCATAAGCTCATGTCTTGCATGTATCCAATGGAGTTTCTACTCCAAGTTTGAAGCATCAATGATGTTCAATTCTCCTCTCAACCTGCAAAACACTTTCTCATCAAGCGGTTTAGTGAATATATCCGCTAATTGCTTATCGGTGCGAACATGTTTAAGATCAATGTCACTCTTTGCAACATGGTCTCGAATGAAATGATGACGAACTTCAATATGCTTAGTTCGAGAATGTTGCACAGGATTATGACCAATTTTGATAGCACTTTCATTGTCACAAAGCAATGGAACATGTTTCATATAGACCCCATAATCTTTAAGAGTTTGGGTCATCCAAAGTAATTGAGCACAACATGAACCAGCGGCAATGTATTCCGCTTCGGCGGTAGATAAGGATACCGAGTTTTGTTTCCTGGAGGACCAAGACACAAGAGATCTACCAAGAAATTGACATGTACCCGAAGTGGACTTTCTATCAACCTTGTCTCCGGCATAATTCGAGTCGGAATACCCAACAAGATCGAGAGAGGACCTCTTAGGATACCAAATGCCAAGATTTGGTGTATGGATTAAGTATCTCACTATCCTTTTCACGGCCTTAAGATGACATTCTTTAGGAGCAGCTTGATATCGTGCACACATGCACACACTTAGCATAATGTCGGGATGAGAGGCACATAGGTATAACAATGAGCCAATCATAGAGCGATAAACCTTTTGATCAACCAGTTCACCATCTTTGGTCAAATCATTATGTCCATTAGTAGGCATGGGTGTAGACATACCTTTGCATTCTTGCATATTGAACTTCTTGAATAGGTCTTTGGTGTACTTTGTTTGAGAAATAAATGTACCTTCCTTAGTTTGCTTGATTTGCAAACTGAGAAAGAATTTGAGTTCACTCATCATTGACATCTCAAACTTCTTTGACATAAGCTTTCCAAACTTTTCACTAAAAAGAGGGTTAGTAGAACCAAATATGATATCATCAACATAAATTTGGCATACAAATAGTTCTCCATTAACTCTTTTAGTAAAAAGTGTAGGATCAATTTTTCCAATTTCAAAACCACTTGCAATAAGGAACTTGGTCAAGCATTTATACCATGCTATAGGAGCTTGTTTAAGACCATAAAGTGCTTTGTGAAGTTTGTAAACATGATTAGGTTTCTTAGGATTGACAAAGCCGGGAGGTTGTTTGACATAAACTTCCTCCTCTATTTCACCATTTAGAAAAGCACTTTTAATGTCCATTTGGTACAAGGTGATATTATGATGATTAGCAAAGGCAAGTAAGATGCGAATGGACTCAAGTCTAGCAACGGGGGCATATGTCTCACCATAGTCCATACGTTCGACTTGTGTGTATCCTTGAGCGACGAGACGTGCTTTGTTGCGAACCACTTGTCCATATTCATCTTGCTTGTTGCGAAACACCCATTTCGTACCAATGATGTTGTGGTTGTTGTCGGGCTTCTCAACCAATGTCCAGACTTGGTTTCTCTCAAAGTTGTGTAGCTCTTCATGCATAGCGTTTATCCAATCCAGATCTTCCAATGCTTCTTCAACCTTCATAGGTTCAATGCTAGAGATGAATGAATAGTTTTCACAAAAGTTAGCTAAACGAGTTTTAGAGCGAGTGATTCTCCCGGTTTGGATATCATTGTAGATTTGCTCGACGGGATGATCTTTGGCAATTCTTGCTCGAACTCGTGAAAGCTTTTGCTTGGGTCTTCGTTGAACTTCTTCTTCATCTTGTTCTTCTTCATGATCTTCTTCATTGTTGACGTTGTTGTTCTCTTGTCGTGGTGGAGAAGGAGGTTGTTGATGTTCGTCTTGATGCGTTTCCTCGTTTTGTTCATCTTGGTGTGTCCCACTTGTGGATGCTTCCGTGTCAACTCTTGGTTCACCTTGTCGTGAAGTAGAAGCTTCCACTTGGACGGACGAGGTATTCTCCTTCACCTCCGTTGGACGAATTTTGCCAATAGACAAGTCTTGAATTGCTTCCGAAGGGTCTTTGTCTCCTACATCAATTGGCAATTGCTCTACTTGCAAGCCATTAGATTCATCAAACTTCACATCTACCGTTTCTTCAACCTTTCGGGTGAAATTGTTGTAGACACGGTAAGTGTGAGAGTTTGAGCCATAACCAAGTAGGAAACCTTCATGAGATTTAGGAGCAAACTTTGAACGACGATGCTTATCTAGAATGTAGCACTTGGAGCCAAATACTCGAAAGTATCCAACTTGGGGTTTGTTACCGGTGAGGAGCTCGTATGCCGTCTTGTCGAGTAGCTTGTGAATATACAAGCGATTTGTTGCATGACAAGCCGTCTCAACCGCTTCTGCCCAGAAGTGCTTCGGCGTCTTGTACTCATCAAGCATCGTTCTCGCCATTTCGATGAGCGTCCGGTTATTCCTCTCAACAACTCCATTTTGTTGAGGTGTGTACGTACCCGAGAACTCATGTGAAATCCCTTCTTCATCAAGAAAGGTGTCCACATTTGCGTTCTTGAACTCCGTTCCGTTGTCACTCCGAACCTTCTTGAACTTCACGTCAAACTGATTTTGGGCCTTCCTAGCGGAGTTTTTGAAGATCTTTTGGACCTGCGATTTATCATCACGAACGAACACCCACGTAAATCTTGAAAAATCATCAACTATGACTAGACCAAAAGAATTTCCACCGAGACTCTTGTAGGCATTGGGACCAAAAAGATCCATATGAAGTAGCTCGAGTGGCCTCCTTGTGGTCATGATGTTCTTCATGGGATGCCTTCCTCCAACCTGTTTACCTGCTTGACAAGCACTATAAAGTCTATCCTTATCAAATATGACATCGTTAACTCCAAGGATATGATTTCCTTTAATAAGCTTGTCAAGGTTTCTCATGCCAACATGACCTAGTCGTCTATGCCACAACCAACCTTTTGAGGATTTAGCAATAAAGCAAGTTTTAGGTTGTGCCTTTTTAGAGAAATCGACAATATAAAGGTCACCTCTAGGTATACCGGTAAAGACCATTTTATGATTGTCTCGTCGAAACACTTGGCAATCTACCTCAGTAAATAGGACATTCAAACCGAAATCAGCAAGTCTAGATACTGAAAGTAAATTGTACCCAAGACATTCAACGAGCATGACATTTTGAATGGAGCTATCGTGTGAGATGGCCACCTTACCAAGGCCAACCACCTTACCCTTTGAATTATCACCAAAGGTGACATATTTTTGAGGGCCGTCATTTTCAGCAAGCTCACGGAACATCTCTTCATCTCCGGTCATATGATCAGTACATCCACTGTCGAGAACCCATTCCTTTCCTCCTGACACATATCCTCGAAGATTAGCCATAAGACCAAAGTGTCTCATTGCATCATCAAGATCGGAGTCACTATCATCATCTTCATCATAGTATCCATGTTCAACATCATCTTGTGATTGATCATATCCTAGAGAGGGTAATTCATTAGATAAATGATCATCAAAGTGGTCACTTTTATGAATTCCTATGGATTCGGTTATGATATCACCAATGATTCCAACATTTCCTTTAGCACGCATGAGATTAGTAAGCTCAAATAGACAATTACCAAAACTAGGATCACTAGAGTTCATTTTACTCAAGGCAATAGATTTATGGAGAATTTCATCCAATTTTTTCAAGGAATAATTGGGGAATCGTTCCTCAACAAATTTCCATATAGTATAGGCACAATTAAGAGTAGGTAAACTAGCAATCAAGTTTTTGGGCAATCCTCTAATGATGAGCTCAACGGTTATAAGATTGCGAATCATGTCAATATCTTCATCTAGAGTGGGATGCATAGGATCAACATGAGGAGCACAAGGACTAGCAATATACTTGTTCAAATGATATTGAGTGAAAATCACAAGCATCTCATTTTTCCACTCATGAAAATACTCTCCATCAAGAATAGGCACTCTATGTCTAAGACTCCCTAAAGTAGACACATCCATCTTCCTCCAATGGTGATTAAACCAAGGCAATGGAGACCAAAGCTCTGATACCACTTGTAGGATCTAGAAGTAGGTGTGTCTAGAGGGGGGTGATTAGACACTTAGTACTAGAGTTGCAGTTTTTAAGCCTTTTTGGTTTGAGTGAAGTTTTAGGCACAATTTTAGCACATACAATACATATCAAGCAAGAATGCAAAGAGTATATAGGCAGCGCAAAGTAAAGCATGCAACTTGCGAGAATGTAAAGAGAAGGGTTTGGAGAAATCAAACGCAATTGGAGACACGGATGTTTTTCCCGTGGTTCGGATAGGTGGTGCTATCCTACATCCATGTTAGTGGAGACTTCATCCCACGAAGGGTAACGGTTGCGCGAGTCCACAGAGCGCCCCACCCACGAAGGGTCCACGAAGAAGCAACCTTGTCTATCCCACCATGGCCATCGCCCACGAAGGACTTGCCTCACTAGTGGTAGATCTTCACGAAGTAGGCGATCTCCTTGCCCTTACAAACTCCTTGGTTCAACTCCACAATCTTGTCGGAGGCTCCCAAGTGACATCTAGCTAATCTAGGAGACACCAATCTCCAAGAAGTAACAAATGGTGTGTTGATGATGAACTCCTTGCTCTTGTGCTTCAAATGATAGTCTCCCCAACACTCAACTCTCTCTCATAGGATTTGGATTTGGTAGAAAGAATATTTGAGTGGAAAGCAACTTGGGGAAGGCCGGAGATCAAGATTCATATGGTAGGAATGGAATATCTTGGTCTCAACACATGAGTAGGTGGTTCTCTCTCAGAACATATGAGTTGGAAGTGTAGATGTGTTCTGATGGCTCTCTCCACAAATGAAGAGGAGGTGGAGGGGTATTTATAGCCTCCACTTAAAATCCAACCGTTGCACACAGTTTACCAATCTCGGTGGGACCGAATCAACAAACTCAGTCGGCCGAAAAGGTAAACCTAGTGACCGTTAGAGATTTTCGGTGGGACTGACATGCATCTCGGTAGGACCGATATGGTTAGGGTTTGGGCATAACGTAATCTCGGTGAGACCGATTACACAAACTCGGTGAGACCGATTTGGTAATTAGCTAACCAGAGAGTTGGTCAGGCAAACTCGGTGGGACCGATTACTAAACTCGGTGAGACCGATTTTGGTAATGAGTTAACCGGAGAGTTTGCATTGTAATCTCGGTAGTACCGATTGCCTAAACTCGGTGAGACCGATTTTGACAATGGACATACACAGTGAGATTGCAATCCCATCTTGGTGAGACCGAGATCCCTATCGGTAGAACCAATTTGCTAGGGTTTTGGCAGTGGCTTATGACAAGTGAAAACTCGGTGGCGCCGGATAAAAAGAATCGGTAGGACCGAGTTTGGCTTAGGGTTTAGGTCATATGTGGAAGTGGGAAAGTAGCTGAGGGTTTTGGAGCATATCATTAGGCACATGGAGCAAAAGGCTCATTAAACAACACCTCATCCCTCCTTGATAGTATTGGCTTTTCCTATGGACTCAATGTGATCTTGGATCACTAAAAGTGTAAAATGAAGAGTCTTGAGCTTGAAGCTTTAGCCAATCCTTTGTCCTTAGCATCTTGAAGGAGTTCCCACAACCTTTAGTCCATGCCACTCCATTGTTGAACTTATCTGAAATATGCTAGATAAAAGTGTTAGTCCAACAAGAGATATGTTGACATTAATTACCAAAACCACCTGAGGAGCACTTGTGCTTTCAGCATGGCAATAGCCTCCGCAAGACTACTAGTTCTATGAAGAATAGAACCGCCCATAGAAGGCAAAGCACCGACACAAGTAAACAAATCTTGAATAACTCATTTTCCAATAATATTACCACTACCAATTTGAAATCTTTTTCTATGCAAGGTAGGGGTTCTTTAGCAGGAGCATCAGAATTATCTATGATATTATTATTGTCCATATCGGTAATAATTTCCCCAAATTCCGACATAACGACAAGCAAGCGAGAAAGAAGCGAATGGAAAAGAGAGGGCGAATAAAACGTCAAGGGTGAAGTGGGGGAGAGGAAAACGAGAGGCAAATGGCAAATAATGTAATGCGGGAGATAAGGGATTGTAATGGGTACTTGGTATGTTGACTTTTGCGTAGACTCCCCAGCAACGGCGCCAGAAATTCTTCTTGCTACCTCTTGAGCACTACGTTGGATTTCCTTGAAGAGGAAAGGATGATGCTGCAAAGTAGCGTAAGTATTTCCCTCAGTTTTTGAGAACCAAGGTATCAATCCAGCAGGAGGCTACGCGCGAGTCCCTCGTACCTACACAAAGCAAATAATTCCTCCCAACCAACGCGATAAGGGGTTGTCAATCCCTTCACGGTCACTTATGAGAGTGAGATCTGATAGAGATGATAGATAATATTTTTGGTATTTTTGTGATAAAGATGCAAAGTAAAATAAAAGCAAAGTAAAAAAGCAAAGGCAATAATAAACTGATGGAAGATTAATATGATGAAGATAGACCTGGGGGCCATAGATTTCACTAGTGGCTTCTCTCAAAAGCATAAGTATTTTACAGAGGGTGAACAAATTACTGTTGAGCAATTGACATAATTGAGCATAGTTATGAGAATATCTAGGTATGATCATGTATATAGGCATGATGTCCGAGACAAGTAGACCGACTCCTGCCTGCATCTACTACTATTACTCCACTCATCGACCGCTATCCAGCATGTATCTAGAGTATTAAGTTCAAGAAAACAGAGTAACACCTTAAGCAAGATGACATGATGTAGAGGGATAAATTCATGCAATATGATAAAACCCCATCTTGTTATCCTTGATGGCAACAATACAATACGTGCCTTGCTGCCCCTACTGTCACTGGGAAAGGACACCGCAAGATTGAACCCAAAGCTAAGCACTTCTCCCTTTGCAAGAAAAACCAATCTAGTTGGCCAAACCAAACTGATAATTCAAAGAGACTTGCAAAGATAACCAATCATACACAAAAGAATTCAGAGAAGATTCAAATATTGTTCATAGATAATCTTGATCATAAACCCACAATTCATCGGTCTAAACAAACACACCGCAAAAAGAAGATTACATCGAATAGATCTCCACGAGAAAGGGGGAGAACATTGTATTGTGATCCAAAAAGAGAGAAGAAGCCATCTAGCTACTAACTATGGACCCGAAGGTCTGAGCTAAACTACTCACACTTCATCGGAGGGGATATGGTGATGATGTAGAAGCCCTCCGTGGTGGATGCCCCCTCCGGCGGAGCTCCGAAATAGGCCCCAAGATGGTATCTCATGGGTACAGAAGGTTGCAGCGGTGGAATTAGGTTTTTGGATCCATATCCGATCGTTTGGGGGTACGTAGGTATATATTGGAGGAAGAAGTACGTCGATGGAGCAAGGTGGGGCCCACGAGGGTGGAGGGTGCGCCTCCCTACCTCGTGCCCTCCTCGAAGCTTCCTTGGCGTAGGGTCCAAGTCTCCTGGGTCATATTCGGTGAGAAAATCACGTTCCCGAAGGTTTCATTCCGTTTGGACTCCATTTGATATTCCGTTTCTTCGAAACTCTGAAATAGGCAAAAAACAGCAATTCTGGGATGGGCCTCCGGTTAATCAGTTAGTCCCAAAAATAATATAAAAGTGGAAAATAAAGCCCAATATTGTCCAAAACAGTAGATAATATAGCATGGAGCAATAAAAATTATAGATACGTTGGAGACGTATCAGTGACAGGGAGGCGGACCTGCCCTATCGGCATGGTGGAACTGTCGGTCACTCCTGAGAAAGGCTTGGTAGGCTGAAGCTGGTCATATGGGACTTGGAGGTTGTCGAACGTATCGACGGACAGGACGTTGAGCCCTGCGCCACCGTCGATGAGGGTCTTGGTAACTTGCACATTGCTGATGACTGGGGAGCAGAGCATCGGGAGGGCACCAGCAGTAGTCGCGCACTTGAGCTGATCTGCCGAGTTGAACGTGATGGGGCACTGGGACCATCTAAGCGGGCGTGTGGCCTCGAGGTTGGGCAGGACTGCATTCACTTCACGAGCAAACTGCTTGAAGATTCACTGCGAGGCTGGGGCCTAGGCTCCGCCCAAGATGCAAGCGATAGCACGCGTCTCCATTACAAAAAAAATACACTTCCGTGATGATACGTGTTTGTCATAGTAGGTCGCTTTTTTTGTCATGCATGTACATCCATGACAAATTTATGACAGAATCAAGATAGTCATACATGTGGTGTCGTAGAAGTGTTCCATGACATTACCAAAATTATCATCACGGAAGTGTCCACTTCCATGACAATAAATCGCGCGTCACAGAAGTGCTTTCGTCAAGGGTGACCGACACGTGGCATCCACCATAACGGAACGCTGTTAAGCTATCGGGTCGGGTTTTGGATCCGATAACCCGTTAACAGCCCCGACCAATGGGGATTTTCCACGTGTAAAATCAACATTGGCTGAAGGAGACACGTGTCAACTCATCCAATGGGCGAGACGCGCCTATGATATGTTGACACGTGGACCGGCCCATCAAGTTTAAATGGGCCGGCCCAACTGAAGGTCCACAAGATTTTGCGGACCATAATGGGCCGGCCCAGCTAAAGGCCCACGAGATTTTGTGGACCATAATGGGCTGGCCCAGCTAAAGGCCCACAAGATTTTGCGGGCCATAATGGGCCAGCCCAGGTAAAGGCCCAAAAGATTTTTTTTGTGCCATAATGGGCCGGCCCAGGTAAAGCCCACAAGATTCTTGCCGGTCATAATGGGCCGGCCCAGCTAAAGGCCCACGAGATTTCGCCGACATTAATGGGCCGGCCCAGCTGTAGGCCCACAAGATTTTCTGGACCCTAGTAGGCCGGCCCATTAACTGCGTGCCATGTTTTGGGCCAAATGTCGGCCCCATATTTTATCCGGTCCATTAATGGCCTCCCATGCTCCGGGCCTAATAGTGGCCCATATGAGATCCGTCCCGTTAAAGGCCCACCACGTTCTGGGCCAAATTACAGCCCAGATCAAGTCTGGCCCTTTAAGAGGCTTTGGGCTCAATTATGGCCCATATCAGATTCGGCCCGTCAACTGGACACTAGTCTTTTGGGCCCACTTGCTAAAGGCCCACTTAGTAATTCGGCCTGATATTAGTTTTGGCCTGTTAAGGGCCCGTTTAACATTTCGGCCCTATATTAATTTCGGCCTGTTAAAAGCCTGTCATATAGTTGGGCCTAACTACGGCCCTGTTTGCATCCGGCCTACTCGCAGCCGATATCTGATTGGGCCGAACAAGGACCGAGACAATTTTGGCCTATTAAAAGCCCGTGATTTGATTCGCACAATCATGGGACGTGGTTCATTTCGGGCTGCTGCGTAACTAGTATGAATTAAGAACAAAGCTACTCTATACAATAAAGAAATTACGGCATAGTAACTTAGAATAAACCTACACTATACAATAAAGGGTTTAAGGTATATTACATCCACTGGGCATCGAAGTTTGCCACCAGTGATCATAAAGCGCAACGTAGAAGCAGATTACAAAAACTAGGCACCATTGCAGCGTAACAAAATAATACTGAACCGAGACCACTTCCAAGACAGTTCAAGAAAGGTTAGCCTTGCGGGGGAACTGCTGCGCAAGCTACTGAGCGAGGCTATGAGACCGGCCTATCATGTCGGTCATAGCTTCCAGGTGTAGCTGTTTAGTGATGAGGTTCTCATTGGTGTTCTTCGCAATCTTTCTTCGAGATAGGACTTCAAGTCAAAGTTGAGTTGCAGAATGCCTTTCTGCTAGAACTTGGGACTGAAGAAGTCGAACTGATTCAGACAACGAATTCTGTGAGCTTGTCTGACTGTTAGTGTCAAGTAACTTGAACACTGCATCAAGACAAGACTTTGGGGTTGTCTCGCTATCTTCAAGATGTTTTGCCTTCTTTGCTGCAATATATGTTGGGTTTGTCTCACAGCCTTCAGCAGACTTGTGCATGCCATCAGGCATATCACCCTAAAACAAAGCAGAGAGATGACAGGTTTTCCACGTGTATAAACAAAGATGATAACTATTCTGTCAATTCTATCCAATTTCAAATTAGAAAATAAAGAGTATGTTCAAAATATCAATAGCATAATTTGGCATTGTTCATAATGCGGGGAGCTTCACCCCACTACTGGTTTACCATGTCAACATAACAAGCATAGATGAAGGGCAAAGAAAATCATTGTATCTATTTTGGATAATGTCCATGGCATGTTGTTCATATAATCAGCCACATCAGTAAGATAAAACAGGAGATGACAAGGTGCAAACGTGGGCTGCTTCACCACACACTGGATTGTAGATCCACAAAAACAAGCATACATATAGGGAGTACTAAGTAATGTGCATGGTATGAATAAGGAATTTGGTTTTACAAGTAAAACTTAGAACTTACGGTTCTTACGAACATGCATTTTGGTAGAAACAGCAAACTAAACAGCAGTAAACAATAGGGAGTATGAGAAAATTAAACAACAGTTGAGGATAAAGGCTTTAGAAGGACTGACTTACATTAACAGTTAACACCAGCTTTATAATGCCCTTCTCCATGTCAAGGGAAGGATAACTCAAGAATTTCAGCACAGAATCTTCTTCATAAGCATTGCATGTACTCTACATATTGTAGAGAGTAATTATAGATATGATAATACTGGAAGGGGTAGAGGATAATGAAGATAAGATGCAGATTGATGCTACATAATCAACTACAAATCCCTGGAAGTACAAGCGTTACAGGACAAAATGTACTCACAAGAGCAATGGGCTACACTTCTGCACTGGCATTGTCTGTGTATTCTACTTGTTGGTAAGATTGAATATAGATCTGATATTTTTTAGTAAATGGTGGGCGAGGGAGATAAGATTCATAATGCTACAAAATGAACCAATCCCTCTTCCCATAATACAAGAGTGTTTTGAACACTGGTGTACTGTACAAAACGTTCTTATATTATGGGACGGAGGGAGTAGCTGTTAATGTAAGTATAGTGATACACCATGTTCAGTCCTTACAAGAGGACTGCAGAGCTAAACCTCTTCAAAAGCACTGGGTTGATTCTAAATTTATGTAAGAGACCATACGGATCTTATAATGTCCAAATGGACGATTATGAGGCTAACATGTGCAGCGATGCTACATAATCAAACATCTATGAAATTAAGTATGGTCATACAGGGCAAGAGTTACTCACAAGAGCAATGCAGTGTGCAATATAGTTGCGAGATTCTGTGGTCCCTTGAGAACGAATGTTCTTCTGCTAACAGTTTTCGTACAAGTGAGACATTAAGGCAAACGCAGAAACATAGTTCAAATTGTGATGTGATATCATAGACAGTACCTTACGCTGCAGCCGAGACCAATGCGTAACAAGATTATTCCAGTCACCGTCGGATAAATGTAGCACCGGAGACTTTACAGAAATTTCATTCAGAGGCTTGCCATCGAAGTGCGCTTGCCTCAGGTAGGAACGATACTTCATCAACGAGTGCTTGAAAAGCGCAACCAACCCTTGCTCGTCATCACAATCCAGTTTGCGCCTTGCCTATTTAAAAGAATGAAATCTTGTGTCTTCTGTCAGCAGAAACATATGCAGTAATGACCATGAATAACATTAGTACATTACTTACGCGTAAGTTGCGGAGGAAGACTGGAAATTGTTTTGTGTCTGCGGTATAATCTTTACATGAAGGAAAGATGTGCACAAAGTTCCTGACAACAACATAAGCTTCGTCTTCTAAACTGGGAAGAAATGGAACAGGGGTCCTATTTGCTGCAATTGGGGCTCTCTCTGGTTCGAAAAGGGATTTGGCAACTGGATTTGGTGTACTCTTTGCTGGAATGGGGGTTTTGCGGCGTACAGCTGGTGCTATGTCAACTGGCATAATCATACTGTTTGCTGCAGTTGGGGTATGCTGAGTTGGGGCATCAGAAATGATCTATGTAGTAGGGCTAGAGTCTACTAGAGTTGGGGTATTTTGTGGGCCAGGTGATATTGCAACTACACCTAATGGGCTATTTGATTTATCAGGTGCCACTACCTTTTCCAAATACTTTGCTTGTGCTCCTCCACGATCACCAATCGCCCTCTTCCTTTTGAACGTCTGATACACAAGAACATCATTTGAATGGATAAATATGGGATGATGACAGATGGAATATGTACTGAAAATGGATAGGCAGGGCATATTCACATACACGATGTAACGCCCTCGATGCGGCTATATCTCCCACGTGTCGAAGCACGACTTAGAGGCATAATCGCATTGAAAGCAATGTCGCAAGTGAGGTAATCTTCACACAACCCATGTAATACATAACGGAAAGAGATACATAGTTGGCTTACAATCGCCACTTCACACAATACATGAATAATGCATTACAACATCCTAATACAGTCAAGGTCCGACTACGGAACCAAACTAAAAGAAGGCTACCCCAAATGCTACACAGATCCCCGATCGACCCCAACTAGGCTCCACTACTGATCAACTAGAACGAAACAACACAAAGGACAAGATCTTCATCGAGCTCCTCCTTGAGCTTGGTTGCGTCATCTGCACGGTTCAACGGCACCTGCAAACTGGTTGTGGAAGTATCTGTGAGTCACGGGGACTCAGCAATCTCACACCCTCGCGATCAAGACTATTTAAGCTTATAGGTAGGGTAAAAGGTATGAGGTGGAGCTGCAGAAAGCGACTAGCATATATGGTGGCTAACATACGCAAATGAGAGCGAGAAGAGAAGGAAAAAGCACGGTCGATGAACTATGATCAAGAAGTGATCCTAGAACAACCTACGTCAAGCATAACTCCAACACCGTGTTCACTTCCCGGACTCCGCCGAGAAGAGACCATCATGGCTACACACGCGGTTGATGTTTTTTAATTAAGGTCAACTTCAGGTTTTCTACAACCGGACATTAACAAATTCCCATCTGCCCATAACCACGGGCACGGCTTTTGAAAGTTCAAATCCCTGCAGGGGTGTCCCAACTTAGCCCATCACAAGCTCTCACAGTCAACGAAGGATATTCCTTCTAGCGGGAAGCCCCGATCAGACTCGGAATCCCGGTTACAAGACATTTCGACAAGGTAAAACAAGACCAGCAAGACCACCCGCTGTGCCGACAAATCCCGATAGGAGCTGCACATATCTCATTCTCAGGGCACACCGGATAAGCTAAGCGTACGGGAGCCAACGTAACCCAAGTTGCCAAGGGACGGCCCCGCACGGTGCTCTGGGTTGGACCAACACTTAGAGAAGCACTGGCCCGGGGGTTTAAAATAAAGATGACCCTTGAGCCGGCCGACTCAAGGGAAAGAAAAGGCTAGGTGGCAAATGGTAAAACCAATGTTGGGCCTTGCTGGAGGAGTTTTATTCAAGGCGAAGTGTCAAGGTGTTCCCATTATAACCCAACCGCTTAAGGAACGCAAAATCCAGGAACATAACACCGATATGACGGAAACTAGGGCGGGAAGAGTGGAACAAAACACCAGGCATAAGGACGAGCCTTCCACCCTTTACCAAGTATATAGATGCATTAATTAAATAAGAGATATTGTGATATCCCAACAAATATTCATGTTCCAACAAGGAACAACCTTCCTCTTCACCTGCAACTAACAACGCTATAAGAGGGGCTGAGCAAAGCAGTAACATAGCCAAACAACGGTTTGCTAGGACAAGGTGGTTAGAGGCTTGGCTTAACAATATGGGAGGCATGAAAAAGCAAGTGGTAGGTATCGCAACATAGGCATAGCAAAAGAGCGAGCAATCTAGCAAGCAAAAATAGAAGTGATTTCGAGGGTATGGTCATCTTGCCTGAAATCCCGCAAGGAAGAAGAACGAGTCCATGAAGAAGAAAAACAGACGTAGCCGAACGGGTCCTCGCAAACGCGACGTTATCGGAACCAACCCGAAGAAGCAACACCGGAAAGAAGCACACAACATAGTAAACAACCAACACATGAACAAGGCATGATATGCGGGATGCGGTATGTGATGCATATGCATGATTTGGAAAGGAATGATTGAACCTTGCCTCAACTTGGAAATCCAAGAGTGCCACTGGAAGGAGGAGTTGATTTCGGTTGAAATCGATATAAAGATCGCCGGAATCGGACGCACGGTTTGGAAATGGCAAGCAAAACAAATATGGCACCGGTCTGCGATGAACAGCAAGTAGCCATCTAAATGCATCAAGTTAGTTATGCTACGTCACTCAAACATGGCAACAAAATACATGGCAGGGATCCACTCATGTTTACGAGCTCTATGCACTCACTAAAAAGCATGGCATGACACTCTAAGCATACACTCAGCAACAAGACATGGCATAGAAGCTATACATGGAAAGAACAACCTCATAGCATGCACGGATCAATAGCAACATCCTCGGCAAAATCGATAAACATGTCAACAATCTGCCAGGAACATTTTATAGCAAAAGTAGAGCCCGATTGACTCAAGCAAGGGTGCTCCATAATTGCAAACAAAGACATGGATGGATAGAGCACCACAATATTACCAAAACATCCTTACTGATCATCCTCAAAAGAGGCACGGATCACTAGTAAACAACATGAACATATGGCATAAAAGTAAGGACAGGGCAAGGACTTGGTGAAATTCTAAGTCCCTGAAATCAACATCATTGAGCAAGCTACTTTGCATGCTTGTGCTAGTCACCACAAAGATCACAAAAATACATGGGATACACCGCTGTACAGATGGCATGGCATACATCAAAACACATGTAGAGCTCAGGATCATAGCATGCACACATTAATCATGGAAAAAATGACAAAAGTGCATTTGCTGAAACAGATCTGACATAATCATCACATATCCCTCTTCCAACAGCATTTCGGGCATCAAGATGAGCTCAAATGAAAATGATGCAATGAGATGAAATAATGTCCTCGTCGAGGCGAACATTTCGATATGCTACACGCACGAATCGATGCTACAATGAGGGAGTTATGATGCGATGAAAATGCCAAACAATACTGGGGGAAAAAGGACTTGGAGATATATTACCCACCCAGATCTAGGGTTCTTGGCACGGATCTCGAGGTTGGCCGGATCCCTCGCCGGAGTTGGGCCGGAGACAGAGAAGAAGACGCCCGGGGAGGTGCAGTGTGCGGGATCCGGTGGAGGAGGTCGGCGGGAGGCCCTGGCAGGTGCGGCGGCGAGCTCCCGGGCACCGGGCAGGGGCGGCGGGCGCGATCACCGGCCGGTGCGGTCTGCCGGCGTCGAGGGGCGGCGAGCCCGGGCCAGATCAGATCCTGGCGCGGGGAGGCACGGTGGTGGCGGCGGAGCTCCGGCGGCGGCCGGCGGTGGATCCGGGGCGGCGACGTGGTGGCAGGGAGCACCGGCGATGCGGCCGGCGAAGTCCGGCGAAATCCCCGGCGAGCAGGCGCAGGCGACGGCGCAGTGAGGCACAGGCCGAACGGGTGGGCGGCGGCGGTGGCGCGGGCTCGCGCGGGCCCGATCCGGGTCCCGCGGGCCGCGCGGTGGAGGAGAGGGAGGCGGTGAGAGGTGGCGCGCCGCGGTTGGGCGAGGCGGTGGCGAGGCTGACGTGGCGCGATGCGATTCGCCAGAGTGAGGTGGTGTCTGGACATGTCCGGCGCGGTTGGACATGTCCGTCGGCGCGAGGAGGAAGACGCTAGGGTTTCGTCCGTGAACTTCGTGAGGGGAGCACATATTTATAGGTAGAGGGAGCTAGGAGAGTTCAAATGAGGTGCGGTTTTCGGCCACGCGATCGGGATCGAACGACCGAGATGATGGAGGAGGTTTAG
Source organism: Aegilops umbellulata (assembly GCA_032464435.1). Taxonomy (NCBI): domain Eukaryota; kingdom Viridiplantae; phylum Streptophyta; class Magnoliopsida; order Poales; family Poaceae; genus Aegilops; species Aegilops umbellulata. The sequence continues at coordinate 184,494,083 of CP136057.1, read as the reverse complement.
GTGGGTTTTGTGCCAGTTTGGAAGGGTGTTGGGCTGCAACACACACGAGGCCTTTTCGGTCCCTCGGTTAACCGTTGGAGTATCAAACGAAGTCCAAATGGTACGAAACTTGACAGGCGGTCTACCGGTAGTAAACCAAGGCCACATGAGAAGTATCAGTCTAATCCGAAAACGTTTAACACCCGCACACGAAAAGAGGTAGAAAGGGACACCGGATGACATAGGAGCGCCGGATTGCAAAACGGACAACGGCAAAAATGCTCGGATGCATGAGATGAACATGCATGCAAATGAAATGCACATGATGACATGATATGAAATGCAAGACACGCAAGCAATGACAAGGCAACAACATCGTATAACTGGAAGACACCTGGCACATCGGTCTTGGGGTGTTACAACACTCCACCACTACGAGAGGATCTCGTCCCGAGATCTAGAATGGCACCGGAGGGCCAACGGAAGAGAAAGAGGAGAGGTAAAGCTAAGTTGCTTCTTTGACAGATGAGTGAAAACATGAGTCTTGAGAGGTTGAACAAATTGCAAGAAAGAAGGCAACGAAAAAGAACAAGGTTGAAAGCACTCCGTTAAGAAAGGGGAAAAGAAAGAACCGATTCGGGTAGCATTTCGGTTGAAAAGATATGAAAGACCTGATAAAATGAAAGAGCTTGAGCAAAGGGATGCAATACTCCGGTTAAAGGATAAGCATTACAAGAACAAGATCTTGGCAAAAATGAGGTGATGGAACGACGAGAGCAACAACACAATGCCTCCGGATGAAGGAATCAAAGATAGATTGTCGGAACAAAAGAACGGAGAAGAAAAGACAACTTCTACCACGATTGAACTTGGAACGCATCCTTGCAGGAAAGGATTGCACGGGGTTGTTGGGCAATCAACAACGCAAAGGATAAGCTTGTAGTGGGCTTATGGAAAATATCTCGAGACTTGAGGTGAATTTCTGCCACCAAAGGAAACAATAGATTGGATTGATAAGAACAAGGAGACGAGAAACTTATTTCACCGGGAGGATAAATGAAGAACTAGGGTCATTTTTAAGCACCATAATTAGCAACAATCCTTCGGAAAAGCTTTAGGTGAAATATAACCCAAGATAATTCCAACGAAGAGGTTGATGGATTCAAAAATACCTCATTCTGAACAACATGTGAATCATGAAACATGAACTCAAATTATCAACAATGACATAATCCCATTTCCAATGAAACGGAAGAAAGAATTGAAATCCGGATTGCAAGATGAACAATGCTTGAGCTCCTTTGAAAAGAATCTCGATGAACACTCCAAGAAGGAATTAAATCCTTGAAGAACCACCATGTAGAGCCTCCATGAATAACTCCGGTAATAAAAGAATGATCAACCGAAAGGAAAGAGAAGTTGAAAACACAAGGTGAAGCCTTGCGATGATTTAGATGGATCCTCGGGATGATATAATTGAGAGATCTTGGAACTGCGGGAAGAGAAGATGAAACAATTGAAACCGAGAATTTGGTGAGCCTCCGGAATAAGGAATTAATCACTTGGGTGAAACAAGAGTAGAATTATGTTATGCGTATCCTTCACAAATTAAATTGATGACAAGCAACGGATTGCAAACAACTTATTCTCGTTGGAAGGATTAAGAGAGATATGGCGCAAACTTGAGAAAGTCTTCAACGATCCACCAGTAGAATTTGAAAATCACGAATGCATTGATATGATACACGAAGGAAGAAAACTCTTGAACGAACTACCGTAAGAATTAAAAACGATTGAAGAAAAGATAAGGAAGCACCAAGAAGAATTGTGAAATGAACGGAGATACTTGAGAGAATTTGCTATAAGAGAACGAAGAGATCGCGGGCTGATTAGAGAATATATGAATGATGCATCGGTATGATTTCGAGAGTGAGAGCTGAAAGCTGAGAATGAATAATTCTAAGATGACGGGCTCCGGAGAATCGAACTGAAAAGACTGCTGAATTGCTCCGGATGGGTGAAAAGAATTCTCATGATCAAAACAATTATGAGAGGATGACATCCATCTAGAACCATGAAACTTAAAGAGGATGGGACAAGATTGAGAGAAAAATCTTCTTCGGTCTTCAAATGCAGAGAATGACGATGAGGAACACCGCCATGAATTGTTGAGGCACTCCGGAATGAAGAATAGAAAGGTTTAACCAACGATGAAAAGAATTTGAAAGATCTTGGAGAAAGACATTTGACTGATGAAAATTCATTCTTACATCAAACTTCGAAAGGAAATTTGAGGATAGCTCCTGGAAAAATTAGAAGAGTCAGGTAAGATCCTGGGAAAAGACCTCTGGGTTAGGGCCCACTCAGAAGATACACCGTTGAATGATTGCTTGAAAGAGAGATTGTGCTGGTTGGATTAAATGTCTTGAATGAGATACCAATCTCGAAAGAGCTTGAACGAATGCAGAGTGGAAACGCGAATCTTCGAGATATCTTGAGCACTCCGGAACAATTGAATAGCGAGAAATGAATGAATATGAGGTGCACTGACATGATAAAACTTTTGAAACGAGGAAAAGATAACACCAAAAGCTTGAATTGAATCCACCGAAGAAGAAAAGAGAATGAAGAATAATGAACTAGTAGAGCATCTTCAAGAGAACCACCGAGTAAAAGATTGACGGAAAAGAATGGAGAGACTTCTCATCAATAACAAGATAATTGATTCAGAAATCCAAATCCTTGAAGGAAAAGAGTGGGAGGGTGGGAAAACAAAGACAACTTGGGATGGAATAAATTAGCACCATTGAGAAGAACTGATAATTGATCTTGCGGATGTTGAAAAAGATCATAACCTGTTGAAGAGAAACATGCCGGTTGAAAAGGATTGACAGACAATCTCGATGATCAAGAAGGATTAGTACTCTCAAAGAAATATGAGAACACCGCTTAGACAAGGTATGGAATCAACATTTGACTTCGAAGCAACCCAAATAACACAACTCAAAACAAACAAAGGATTGGCTCGCAGAATAAGCCGGAAATACCCGCGTGATCCTAAATTTTTTTAGTGAAATTTAAGAAGAGAAGATAAAAAACTCTACGTCAGGATGCCTCACCAGAGCGACGAAGGGACTAAGGAGTAAAAAGAATTCCTAACTCTCCGATATATATAATTCCTAAGTGACTCAAAACATTTTTCTAGACTCAACAACGCCAACGATTCGATCAAGCAGGGGGCTCCTAAGGTCTGGGAAGGCTCTGATTACCAACTTGTAACACCCTCGACGCGGCTATATCTCCCACGTGTCGAAGCATGACTTAGAGGCATAACCGCATTGAAAGCAATGTCGCAAGTGAGGTAATCTTCACACAACCCATGTAAACATAAGGGAAAGAGATACATAGTTGGCTTACAATCGCCACTTCAGACAATACATGAATAAGGCATTACAACATCCTAATACAATCAATGTACGACTACAGAACCAAACTAAAACAAGGCTACCCCAAATGCTACACAGATCCCTGATCGACCCCAACTGGGCTTCACTACTGATCAACTAGAACGAAACAACACAAAGGACAAGATCTTCATCGAGCTCCTCCTTGAGCTTGGTTGCGTCATTTGCACGGTTCAACGGCACCTGCAAACGGGTTATGGAAGTATCTGTGAGTCACGGGGACTCAGCAATCTCACACCCTCGCGATCAAGACTATTTAAGCTTATAGGTAGGGTAAAAGTTATGAGGTGGAGCTGCAGCAAGCGACTAGCATATATGGTGGCTAACATACGCAAATGAGAGCGAGAAGAGAAGGCAAAAGCACGGTGGATGAACTATGATCAAGAAGTGATCCTAGAACAACCTACGTCAAGCATAACTCCAACACCATGTTCACTTCCCGGACTCCGCCGAGAAGAGACCATCATGGCTACACACGCGGTTGATGTATTTTAATTAAGGTCAACTTCAGGTTTTCTACAACCGGACATTAACAAATTCCCATCTGCCCATAACCGCGGGCACGGCTTTCGAAAGTTCAAATCCCTGCAGGGGTGTCCCAACTTAGGCCATCACAAGCTCTCACGGTCAACAAAGGATATTCCTTCTAGCGGGAAGCCCCGACCAGACTCGAAATCCGGGTTACAAGACATTTTGACAAGGTAAAACAAGACCAGCAAGACCACCCGCTGTGCCGACAAATCCCGATAGGAGCTGCACATATCTCGTTCTCAGGGCCCACCGGATAAGCTAAGCGTACGTGAGCCAACGTAACCCAAGTTGCCAAGGGACGTCCCCGAACGATGCTCTGGGTTGGACCAACACTTAGAGAAGCACTGGCCCGGGGGACTAAACTAAAGATGACCCTTGAGCCGGCAACTAAAGGGAAAGAAAAGGCTAGGTGGCAAATGGTAAAACCAATGTTGGGCCTTGCTGGAGGAGTTTTATTCAAGGCGAACTGTCAAGGGGTTCCCATTATAACCCAACCGCGTAAGGAACGCAAAATCGGGAACATAACACCGATATGACGGAAACTAGGGCGGCAAGAGTGGAACTAAAAACCAGGCATAAGGCCGAGCCTTCCACCCTTTACCAAGTATATAGATGCATTAGTTAAATAAGAGATATTGTGATATCCCAACAAATATTCATGTTCCAACAAGGAACAACATTCATCTTCACCTGCAACTAACAACGCTATAAGAGGGGCTGAGCAAAGCGGTACTTTGTGGCACCTGATAAATCAAATAGCCCATTAGGTGTAGTTGCAATATCACCTGGCCCACAAAATACCCCAACTCTAGTTATGATGCGGTGTACTGTACAAAACGTTCTTATATTATGGGACGGAGGGAGTAGCTGTTAATGTAAGTATAGTGATACACCACGTTCAGTCCTTACAAGAGGACTGCAGAGCTAAACCTCTTCAAAAGCACTGGGTTGATTCTAAATTTATGTAAGAGACCATACGGATCTTATAATGTCCAAATGGACGATTATGAGGCTAACATGTGCAGCGATGCTACATAATCAAACATCTATGAAATTAAGTATGGTCATACAGGGCAAGAGTTACTCACAAGAGCAATGCAGTGTGCAATATAGTTGCGAGATTCTGTGGTCCCTTGAGAATGAATGTTCTTCTGCTAACAGTTTTCGTACAAGTGAGACATTAAGGCAAACGCAGAAACATAGTTCAAATTGTGATGTGATATCATAGACAGTACCTTACGCTGCAGCCGAGACCAATGCGTAACAAGATTATTCCAGTCACCGTCGGATAAATGTAGCACCGGAGACTTTACAGAAATTTCATTCAGAGGCTTGCCATCGAAGTGCGCTTGCCTCAGGTAGGAACGATACTTCATCAACGAGTGCTTGAAAAGCGCAACCAACCCTTGCTCGTCATCACAATCCAGTTTGCGCCTTGCCTATTTAAAAGAATGAAATCTTGTGTCTTCTGTCAGTAGAAACATATGCAGTAATGACCATGAATAACATTAGTACATTACTTACGCGTAAGTTGCGGAGGAAGACTGGAAATTGTTTTGTGTCTGCGGTATAATCTTTACATGAAGGAAAGATGTGCACAAAGTTCCTGACAACAACATAAGCTTCGTCTTCTAAACTGGGAAGAAATGGAACAGGGGTCCTATTTGCTGCAATTGGGGCTCTCTCTGGTTCGAAAAGGGATTTGGCAACTGGATTTGGTGTACTCTTTGCTGGAATGGGGGTTTTGCGTCGTACAGCTAGTGCTATGTCAACTGGCATAATCATACTGTTTGCTGCAGTTGGGGTCTGCTGAGTTGGGGCATCAGAAATGGTCTGTGTAGTAGGGCTAGAGTCTACTAGAGTTGGGGTATTTTGTGGGCCAGGTGATATTGCAACTACACCTAATGGGCTATTTGATTTATCAGGTGCCACTACCTTTTCCAAATACTTTGCTTGTGCTCCTCCACGATCACCAATCGCCCTCTTCCTTTTGAACGTCTGATACACAAGAACATCATTTGAATGGATAAATATGGGATGATGACAGATGGAATATGTACTGAAAATGGATAGGCAGGGCATATTCACATACACGATGTAACGCCCTCGATGCGGCTATATCTCCCACGTGTCGAAGCACGACTTAGAGGCATAATCGCATTGAAAGCAATGTCGCAAGTGAGGTAATCTTCACACAACCCATGTAATACATAACGGAAAGAGATACATAGTTGGCTTACAATCGCCACTTCACACAATACATGAATAATGCATTACAACATCCTAATACAGTCAAGGTCCGACTACGGAACCAAACTAAAAGAAGGCTACCCCAAATGCTACACAGATCCCCGATCGACCCCAACTAGGCTCCACTACTGATCAACTAGAACGAAACAACACAAAGGACAAGATCTTCATCGAGCTCCTCCTTGAGCTTGGTTGCGTCATCTGCACGGTTCAACGGCACCTGCAAACTGGTTGTGGAAGTATCTGTGAGTCACGGGGACTCAGCAATCTCACACCCTCGCGATCAAGACTATTTAAGCTTATAGGTAGGGTAAAAGGTATGAGGTGGAGCTGCAGAAAGCGACTAGCATATATGGTGGCTAACATACGCAAATGAGAGCGAGAAGAGAAGGAAAAAGCACGGTCGATGAACTATGATCAAGAAGTGATCCTAGAACAACCTACGTCAAGCATAACTCCAACACCGTGTTCACTTCCCGGACTCCGCCGAGAAGAGACCATCACGGCTACACACGCGGTTGATGTTTTTTAATTAAGGTCAACTTCAGGTTTTCTACAACCGGACATTAACAAATTCCCATCTGCCCATAACCACGGGCACGGCTTTTGAAAGTTCAAATCCCTGCAGGGGTGTCCCAACTTAGCCCATCACAAGCTCTCACAGTCAACGAAGGATATTCCTTCTAGCGGGAAGCCCCGATCAGACTCGGAATCCCGGTTACAAGACATTTCGACAAGGTAAAACAAGACCAGCAAGACCACCCGCTGTGCCGACAAATCCCGATAGGAGCTGCACATATCTCGTTCTCAGGGCACACCGGATAAGCTAAGCGTACGGGAGCCAACGTAACCCAAGTTGCCAAGGGATGGCCCCGCACGGTGCTCTGGGTTGGACCAACACTTAGAGAAGCACTAGCCCGGGGGTTTAAAATAAAGATGACCCTTGAGCCGGCCGACTCAAGGGAAAGAAAAGGCTAGGTGGCAAATGGTAAAACCAATGTTGGGCCTTGCTGGAGGAGTTTTATTCAAGGCGAAGTGTCAAGGTGTTCCCATTATAACCCAACCGCGTAAGGAACGCAAAATCCAGGAACATAACACCGATATGACGGAAACTAGGGCGGGAAGAGTGGAACAAAACACCAGGCATAAGGACGATCCTTCCACCCTTTACCAAGTATATAGATGCATTAATTAAATAAGAGATATTGTGATATCCCAACAAATATTCATGTTCCAACAAGGAACAACCTTCCTCTTCACCTGCAACTAACAACGCTATAAGAGGGGCTGAGCAAAGCAGTAACATAGCCAAACAACGGTTTGCTAGGACAAGGTGGTTAGAGGCTTGGCTTAACAATATGGGAGGCATGAAAAAGCAAGTGGTAGGTATCTCAACATAGGCATAGCAAAAGAGCGAGCAATCTAGCGAGCAAAGATAGAAGTGATTTCGAGGGTATGGTCATCTTGCCTGAAATCCCGCAAGGAAGAAGAACGAGTCCATGAAGAAGACAAACGGACGTAGCCGAATGGGTCCTCACAAACGTGACGTTATCAGAACCAACCCGAAGAAGCAACACCGGAAAGAAGCACACAACATAGTAAATAGCCAACACATGAACAAGGCATGATATGCGGGATGCGGTATGTGATGCATATGCATGATTTGGAAAGGAATGATTGAACCTGGAATCAACTTGGAAATCCAAGAGTGCCACTGGAAGGAGGAGTCGATTTCAATTGAAATCGATATAAAGATCGCCCGAATCGGATGCACGGTTTGGAAATGGCAAGCAAAACAAATATGGCACCGGTCTGCGATAAACAGCAAGTAGCCATATAAATGCATCAAGTTAATTATGATACAGCACTCAAACATGGCAAAAAATACATGGTAGGGATCCACTCATGATGCTTGACAAAAGATGAACATTGAGCTACGGCTAATTCACTCATTAACAGGTTCAAACAAGCATGTCAAAAGAGAAAAAGATAACAGGTTCCAGACTTGGAGAAATAACAAGTCAGGAATTTATCATCAGGAAGCATAGTTTAGAGCATGATAACTACATGCTACAGGAACATATCATGGCAAAGCAAGGCATGGCATGAAGCTACTCAAATCATATAACAAGAGTCCCTTAGTGACCATGAGACAAAAGGGATCAGAGAATACAATTGCAAGCATGTGAACATAGCAAAAACATAAACAGATTCAGACAGTGAAAAACTGGAGCATGGCAAAACAGATATCAAGTAGGCATGTTTACGAGCTCGATCCACTCACTACAAAGCATGGCATGACAATCTAATCATACACCCAGCACGAAGACATGGCATCGAAGCTATACATGGCAAGAACAACATCATAGCATGCACGGATCAGTAGCAACATCCTCGGCAAAATCGATAATCATGTCAACAATCTGCCAGGAACATTTTATAGCAAAAGTAGAGCCTGATTGACTCAAGTTAGGATGCTCCATAATTGCAAAGAAAGACATGGATGGATACAGCACCACAATATTACAAAAAGATCCTTACTGATCATCCTCAAAAGAGGCACCGATCACTAGTAAATAACATGAACATATGGCATAAAAGTAAGGATAGGGCAAGGACTTGGTGAAATTCTAAGTCCCTGAAATCAACATCATTGAGTAAGCTACTTTGCATGCTTGTGCTAGTCACCACAAAGATCACAAAAATACATGGGATACACGCTTTAAAGATGGCATGGCATACATCAAAACACATGTAGAGCTCAGGAACATAGCATGCACACATTAATCATGGCAACAATGACAAAAGTGCATTTGCTGAAACAGATCTGACATAATCATCACATAGCCCTCTTCCAACAGCATTTCGGGAATTAACATGAGCTCAAATGAAAATTATGCAATGAGAAGGAATAATGTACTCGTCGAGGCGACCATTTTGATATGCTACACGCTCGAATCGAAGCTACGATGAGGGAGTTATGATGCGATGAAAATGCCAAAAAATACTGGGGGGAAAAGGACTTGGAGATATTTTACCCACCCAGATCTAGGGTTCTTGGCACGGATCTCGAGGTTGGCCGGATCCCTCGCCGGAGTTGGGCCGGAGACAGAGAAGAAGACACCTGGGGAGGTGCAAGGTGCGGGATCCGGCGGAGGAGGTCGGCGGGAGACCCTGGCAGGTGCGACGGCGAGCTCCCGGGCATCGTGCAAGGGCGGCGGGCGCGATCGCCGGCCGGTGCGGTCTGCCGGCGTCGAGGGGCGGCAAGCCCGGGCCGCATCAGATCCTGGCGTGGGGAGGCGCGGTGCTGGCGTCGGAGCTCCTGTGGCGGCCGGCGGTGGATCCGGGGCGGCGACGTGGTGGAAGGGAGCACCGGCGATGCGGCCGGCGAAGTCCGGCAAAATCCCTGGCGAGTAGGCGCGGGCGACGGCGCGCTGAGGCGCGGGTCCGATCTGGGTCCCGCGGGCTGCGCGATGGAGGAGAGGGAGGCGGTGACAAGTGGCGCGCCGCGGTTGGGCGAGGCGTCGGCGAGGTTGGCATGGCGCGATGCAATTCGCCGGAGTGAGGTGGCGGCTGGACATGTACAATGCGGTTGGACATGTCCGGCGGCGCGAGGAGGAAGACGCTAGGGTTTCGTTCGCGAATTTCGGGAGAGGAGCACATATTTATAGGTAGAGGGAGCTAGGAGAGTTCAAATGAGGTGCGGTTTTCGGCCACACGATCGTGATCGAACGACCGAGATGATGGAGGAGGTTTAGGTGGGTTTTGGGCCAGTTTGGAAGGGTGTTGGGCTGCAACACACACGAGGCCTTTTCGGTCCCTCGGTTAACCGTTGGAGTTGAAGGAAATATGCCCTAGAGGCAATAATAAAGTTATTATTTATTTACTTATATCATGATAAATGTTTATTATTCATGCTAGAATTGTATTAACCGGAAACATAATACATGTGTGAATACATAGACAAACAGAGTGTCACTAGTATGCCTCTACTTGACTAGCTCGTTAATCAAAGATGCTTAAGTTTCCTAGCCATAGACATGAGTTGTCATTTGATTAACGGGATCACATCATAGGAGAATGATGTGATTGACATGACCCATTTCGTTAGCTTAGCACTCGATCGTTTAGTGTGTTGCTATTGCTTTCTTCATGACTTATACATGTTCCTATGACTATGAGATTATGCAACTCCCGTTTACCGGAGGAACACTTTGTGTGCTACCAAACGTCACAACGTAAATGGGTGATTATAAATGAGCTCTACAGGTGTCTCCAAAGGTAGATGTTGGGTTGGCGTATTTCGAGATTAGGATTTGTCACTCCGATTGTCGGAGAGGTATCTCTGGGCCCTCTCGGTAATGCACATCACATAAGCCTTGCAAGCATTGCAACTAATGAGTTAGTTACGAGATGATGTATTACGGAGCGAGTAAAGAGACTTGCCGGTAAGGAGATTGAACTAGGTATTAAGATACTGACGACCGAATCTCGGGCAAGTAACATACCGATGACAAAGGGAACAACGTATGTTGTTATGCGGTCTGACCGATAAAGATCTTCGTAGAATATGTAGGAACCAATATGGACATCCAGGTCCCGCTAATGGTTATTAACCGGAGACGTGTCTCGGTCATGTCTACATTGTTCTCGAACCGTAGGGTCCGCACGCTTAAGGTTTCGATGACAGTTATATTATGAGTTTATGAGTTTTGATGTACCGAAGGAGTTCGGAGTCCCGAATGAGATCGGGGACATGACGAGGAGTCTCGAAATGGTCGAGACGTAAAGATCGATATATTGGATGACTATATTCGGACATCGGAAAGGTTCTGAGTGATTCGGGTATTTTCGGAGGTACCGAGGAGTTACGGGAATACGAGGAAGAAGCAATGGGCCTTGATGGGCCTTAGTGGGAAGGACCAGGAGGTGGCGCGCGCCCCTCCCAAGCCCAGTCCGAATTGGACAAGGGGTTTGGGGCACGGCCCCTCTCTCCCTTCCTTCCCCTCTTCCCCCCTTTCCCCCTTTCTCCTAGTTGGACTAGGAAAGAAGGAAACTTACTCCAACCAGGAGTAGGAATCCTACTCCAGGCGCACCCCTTGGGGGCCGGCCGCACCTCCCCCTCCCTCCTTTATATACGGGGGCAGGGGGCACCCTAGAAGACACAAGTTGATCTTCGTGATCGTTCCTTAGCCGTGTGCGGTGCCCCCCTCCACGATATTACACCTCGGTCATATTGTAGCAGTGCTTAGGCGAAGCCCTGCGACGGTTGAACATCAAAATCGTCACCACGCCGTTGTGCTGACGGAACTCCTCCCCGAAGCTTTGCTGGATCGAAGCCCGGGGAGCGTCATCGAGCTGAACGTGTGCCAAGAACTCGGAGGTGCCGGAGTAACGGTGCTTGGATCGGTTGGACCGGGAAGACGTACGACTACTTCCTCTACGTTGCGTCAACGCTTCCGCTTCGGTCTACGAGGGTACGTAGACAACACTCTCCCCTCTCATTGCTATGCATCACCATGATCTTGCGTGTGCGTAGGAAATTTTTTGAAATTACTACGTTCCCCAACATTGGCATCCGAGCCTAGGTTTTTATGGTTTGATGTTATTTGCACGTGTAGAACACAAGTGAATTGTGGGCGATATAAGTCATACTGCCTACCAGCATGTCATACTTTGGTTCGGCGATATTGTTGGATGAAGCGGCCCGGACCGACATTACGCGTACGCTTACGCGAGACTGGTTCTACCGCCGTGCTTTGCACACAGGTGGCTGGCGGGTGTCAATTTCTCCAACTTTAGTTGAACCGAGTGTGGCTACGCCCGGTCCTTGCGATGGTTAAAACGGCATCAACTTGACAAACTATCGTTGTGGTTTTGATGCGTAGGTGAGACTGGTTCTTGCTTAAGCCCGTAGCAGCCACGTAAAAGTTGCAACAAACAAAGTAGAGGACGTCTAACTTGTTTTTGCAGGGCATGTTGTGATGTGATATGGTCAAGGCATGATGCTAAATTTTATTGTATGAGATGATCATGTTTTGTAACTGAGTTATCGGGAATTGGCAGGAGCCATATGGTTGTCGCTTTATTGTATGCAATGCAATCGCCCTGTAATGCTTTACTTTATCACTAAGCGGTAGCGATAGTCGTAGAAGCATAAGATTGGCGAGACAACAACGATGCTACGATGGAGATCAAGGTGTCGCGCCGGTGACGATGGTGATCATGACGGTGCTTCGAAGATGGAGATCACAAGCACAAGATGATGATGGCCATATCATATCACCTATATTGATTGCATGTGATGTTTATATTTTTATGCATCTTATATTGTTTTGATTGACGGTAGCATTATAAGATGATCTCTCACTTAATTATCAAGAAGTGTTCTCCCTGAGTTTGCACCGTTGTGAAAGTTCTTCGTGCTGAGACACCACGTGATGATCGGGTGTGATAGGCTCTACGTTCAAATACAACGGGTGCAAAACAGTTGCACACGCGGAATACTCAGGTTATACTTGACGAGCCAAGCATATACAGATATGGCCTCGGAACACGGAGACCGAAAGGTCGAGCGTGAATCATATAGTAGATATGATCAACATAGTGATGTTCACCATTGAAACTACTCCATCTCACGTGATGATAGGACGTGGTTTAGTTGATGTGGATCACGTGATCACTTAGAAGATTAGAGGGATGTCTATCTAAGTGGGAATTCTTAAGTAATATGATTAATTGAACTTTAATTTATCATGAACTTAGTCCTGGTAGTATAAGCATATCTATGTTGTAGATCCATAGCTCGCATTGTTGCTTTCATGTGTTTATTTTGATATGTTCCTAGAGAAAATTGTGTTGAAAAGATGTTAGTGACAATGATGCGGATTGGATCCGTGATCTGAGGTTTATCCTCATTGCTGCACAGAAGAATTATATCCTTGATGCACCGCTAGGTGACAGGCCTATTGCAGGAGCAGATGCAGACGTTATGAATGTTTGGCTAGCTCAATATGATGACTACTTGATAGTTTAGTGCACCATGCTTAACAGCTTAGAATCGGGACTTCAAAGACGTTTTGAACGTCATGGACCATATGAGATGTTCCAGGACTTGAAGTTAATATTTCAAGCAAATACCCGAGTTGAGAGATATGAAGTATCCAACAAGTTCTATAGCTAAAAGATGGAGGAGAATCGCTCAATAAGTGAGCATGTGCTCAGATTGTCTGGGTACCACAATCGCTTGAATCAAGTGGGAGTTAATCTTCCAGATAAAATAGTGATAGACAGAATTCTCTAGTCACCATCACCAAGTTAGTAGAACTTTGTGATGAACTATAATATGCAAGGGATGACGAAAGTAATTCCCAAGCTCTTCGTGATGCTGAAATCGACGAAGGTAGAAATCAAGAAAAACATCAAGTGTTGATGGTTAACAAGACCACTAGTTTCAAGAAAAGGGCAAAGGGAAGAAAGGGAACTTCAAGAAGAACGGCAAGGAAGTTGCTGCTCAAGTGAAGAAGCCCAAGTCTGGACCTAAGCCTGAGACTGAGTGCTTCTACTGCAAAGGGACTGGTCACTAGAAGCGGAACTACCCCAAGTAATTGGTGGATAAGAAGGACGGCAAAGTGAACAAAGGTATATTGGATATACAAGTTACTGATGTGTACTTTGCTAGTGTTTATAGCAACCCCTCGGTATTTGATACTGGTTCAGTTGCTAAGAGTAGTAACTCGAAACAGGAGTTGCAGAATAAACAGAGACTAGTTAAGGGTGAAGTGACGATAAGAGTTGGAAGTGGTTCCAAGATTGATATAATCATCATCGTACACTCCCTATACTTTCGAGATTAGTGTTGAACCTAAATAAGTGTTATTTGGTGTTTGCGTTGAGCATGAATATGATTTGATCATGTTTATTGCAATACGGTTATTCATTTAAGTAAGAGAATAAATTGTTGTTCTGTTTACATGAATAAAACCTTATATGGTTACACACCTAATGAAAATGGTTCATTGGATCTCGATCGTAGTGATACACATATTCATAATATTGAAGCCAAAAGATGCAAAGTTAATAATGATAGTGCAACTTATTTGTGGCACTGCCGTTTAAGTCATATTGGTGTAAAGCGCATGAAGAAACTCCATGCTAATGGGATTTTGGAATCACTTGATTATGAATCACTTGATGCTTGCGAACCATGTCTCTTGGGCAAGATGACTAAAACGCCGTTCTCCGGAACAATGAGCAAGCAACAGATTTGTTGGAAATCATACATACTGATGTATGTAGTCCGATGAATATTAAAGCTCGCGACAAGTATCATTATTTTCTAACCTTCACAGATAATTTAAGCAGATATGAGTATATCTACTTAATGAAATAAGAAGTCTGAAACATTTGAAAAGTTCATATAATTTCAGAGTGAAGTGGAAAATCATCGTAACAAGAAAGTAAAGTTTCTACGATCTGATCGTGGAGAAGAGTATTTGAGTTACGAGTTTGGTCTTCAGTTAAAACAATGTGAAATAGTTTCACTACTCACGCCACCTGGAACACCACAGCATAATGGTGTGTCCGAACGTCATAACCGTACTTTATTGGATATAGTGCAATCTATGATGTTCCTTACAGATTTACCAACATCGTTTTGGGGTTATGCATTAAAGACAGCTGCATTCACATTAAAAAGGGCACCATCTAAGTCCGTTGAGACGACACAATCTGAACTGTGGTTTGGCAAGAAACCAAAGTTGCCGTTTCTTAAAGTTTGGGGTTGTGATGCTTATATGAAAAAGTTTCATCCTGATAAGCTCAAACCAAAATCGGAGAAATATGTCTTCATAGGATACCCAAAGGAGACTGTTGGGTACACCTTCTATCACAGATCCGAAGGCAAGACATTCGTTGCTAAGAATGGATCCTTTCTAGAGAAGGAGTTTCTCTCGAAAGAAGTGAGTGGGAGGAAAGTAGAAAACTTGATAAGGTAATTGTACCTTCTCCCTTATTGGAAAGTAGTTCATCACAGAAATCTGTTCCTGTGACTACTACACCAATTAGTGAGGAAGATAATGATGATGATCATGTAACTTCGGATCAAGTTACTACCGAACCTCGTCGGTCAACCAGAGTGAGATCCGCACTAGAGTGGTACGGTAATCCTATTCTGGAGGTCATGTTACTTGACCATGACGAACCTACGAACTATGAGGAAGCGATGATGAGCCTAGATTCCGCGAAATGGTTTGAGGCCATGAAATCTGAGATATGATCCATGTATGAGAACAAAGTATGGACTTTGATGGATTTGCCCGATGATCGGTAAGCCATAGAAAATAAATGGATCTTCAAGATGAAGACGGACGCTGATAGTAGTGTTGCTATCTACAAAGCTAGAGTTGTCACAAAAGGTTTTCGACAAGTTCAAGGTGTTGACTACGATGAGAGTTTCTCACTCGTATCTATGCTTAAGTCTGTCCGAATCATGTTAGCAATTGCCGCATTTTATGAAATCTGGCAAATGGATAAACAAAACTGCATTCCTCAATGGATTTATTGAAGAAGAGTTGTATACGATGCAACTAGAAAGGTTTTGTCGATCCTAAAGGTGTTAACAAAATATGCAAGCTCCAGCGATCCATCTATGGACTGGTGCAAGCATCTCGGAGTTGGAATATACGCTTTGATAAGATGATCAAAGCATATAGTTTTATACAGACTTGCGGTGAAGCCTGTATTTACAAGAAAGTGAGTGGGAGCACTACAACATTTCTGATAAGTATATGTAAATGACATATTGTTCATCGAAAATAATGTAGAATTATTCTGCAAAGCATAAAGGAGTATTTGAAAGGAGTTTTTCGAATAAGGACCTCGGTGAAGCTGCTTACATATTGAGCATCAAGATCTATAGAGATAGATCAAAACGCTTGATAAGTTTTTTCAATGAGTACATACCTTGACAAAGATTTTGAAGTAGTTCAAAATGGAACAGTCAAAGAAAGAGTTCTTGTCTGTGTTACAAGGTGTGAAATTGAGTAAGACTCAAAGCTCGACCACGGCAGAAGATAGAAAGAGAATGAAAGTCATTCCCTATGCCTCAGCCATAGTTTCTATAAAGTATGCCATGCTATGTACCAGATCTATTGTATACCCTACACTGATTTTGGCAAGGGAGTACAATAATGATCTAGGAGTAGATCACTGGACAGCGGTCAAAATTATCCTTAGTGGAATAAGGATATGTTTCTCGATTATGGACGTGACAAAAAGGTTCATCGTAAAAGGTTACGTCGATGCAAGTTTTGACACTAATCTAGATGACTCTAAGTCTCAATCTAGATACATATTGAAAGTGGCAGCAATTAACTAGAGTAGCTCCGAGCAGAGTATTGTTGACATAGAAATTTGCAAAATACATACGGATCTGAATGTGGCAGACCCGTTGACTAAATTTCTCTCACAAGCAAAACATGATCACACCTTAGTACTCTCTGGGTGTTAATCACATAGCGATGTGAACTAGATTATTGACTCTAGTAAACCCTTTGGGTGTTGATCACATATCGATGTGAACTATGGGTGTTAATCACATGGTGATGTAAACTATTGCTGTTAAATCACATGGCGATGTGAACTAGATTATTGACTCTAGTGCAAGTGGGAGACTGAAGGAAATATGCCCTAGAGGCAATAATAAAGTTATTATTTATTTCCTTATATCATGATAGATGTTTATTATTCATGCTAGAATTGTATTAACCGGAAACATAATACATGTGTGAATACATAGACAAACAGAGTGTCACTAGTATGCCTCTACTTGACTAGCTCGTTAATCAAAGATGCTTAAGTTTCCTAGCCATAGACATGAGTTGTCATTTGATTAACGGGATCACATCATTAGGAGAATGATGTGATTGACATGACCCATTTCGTTAGCTTAGCACTCGATCGTTTAGTGTGTTGCTATTGCTTTCTTCATGACTTATACATGTTCCTATGACTATGAGATTATCCAACTCCCGTTTACCGGAGGAACACTTTGTGTGCTACCAAACGTCACAACGTAAATGGGTGATTATAAATGAGCTCTACAGGTGTCTCCAAAGGTAGATGTTGGGTTGGCGTATTTCGAGATTAGGATTTGTCACTCCGATTGTCGGAGAGGTATCTCTGGGCCCTCTCGGTAATGCACATCACATAAGCCTTGCAAGCATTGCAACTAATGAGTTAGTTGTGAGATGATGTATTACGGAACGAGTAAAGAGACTTGCCGGTAAGGGGATTGAACTAGGTATTAAGATACTGACGACCGAATCTCGGGCAAGTAACATACCGATGACAAAGGAAACAACGTATGTTGTTATGCGGTCTGACTGATAAAGATCTTCGTAGAATATGTAGGAACCAATATGGGCATCCAGGTCCCGCTATTGGTTATTCGCCGGAGACGTGTCTCGGTCATGTCTACATTGTTCTCGAACCGTAGGGTCCGCACGCTTAAGGTTTCGATGACAGTTATATTACGAGTTTATGAGTTTTGATGTACCGAAGGAGTTCGGAGTCTCGGATGAGATCGGTGACATGACGAGGAGTCTCGAAATGGTCGAGACGTAAAGATCGATATATTGGACGACTATATTCGGACATCGGAAAGGTTCTGAGTGATTCGGGTATTTTCGGAGGTACCGGGGAGTTACGGGAATACGAGGAAGAAGCAATGGGCCTTGATGGGCCTTAGTGGGAAGGACCAGGATGTGGCGCGCGCCCCTCCCAAGCCCAGTCCGAATTGGACAAGGGGTTTGGGGCGCGGCCCCTCTCTCCCTTCCTTCCCCTCTTCCCCCCTTTCCCCCTTTCTCCTAGTTGGACTAGGAAAGAAGGAAACCTACTCCAACTAGGAGTCGGAATCCTACTCCAGGCGCACCCCTTGGGGGCCGGCCGCACCTCCCCCTCCCTCCTTTATATACGGGGGCAGGGGGGCACCCTAGAACACACAAGTTGATCTTCGTGATCGTTCCTTAGCCGTGTGCGGTGCCCCCCTCCACGATATTACACCTCGGTCATATTGTAGCGGTGCTTAGGCGAAGCCCTGCGACGGTTGAACATCAAGATCGTCACCACGCCGTCGTGCTGACGGAACTCCTCCCCGAAACTTTGCTGGATCGGAGCCCGGGGAGCGTCATCGAGCTGAACGTGTGCCAAGAACTCGGAGGTGCCGGAGTAACGGTGCTTCGATCGGTTGGACCAGGAAGACGTACGACTACTTCCTCTACGTTGCGTCAACGCTTCCGCTTCGGTCTACGAGGGTACGTAGACAACACTCTCCCCTCTCGTTGCTATGCATCACCATGATCTTGCGTGTGCGTAGGAAATTTTTTGAAATTACAACGTTCCCCTACAGGAGTATCGAACGAAGTCCAAATAGTACGAAACTTGACAGGCGGTCTACTGGTAGTAAACCAAGGCCGCATGACAAGTATCTGTCCAATCCGAAAACGTTTAACACCCGCACATGAAAAGAGGTAGAAAGGGACACCGGATGACATAGGAGCGCCGGATTGCAAAACGGACAACGGGGAAAATGCTCGGATGCATGAGACGAACATGCATGCAAATGAAATGCACATGATGACATGATATGAAATGCAAGACACACAAGCAATGACCAGGCAACAATAGCGTATAACTGGAAGACACATGGCACATCCGTCTCGGGGTGTTACACATGATGTGTAAACTAAGCTAATGGCAGTTCAACAAAGTAGAAGCAATGCAAAGCATCAGTTGCAAGATATGTGCGAGCAATGTAACCTTGAAAAGTTAGAGCAAGTACCTTGATGGGTGAATAAGATAGGGCATCTTCCTCTGACTCCTCCACTAGGGAGCTACATTGACTTAGGTCTCCCTCTAGCTCAGAATCACTGTTAGGATCATATTCTAAGCATGAATCTGTAGGTGGAGAGTGTTTGCATTGCATTGCATCCAGACTTGATTTCAGTCCCCTTAATGCCAAGTTTGACAGCCATGGCATTGTTCTGCTTTATTCTTTTCATGCGCGCAAGCTCATAATCATTATGATGCTGTTCAGAATCTGAGATTCATGAAAACATAAAAAGTAGTCACATTATCTATGGAATGCATTGCGGTTTCAACTCGGAGAGTGTCTCCCTATAAACCCCAACATATGCAATGTTCACCTCCCCAACCGTGCTGACCAGACCACACACAGAGATACACACCCGAGCGGCGAACATGCATTTTCGAAACTAATTTAGGAACATTTAGCTGACCAATTAAACAACTCTGTTTTAATAATATCATATTCGTATTTGAACAACTAAGCTTGTTTAGCTTGATGGGTGGAGTAGTGTTATTATGAAACGAAGCACGTATTCTGATCGTATAGTGATCATAAAAGGGGGAAACTCTAAGCATATACTTTTTAGCAAAAGAGGGTTTCCCCTCTGATTTCTATTAAAGAAACCACCACGGAACCAACATGATCAACTAAACCCTAAGCATGATCAATTAAACCGTAGTATGGCTGTGCCATGGCAGATTTGAAGCTGCAAACCGGAGAAATAATATTTAGCATCCATTGTTTGCTTCGAACTAAGAACTAAATTCTAAGAGCTGAAAAGAAAGTAGAGTAACCAAGTTAAGATCTATTTTCTGGTTGAGATCAAAAAGTTGAGGAGATATGAAGTACCACCTCTCTTGTGGCGCCGTGTAGGCATCGGGGGTGCGATGGCTGTTGGTGGCGTTGAAGCAGATCTGCGATGGTAGACGGGTGCATCGGGGGATAAGTCCCGTTGCGGTGGAAGAGAAGGTCGTGTGAGCGGCCCCGGCAAAGAGGACGACGGCGCCGAGGAAGCGAGAGGACGCGATGCAAGGCTAATGGTCCGTCATCGTGGATGAGAAACGTCCATCTCTAGCAGTGGACGACGCGTCTTGGTAGGCGCTCCGGCATGGTGGAGGACGGTGGCGATGGATGTGGTGGAGGACGGCGGAGATGGATGGGGTGGCGGACGGAGGCTGGTGTGGAAATGGGCTGTTCTAGCGCGGACGGTGTATGAATGGGAAAATGGAGGGAGAGGTATGAGGAACCATGTTTTTGGGACGCGCCTGTCTGAAATATGGGAAAGTTACAAACTTATCCCCCGTTTCAAATTTGGACGTCTCGTCGGTTGGCGATAGGACGGTAATCTCACATCTCCCAAATATTTGCCGGTAACTATTTCGGGCGAGGAGAGGGTGTTTTGCCGCCCACGGTTGGCACCCACGGTGTATGAACGGGGCTGACAGGTAGGGCGGTGTCGGTGTCAAAACCGGCGGATCTCGGGTAGGGGGTCCCAAACTATGCGTCTAGGCGGATGGTAACAGGAGACAAGGGACACGAAGTTTTACCCAGGTTCGGGCCCTCTCGATGGAGGTAAAAACCCTACGTCCTGCTTGATTAATATTGATGATATGGGTAGTACAAGAGTAGATCTACCACGAGATCAAGGAGGGTAAACCCTAGAAGCTAGCCTATGGTATGATTGTTATGTCTATCATCTATCGACTAGCCTGGCCCTGGTTTATATAATGCACCAGAGGCCTAGGTTAACAAGAGTCCTAGCCAAATACGCCGGTGGGGAGAAGTCCTTCTCTTGATCGCCAAGTCTTGTGGAATCTTCCTTGTATGCGGCAGCTGTCTGAACTGGCCCATGAGTATACGGCCAAGGGAGTCCTCGGCCCAATCTAATAGATTGGGAGACGACGTGGTGAGTCCCCCCCTAGTCCAGTACACCATCAGTAGCCCCCTGAACCGGTCTTCAAGTTAGGGACGCTCCTCGATTCTTCTGAACTGTCATCAATAATCATAAACCGATGTTGGCAACAATCATGAACCGGTGTCTGCAACAATCATAATCCGGGGTCATCAGTTTTTATAACCCGGCCATTTGGTAATGTTAAACCGGCAAGTTTTCAAGACCGGGATCATTTTCAAACCGGCTGAATATCAGATGGGTATTACAAGACCAATATTTCTTAAACCGGCGCTTTGGAAGCCAACTCAAGTGGATTATTCTTTACAATATTTTTCTATGAGAAACCAATGTCAGCAATTTGAGTATGAAGCTGGTTATTAACCTGGATTTTCTAGAAGGAGGAATGACAAGGACTTAAGGATGATCAGGTGCCGGTTTACAAGAATTCTTAACCCGGAGCCCAACCTGTCAAATTTGTTCTTATGTTTATTTTGTAGCATAAGTTTACCATGGATGAATCCAAGCTAAACTTGGGGGCTAATGTCGGGGATATACCCCGCGGTGTAAACCGGCCGGAAGTTAACCCGGTCGGACTTGGCGATATTCGTCTGGTGACCCGCCCAGACCTGGCGGTTTACCAGCAACCCGTCGGGACGTTGTAACTCACTGGTAACCCGACGGACGGGTCAGAGGAGCGACAAGACCCGGTGGCCCGTCTGGCGGTTCATGAAGACCGGTTCAACTATTGTGGGCCAGTTTAAGAGGAAAGGAATATTTATCTTACAAAGAGTTAGGACCAGGACTTGTATCCGGTTTGTATTAGAGATAGACTAGTCCTAATAGGACTCCACATGTAAACCGCCCCTTCAACATATATAAGGAGGGGCAGGGCTCCCCAAAGAGGGACAAGTTACAAGTTAGAAGTTAGAAGCTACAAGCTACAAGAAATCAATAATCTCTAGAGCTAGACACAAGAGCCGGTTTACGGCGTCTCCCTCGGGATGATAATGAGACCTAGCCTCAACAGCATGTAGGGTTTTTACCGGATGATGTTTCCCGGGGCCCGAAGCTGTCTAAATCCTTGTCTTGCGTGTTGATCCGCCCTGCGTCTCTCGTCCCACTTAACCCCTCTCAAGCTACCACATAGATGCGTTGGCCTCACGACTAAGTCCTCACCCTAGGACATCTGCCGTGACAAATCCACGACAGTTGGCGCCCACGGTGGGGCCCGCGCACGGTGGTGTTGAGTTCTTGGAGGGATCTCTTCAGGGTTTGAGAAAGTTTGCAATTTTCCAGACGAGCCGGTTTGAAAGGAGTAACAGCACAGCGGCAGCGAGCTAAGGAGAGCCGGTTTGAAAGGGTGTGCATCAACTTCAAGTTCACCAGCCCAGATTTTAGATCTGTGGGGGTTATGGTTCAAGAAAAATTACTGTTACAACATGTCCCTCGCCGTCGTCGAGCAATCTGCTGATACAACAGGCTAACGGGAATTTAATCGTCGCATCGTTGTGCAATCAGAGGGACGTGATCAAATTTTCGCGGCGACTGTGCGCGACATCTAGCAATCCATCAATCCGTCAAATCATCAATGATCCGAGGCCACATCGATATTGAAAATACCGCGTGCAAGAGACCGAGACAGAGAAGAGTTCTGTACGCGTACGCGTCACCGAGTTTGCTGCTACAACGTCCCATATACTTTCCAAACTTTCAATCTATTGACCAAGTCCAGGTCCTAGTCACAAAAGACAAAGGAAAATCCATCAGCGGCGGCTCACAACGCCCGTTCACATGGGCTACTAGCCCCGGTTGGGCTTTGCCTTCGTTTCAAGTGGCTGCCTGGGACTGATGTATCGAGCTGCCGCCGCGGCCTCATTCGTTGACCGCCTCCGCTACCACGGCCACGGTCGTGTCTTTGCTACTACATGCCGGCTCGCTCCCGTACTACATGACCAATCACTGCCGCGTGGCCGCAGCCCTGTTAAAGGCTACGTGAGGTAAAGGTCACATCAAACCAGATAGAGGATTATCAGTATTCACGTACAGATCATCTGTCGTTCAGAAACATCAGGTGATATCCATCTAAATTTCTCTTATTAATACTTATTGTTTTTGTCAAAAGAACAATTACTTTGCACTGTAAATATTTTTATGCAGGATAATTACTTACGACAAAGGTATTGTTATACCGCGGACATGGAGCGCGTGCCAGTATAGTTTTGCAGTGGCGTTCTTTCGGGCCATGCTGCTCGACAGATACACATGCAAATCGCCGCCCCCGCTGTTCGGTTTACATCCGTCCAACGCATGCGGATGATTCATTGTCCGCGCCGGTTTACAAACATCACGGCCGACTCACCCGTCCGCACCGGTTTACCACAATGAGGCTGTTTCACCCGTGGTTAATTTCAGCTTCATACAGTTATCATCAACTTCATGACGGGTTATTTCCGGCCTAAACACATCAGGTGATATCCATCTAAGATATATTTTATTAGCACATATCAAAGAGCAGTTTATCTTTGCCTTGGTCTGCAATACTGTTTATGCAGGACAATTGTTCATTACAAATGAGGCGCTATGTTACGGGCACGGAGCACAAGCTAGCAATATTCTGCATCGGCGTTTCGTCCGTGTCATACCACCCGATGAATGAGCATGCGCAAGTCGCCGTCCCTGTGGTCTGGTTTACCTTAGCTTACCGGAACCGCGCCCGCAATTAGCCCGTCCGTGCGGTTTACCGCACTTGCGATTGACTCGCCCGTCTGTGCCGGCTTACAGCGTCGTAACCGACTCTCGCGATCGCACCGGTTTACAACACCGTGGCCGTCTCCCGCGACCGCGCTGGTTTGCGGCGCGGAGGACTACTTGCTCCGCACCGGTTTACCATGCCGCGACCAGTTCATCTGTCTGTTCGCATGGCTGACTTGCCATGATTGATTTCAGTTTCACTATGGTGATCGTCAACTCCGCGGTGGATATTTTCCGGCTAACATATCAGGACAAATTGTCTGTTGCAAAAAGGGGATTATTATATCACTGAGCTATTGGATAAACCGTGCCGGTTTATATCGCGATCCAGATCGCGTCAACTCGTCAGGACCATGCGAATTACCCAATAGCGCATGCACAGGCTGCCATCCCCCGCAGTCCGGTCTACATCAACATACCGGGCCGCACCTGTCTGCGCGAGCCATTTATTGAGTATGAACAAGTCACAGCTTGGGTAGCCCGGTTTTCTTTCAAATTGGAGGCAAATTATCATCAACCGCCGTCTGCACTGGATGGATCAATGGGCAGGCGCACAAGTCACCGCCGCTACAGTTTGGTTAACTTCAAATCACCAGTAGGAAGGAACCATTGGCCGAGTTGCTGACACGGTTCATATGGGATCATTTACAACCCGCCGCAGTCACCTCAACCTTCTGTGTATGCACATCGTGTTGTCAACACCAATGATATACAAGTTATACCGGTTTATATCACGGTCAAATATGGAGAATCTCAAGCCAACTCCTCGAATCACCTTGAGACTTGGGGGCTACGATCATATGACGCAGCAAGTCTTGCCAGTTTCAGCCGGTTTAAGAACCCGAGGACGATGGAGGGAAAGATAACCCGATCCCGGAGGCTACTGTTATGTTGATGAAAATTTAAAGGCCGTCAGAAAATTTCCGGCTTAGAAAGTATATGACAGTTACAAAATCCCGACTCAATGAAGAAGTTTCGGATCATCAGAAAGGATTCCGGTTTGAAACCTGGCTGAAGGGAAGTCAGTATCACTGAAGCTCTCAAATATCCGGTTTACAATCCGGTTCAAGAGAAATCTATTCTCCCACAAAGTTCTGAAGCGCTCAGATCCGGTTTAACAATGTCCGGTTCAAAAAGGAATTAACTTCTCGCAAGTTCGAGTTTAAAGGCCGTCAGAAAATTTCCGGCTGAAAATGAAGATTCCGGTTTCAAATCCGGTTCAAGGGGAAGATGTCTCCCACAGCTTTGAAGCTTTCAATATCCGGTTCAAGATCCCGGTTCAAGAAGAATTTACCTCTTGCAAAAAAGTTAAAAATTACCGAAGAGGACCTGCTGCCATGATGCGCGGTTCAAACATGGGTATCCGGCCTTATTGGCTTGACATATTATTTATCACATGGGGGCTCCCGCTTTGTAAAGCGGGGTATCTATTCTTTATATCATGCGTGGTTACACGGAGTGGATTCGCTTTAGGGCAACCTCCGGTTTACCCCTTGAGGTCGCTTCACAGAAGAGCAACAAAGTCAGTTGGGGACCTAGTCGACTTGAACCGTAGCTACACCTCCTGGGAGCTTGGTCATGTCTTGACGACGGTAATGCCTTCTGGCTGGCACATTTGCCACTAAGTCAGTTGGGGACCTAATCGACTTGAACCATAGTTACACCTTATGGGAGCTCGGTCATGTCTTGATGATGGTAATGCCTTCTGATCGGCTTTTAAACAGCCAATAAGTCATTTGGGGGCTTGGTCGTGTCCGAACCAATGCAATGCCACTTGATCGGCCCTAGGCCACTGAGTCACTTGGGGGCTTGGTCGAATCCGAACCAATGCAATGCCACTTGGCCGGCGTAACGCCACGCGTCATTTTGGGGTCCTGGCTGACTGGCACCATTGCTACGCCTTCGGGGGGCTTGGTTGCGTCTGACCATGGTAATTCCATCTGACCAAGCTCAGTAGAGCTCTTCTTTTGCAAAAAGTTGTTGCCATTGCTTTTGCTTCAATTGCCTTTCTTGAGGAGTTGTTTTTTATCTTGGTTGCATTTTTAAACCGACAATTCTTAAACCGGTTCGACTGTCAAATTACAAATTGACGGAACACGGTCAAATCTTAATCCGGAGGCTATCTGCCCGGTTTGATTTTCTGTTACCATCCTATAATGGAGTAAACCGGTGTTTATCAAACCCGGCTCGGCTTTCAACTACAAGTTGTCAGTACAAGATCAAGTTATAATCCGGAGACTATCAGCCCGGTCTGGTTTGACTACAAGTCACCAGTATATATATGGTTCGGTGTTTATCACAACCCGGTACGGTTTTATCATAAATCGGCGCAATATGGAAGGAGTTATCATTACTCAAGATTGGGGTTATCACTCTTACTACAAAAAGTTGGTAAACCAATGATGTGATTCAATGTCACAGGTATGATATATTTCATATTTTTAAGTGCAGCCTTGGTTATAAACCCAGGTTATATGTTGGGCATTATGACCCGTCCGGCGGTAAACCGCCAGGACACTTTAAACTTGTTGTATGCAGAAACAGGTTGAATAAAGCATGATTATAAATTATCCGGTGTTTATTAAACCGGCCTGGCTTTAAGACAATAAGTCGCCAGTATGATGATAAATTATCCGGTGTTTGTTAAACCGGCCTGGCTTTAAGACGGTAAGTTGCCAGTATATGATGAGAAATTATCCGGTGTTTATTAAACCGGTCTGGCTTTGGATTATAAGTCGCCAGTATATATTTGGATTGCGCCATTGGAATCATGCGCTTATAAATTATTGGATTATATTATTCAAATAGCCAAACTTGGCTGAATTTTCATTATGATATTGGATGAATAAAGGTTTTCATACGAGATTATATTATCTTGAATGGCCAACATGGCTGGATTTTTATTACGGTTATTAATATTATGATTAAGGTTTTCAAAGTCGCTTTAGCGCAATGGTTATCATTTTATACAATTGAAGGAATAGTCCCGAGTCGCTGCAGGTTTTCAAAGTCGCTTTAGCGCAAGGTCATTTTTGCTCATCTTATTGAAGACCCAACTCATCACATTGTAATGAGCTGGCCCATGGGGGCTACCAATTGCTCCTGTCAATTATTCAAAGTTGAGATTATATCAAATATGCAAGTCCCAGGTTGCTGCAAGCATGACAACCCGGCACTTGGGGGCTACAGGTATTATATTATTATCGAAGAAAGATTTTCAAATTCTATATTGAGCAAGTTAGATTGACCCGGTGTCACCAATCATTATGACCTTGTGGCTGCAACCCGGTGTCATCAATAATCATAAACCGATGTTGGCAACAATCATGAACCGGTGTCTGCAACAATCATAATCCGGGGTCATCAGTTTTTATAACCCAGCCATTTGGTAATGTTAAACCGGCAAGTTTTCAAGACCGGGATCATTTTCAAACCGGCTGAATATCAGATGGGTATTACAAGACCAATATTTCTTAAACCGGCGCTTTGGAAGCCAACTCAAGTGGATTATTCTTTACAATATTTTTCTATGAGAAACCAATGTCAGCAATTTGAGTATGAAGCTGGTTATTAACCTGGATTTTCTAGAAGGAGGAATGACAAGGACTTAAGGATGATCAGGTGCCGGTTTACAAGAATTCTTAACCCGGAGCGCAACCTGTCAAATTTGTTCTTATGTTTATTTTGTAGCATAAGTTTACCATGGATGAATCCAAGCTAAACTTGGGGGCTAATGTCGGGGATATACCCCGCGGTGTAAACCGGCCGGAAGTTAACCCGGCCGGACTTGGCGATATTCGTCTGGTGACCCGCCCAGACCTGGCGGTTTACCAGCAACCCGTCGGGACGTTGTAACTCACTGGTAACCCGACGGACGGGTCAGAGGAGCGACAAGACCCGGTGGCCCGTCTGGCGGTTCATGAAGACCGGTTCAACTATTGTGGGCCGGTTTAAGAGGAAAGGAATATTTATCTTACAAAGAGTTAGGACCAGGACTTGTATCCGGTTTGTATTAGAGATAGACTAGTCCTAATAGGACTCCACATGTAAACCGCCCCTTCAACATATATAAGGAGGGGCAGGGCTCCCCAAAGAGGGACAAGTTACAAGTTAGAAGTTAGAAGCTACAAGCTACAAGCAATCAATAATCTCTAGAGCTAGACACAAGAGCCGGTTTACGGCGTCTCCCTCGGGATGATAATGAGACCTAGCCTCAACAGCATGTAGGGTTTTTACCGGATGATGTTTCCCGGGGCCCGAAGCTGTCTAAATCCTTGTCTTGCGTGTTGATCCGCCCTGCGTCTCTCGTCCCACTTAACCCCTCTCAAGCTACCACATAGATGCGTTGGCCTCACGACTAAGTCCTCACCCTAGGACATCTACCGTGACAAATCCACGACACGTCGGGTATCCGAGGAGCCCCTTTAAGTTTCTGGCCTTTATCAATGCCTTGTTTGTTTTTATGCCACACCTCGGGATTGAAGTTGTTCCCGGGAGGCAGTGTCCTCTTGCGTCCGAGCTTCAACGTCGGACTGCATTCGAGGTATCTTTTGCAGCCGAGCACCAACGCCGGACCACTTCCCAGCTCAAATGCCGGAATGTATCCGAGCTCCAACGCCGGACTATGTATCCGAGCTCCAACGCTGGACTGTATCCGAGCTCCAACGCCGGACTGTGTCCGAGGTGTTGTAAATCACCTTGGTTCAAAGAAGTTTGAAGGAGTTTAGCCGAGCTTAATGCTGGAAATGCCCTCTATGGAGCCAGCCACTAGCGCCCAAACTTTATGCCGGACTGCTTCCGAGGTGGTGCACCACCCCGAACGTGGGCCGATTTTTGTCAATATTTTTTATTGGTGCAATTTATTCTCTGCCGAGATATATAGCCAGTAGCCCTCAAGGTGGGTACCGGTCTAAAACCCGAGATGCACATGAAGGATGACATAAGACCACTGATCCCAGTAGCCGCTGAGACTGAGGTCGATTTGCAAAATCGGCTTGAGGATCAAGTCCTAGCTCGGCAGAATACTTCGGGACACTAAAAGCGGCGTGCTCAGTCCTCGAGACTCAGGTTGGGTGCGGCCGACCAACCTGAGGATGAAAATCTCCTCGGAAACTATATTGCACATAAAATTTTCTGCATTGGACAAGCAATGCAGTAGCCCCCGAGACACTGGCCGGGTGGCAACACTAGATCAGGGGATCGATGCGCCCCATTAATATGTTTAAATAATAAGCCTGAAGCCCAGTAGCCCCCGAGCCTTAATGCGGGCACGGGTGGCCGAATTAAGGATCGATATCCAAAGTAAAATCACAAATTGTGTGTAATGACTCTATGTATCCAAGTACTTTACGTCATTTAATGCTCGGATCCGCATTGTACAAAACTTTGTTGACCGACCATCGGCTTCCACCTCCTCGGCCACTAGCCGAGGAGTGTTTATCTTACTTTATAAAGCCTTTATGAGGGCAAAGATTTACGACAAACAAGGCAATCTGGCCATACGGTTTTATAAACAAAGGTACGCGGAGAGATATGTTATATTACTGTTTAACAGAAGAAATGTCTTCCAAAGGAAATAGTCCCACTATCGGTTCCTTTCTTTGGGTTGTCATGCTAAGCATGATCATAAAACCTCAGCTCCAATGTAAGAGCAAAATATCGAGGATTTAGTTTGGGAGGCTAGTTAATAGCCCCCGATAGTGTTCGGCGACAGTCGAGGTCAAGCCGTAAACACTTCGGCCAATGTTATGAACGACATGTTATTTAACATAGTCATCGAATCGCTGACCAGTTTACGCTTATTGTGACAGTCAGTTTTAGGCTTTCTCTACTGAGGTGCTTAACCATGTGAGCTGGAAGCACAATCGCAGTGCAGGAGCAAAACGGAACGTAGGAAGCAAGTGCAGGAGCCAGGCAACCCAACTATTGACCGAAGACACAATTCGAAACCGATGCATATATAGCAATATCTGAGAATGTTTTTGCTGAATCCCTAAAAGGTGTCCGGCGTTGCACTGCGAGACTAATGCTGGAAAAGAACAAATAGTTTAGAAGTGCCAAAAATCTTGGAAAACCAAGAAACGTCAGTAAAAACATGACGTGCGAACAATATCAAGTGTTCGGTGCCAATCCGAAAATTGGTCTTAGAAAAAAGAACTGCTTCCGTCGTGCTTTAACATGATACATCGTATCTCAAGACTTCGAGCGGGTTAGCCTACGGCTTCAACCTCCTATCCCGAGGGCGGAGTACTTCTCATCAGGCCAGTTTAGCAAACTAAACTCTAGCGGCTTTGATAGAGAAATTAGGCTCCCCGGCTAGTGACCGCACACTCGTGTCGAAAAAAGGAGTGATAAATAATAATAATAAAACTTTGCAACGACTAAGGAGAAGAACACTTATTATAAAACGGCTCAAATAAACTTAAGAGCCCCCAAGTGACTTGGGTAGGAGAATGATTGCATGTACCGAAGTACTTATATCATATCTATGTTCAACCAAACTTTAAACGCGTCTTAACCGACCGTCGGCTTGTCCCTCTTCGGTCAAGGACCGAAAAGTGTTATGTACTCCATCAGTCGAGAATATCGACGGTGTTTCCAATAACCAGGCAATCATGCCATAAGGTTGTAACAGACAAAGCGCGCTCAGGGAACTTATGCTATATTACTGCAAAGTGTAAGAAGCATCTTCGAAGAAAATAGTACCCCCACCGATACCTTTCTTCGGTGCTCATTGTTATTATGAGACTTGTGCAATAGATTTTTTGTACTCATGAGTTCCGTTGTGTGCCGACCATCATTGAAAACTATAAGAGCGCTAGCTTTCGGCTTCACCCAGTCCGAGGTCCGGCTCGGGTGACCCGATCATGACAATCGCAGAGGTGCTTCCTTTACTCCCTAGCCGAACAATCGGGAACGTAGGGGTAAACATAGGAGCGAGGCAACCCAGCTTGCAAATCGCTTAAGTCAATATGGTGCATATTGTGGAAGCACCAATGTCGGTGTCAAAACCGGCGGATCTCGGGTAGGGGGTCCCGAACTGTGCGTCTAGGCGGATGGTAACAGGAGACAAGGGACACGAAGTTTTACCCAGGTTCGGGCCCTCTCGATGGAGGTAAAACCCTACGTCCTGCTTGATTAATATTGATGATATGGGTAGAACAAGATTAGATCTACCACGAGATCAAGGAGGCTAAACCCTAGAAGCTAGCCTATGGTATGATTGTTATGTCTATCATCTATCGACTAGCCTGGCCCTGGTTTATATAATGCACCAGAGGCCTAGGTTAACAAGAGTCCTAGCCGAATACGTCGGGGGGAGAAGTCCTTGTCTTGATCGCCAAGTCTTGTGGAATCTTCCTTGTATGCGGCA
Organism: Aegilops umbellulata; assembly: GCA_032464435.1. NCBI lineage: Eukaryota > Viridiplantae > Streptophyta > Magnoliopsida > Poales > Poaceae > Aegilops > Aegilops umbellulata. The sequence goes on along the minus strand of CP136057.1, from coordinate 184,462,974 downwards.
GCTGTCCAAACTGGCCCATGAGTATACGGCCACGGGGGTCCTCGGCCCAATCTAATAGATTGGGAGACGACATGGTGAGTCCCCCCTAGTCCAGGACACCGTCAGGCGGTTTTGTCACATCTGATGGAAGTTACACATCTGCCCCTATTTAAAATATTAGCCTACATCTATTTCGGACGAGGAGAGTTTATTTTGCCGCCCACCGTGTATGAATGGGGAATGGAGGGAGAAACAGAGGTCTTTCGGATGAGCTTGAATCAAATGAGTTTTGCCGCCCATGTTTGACGCCCATCGTGTCAGAATGGGCTCGGAGGCGGTCGTGTCACGTCTAATTGAAGTTACTAACCTACCCCTATTTAGAGTAGTGGAAAATCGGGCCGATGGATTGTCCGTGTAATGGGTAGACAGTAATTTCCATCTCCCAAACACTTGGCTTCGGGCAGCCGATGTGGGAGTGGACATTTTGTTGTTTCTTTCAAATTTTGGGACAATAAGCATCCACGTTTACCCTGGCAACTAAATTCGAATCCATTTTGTATTCCTATATGAATCTTTATAAATCATTCTATGTGTTTTTATATATCTTCAAAAGGAAGACAAAGATGTATTCCACTGTCATATATGAATATGGTTTACAAATGCTGATACTCAAATTCAGAAACTAGAATCCAGTAAGGTGAATTCGAATATTTGGAACACTTCATGTCCAACTCAAATGTCACACGCAGCATAATGTGTACTCCCATTTAGATATGTACACAAGCGATGTATCAAGATTCAAATACCGAGTCAATCAACCAAGAATGTACGGAACTAACAGACATATAAACACTTATAGATTATATGGATCAATAATATCAACTAACATACATAAGCCAAGCCGCTGTACTTTTTTTTGGCTACAACAACATCCTTTTTTTAGCCACCATCTTGGCCCTTTCCGATGCATGCCACTTATGGTCCATCTATACTAGTATTGCTGAATGCACATTCAGCCCGATTGGCATATTTGTAGGTCTGGCACAGCAATCCAAATGAAATGTCTCCGAGTCTTATCAATTAATACAGACTTGTGCTCAAATAAAATTACAAACAAAAAAACAATTATTACATGATCTCTAAAACAAATGGTTTGAATGATTACATGAACAGACAACAGAAAGGTTATTCAACTATGGAAAGAACATTTCACCTATGATTTAACAAGTAGGAATTTAATTTCCTTTTTTCCTTCAGGACCTTAACAATCTGGTCAGTCTCAGCTTGCTTCATTTTGAAATCCACCAAATATTTAATGGTTGTCTTGAGTACTGCTTGTGATTGTGCTGTTTGCTTCCTCAACATGTCAACTTCATCTCTAAGTGCAGAAGCAGAATCTCTTTCTACCACTAGTTTAGCCTCTAGAGCATCAGCAGTTGGCAATTCATAATGCACGATTGGGCCGGTGCCACTGTTGTGGGATGATGCAACGTCCATGGGGACCTCGCTCTTTGATCTTGGGCTAACCTGTTTTGCCATTAAATTTTCGATTGGATTCAGAAAATTTGAGGTTAGCAAAACATCTCAACTGGGAGTTATAACAGCAAACCAGTTAAACAAACAAGGAATTAAAGAGTTTCAATTGGATGCTGAAAAGTAGTTATTAACATCATTGTAATCCGATGTCGCAGCAGCAAAGCAGTTAAACAAACAAGTAGATATTTAAGTTAAGGAAAACAGGTAATTCTTAACAATAAGAATCAAACACATAGATAGGCGCAGTCTACAATATGATTAACAGGCTGTGCCATTATGTAATCAGTAGCAAACTAAATTAAGCCAATCAACATAATTGAACAATTTTGCAATAAGTGGCTAACTAAAATTCCGAGAAGCAGGTAACTGAACTTACGCTAGTTCTTTGTACAGGCACACTGCAACTTCTTTTTCACTTACATGGTTGTACGAAGGAGTCCATGGCATCAATTGCTTGGATACGCAGTCCCAATACTTCTTTCTTCCCACACTGCATGGGTAAGTCGAATGGTTAATGTGGTAAGATGGTGCGTCCTTGATATGTTATATGAGGACGTGTAGTCATACTAGTTGTAGCCAAACAGATCACACTAGCTTTTACTGTATATTTCATGCGATTACTTTTGGCATATCGAGATCTAAGCAATCTACAATAGGATGAAAAGACTGGCATCCTTCACATTATTGGCAAACTCAGTTCATAGAAACAAGCAATTCAACCATTCTGTGGGTAAATCAAAAGCGCCACTGGAATATTTTTCACTATCCAATCATACACGCAAAAAGGGACGACGCCGCCATAGGGGCTGGTATGCGCGGCCGCCTCAGGTGGCTGGAAAGTGTGCACCTAGTTTGAGTCGTCCAGGTTGGCCCATGCTAGTTTTGTTCATCCCAACGCACGAGCAGGCAATGTAAAAATGAAGAAAGATGTTTCAATTTGGATGGGCCAATAACATAAGTGCAAGGCAGGCCCTATAGCAGGCTTGCGGCCCAAACGAGCGCCTCCCATATCGATCGACAGCAGGAAAAATCCCAATTCATTCGCTCCAGCCTCCAGTCTGGTTTGCTCCTAACCTAGTCGCCGCTAGACAGACCGACACAACACTTCCTCGCTCCCTCGTTGGAGGGCGGTCGTCGGGCTTCAAGCGAACAGAAGGACAAGACGATGAAGATCCAACCCTGGGTGTAGCCTGCGCGGGAGGCAGCGGCGGCAGCACGGGCATGGCATCGAGCTTGCGCAAACGGACAGTCGCTAATTGCAAGAGTAGCATGTGCAACGAGCAGGTACATCACATCCCTGATTATATCTAATTCAACTCTTCAATTTCTGGCCAATAGTTAAACCTGACGGTGTTGTAAAACTGCTTGTATGTAGGGAATCTATGAGTAACTCCCCCAATCGATACTGAACTGACTGAATCTGATGTATCTAATCAAGTTTCCGGTGCAAACATACAAGCTCATGTTGTTCTTGAGCCTGAAGTGTCTAATTAACAGTCTGCTAATGAAGGATTTGATGCAAACGTTTTACATGCTCCTGGTGATGAACATATAGTGTCTAATGAGGGATCTAATGCAAGCATTTTGCAAGCTCATTGAAGGATTTAGTGTCTAATGATGATCTACTATGTTGAGAGAGACAGAGATTTGCAGGCATTGATGACAAGCAAGTTATAGTGCATTTTCATAGCTTGAGGAAACGTCGAGGCCATCTACGAGAAAGTCCATGTATCATGACAACATAGCATAAATACTTTTCTAATCTGTTGTTTGAAATTATTGGCATACTTGTGCGGGATAGACATATTGATATGTAGTTTGCGCACTGGTTATATGTGCAATTACACTTTGATATTTTCAGCCAGAGAACGAATAATTCAAGCAGGTACAGACCATGTTTCTAGTCCTTGAACACCATGTTTCATTTTGTGTTTTTGGTGCTTGCATCATTTAGTGTTTATAATTTGAACTACTTTGGATCATTAGCTGGTTTTCAAAGTGCATGTAGCTTCACATTTCTCAAGTTATGTTGATTTCCGGAGTGCAAGTGCCTTCGTATTTGTTAAGTTAAATGTTCGCCCCTAGTAACTTGAATTCGTGGATCAGCCACTGCACACAAATCATACACGAATGCCTGTACGAATTAAATGAAATGCATTGACTTACGCTAGCTCGTTGTACATGCTCACTGCAACTCTACTTGCGCTTGGGATGTTCCATGTACAAGTCCATGTTACCACTTGCTTGGATGTGGAGGCCTTGTGCTCCTTGCATCCCCCTCTGCATTTTTGACATAGCGAATGGTTGATCAAATAAGAGGAATCGACCTTGATGTTGTACCGGAGGACAGATACTTACAAGGTTATACGGGTGTGCAAGATGTGTACCAGATCCCGTAGCGCCGTCCTGCTTCGCTAAAATATGGATTTGCTTGTTTCAACTGATATCTCCAGAAGAAATAAGAGTTAAGGACAGAGTTGCATAGGTGTGTAAGCTAAGAGAGCAGTGAAAGGATATCCAAACATCATCGGAACAGTGCACAAGGGAGTGATGTGTGGATACCTAGTTAGGGCCGGCATTTGGGCATGCTTGCCTAGCTAGAGTGCGGGTCACTTTAGAGCCGTTGAGGGTGACGCGCTGGCGTTGGCTGGCCGCGCACGGTTGCAGATCTTGAGTGGCAGCGGAGCGCTATGATGCGGTGGACGAGACCGTTGGTGAAGCCCCAACGGCCTCGGGGGGCGGAGGTGCGACGATGTGCTCGGTGAAGTAGCCCTAGTGAGCTGGGAGACGGCGTCGATGAAGCGCACCTGATGCGGTGGAAGTCGGTGTCTGTGAGGCATGTCGGTTGCGGCGGCCGACATTGTCGGTGGACCACCCGGTGCGGTGGACGAGGGTGTAGATGAGGTAGCTCCGGTGCGGTGGTGAAGCGCGACCGTCGTCTTCGTCGTCGTCCGGCACAGAGGTGGGGAGCGGTGGGGAAAGAGACGAGACGAGGGGCGATTCGAGGGTTGGCGGCGAATTAGGGATTTGAGCAATCTGGGCGCGGAAGGGGACGGTGGAGAAGAGAGATTTTGTAGGGTTGGAAGGGGCCGCCAGATATTTCAATCCAAAACATGGAAGCGCGAACTTATATTGTCGTCGTCCTTTGGGGGGGTGGGTGGCTGGGTGCTACGCGTCCGTCCGACACACGCGACCACCCCGACATGACTATGCTTCGGTGTCTTAAGGTACCTGCCTTTGTGTCCATGACATATGGGCCCAACAGGTGGTTGTCCCACATGTCAGTGTTGCAAAGGTAGTTGCCTTTAAGGCACCGAAGCAGCGTCCACAACGACACGACCCTGGTTTGCCTGGTGCGCCTACATTTGAGAATGCAAACGAATCTTCTTTAATTTGCAAACGAATCTGTATGTATTACCATGCCCGTGTTTTCCTTGCAATAATTAGTCATTCGAAACGAGATACTCCATCCGTTCACTTTTGTAAGTTGTTTCAAACAACTTAAAATGAACTGTTTTGCACATTGTCTGAAATGTCTTCAAGGTCTTATAAAAGTGAACAAAGGGAGTACTATAAATTAATTAATGAGGAGTTATTTGAAAAAAAATCAAAACGGTACCCACGCTAACGTGCATTAGAGTGTGTCTCACATAATTAGTTATTTGAATTAGAGTGTGTGTCACGTAGTTAGTTAGTTGAATTAGAGTGTGTGTCACGTAGCGATCTCCAATTCTAACGTGGATTTCGCATTTCACTGTATCCACGCTACTTTTTTTAATACAAATGCATATGTATATGATGAACACCATGGTAGTGAGAAAACTTTTGGATGGATTCAAACATATGACCTACAAAATAGCACAACAAACTAAGTCAGTTTCAACTTTTCGAGACTTAGTATGGCACGAATTCGAAATAATTACCTGTATGCCTGCTCCTCGGTTCAAATCTTACAATGTACACCGAATTGAAACATCGATATTAAGTCTCATACTATGTACATTCAAATGTTGTTTTTAGCCCCCCCCCCCCCCCCCGCACAAACGCTACATACTTCCTGTATCGGTCAATCTTCCTCTCCTAACCACCTTAGGAAGCTATCGGTTTCCAACACACGTTCATTCTTTCTCTCCATGTTTCGATCTCTAAGTCTCTCAACTACACAACCCCTTTTTCCACTTTGTTACCAAATGTATTTACCTCACACACCCGCCATTGCACCCCATGCCGAGATCTATCCCCCCACTCCCTCTCACCCTCTCGCGCTAAATACATGCATTGCCTATCTAGCCCCCCAACCTCTCATGCATGCGCACACACGCACGTTGTATATCTAGGTCACTCCCTCGAGACTGACTCACTCTTTCTTCCGCACGGCGGGCCACACTCGCTCAATCTCGCTCTCTTTATCCGAGTCTCGTTTAACCTCATTTTCTTTCACACACAAATGATATATCTCCCTGTTCGGGCCTCGATCGACACACTCTATACTCTCTCACGCAGATTGTCTATCTAGGTTAGTCCATCCAAGCGGCCACCACTCTTTGGACCTCATGGTGGGCCACGCTCACTCAATCTCTCTGTCTCTCTCTATCTCTCTGTATGTCTCGATTGACCTCACTCTTTCTCAGACAAAAACGATATATCACCATGTTTGAGCCCAATTCGACCTATTCACATTGTATACTCTCTCACGCACATCGTTTATCTAGGTCACTCTCTCCAACCCGTCTCACTCTTTCGATCGCACGGCGACCCTATGTGATCGGTTGACCTTGCTTCCTCCCACGCACAAAATATATCTACACGTCTTCACTTACTGGTGGGTTCCATGTGCTCTCTCTCTCTCTCTCCTCCCCTTCTGCGTTTAGACGCACGGGCAAACAGGAAGAACTTGCGGGCGATGTTGCCGTTGACCATATCTGGACGCGTTCACAAGTCACGGCACCAGTTTCACGTACTAGCAGCACTAGTCAGTGTGTACGTGCAATGCACGTTAATTTGGATGTATATTAACTGCATGCGGATATTAACTACTAGGATATTATTTGTGTGTTGTCATGTGATTAGCACTATTTTTGGCATGAAATTAACTGCACGCTAAACGTGTTGAGCGCTCGACATTGAAGCAGTCTAGGTCATTGGATGACAAGGAATACATGTGGCTTGATGACGTTTTATATTTAATGTGATATGGCTCTAGCAGAACATTCAATCGATCAAACCATACATTTTGTTCAGTCTAACTCCGACTTTAAATTATATGACGATCGATATAAAATAAACGGAAATGATAAACGTTCAGATTTTAAGCATGGCAATCCGAACGTTTTTCATGGAAAATTTAGATTACGCGGCGGCGGCGGGGGCGTCTCGCAGTGGGAAGCGGCTCCTCTGCCGTGCTCTGTGTGTCGTCGGGCTACTGACCGACGGCGACGGCAGCGTCTTGCGCCATTGTTGGCGTACTCCTGGACGTTGGCCTAGCTTCAAGGAAGGCCAAAATGTTCTGGACTTCGGAGCGAGTCGACTGGCGGGAGGAGGCGACTAGCGTTGGTCCAAGGAAGAGGTCGACGGCGGCCATCCATGCCGCTGAGGGGGGCACTGGCACCCGCGCGGGGACAGACGTTGTCAACAGCGCGGCGGAGACATTCGTGTGCACGGGCGCGCACGTCAGTGCACGCGCAGGCGCAGGCGGTGGCACGTGCACGGGCCCCGGCACGGGCGTGCGTGTCAGTGCACGCGCAGGCGCATGCGCTGGCAGGTGCACAGGAGCGTGAAAGTCGGCGGGCACCTCGTGGAACACCGTGGGATCAAGCTCGGCGACAATGTGCGGCTCCCAGCCCATCAATGCCACGGGGATGGGCCTGGCGCACTCGGGGCGACGGGAGCCGGAACGGGAGCGGGACAGGCACAGCGTCTTCCTGCAAGGCCAGTTCAAGCTCATCCCAAAGCGCCTTATGTTCTTGAGACTCCGGTTGGGTGTCTTCCTCAGGAAACTGGAACACTAAGGGCAGACCATCGTGATGCGGCATGGCATACGTTTAGGTCAGGCTAGTTGGAGGTAGACGATAGGATAATCGGAGAGGAAGAGAGAGGATTGTAGCGATACTCCCTCCTTTCCGGTTTATAAGGCTCAATTCAAACTGGGTAGTGTGGGGTTGATTTTAAACTGCGGCGCCGGCGACATTAAAAGTGGGAGCAGTTGGGACGTGTTGGGGAACGTAGTAATTTCAAAAAAATTCCTACACACACGCAAGATCATGGTGACGCATAGCAACGAGAGGGGAGAGTGTTGTCTACGTACCCTCGTAGACCGAAGCGGAAGCATTGACGCAACGTATAGGAAGTAGTCGTACGTCTTCCCGATCTGACCGATCCAAGCACCATTACTCCGGCACCTCCGAGTTCTTAGCACACGTTCAGCTCGATGACGCTCCCCGGGCTCCGATGTAGCAAAGCTTCGGGGATGAGTTCCGTCAGCACGACGGCGTGATGACGATGATGATTTTCTACCGACGCAGGGCTTCGCCTAAGCACTGCAACGATATGACCGAGGTGGAATATGGTGGAGGGGGGCACCGCACACGGCTAAGGAACGATCACGAAGATCAACTAGTGTGTTCTAGGGTGCCCCCCTGCCCCTGTATATAAAGGAGGGAGGGGGAGGTGCGGCCGGCCCCCAAGGGGTGCGCCTGGAGGAGTCCTACTCCCACCGGGAGTAGGACTCCCCCCTCTCTTACCTTGTTGGAGAAGGAAAGGGGGAGGGAGAAGAGGAAAGGGGGGCGCCGCCCCCCCTTCCTTGTCCTATTCGGACTAGGGGGAGGGGGCGCGCGGCCTGCCCTGGCCGGCCCCTCTCTTCTCCCTTATGGCCCATGAAGGCCCATTAACCCCCCGGGGGGTTCCGGTAACCCCTCGGTGCTCCGGTAAAATGCCGATTTCACCCGGATCCATTCCGATGTCCAAATATAGGCTTCCAATATATCAATCTTTATGTCTCGACCATTTCAAGACTCCTCGTCATGTCCGTGATCACATCCGGGACTCCAAACTACCTTCGGTACATAAAAATGTATAAACTCATAATAACTGTCATCGTAACGTTAAGCGTGCGGACCCTACGGTTCGAGAACAATGCAGACATGACCGAGACACGTCTCTGGTCAATAACCAATAGCGGGACCTGGATGCCCATATTGGCTCCTACATATTCTACGAAGATCTTTATCGGTCAGACCGCATAACAATATGCGTTGTTCCCTTTGTCATCGGTATGTTACTTGCCCAAGATTCGATCGGCGGTATCCAATACCTAGTTCAATCTCGTTGCCGGCAAGTCTCTTTACTCGTTCCGTAATACATCATCTCACAACTAACACATTACTTGTAATGCTTTCAAGGCTTATGTGATGTGCATTACCGGGAGGGCCCAGAGATACCTCTCCGACTATCGAAGTGACAAATCCTAATCTCGAAATACGCCAACCCAACAAGTACCTTTGGAGACACCTGTAGAGCACCTTTATAATCACCCAGTTACTTCGTGACGTTTGGTAGCACACAAAGTGTTCCTCCGATAAACGGGAGTTGCATAATCTCATAGTCATAGGAACATGTATAAGTCATGAAGAAAGCAATAGCAACATACTAAACGATCGGGTGCTAAGCTAATGGAATGGGTCATGTCAATCAGATCATTCAACTAATGATGTGACCTCGTTAATCAAATAACAACTCTTTGTTCATGGTTAGGAAACATAACCATCTTTGATTAACGAGCTAGTCAAGTAGAGGCATACTAGTGACATTTTGTTTGTTTATATATTCAGACATGTATTATGTTTCCGGCTAATACAATTCTAGCATGAATAATAAACATTTATCATGATATATGGGGAAATAAATAATAACTTTATTATTGCCTCTAGGGCATATTTCCTTCAGTCTCCCACTTGCACTAGAGTCAATAATCTAGATTACACAGTAATGATTCTAACACCCATGGAGTTTTGGTGTTGATCATGTTTTGCTCGTGGAAGAGGCTTAGTCAACGGGTCTGCTACATTCAGATCCGTATGTATCTTGCAAATCTCTATGTCTCCCACGTGGACTAGATCCCGGATGGAATTGAAGCGTCTCTTGATGTGCTTGGTTCTCTTGTGAAATCTGGATTCCTTTGCCAAGGCAATTGCACCAGTATTGTCACAAAAGATTTTCATTGGACCCGATGCACTAGGTATGACACCTAGATCGGATATGAACTCCTTCATCCAGACTCCTTCATTTGCCGCTTCCGAAGCAACTATGTATTCCGCTTCACATGTAGATCCCGCCACGACGCTTTGTTTAGAACTGCAACAACTGACAGCTCCACCGTTTAATGTAAACACGTATCCGGTTTGTGATTTAGAATCGTCCGGATCAGTGTCAAAGCTTGCATCAACGTAACCGTTTATGATGAGCTCTTTGTCACCTCCATATATGAGAAACATATCCTTAGTTCTTTTCAGGTACTTCAGGATGTTCTTGACCGCTGTCCAGTGATCCACTCCTGGATTACTTTGGTACCTCCCTGCTAAACTTATAGCAAGACACACATCAGGTTTGGTACATAGCATTGCATACACGATAGACCATATGGCTGAAGCATAGGGAACATCTTTCATTTTCTCTCTATCTTCTGCAGTGGTCGGGCATTGAGTCTTACTCAACTTCACACCTTGTAGTACAGGCAAGAATCCTTTCTCTGCTTGATCCATTTTGAACTTCTTCAAAACTTTGTCAAGGTATGTGCTTTGTGAAAGTCCAATTAAGCGTCTTGATCTATCTCTATAGATCTTGATGCCCAATATGTAAGCAGCTTCACCGAGGTCTTTCATCGAAAAATTCTTATTCAAGTATCCCTTTATGCTATCCAGAAATTCTATATCATTTCCGATTAGTAATATGTCATCGACATATAATATCAGAAATGCTACAGAGCTCCCACTCACTTTCTTGTAAATACAGGCTTCTCCGAAAGTCTGTACAAACCCAAATGCTTTGATCACACTATCAAAGCGTTTATTCCAACTCCGAGAGGCTTGCACCAGTCCATAAATGGATCGCTGGAGCTTGCACACTTTGTTAGCTCCCTTTGGATCGATAAAACCTTCTAGTTGCATCATATACAACTCTTCTTCCAGAAATCCATTCAAGAATGCAGTTTTTACATCCATCTGCCAAATTTCATAATCATAAAATGCGGCAATTGCTAACATGATTCGGACAGACTTAAGCATCGCTACAGGTGAGAAGGTCTCATCATAGTCAATCCTTTGAACTTGTCGAAAACCTTTTGCGACAAGTCGAGCTTTGTAGACAGTAACATTACTGTCAGCGTCAGTCTTCTTCTTGAAAATCCATTTATTCTCAATTGCTTGCCGACCATCGGGCAAGTCAACCAAAGTCCACACTTTGTTCTCATACATGGATCCCATCTCAGATTTCATGGCTTCAAGCCATTTTGCGGAATCTGGGCTCACCATCGCTTCTTCATAGTTCGTAGGTTCACCATGATCTAGTAGCATGATTTCCAAAATAGGATTGCCGTACCACTCTGGTGCGGATCTTACTCTGGTTGATCTATGAGGTTCTGTAGTAACTTGATCTGAAGTTGCATGATCATCATCATTAACTTCCTCACCAATTGGTTTAGACGTCGCAGAAACCGGTTCCTGTGATGTGCTATTTCCCAATAGGGGAGCAGGTACAGTTACCTCATCAAGTTCTACTTTCCTCCCACTCACTTCTTTCGAGAGAAACACCTTCTCTAGAAAGTTTCCGAATTTAGCAACAAAAGTCTTGCCTTCGGATTTGTGATAGAAGGTGTATCCAATAGTTTCCTTTGGATATCCTATGAAGACACATTTCTCCGATTTGGGTTCGAGCTTATCAGGTTGAAGCTTTTTGACATAAGCGTCGCAGCCCCAAACTTTTAGAAACGACAACTTTGGTTTCTTGCCAAACCATAGTTCATAAGGCGTCGTCTCAACGGATTTCGATGGTGCTCTATTTAACGTGAATGCGGCCGTCTCTAAAGCATAACCCCAAAATGATAGCGGTAAATCATAGATCGCACCATATCAAGTAAAGTACGATTACGGCGTTCGGACACACCATTACGTTGTGGTGTTCCAGGTGGCGTGAATTGCGAAACTATTCTGCATTGTTTCAAATGTAGACCAAACTCGTAACTCAAATATTCTCCTCCACGATCAGATCATAGAAACTTTATTTTCTTGTTACGATGATTTTCCACTTCACTCTGAAATTCTTTGAACTTTTCTAATGTTTCAGACTTGTGTTTCATTAAGTAGATATACCCATATCAGCTTAAATCATCTGTGAAGGTGAGAAAATAACGATATCCGCCACGAGCTTCAATATTCATCGGACCACATACATCTGTATGTATGATTTCCAACAAATCTGTCGCTCTCTCCATAGTACCGGAGAACGGTGTTTTAGTCATCTTGCCCATGAGGCACGGTTCGCAAGTACCAAGTGATTCATAATCAAGTGGTTCCAAAAGTCCATCAGTATGGAGTTTCTTCACGCGCTTTACACCGATATGACCTAAACGGCAGTGCCACAAATAAGTTGCACTATCATTATCAACTCTGCATCTTTTGGCTTCAATATTATGAATATGTGTGTCACTACTATCGATATTCAATAAGAATAGACCATTTCTTAAGGGTGCATGACCATTAAAGATATTACTCATATAAATAGAACAACCATTATTCTCGGATTTAAATGAATAACCGTCTCGCATTAAACAAGATCCAGATATAATGTTCATGCTCAATGCTGGCACCAAATAACAATTATTTAGGTCTAAAACTAATCCCGAAGGTAGATGTAGAGGTAGCGTGCCGACCGCGATCACATCGACTTTGGAACCATTTCCCACGCGCATCGTCACCTCGTCCTTAGCCAATCTTCGCTTAATCCGTAGTCCATGTTTCGAGTTGCAAATATTAGCAATGGAACCAGTACCAAATACCCAGGTACTACTGTGAGTATTAGTAAGGTACACATCAATAACATGTATATCACATATACCTTTTTTCACCTTGCCATCCTTCTTATCCGCCAAATACTTGGGGCAGTTCCGCTTCCAGTGACCAGTCTGCTTGCAGTAGAAGCACTCAGTTTCAGGCTTAGGTCCAGACTTGGCTTTCTTCTCTTGAGCAGCAACTTGCTTGATGTTCTTCTTGAAGTTCCCCTTCTTTTTCCCTTTGCCCTTTTTCTTGAAACTAGTGGTCTTGTTGACCATCAACACTTGATGCTCCTTCTTGATTTCTACCTCCGCAGCTTTTAGCATTGCGAAGAGCTCAGGAACCGTCTTATCCATCCCTTGCATATTATAGTTCATCTCGAAGCCTTTGTAGCTTGGTGGAAGTGATTGGAGAATTCTGTCAATGACGCAATCATCCGGAAGATTAACTCCCAGTTGAATCAAGTGATTACAATACCCAGACATTTTGAGTATATGCTCACTAACAGAACTATTCTCCTCCATCTTGCAGCTATAGAACTTATTGGAGACTTCATATCTCTCAATCCGGGCATTCTGTTGGAATATTAACTTCAACTCTTGGAACATCTCATATGCCCCATGACGTTCAAAACGTCGTTGAAGTCCCGGTTCTAAGCCGTAAAGCATGGCACATTGAACTATTGAGTAGTCATCAGCTTTGCTCTGCCAGACATTCTTAACATCGTCAGTTGCATCAGCAGCACGCCTGGCACCCAGCGGTGCTTCCAGGACGTAACTCTTCTGTGCAGCAATGAGGATAATCCTCAAGTTACGGACCCAGTCCGTGTAATTGCTACCATCATCTTTCAACTTTGCTTTCTCAAGGAACGCATTAAAATTCAACGGAACAACAGCACGGGCCATCTATCTACAATCAACATAAACAAGCAAGATACTATCAGGGACTAAGTTCATGATAAATTTAAGTTCAATTAATCATATTACTTAAGAACTCCCACTTAGATAGACATCCCTCTAATCTTCTAAGTGATCACGTGATCCACATCAACTAAACCATGTCCGATCATCACGTGAGATGGAGTAGTTTCAATGGTGAACATCATTATGTTGATCATATCTACTATATGATTCACGCTCGACCTTTCGGTCTCCGTGTTCCGAGGCCATATCTGTATATGCTTGGCTCGTCAAGTATAACCTGAGTATTCCGCGTGTGCAACTGTTTTGCACCCGTTGTATTTGAACGTAGAGCCTATCACACCCGATCATCACGTGGTGTCTCAGCACGAAGAACTTTCGCAATGGTGCATACTCAGGGAGAACACTTCTTGATAATTAGTGAGAGGTCATCTTAAAATGCTACCGTCAATCAAAGCAAGATAAGATGCATAAAAAAAGATAAACATCACATGCAATCAATATAAGTGATATGATATGGCCATCATCATCTTGTGCTTGTGATCTCCATCTTCGAAGCACCATCATGATCACCATCGTCACCGGCGCGACACCTTGATCTCCATCGTAGCATCGTTGTCGTCTCGCCTATCTTATGCTTCTACGACTATCACTACCGCTTAGTGATAAAGTAAAGCATTATAGGGCGATTGCATTGCATACAATAAAGCGACAACCATATGGCTCCTGCCAGTTGCCGATAACTCGGTTACAAAACATGATCATCTCATACAATAAAATTTAGCATCATGCCTTGACCATATCACATCACAACATGCCCTGCAAAAACAAGTTAGACGTCCTCTACTTTGTTTGTTGCAAGTTTTACGTGGATGCTACGGGCTTAAGCAAGAACCAATCTCACCTACGCATCAAAACCACAACGATAGTTTGTCAAGTTGATGTCGTTTTAACCTTCGCAAGGACCGAGCGTAGCCACACTCGGTTCAACTAAAGTTGGAGAAACTGACACCCGCCAGCCACCTGTGTGCAAAGCACGGCGGTAGAACCAGTCTCACGTAAGCATACGCGTAATGTCGGTCCAGGCCGCTTCATCCAACAATACCGCCGAACCAAAGTATGACATGCTGGTAGGCAGTATGACTTATATCGCCCACAACTCATTTGTGTTCTACTCGTGCATATAACATCAAACCATAAAAACCTGGCTCTGATACCACTGTTGGGGAACATAGTAATTTCAAAAAAAATCCTACGCACACGCAAGATCATGGTGATGCATAGCAACGAGAGGGGAGAGTGTTGTCTACGTACCCTCGTAGACCGAAGCGAAAGCGTTGACGCAACGTATAGGAAGTAGTCGTACGTCTTCCCGATCCGACCGATCCAAGCACCGTTACTCCGGCACCTCCGAGTTCTTAGCACACGTTCAGCTCGATGATGCTCCCCGGGCTCCGATCCAGCAAAGCTTCGGGGATGAGTTCCGTCAGCACGACAGCGTGATGACGATGATGATGTTCTACCGACGCAGGGCTTCGCCTAAGCACTGCAACGATATGATAGAGGTGGAATATGGTGGAGGGGGCACCGCACACGGCTAAGGAACGATCACGAAGATCAACTTGTGTGTTCTAGGGTGCCCCCTGCCCCCGTATATAAAGGAGGGAGGGGGAGGTGCGGCCGGCCCCCAAGGGGTGCGCCTGGAGGAGTCCTACTCCCACCGGGAGTAGGACTCCCTCCTCTCTTACCTTGTTGGAGAAGGAAAGGGGGAGGGAGAAGAGGAAAGGGGGGCGCCGCCCCCCCCCCTTCCTTGTCCTATTCGGACTAGGGGGAGGGGGGGGCGGCCTGCCCTGGCCGGCCCCTCTCTTCTCCCTTATGGCCCATGAAGGCCCATTAACCCCCCAGGGGGTTCCGGTAACCCCTCGGTCATCCGGTAAAATGCCGATTTCACCCGGATCCATTCCGATGTCCAAATATAGGCTTCCAATATATCAATCTTTATGTCTCGACCATTTCGAGACTCCTCGTCATGTCCGTGATCACATCCGGGACTCCGAACTACCTTCGGTACATCAAAATGTATAAACTCATAATAACTATCATCGGAACGTTAAGCGTGCGGACCCTACGGTTCGAGAACAATGCAGACATGACCGAGACACGTCTCTGGTCAATAACCAATAGCGGGACCTAGATGCCCATATTGGCTCCTACATATTCTACGAAGATCTTTATCGGTCAGACCGCATAACAATATACGTTGTTCCCTTTGTCATCGGTATGTTACTTGCCCGAGATTCGATCGTCGGTATCCAATACCTAGTTCAATCTCGTTGCCGGCAAGTCTCTTTACTCGTTCCGTAATACATCATCTCACAACTAACATATTAGTTGTAATGCTTGCAAGGCTTATGTGATGTGCATTACCAAGAGGGCCCAGAGATACCTCTCCGACTATCGGAGTGACAAATCCTAATCTCGAAATACGCCAACCCAACAAGTACCTTTGGAGACACCTGTAGAGCACCTTTGTAATCACCCAGTTACGTTGTGACGTTTGGTAGCACACAAAGTGTTCCTCCGATAAACGGGAGTTGCATAATCTCATAGTCATCGGAACATGTATAAGTCATGAAGAAAGCAATAGCAACATACTAAACGATCGGGTGTTAAGCTAATGGAATGGGTCATGTCAATCAGATCATTCAACTAATGATGTGACCTCGTTAATCAAATAACAACTCTTTGTTCATGGTTAGGAAACATAACCATCTTTGATTAACGAGCTAATCAAGTAGAGGAATACTAGTGACATTCTGTTTGTTTATATATTCACACATGTATTATGTTTCCGGCTAATACAATTATAGCATGAATAATAAACATTTATCTTGATATATGAGGAAATAAATAATAACTTTATTATTGCCTCTAGGGCATATTTCCTTCAGGACGACGGTAGGCGGCGGAGCCTGGTCAAAGGGCTCGCCTCCCGGTGAGCCTGCACAGCTGTCTGCTCGCACGCCTCCCTGATAGCTGGCGCAGCAGTCTACTCGCACGCCTCCCGTCAACTCACACGCTTGCTCGGACGACACCTGCCGATTGCCGATGATAAGCGGGGACTCGTGGCGGCACGTAAACGCCCACGATTTCAATAGTGAAAGCGTCCGCCTTAACGTGACAGGTCTGTCTTCCAAAATACCTTGGCTCTTCATTTGTGCAACTTGTCATAAGCAGCTTGTCTCAAATTGAAGAAAAAACTTACGAAGTAATATTTGTGCCATATCACGTGACCATGCTTAGTTTCAAGAATTTATGCTCACTTTCGGATTTTCTGAAATTTAAGATCCAGGATTCAAAACAATATCATTACCTGCATCATGCAATAAATTTTCAAGCCGTACATCTGTCTTGTTGTATTTCTTAAGAAAGGATTTGGTCAAACATTTTGCTTAGTTAGACTTCAGACAAGTTATATATGTAGAGTAAAAGGATAATCCCTCCATACCAGTGCATTGCCTGATATATTAACTCAAGTACTAGGCACGACAAACGGGCTCAATTCTGTGCTCATCCTGGTGTAGTAGTAGTAGTACTAGGCAATGCAGTTGACAGGTGACCTTGATGAGCGGCGACCGAGGTAATTCAACCGTGCTCGGCACGTAGGTAACGTTGTCTAGTTACTAAAGCATCCCTCCGTTGTTCATCGGTAGTCATTATGGACAGGGGACATGAGGGGAATTTCTTAGGGCTGGAATTCTGGCCGCCAGATATTTTGACTTGAAACGCTAAGGCTCGACTGGTTGGGGTAATGGGGTTGCCTAATGTGCGTACCACGCACGCCACCGAAGGACATGAGACTGCTTTTATTAGGATCAACACGAGCCAAGGTCTGGCTGGTACGCCGTTGGGTCCTACCATTCGAGAATATGAAAGGAACCTTTTAAATTGCCGAACGAATCTATGTGTATTACAATACCCGTATTTTCCTTGCAAATACTAATCTCAACGTGGTAATTGATTTATGACGAGTTGTTGAATTAGAGTGAGTTTGTGATATAGTGATCTCAATGTGGATTTCACATTTCATGGTATCCCTAGTAAGTTTACCAATGCAAATTCAAATTTAAAAGCTGAACAACATGGAGGTGAGAAAACTTTGTATGTATCAAGCATATGACCACACACACACACACACACACACACACAGAGAGAGAGAGAGAGAGACATGCACGAACACAACAACAATCCAATAAGTATAGTGCATCTATTTTTCCAAAGCATGCATGTATGACACAAATTCAAAAATACTCCTTCTATTCCTAAATATTAGTCTTTTAGAGAGTTCAACAAGTGACTACATACGGAGCAAAATGAGTGAATCTAGACTCTAAAATATGTCTATATACATCCGTATGTGCCAGTCCATTTGAAGCCTCTAAAAAGACTAATATTTGGGAACGAAGGGAGTAAAATGTAAGACATCCATGGTCCTCGGTTCAATATTTAAAATGAACATGAAACTGAAACATGAATATTAAGTCTATTACTACAGTACATGCAAATGTTCTGTTTAGGCGGACCTATGATTGTCGGGGGTCAACCCCTTGACCTTAGATAAAATTGTGGAGCTCTGTTTAGGGTTGTTTAGATTATATTTGTCCCCACCCTCCCAGCCACCGATTGGTTGTGCACCCCCCACCCCTCTTCCCCAGGAGAATATCATGTGCCCCCATACCTTAGATGCTATATGCCTTTACGAGTTGCTTGGAGCTTGTAGATCTGAGATATAGCAGCTCACATGATGTGTCTTAATATTTCTGCAGGAAACCTTGATGAGTTTGAGAATTGCACACAATTTGTACAAAAACTACTTAGATGCCCTTTGATCCCATATCCAATGACCTCGAATCTCGTATCACCGTAGCATCTAAGATGAAGGAGGACATCATATTCTCCTGTATGTAAGAATATCATGTGCTGCCACACCTTAGATGCTTTGGTGACACAAGCTCTTGGGAGGCGTTGGATTTGTGACCCAACACCTCCTCGATGGTTCGAATGGTTTTTTGCAGAAAAGCCCCAAAAGAGTTCGGCCACTGCTTACAAGCACAAAGACTGCTCAGATGCCATTGGATCTCAGATCAAACGACCTCCAAGCTCGTATCATCGCAGCATCCAAGCTGCGATAGCACGTTATGTTTTCTCGCACGAGAGAGTATGAGGTGCTCCCGCACCGTAGATTCTATGGTGATACGAGTTCACTGAGATCTAACGGCCCGTAATAGGAGGTTTGAATGTTTTTGCAATATACGGCTGATAGAGTTTGGGAAATGCGCAGAAAGTACAAGTACTACGCTTGTGCCATCTGATCACTGATCATACGACCTAGATGCTCATATCACCATAGCGGGTAATTAAGCTACGGGGAGCACCTTATATGAGCATCGGGGAGCCGTTGGATCGAAGATGCAGCAGCACACACGAGGCCTGAATGTTTTTATTTGCAAAAAAACCTTTGGAGAGTTTGGAAATTGCGCATAATTACAAAGACTACTCCCAAGCCATTGGATCTCACTTCCAACGGTGTAAAAACTCGTATCACCATAGTATCTAAGCTGCGGGGTGGATGTGATATTCTATGCCCCTGTCATTTTTGTTCGTAAACTTGCAAAATACGTGTAACTTGTGTCATTACTTGTCTAACCGCGCAAAGTGTTTGTTCAAAAAAACCATCCTACACTGAAATATCGGAACAACACACGGGGGTCCCACTTGCCATTAATCAAATTTGGACCTAAAACTAACAAATCCGAAAGACGAGATTCGAGCTGGCAACCTGGACTACAAAGCGTAAGTCGATAGCCTGAAAAACGAACGGTTGTTGGCTTTGTCCCATAACTTGATTTTATTTATACAGTACTTTCGTTGAGTAGAGTAGAGGGAGTGCCTCGTCAACACGTGCATGACCGTTGTCTCACTTACTGGTGGGTCCCAGGTCTGCGATCTCAATCTCTCTTCTCTCCATCATCTAACCTTTGCACGGGCACACATGAAGAGCGGCGCTAGCTTACCGTGGTGTTATTACAACTAAAAAAAGCTTGGAAAATAGAAGAATCGCCTAGAACAAGAGACGTTGTGGCTGGTCGAGACGGAGCTAACCACATCTATCCTCCGTGCCACGTTTGCATGATGAAGTTGTGTGGCTAGTGGGGTGTTTTCGACCGACTGGATGGGTCCTGAGGTCGAACCATAGGTACTATGTCTGATACAGTATATTTTTACACGCACATTTTTCCTCTGTGCCGAGACGTGGCACACCCTACCGCGCGGTATCGGGGTCCTCCCGGGTGGTGCACGTATATATTCTTCCTGACGTGGGACGCCCTCTCGCGCGTTTTATGTGTCCTCCTCGGTCGTAGTGCCGAAGCAAGTAAACGAGTCGTCAAATCACGAAAGACCACCTTTCCTGTTGAGCACATCAGTGAAGCACGGTGGCTAGCTAGTTGGGCTAGCTCGACCTATTAGCTAGGCCGCTGCCACATTTGTTTTTTCACCCCTTTTTTATCTACTTGCCGGCAGGTAAATATAAATATCCACCGCGGCGTTGCTCTGGTGTTTGGGTGCGGCAGGATTTTTATTTTTTTGATTGACGGGAGCAGGCGCGGCAGCATTTTTAAATTTTTTGATTGACGGGAGCAGGCGCGGCAGCAATTAGTCACGATGACTCCGCCTATAAAAACCCACCTCTCCCGGATGTGAGAAGTCATCGACTGGTGTTTTACTGTGGTGAAAACCAAAAGATTCCCCACTCCCTCCGCCTTCCCGTAGATTGCATTGCCTTTCAGCTGTTTCGCCCCCTTTGCTTCCTCTTCCCATTGCTTCTACCTAGTGCCATGGCGGCGCAGAAGATCACGGAGTCCGAGGTGAGGCTCCTGACACAGGAGCTCCATGCCAAGGATGCGGAGCTCAGGGCCAAGGACGTGGAGCTCCATGAGCTCAAGGAGGAGAGGAGTGCCATGCTCCTCCGTTATGTGTGGGAGTTCACGGAGCTTCAAAAGCGGCAGGCGTCCACCACAAAGATGCTCGAGGCGTCGGCGGCGTTGCTGCAGAAAGCGGGAGATACGATAGGCCGTCAGGGGAGCCGGCTGGAGCGCGAGCGGGCCAATCGTGACGAGGACCAGGATCGCCTCAGCCACTTGTTGAACCAAGTTGCCACGCATGTGTTGCGGCTGCGCAATGCCTACCGTCGTGCCAGCGCGACGATGCCGTCCATCGGGCTAAACCCGTTCGACCACCCGGTCGACTTCAACGAGCTGCGGCTTCCTGACCTGGTCTCCTTCTTCACATATATCTCCAAGGAGCTGAGCCGTCTCCGCGCGATGGTGGGGGCTGAGCTGGACAAGGAGGGGTTGCGGGCTGCCATCGCCGTTGCCGGGCGAATCCTTTCAGGGCTCCGTCACCGGAATCCATTCGTGCCATTGGACGCCGTGTTTGACGAGCTGGCTCCTGTCGACCGGGAGCGGGCTCTGCGGGCGGTTGCACCCTGCATCACCAACGTCGTGCGCCTCGAGAAGCAGAGGGACTTCGGTGGTGTTTAGGCGCCCTCTGCATGGGCATGTCCATGTCTCGGCGCAACATGACCGTTGGATCAAACTCAGACGGTGCAGATCAGACACTATAGCACAAAGCGTGTGGGTGTTTTTGGTTGCATTCTCATCTCAATATAGTTGTTTCCTCTTCGTGTATTTGTTACATATAGGAGTAGTTGACATGCGCACAACATCATTTGTTATCGTCATATCTTACTACACTAGCAACAAGATTGTGTACTACTGACGTATGAACCACTGCGCATGCCTAGTAGTAGGAGCACTGTGTATGTTCAAGTGGCTGCCGTGTTTCGCACTCCTCCGTCGTAAGAGTGGAAACACTTGTTGTAATCATTTTTTCTTTTGAAAAACAGTGGACACGCTCTATCGTGCGAATCCTCCTCCAGCCATGCACTAAATTACTCACTTTCACCGACGTGTGGGACAGCCAGCATCGGGGTCCACCAGCCATGCACTAAATTACTCCGTAGTAGAGTGACGGTAGACTACCCCGATCAAAGCGCTGCAGTAATGCCCAATGAGCCGTCAAATCACAAAACCCCCTCCTTTCCAGCAGTAAGTTGGACGGACAAAGCAACCATCATTTCACTCTTCTCTCTCAGCTTCCTCTCTACCCAACCCTCGCTTCTGCCTCATCTTTTTCCTCATTTCTTCAAGAAAACTCCGACCTGCTTCTGCCATTGTTCTTCTCTCCCAAAGAAGGAAAGGTGAGCGCATCAATGGTGTTGATTCTGGCCAAGGCCCGGTCTTGCAACCCCGAGACTGATCCTATAACTCCCCCTCTTTTCTTCTTTTGGGTTTGTGATTATGGTTTCTTTTCTTTTATTTCTATTTAACAGTTTCTTGATGGACGCTGGAGCACCGGCCGAAGTGATGTCTATGGCTCCGGCCAAAACCGTCGAGGCTCATGGTACGAAGAAGCGCAAGCACCCCGCCGAGACTATCGCAGACAAGCTCAAAGCCATCGCCCTGTCCAAGCCCCCCTCTCTGGGATCCCTCATTAAGCAAGTCCAGGTAATATCTCTTCTTGACGATCTTTTTCTCGATCTTGATCGTGTTTTTTCATCTAACACGCAGTACTAGTACTAGTAGTACAATTTTCTGGGTGATCTTGCATGTGATTTTTGTGTGCCAAATGACGGTTCTAAATTCCTCTTTTGACCAAAACATGCGAGAGGTTGACACTGATTTGTTATAGATTACTTTCAACTACTCCCTCTCTCCCAAATTTCTTGTCTTAGATTTGTCTAGATACGGATGTATCTAATACTAAAATGTGTCTTGATACATCCGTATCTAGACAAATCTAAGACAAGAATTTTGGGACGGAGAGAGTACTTTATGAACATCAATGCTACCTTTTAAGAGGGTATATTTTCCTCAATAACTTGTGTTATGAATTTTGCATGTAATCCCTCTGCTCTCATGCCTTTGAAGACATGTTCTAGTGTCCTTGTTCACTCATTTCTGTGTGTATATGTAGTCATTCATATATTGAGTATAATATCAAAACTCATCTTATATTTCTGAACGGAGGTAGTAATAAAATATGGTTTCTGTTTGAATTAGAACCAGGTCCGCGGTGGAGATGAAGTTCTCAAAGTCATGCCGTGTGAACTGGAAGACCTGATGATGAGTTCTACTACTGAACTATCCAGCTGCTGTGTCCTTGCCGCCACGTGTCCTGAACTAGTGTTTTCCTGTAGCATTGTTGTCAGGCGTGTTCTCGAGGTTGTACTTGACCACAATAATTTCCTGGCTGTGCCTTCGATTATGAAGGGTGTGGTTCTTGTAAAGCTTCCCAACAAATCTGATGCGGCATGTCTTCATCATCATGTTTATGAGTGGACAGACCACTCTGTTTGGTTCTCCAAGGTTGACAAGATGGTGATGGTGCGTGTAGACATCTCACACGAAGTCCATGGCCTAGTCAGTTATGCGGGGTTCATCCCATAGGTCGGTGGCAAGAAATAGTCTGCAGAGTTTAGTTAGTGCAACTTTGCTTGTCTGTAGTAAGTACTATTGTTCAGTACTTGATTTGTGTTTGTGAACCCTGTATTGTTTATTAGTACTGCCGCTTTTGGTGTGTGGTCAGTCCTGAGAACGGTCTATGTTAATGTCTGTCCACTCAATTCAGTCTATATATTTTGAAGTATCCAGATCATATTTTTTGTGAGGACGGTTTATCAATTATGGTTACACTCCAATATCTGTATGCATTGCAGGGTTTATCGCACCCACCAGGATTTCCAGTCTCATGGATGTTTGGTCCATACGATTTGTCACGACCTTTGGACTGTCCTGCTTGTGGGAGTAGGTAGGGCCCCTGCATGCCACGTGTAGTTGGACGATCAATCTTCTGTTTAGTACTTCAACATAGTGATTTCCTGGTAAGGATTCACTCGTGTCACATCAAGTAAATCTTATTGATTTACTGTCTAAATCTTATTGATCTAATGTGATGTTTTCTTTCTTTTCCTGCAATTTTACGATGCAGGTTTTGCCATGTGACATTCATCACAGAATAAACCGTTTGGTTTCCTCTACGATGGCTATTTTTGCAAGTTTCACTTCTTATGTTGTGTCAGTAACGAAGGCACTGTCCATCACTTATATTACTGGAAAAAATTGGATCAGTCTGTTGTCTGAGTATAAGCTGAATCCCTATGATGAACTGCAGTTTGGTTTAACAAAAACGCCACAATTAGTCCTTCTCGCGTTTGGACTCCCAAGGGCTGCTGCTGCTTGAGTGGCCACGAGCGAGACGCGCGTCAGCCTCACGCTCCACTCCGGAGCAGCACTCCAGGCGGCGGCCCTCAGCATCGAAGACCTTGAAGAAGAGCGTGGAGACGCCGTCGTACTCAAAGTGGATTGCGAGGGCGCCCCTCGTGCGGCCGGCCCGCCTCGATCTTGCCCCAGCCACGGGTCATGAAGATCTTGCCGGTGGGGATCGCTTCGATCTCCGCTCCAGTCACCGGAGCGCTGCAGTCAGCGTGCTGCAGCCCGAGCTCGAGAGGCCCCCTCGGCGGCATCACGTCGGAGAAGAACCGCGGGAAGCGGATCCAGGAGCTTGGAGGCATCGGCGCCCACAACGCCAACTCGCGCGAGGAGCCCGCGACGTGAACCCCAGGGGCGACGGCACGCGTCGCCGTGGTGCGGCGACCCCGGACGCGGCGTGGGTAGCGCTGCTCTTCACTCCGTCCTCCCAAGCCCTCAGCTCGGGCGTACAAGAGTAGCGGGTACCCCGGAGGAGGCCGCTCGCACCAAGGCCTCGACACCACCTGCATCACCGCTTCATCATGGCGATGGATCGACCTTTTCTTTGGCGGAAGTGGCCCCGGGTCATTACGGGGAGCTTTTCCTTTCTCTTCGGTAGAAAACCTTCTGATGGGCGCCATTGTTGTCAGCAGTGGAGCAAGGAGGAAGAAGCAAGCAAGCGAGGAAGATATGGGTGACGGGGGCTCCTCCCCCCTACACATTTATAGCAAGAGAAGGCCAACCGGCGTCTCCCACAATCGCAGGTAATGGTGGTTTTCCTTGCATGTCACAGGGACTTGTCAAGTCGTGCAGTTGTTGAGGCAGCGTGGGGAAGCGGAGACGCCCACGTCCAATCAACCGCCACGCGTCAACCGAGGCCACAGGCTTTTGGGGCCCGCGGTGCTCCGAACTTGACCCTTGGCTTCGCTGCAAAGCCAAGCCCGAGCGCACCTTGGGCCCGGGGGCTACTGTCAGCGTTCTAGGAATGGGGGTCCCCAGACTTGCCTACCTGCGGCCCACAGCGTGGCTAAGCCATCAGGCCGTACGGCCCATCTTCATCAACAAGGCATCCAAGACCCTCGCGAGGGTCCAAGCCTCGCGAGCCGGACGACGCAAGACCTCCTCTGGAGTGGCCTAGCCAGACAGGCTCACGAGGAGCGGAGATATCAAGGCGGGGCAAACCTCACGAGGCTCTCGTGACGTGAGCCATGACGAACGGCACCAGGCGGGCGCTAGGCGGGCGCTAGCGCATGCAGCATCCTTATTTCCTCTTTGGTGCTAAGGAGGCCAGCGCAGGCGAAGAGTACCGAGGCATTAGGCAAAGCTTGCTATATTGGTGCAACGAGACCAAGACCAGGAGGACGGCGAAACGGAGGTCATCGTGGAGCCCAAGACGGCGTCACCACCAGAGCTTTTTGCAGGCGAAGGCCACTTTTGTCAGGATAGCTTGTACTAGCTGTCCTCCTTCAAATTTGCCCGCCATTGTTGGCTCCCTTCCCGCTCGATATTTGGGAAGAGGACCAGGGCCTATATAAGTAGAGCTAGCCGTCACAGTAGGGGCATCGAGCAATTCACTAGCTCTCACCCACACAAGTTAGCCAGGCACAAGAACACCTTGACCTGAGGAGGATGTTCTTCTCTTTGTACTGTTCATCATCAGCCCTAGAGGCAATCCACCACCACCACACTGGAGTAGGGTATTACACCACAACGGTGGCCCGAACCAGTATAAACCTCGTGTCTTTCTGTGTTGCGAGTTCGTCGAGTTCGTCCGCGAGATCTTAGCGATCTAGGGCGTAGATTGGTAGGAGGAAAGACTTCGTGTGCACCCCAGTGTTCGAACCTTAAGGGTTTGCCGGAACCCCACATCCGACAACCTACCCTCACGAACCGCTGCGGGGGTGCGCGCCGCTTTTGTTTTGTTCTTTCCTTTCTTCCTGCATTTGAAAAAGAAACAAGTATGGGGTCGTGCAAGGGCTTGCAACGAACCGTGATTTGAAGTAGCTATGTTATGTTTATTGTTCCTATATCGTGTTGCAGCATCAATGTTTTATGTAGGCGTGTAGGGATAACTTAGCTTGACGTGTCTGGAGTAGTTTCCCCCTCGTGAGGCACGCATCTCCCAGCACCTGGTGAGACCTCCTTGGTGTAGGCTTGGGAGGCGTCGAGGAACTGCAGAATTTGTTTAAGGAACTCTTATTCTTCCAAGCCTAGGGCCCTAGGCATGGCCGGCCATGACTCAGCGCTTCGCGTCACGGTACCCGAGGGGCACGAACTTAAGAGGGGGAGGTGCACCAGCTTGCGAGCTTGAGCGAGGGTGCCTCGTGAAGTCCAGGAAAAACGCTCACGAGTGCACCTGTCCAGCCCCCTCGAGAGGCATGTGAGGGAGTGTACGGGCCAAAACAAAGAACCGAGGGAAGAAGCAGAGGAAAAAGGCGATCGAACCAAGATGACAAGAAAGACCAGAATGCGAATTTCCAATAAGGAGGGGCAAGACAACTATGGAAAGCAAATGAAAAGCCACGTCCGGCACCTAGTCTAGTCCTCTCACCAGCGTGGAGCTAAGTGTTGCCACTAGCACGTGGGAGGGAGTCCCCGAGGACCGAGGGCGGCACTTCTGAGACTCCGGGGCGTGTACAGCCCCACTCATTATTATGTGAGAGTTTCACGAGCGGAGACCTTCACAGGCACGGGGCCTTGCTTCACAGGCGCTGGGCCTTGCTTTATGGGTAGAACTTCCGGAGGTGCTGGATGTTCCAGGTGTTCTAGATGTGGAACCCGTCCTGCGTCTCCAGGCGCACGGCGCTAGGCCTGGAGACGCAGGCGACCCTAAACGGGCCTCCCCACATGGGCGAGAGCTCATGCAGCCCTTCCCTGGAGAGCACCCGCCTTAGGACGAGGTCGCCCACCTCGAGCATCTTGGAGCAGACGCTGCGGCAGTGATACCGCCGCAGCGCCTGCTGGTATCTTGCTGCTCGAAGCGTGGCTTCGTGGCAGCGTTCCTCCCCCAGCACAAGGTCCATCCCGCACATGGCGTCCTGCTGCGTCTCATCAAACGCCAGGACCCGCACGGATCGATGCTTAACCTCATGAGGAAGAACCTCTTCTGCTGCGTAGACGAGGAAGAACGGGGTCTCGCTTGTTGACTTGGTAGCGGTGGTGCGAACCGACCATAGCACAGATTGGAGCTCATCGTGCCAGCCCCTGCCACAGGCCTCAAGCTTCTTCTTGAAGGTCCTGGTCTCGAGGCCTCTCAGGACTTTCGTGTTGGCGCGTTCGGCTTGACCATTGCTCCTGGGGTGTGCCACCGAAGCGTAGCAGATCTGTGTTCCAAGGTTAGCACAATATGTCTTGCAGAGATTGCTAGTGAACTGCGAGCCATTGTCGGTGATGATGCGGTTGGGGACTCCGAACTGGCTCACGAGGCCCTTGATGAACTTGACAGCCGATCCGACTGGGATGGTGCGGACGGCCTCCACCTCCACTCACTTGGTGAACTTGTCGATGGCGACGTAGAGGTACGTAGCGGTAGCCCCCAGGCGCTCGAGGGAACGGGCCTAGGATATCCAGCCCCCAGACCGCGAATGGCCACGAGAGTGGGATGGTCTGGGGGCCTTGAGCTGGCTGATGGATCTGCTTGGCGTGGAATTGGCAGGCCTCAAAGGACTTCACCAGCTCGGTCGCGTCGTTGGGTGCAGTAGGCTAGTAGAACCCGATGTGGAACGCCTTACCGACCAATGTTCATGACGACGAGTGGTGCCCGTAGTCTCCACTGTGTATGTCAGCTAGCAACTCGTTCCCCTGTTCGCTGGAAATGCATCACAAGGAAACATCATTTGGCTGTTTCCTGTATAGCTCATCGTCCTGGATGCAGTATGTCGTAGCCTATCGGGCCACGCGCTCCGCGTCCTCCTCTTTCTCCGACAACGTCCCTTGCATCAAGTAGTCCGTGAACTCCTTGGTCCAGCACCCTTCCTGAGGCTCGAGCGCCAGGAGCAGGCGCGCTCCTGAGGTCGGGCCGCAGGCCGGGGCTCCTGAGGTAGGTGGTTGGGGGAGTTCCTCCCAAGGTGGCGCCGTCCATGAAAGTGGAGGTGCTGCCGAAGGCTTGAAGATCCACTCCCCGAAGATGCCAGGCTCTTGGGGTTGGCGCTTGGATGCCCTTTTGGCGATGTCGTCGGCCTCCTTGTTGGTGCCACGAGGCACGTGCTGCAACTCTAGGCCCAAGAACTACTTTTCCATTTTGCGTACCTCCGCGAGGTATGCCTCCATGTGCTCATCCCTCGGCTCGTATACCTTGTTTGAGAAGTTGGCGAGGAGCTACGAGGAGCCCCTGATGGTGAGGCGCTTCACCCCCAGGGCCGCCGCAGCCTTAAGTCCAGCAATGAGGCCTTTGTACTCTGTGATGTTGTTGGAGACCTTCTCGCCTTGCAGGAAATAGAGTTGCACGACGTAGTAGAGCTTGTCCTGAGTGGGTGAGATGAGCACTGCTCCAGCTCCTGCGCCCTGGCGTGTGAATGCGCCATCGAAATACATGACCCAGCCATCTAGTGCTTCACTTCCTAGCGAGAGGGATCGGTCCTCGCCTGCTTCAAGCCCCGGGGCGTCAGTCCATTCTGCCACGAAGTCGGCGAGTGCGGCTCCCTTGATGACCCTGGTTGTGCTGAACTCCAGCTGGAATGCCTGCAGCTCGATGTTCCATTCGGGGACTCTTCTAGCAGCGTTGGGGCTCCTGAGTACCCTCTCCAGTGGGTAGGCCGAGACGACCTTGATTGGGTGACCTTGGAATTAGTGATGCAGTTTACGCGAGGCCACCAAGAGTGCGAGCAAGAGCTTCTGGGGCATGGGGTACCATGCCCTCGCATCCCACAGTACTGTGATGACGAAGTACATTGGGTGCTCGATGAGGGCGGGAGTGCCGATGGAGCCCGAGGCCTCAAGAGGTTGGGACACCTCCTGAGGCGGGGGGTCCTCATGAGCTTGGTCACCAATCAGGGCCTCAACAGGCCCTGCAGCGTCGTCTTGCAGGGCTTGGTCATCTGCTGGCGTTGTCGTGGCTCTGGTGGGGCTGTCTTGGCTCTGTGTTGTCTTGTTTGTCAGTGCAGCATTACGCCGCGTGCCCTTGACCTAGCGCTCTTCCCGGATAGCTACCAACGCCGCGCTTGCCGAGTAAGGCGTGGCGGATAGGTAAAGCACCAGGGGCTTGAGGGGGCGAAGCGCTACCATCACTGGCGGGCTGGATAAATATCTTTTCAGGTCTTGGAATGCCTGGTCGGCCTCTAGAGTCCACTCGAACGGGCCCTTCTTCTTCATCAGTTTGAAGAACGGCATGGCGCACTCCCCCATCTTGGAGATGAAGCGTCCCAACGAGGTCACGCGGCCCGCGAGCTTCTGCATTTCCTTCAGGGTCTGTGGTGGGCTCATGTCTTTTATTGCTTTGACTTTCTCCGGGTTGGCCTCGTTCCCTCGGTGCGACACAAGGAAACACAACAGCTTGCCGAAAGGGACACCGAACACGAACTTCTCTGGGTTGAGCCGCAGGTCCACCTGGCGCAGGCTGGCGAAAGTCTCCTCCAGGTATTGAATAAGAGTCCTCGCCTCCCGAGATTTTACCACAATTTCGTCGACGTAGGTTTCTGCATTCCTTCTCAGCTACTGGCCTAGTGCGATGTGCATCAGCCGCTGGAAGGTCACCCCCGCGTTGCGCAATCCAAACGGCATGCAGGTGTAGCAGTACACCCCACACGGGGTCAGGAAGGTCGTCTTCTCCACATCCTCCACTACCATCTTGATCTGGTGATAGCCTGAGAACGCGTCCAGGAAGCACAACAGGTCGCACTCAGCAGTGGAGTCGACAATCTGGTCGATGCGCGGAAGCGGGAACGGGTCTTGGGGATAGGCCTTGTTGAGGTTGGTGAAGTCGACACACATGTGCTCCTTCCCTCCTTTCTTCGATACGATGACGGGGTTCGCCAGCCACTCAGGGTACCGAACCACGCGAATGACACCTGCAGCCTACAGCTTGCGAGTTTCCTGTACTATGAAGGACTGCTTCTCCGTGCAGTGTCGCCATGCCTTTTGCTTCACAGGGCGCACATTGGGGCACACCCTCAAGTGATGCTCGATCACCCCCCTCGGGACCTATGGGGGTCCTGGACTAAGGGGTCCTCGGGCGTCCGGCCTATTATTCATTGGGCCGGACTGATGGGCTGTGAAGATACGAAGGCCGAAGACTGCACCCGTGTCCGGATTGAACTTTCCTTGGCGTGGAAGGCAAGCTAGGTGACCAACTATGAATATTCCCTCTAATGTAACCGACTCCATGTAACCCAGATCTCTTCGATGTCTATATAAACTGGAGAGCGTAGTCCGGATAGACACATTCATTACCATATTCATATAGGCTAGACTTCTAGGGTTTAGCCATTACGATCTCGTGGTAGATCAACTCTTGTAATACTCATATTCATCAAGATCAATCAAGCAGGAAGTAGGGTATTACCTCCATAGAGAGGGCCCGAACCTGGGTAAACATCGTGTCCCCCGTCCCCTGTTACCATCGATCCTAGACGCACAGTTCGGGAGCCCCTACCCGAGATCCGCTGGTTTTGACACCGACATTGGTGCTTTCATTGAGAGTTCCACTGTGCTGTCGACGAAAGGTTCGATGGCTCCTTCAATTGTCGATGCAGACGTTGTCCAAAGAGGAACCTTCCTCCCTGGACAGATTTTCGTGTTCGGCGACTTCATACTGCGGGCCAACTCCCTTGGCCATCTAGAGCAGGTCAATAGCTATGCCCCTGTCCATCTGGTCAGATTTGGAAGCTTGAACTATGTCGCGGACGTCCGTGGAGACTTGATCTTCAATGGATTCAAAACCGTGGCAATCGCTCCCCCTCGCTCTAATGAACATGACTTAAAGTTGTCATCGGATCATATCCAGGAGATGGTTCATGTCGCTGCAACGGCCTCAGAACTGAAGCAGATCGTGCCCTCCGAGGCACCAAGGTCCACGGCGTTGGAGCCGCACACGGACCCTACATCCTGCAATGCTTGCGTCAATGGAACTCCGGACTCGTCTCCAGCTGTATGTTCCAGACCAGGTACCTCCGCGGACACTAAGCTGGATCGGTTATCGATTTTCGAATTCAGCACCGCAGACATCTTCCAGCACTCACCTTTTGGTGACGTACTAAACTCTCTAAAGAACTTGTCCTTGGAGGAAGACTCATAGCCGAACTATGTTCGGTTCGAGCCAGAGGCGGATGACGAGGAACTTTGCTTCCCACCCACCACCCACTTCATAGCCACTGTCGATGACTTAACCGACGTGCTTGATTATGGCTCCGAAGACATCAACGGTATGGACGACGATGCCGAGCAAAGACAAGACCTGCCATTCACTGGACGTTGGACGGCCACCTCTTCGTACGATGTGTACATGGTTGACACACCTAAAGGATCCGGCGACGACAACAAAGAGCCAGATGCGAATAAACCCTCTGAGACGCAGTCCAAGCATCGGCGGCCCAAACGCTGCTCTAAGGCCCGTCGCTCAAAAGATGGAAACACTGGCACAGGAGAAAATAGTACTCCGAGCGATGCCAAAAACAATGAAGACCCTGTCGGAGCGGCATCCGAACAGGAGGAACATGACAACAGGCAAGATAACCCTGATGAACAGGCCATAGAGGATGACCCGGAGGACGATAGTTACCGTCCACCCTCCAAGGAGGAGACAAGCCTCGGCAACGAACACTTCATCGTGCCTGAGGATCCTCTGGAGCAGGAGTGCTTTAAGCTTCAGCTCATAGCCACCGCGAGGAGCCTGAAAAAGAAACAGCAACAACTTCAAGCCAATCAACATATGCTCATCGACAGATGAACTGACGTCCTGAAAGCCGAAGAATACGGCCACAAGCGCCCAGCCAAGAGCTACCCGAAATGCAGACGCTACCTCAATTCAATGAGGAGGCACTAGAGCACACATCTCCCTCGCGTAATGCGGAACGACCACCACGTGGCCGAGACAGGGCAGCCGACCGGCCACCCCGCTGTTGGGATAAAGTGACAACTCAGGCCGAACAGCAGCCTGCCCCACCGCCCCGCAAAAATAGAGACGGAAGAGTTCGGGGCCACACGTATGACCTCCCGCAGATCCTGGACGACAGAGCAGGACACACAAGATTGATCTACGGATCGCGAGGACGTGCCTCGAGGCACGACGGCGGCTACCTATTCGGACGTGACAAACCTAACCACGCCCAGGCCGAATACCACAGACAGACTCCATCAGAGCTATGCCACGACGTGGCCCGATATAGAGGCGCCGTACACCCTCTCTGCTTCACAGATGAAGTACTAGATCATGAATTCCCCGAGGGGTTCAAGCCCGTCAATATCGAATCATACGACGGCACAACCGATCCCGTAGTATGGATCGAAGATTTTATTCTCCATATCCATATGGCTCGAGGAGACGACCTCCACGCCATTAAATACCTCCCACTAAAGCTCAAAGGGCCAGCTCGGCACTGGCTCAACAGCCTTCCTGAAAATTATATCGGGAGCTGGGAGGACCTGGAAGAAGCCTTCCTAGACAACTTCCAAGGAACCTATGTCCGGCCACCGGACGCCGACGATTTAAGCCACATAGTTCAACAACCTGGAGAATCTGCCAGAAAATTCTGGACTAGGTTCCTAACCAAAAAGAACCAGATCGTTGACTGTCCGATGCCGAGGCCCTAGCAGCCTTCAAACACAACATCCGTGACGAATGGCTTGCACGCCACCTCGGCCAAGAAAAGTCGAAGTATATGGCAGCCCTTACGACACTCATGACCCGCTTTTGCGCGGGTGAGGACAGCTGGCTGGCTCGTAGCAAAAACACAGCCAGCGAGGCAGGCCCCACTAAGGCCAAGAATAGCACCAGCAAGCTCCGACGCAATACACACAAACGCCGAAGCAATAGCAACAACACCGATGACACCACAATCAACACTAGATTCAGTGGCTCCAAGTCCGGGCAACGGAAGAAGCCCTACAAAAGAAACAACGAAGGACCTTCCAGCCTGGACCGCATACTCGACCGTCCGTGCCAGATTCATGGCACCCCGTATAAGTAAGCCAATCATACCAACAGGGATTGTTGGGTCTTCAAGCAGGCTGGCAAGTTAAATGCCGAAAACAAAGAAAGGGATCACAAAGTGAGGACGAGGACGAAGAGCCCCGGCAGCTGAAGACGGGGGGGGGCAGAAGAAATTTCCCCCTCAAGTCAAAATGGTGAATATGATATACACTACGCACATCCCCAAAAGGGAGCATAAGCGAGCACTTAGGGACGTTTACGCGATAGAGTCAATCGCCCCAAAATTCAATCCGTGGTCATCATTCCCGATCACCTTCGATCGTCGAGATCACCCAACTAGTATCCACCATGGTGGTTCAGCCGAACTAGTCCTCGACCCAATTATTAACGGGTTTCACCTAACTCGAGTCCTGATGGACGGTGGTAGCAGCCTCAACCTGCTTTATCAGGACACAGTGCGGAAGATGGGCATTAACCCCTCGCGAATCAAGACAACAAAGACTACCTTTAAAGGAGTCATACCAAGCGTAGAGGCCCACTGTACAGGCTCAATCACGCTGGAGGTGGTCTTCGGTTCTCCAGACAACTTCCGAAGCAAAGAGTTAATCTTCGATATCGTCCCCTTCCGCAGCGGCTATCACGCACTGCTCGGACGAAACGCGTTTGCTAGATTCAACGCAATGCCACACTATTCTTATCTCAAGCTCAAGATGCCCGGTCCACGCGGCGTCATAACAATCAATGGCAATACGGAATGCTCCCTCCGAACAGAGGAGCACACCGCCGCCCTAGCAGCAGAAGTACAGAGCGGCCTTCTCAAGCAGCACCATAGTACGGTTGTTGAGCCCTCGGACATCCTTAAGAGGCTCCGGACTACACTGCAACAGGACGGCGCGGCTCGTCAAGAGCTCGACTAGCAATTCGGCCTCCGTCCCAGTCCCAATGAGGTAGTGGCATTCGTACCACGCGTACACAATTACACACTCAAAATTCCATGGACATCGACGGAGGCACAAGATAATCCGAGGCCTATAGTTCGGCCAGACCGATCCCGGACACATATACTTTCACCTTTTTTTCCTTGTTTCAGGTTCCTTTTTTCACGGTCCTAGTCGCAAGTCCTTTGGAAGGATTAGCATACAACGGAGGCAAGCAGCACAGGTGTGTAGGGTAACCTCTATACGTTCTTCTTGACGGTATTCATTCTTATTTCTCACGACCCGCCCGCTACGCCCTATTGGTTCCGGCATGTCAAATAGCCCGGACATTTCTCGCACCATCTATACAAGATACGCCTTGACGTATCCATCCAGTTATAATAAAAATGATTTGTGTCCCAGTTTCTGTGGCCTCTGTTCTTTACTTCATTTTATTTCGATCTGCTTATCGGCTACATCGGTACTCTTTTGTACGTTTCATATTCGCCAGGGGCTACTTGTCGCCCCACAATACGGCATCAAAGTTCGAAAACTTCTTATAGATAAGTTCGGCACCCCGAATTTAGCATTATATGCATTGGCTCCGAATCATGTCTTTGGTCAATAGTTGGGTTGCCCGGCTCATGTGCTTGCTACCCTACGTTCCGCTACATCGGCTAGGGTAGTAAAGGGAGAACTACTGGGATTGTGCCCTGGCCTTGACCGGATGAGCACCTCAGTAGAGAAAGCTGAAAACTGACTGTCATGATACGGCGAGAGCCAGTCAGCTGTTCAAGGGTTACAAAATCGTTGGAGATTATTTTTCGTGTCATGCGAAGGATCGGCACTTCCCGATCAGATGCTGACAGCACCCTGGCTTGGACTAGGGGCTGCGCCCATGCTTTATTATAAAACTCCTGTGACTAAGTGAGGGCGTTTGAGCCGTATAGTCTGATTGCCTTGTTCGTTGCGCTAAAGAACTCCTCCAAGGACCATATAATTGGATCAAGATTGTTTAGATTCCATCCCGAACACCTCCGTACTACCTACGCAAGGGCAGAAGCCGACGACTGGCCAACCCTCAGATTGCATACGATACGGCCGCACAGGAGGAAACAATTAAAGCATAACGAAATTACATTACAAAACAGGCTTTGTTTTCATAATACAAGGCAAGGGCAACACAAATGTTTTCATTCAAAAATAATGTCCTCCCACACTCAGCTGCAGCAAGTTGAGACCCTTTTATGACATCCGCAAAATACCACTCGGGTGTGCGGTGCTCCTTGCCCACCGGCGGCCCTCTGGCCACTTCAATGGTGTTCATCTTCGCCCACCACATCTTGCAACGGGCGAAGGCCATGTGGGCACCTTCAATACAGACAGAGCACTTGACGACATCCAGCCGAGGACAGGCGTTCACCATCCGCCTCACGAGTCCGAAGTAGCTGCCAGGCATAGCTTCGGCTGGCCATAGCCGGATTACCAAATCCTTCATGGCTAGTTTGACCACCCTATACAGCTCCACCAGCTGTTTCAGCTGATCGGTGAAGGACACGGGAGGTTCTGGCGTGGTATATTTCGACCAGAATAGCTTTTCCATCGAACCCCCTCCTTCGGCTCGATAGAACTCCACGGCGTCTGAAACACTGCATGGTAAATCCGCAAAAGCCCCTGGGGAACTCCGAACCCAGGTTAGTAAAAGGTACTGCTTCGCTCCATACTTCCTTTGCATCTTAAAAGACTTACCCGCCGTGATCTTCTTGGCCTCCTGGATCTCCTAGAGGCTGGCCTAGGCCTCATTCCGTGCAGTCTCTGCACTCTGACGAGCCTTGGCGAGTTCGGCCCCTTGAGCCGACACATCATGCTCCAAGGTCTCACATTTTTTACCGCATCCTGGAGCTCCTGCTGGATTTCTTTGACCCAGGCCTTGAGCTTCTTACAGGCGGCTTGCTGCTCGACAGCCTTCGCCTCGGCCTTGCCCAAGGCCTTCCTTAGGGCCTCGACCTCGGTCGCGGCTCCTGCACATATTACGACACTATAGTCAATATACAGCGCCTACGCTTCCCGAACACACAGCAAGTCGTTACTCACCTTGCTTCTCCTGGAGCTGAACCCTAACCTCGCCGAGCTTGTTCTCGGTCCGCTCCAGCCTCTGCCTCAATTCAGAAACTTCGGCAGCATGCGAGGTCGCGGCCAACAGCGACGCCTGCTTATGCATACATATTACATTAGTCTCCTACAACATAAGATTGATCCTCTGTCCGGTTCTCCTCGTCGAACACCGAACAGTGTCTCAGGGGCTACTGACTACATGGGGTTTTTCTCTTTCTATGTCACTTACCTCAAAATATGTCAACAGGTTGCTGCAGGCTTCGTTCAGTCCACTCTTGGCAGACTAAACCTTCTCGATCACGGCGCCCATAAGAAGACGGTGCTCGTCCATAACGGAGGCACCTCGTAGCGCCTCCATCAGGATATCCGGCGCCCCCGGATGGACGGGGGCCACCGGCAGAAGCGGTGCACCCCCCCTCCTTTAAAGGGGACTGCTCGCCCGACTCCGGAGCCATATGGGCCTCCGGAATCGTATTCGGTCGAGGGCCGAACTGGATATGGCCCTCTTCGCCAGTCTCCATGGGGATATGGCCCTCTTCGCCAGTCTCCATGGAGATAGCTCATCACATGTTGGGTGAAGCGTTCTTGAGCGATGACGTACTGGACCAGGTTGGTTAGGACTGGGTCTCTCTCAATTCGTCCACCGGGAAAAGATGACACTCCACCGGGTGCTGCACGGCTCGGAAAGTAATAATACCCTCGTTCGCTAACATAGGGAACCGCGAATCGAAGGCGAGCAAGCGCTTCATATGCAGTAGCCTCTATGGCCATAAGCGGGGTTGGCATAGATTTCCCCACGAAGGAGACCTCTGTTGGGTCTTGGTCTGAGTTCACGGGAGCGGTGTGCACTGCTGCCCAATACCTCGAGGTGGAAGAGGTGATCCTCGATTTGAACAGCTCGTACTGGGGTGGCTGGGTAGCGCCCATGGTACTGCAGGTAAAATCCCACAATATCTTGACAAAACTACCCGAGGTTGCATCTGGGGTTCTCAGATGAATGCTGGGGCTCGGCATGGCGAGAAATGGTTGTGAGGGTGGTGCACAAGGTGAGAGGTGCTTTGGCAAGGTCACGCGGTGGCCTTTTATAGCACTGGAGCTGGGTCACTATTACCATGGTGACTGGTAAGGAACTTCCAGCTCCGCTCCACGGGTCGGAGTCAAGCTACAGATACACATATTTCACCGAGGTGACGTGTTACTGTGGGGGTCATCGGGGTCTTTGGCAACCGTGCCTGGGTAGAAATGCTGGCATACCCATGCAAGGCTGCAGGGGCTCAACGACAGGCGACGTTTATTTACAAGGTCACACGGTTACAAGCGAGAATACACTGGGACTCGATATTACTCGGGTGACTTAGTCTACCTCGTTTACATCCAAGCGGGCGTGCCTGGTGGATGTTGAGGCTTCTCCGCGGGTCTCACCGCGGAATTAGCTGGAGTGGGCTGAGGGGCTGCAGGCTCGGGGTAGCGATGATGACCATCTCTGGGATTGCTGGCTACAACCCCGTTGGAGTGTGCTCCCAAAATGCGACGAAGCACTTCTGGGGTTATCGCAACACTTTGGCCGATGGCTGGGGTAGACCTCAGGGGCTCGATCGGTTGTCCAAACAGCACGACTGGGTTGTCGGTGTTGGGCTCGTCCTCTTCTCTCGCCGGGGCTCGACGAACCAGCTCCCCACGAGCTGCGATAAGATCAATAGTGACCTGATCGCACAGTTCCTCCAGTGCACTTACGTAGCGCACTAGGTGCAGTAATGCAGGATCTGTTTCGTGATCTCCGTTGGCAACTTGGGGTGGTCTACCATATCCTTCCCGTCTGGGGTAGTAGTGGAACGAGCGACAGTCAACTCGGGGCGATAAGTGCCGGAGATGAACTATAGCTTCTCGAGCGGCTAGTTGGATGGCTTGTGGCTCAAAGGAAGTTGTTCTTCCGGTGAACCTATAGGGGCGTTCTGGTGCTAGACCCCTACCATAGACATGCACAGTGGCCCAAAATTGACGTCTCTCACCGCTCATGGACCCTTGGTACACGACATATTCTGGGGGCTCCTCTAACGCATAGGCACGACGGGTGAGGTTTGCGAGTATGGTCACAAAACCTCCAAGGTTGGTTGCCGTAGTCTCAGTGTGCACGACGGGACCAGGCATTGTGGTTCGGTTTAGGATAGCGGCTGTGTTGTGCTAGTTTGGGGCTAGCGTGCCCTTTTTATAGGAAAAAAAGGGGACGGAGTCTTCCTTCGCACGCTTGCGAGAAAGACTATTCAGGATTCGGTCACTAGCGCATGAGCGACAGGCTAGGTTGATAGGTTGGGCACCGACTGCCAAAAGGTGTCAGGTCACTGTGGGGCTATCTTGCAGGAGAAGCTTGGCTGGGGTTTTGGTTATGGCTCGGTGGGTTGGTCTGCCTAGGTTTATTGGCCTGGCTAGGATAGGATTAGCCAATGGTCAGCCTGGCTCTGATACCAAGTCTGTCACGACCGGTTTTCCGGGCATTAATTTCCAGAAAATGGCCGTTGTGCTCACCAGCCCCAGGATTACTGTTAGCTTGATGAGACACCAACTTGATACAGAAATATCCAAGCAAGAGTACAAAATATGCAGTACAAGACCATTGTGGCCTATGAGTACAACAAATGGTTTCTAGTGGTTGAGGGCGGAAGCGGTTTGTGGATCACCACGGCTATGGGACTCCATTTCCCACGGGAACAGCTGACCAGGATAACTCCTATCTTCGCGAGGCTGCTATCACCATTGCTTAGGTTCCGAAGCGGCCATCACAACGCTCCTCCCCAAGCAATCAATCTGGCCAAGACAATAGCCAGGGACAAGCCAGTGAGTACTTTGAATGTACTCGCAAACATTAAGAACACAGGTATAATATAGCCACAAATAATCATGCTTCAAAACATTCTATAATCATTCTGATAACTATGGTGTAAGGTTCATGATGCACGCGAGTATATTAATTAAGTAAGTCATGGGTAAACAGTTAAGTAAAGGGAATAACAAAACATGCCACAGTCGGGCGTCTGAGCGACACCACATACAGGGCTTTAAAAGAAATGCCACAGTCGGGCGTCTGAGCGACACCACATATAGGGCTTTAAAAGAAATGCCACAGTCGGGCGTCTGAGCGACACCACATAAAGGGCTTTAAAAGGAATAATCATAGTGAATATCCCAGAGGTAGAACCATCCCAGAGATATTCGATGATAACAATAATATCACGGGTTAGTCAACAATAGTAATAATCATAATCATCACAAGTCACAAGTAGTAATTCCCGTTCTGGTTTTACAGTTTCACCTCCGAAGACCGACACTAAGACCGACACTTGACCCATCCCAGACTGTAATCCTTAACCATGGACACGGCTATTCGAATAGGTTTAATCTCTGCAGAGGGTGTACTCTGTACCCACGAGTAACGGATTCCTTTAGTCCATCGGGACTAATTCCGTCTACGGTCTTTTAATTGAAAACACACCTGACTTGCACACACCAGCTTAACTTACCGTTGTCTGGAATCACCCACGACACATGTCAAGCAAACTCTAAGTGGGAGGCTACAACCTCGACGTAGCATGGGATCACAAAATTTATACCGCGCGCAAACTAGGGGAGCTACCCCCTTCGGCTACAACCGAAACACCCATGCCCCCGGACCAGGTGGCATGCCTACCGGATGCAGCCGGTATCTTCCACCATGGCCTCTCTGTACAGTGTGTGTCAAGACAAGGGTTAACAACTTACTGAACCATACCCTACTTACGGTAGGGACCTGTGGCAGTACGAAACAAGTATGGAGGTTACCGGAACAAGACTCGATCTACGGTCGACTCAGGAGGTAGTAATAATTCCTGCAAGATTATCATAACAATGCATATACTTCAACCAACAGATAGAAACAACACACGACATACCCCATCATGCCATACCGGACACGACCGTCTCAACGGAGGACTAGGGTCAGGACCGCGTCTACCCAAGACAGAGGCCTACCCAGCATTCCTTCCAGTATGCATGAAAAGTGTATGGCGGTGATTTCCATCACAAAACTTGTCAACTCCATGTGCATGAAAATTCACTAATATGCACTTATGAATGGGATCTCATCCTCACATAAAATGACGCATGCACGTGCCGGGGTGGTGTTGTCTCCGAGTCAAACAACACACCCAAGAAAAATTACACCAGGGTTCAGAATGCTTGCCTTTAGGTCATGGAAAAGAAGGGTGCATACAAAACATCTTGAAATCTTCCAAAATCCTATTTAAAGGAATATGTATGAATTAACACATACAATTAAAACAGCACAGAAAGTTGTTTGGAAAATTTTCAAATAAATCTTAAAATAAACTAGATAGAATTTAAGAGATGTAGGAAAAAGAATCACTTCATTTGGAGTTATATTTAAAGAGTTATAGTCAGTCAAAGTTTAGTCAAATCTGTTATTTAAATTAAAACAGAAAAGAAAAACGATTCAATTAAAAACGTACACGTCGAAAGCGTAAACCCGGGAATGCGTTTCCACTTAAACCACGTGGACAGCGTCTGGGTCGCTGACAGTGGGCCCGTCTGGCCCACCAGTCAGGTTTGACCAGTTCACCCCTCCTTCTTCCTCCTTCGTCCGAATGGTGGCGGGGCGACGGTGATCAACGCCGGCGAGCGGCTGCTCCCCGCGAGCTCCAGAGAGTTGGGATGGAACCGCAAGACCGGGGCGGTCCTCACGGTGGTCGACGGGTCGGCGGGGGTGGAGGGAGTCGCCGACGGTGAGCTATGCGGCGGAGGAGGCCTCGGATGCAAAGTGGTTTTGGGGATGCGGTGGCTCCCGATCGAAATCGAGTAGGGGGAAAGGTTCACGGGAGGAAGAGGGTGTTCCTGGTGAAGAGAACGGAGAGGGGAGGGCTCTGGTGGCACCGGAACGGTCGGGGCAGTGGCGGCGGCAGGAGCTGCCGGAGACGGGGAAGAAAGCTTCCCTTGGTCGAATGCGAGCTAGGGGAGCGCCATACGGGTGGCCTGAGGTCGCCTGCGTGCCCGGGGGAGTTCGGGGACCTCTTATATAGCTTGACGAGGTCGGTGCTGCGGCGGTGGGGATAAGAACGGCGGCGAACCACCTCTCTGTGCTGCAGGGCGACGTGGCGGCGACGAGCGCTAGTGGACGAAGTTGTGGATGAGCACGCACTGCTCCAGGAGGCAGGTGGCAAGCACTGGTGGCTTGGGCGGCGCTGAACGGGGCAGAGGCTGTCGGCCGACGCCGGCGTGCCGCCAAAAGAGCTCTGGCGGTGGCGCTGTAGGGTGCCAGGGCGGATGGCGTGTTGTGGCGAGGCGGGTAGTACGTAGCGAGGTTCTGCAGTGCGGGCCAAGGCAGGGGGGTGCGACGCGGCGACTCGGTTGCGCGCCTGCAATACGCGCGCTCTGGGCGCGCCCAGTGCACGCGCGGGACCTGCTCGACGAAATGCCAGGGCGCAATAGAGGTCTCGGGTGAGACTGGGAATTAGCAGACCCAGGTTAGGAGTAGTGAGGAGTCTATTGGACAAGGTAGCTAGGCAAGGGAAGCAAGATCACAATACAAGCTAAAACTCATGTCAAAACTGGTCATGCCTACTGGGTGTTCGACAGAATGCCACATGCACCTAGGCACCTCTTGGGGTGGCCAAAATTTCCAGAGTGGGGTCTCTTTAGAAGAAAGAGGGGGTGGTGAAGTTAGTTTGCAAAAAGGAGAAACTTGCTAGTGCAAGTTTTGCAAAACTACACTTCTGGACAGGAAGCAAATGGCATCACAACATGGACCAGAAATGTTCCAAAGAGTGCATGCTCCTGGACTTAGGGGTTTGGTAGGGTTGGC
Source organism: Aegilops umbellulata (assembly GCA_032464435.1). Classification (NCBI taxonomy): domain Eukaryota; kingdom Viridiplantae; phylum Streptophyta; class Magnoliopsida; order Poales; family Poaceae; genus Aegilops; species Aegilops umbellulata. The sequence continues at coordinate 184,421,162 of CP136057.1, read as the reverse complement.
TACAAGTAGAAAAAGGAATCATGGGTAAAGGAGCAACTAAAAATGTGGTTGCTGTACAAACCAGCAAGTTGGGCCAGAATGGAGATGAGGTTGATTCACTCAAATTCTCCAAAGAACAACTCTATGTTTTTGCATAAAGTTGAATCATATGCTGCTACTAACATCTCATAATTTTGGTGGAGGCTAGAAAGAAATATTTAAATGGGTTGTAGTGCAAACATGCCCACTGGACCAGAGAAGAAAATTAGGTGTAGAGCTCAAATTATTTCAAGAATAAAAGATATTTTTGCACAAAAGTGATTTAAAAACTTCACATGACATCTCCAAATTTTGGTGGGATTCTTGAATAAATTTATGAAGAGGGTGTAGTTCAAAATGGCCTTATAACCTTGAAAAACCATTTTTCAAGAAAATAAAGATCAAGCAATTTAATTTTGTAATTAGCTCTACTAATACATGAAAAGTTTTTCCTTGAGAGTTTAAACAAGTCCAAAAACATATTTGAAAAGTTTTCACTTTGGGGAAAAACTCCATAATAACCAAGTTCAAAAATCAAAAGGGAGCTCAGAAAATAAAAGTTTTAATTCCTGGCAAAATTTTAATTAGTAAAACAAGGTCAAAAAAATTTTGGGTGTCACATCTCGAAGAGCCTCACCAAAGTCTGGTGCTTCTTCGGATTGAACTCCCACAGAGGGCGGCTTCGGCGCTGGCACGGAAGAATCCAACGGACTAGCATCACCTGGACTACATCGGCGAGCTTGACATTCTTGGTCACCATGCTTTGAACGCGCGTCTGCAATGCTATCAGCTCGTCAGGTGAACACCAGTCCGGACTCTTCTCGACCCAGGAGGTGAGTCGCATGGGAGCGCCGGAATGGAATTCAGCAGCTGCGGCCCAGGTGGTGCCGCGAGTTTCAGTGATATAGAACCATTGCTTCTGCCACTCCTTTACTATGTCCACGAAAGTGCCTTGGGCCAGGAGATGTTGGACAGCTTACTCACCATGGCTCCTCCGCACTCCCCGTGCTGGCCATCCACCACATTCAGCTTCACGTTGAAGACTTTGATCCATAGCCCGAAGTGGGGTTGGATGCGGAGGAAGGCCTCACACACGACGATAAACACCAAGATGTTGAGGAAGGAATTTGGGGACAGATCGTGGAAATCTATCCCGTAATAATACATCAGCCCGCGGACGAAAGGGTGGATTGGAAACCCTAGCCCGCGGAAGAAATGGGGGATGAATACTACCTTCTCGGTGGGCTTCGGCGCGGGGACGATCTGTCCCTTGGCCGGCAGACGGTGGGCGATCTCCTTCACCAAATATCCGGCCGCCCGAAGCTCAGTAATGTCCTCCTCCTTGACGGAGGAGACCATCCACTTGCCCTGACCACTGGATCCGGACATGGTTGCTTGAGTGGAAAGGAGATGAAAACTTGGGCGCTGGAGCTTGAGATTGGAAAGGCGGAGACAGAGGGAGAGCGTGGGAAGAGGAAAAGGGAATCCTTATCCCCTTATAAAGGCAGCAAATATTAAACGCCTCCTCACTCACCATAAGGTTCGCCTATTCCCAAGGGTTGTGTAAACGGTACGGTTGGGTTACCCATGCCCGCATTGATGAGAATCCCGCGGTAAGGGGGCACGATCTCTGCTTTGACAAGACGTGCCAATGGCAACTGCGTCTTGGGACGTGGGGCATCGGACATAAAAATGGTCTGGAAATATGACCGGCCGGACGTAATGTCGTGCTACAAAAAAGTTGTCGGCGGATGGAACTCGTGTAAAATATATATTCTCTCTGTGGTTGTGTGTGTGCTATGCGTTACAGGTCTAGATACAATCATCACATCCGAAGACTATCGTGGAGTTCAAAAAAGGGGGAACCCTCCTTGCAATGTCGAAGACAATCTGTGCACCGGACTCCTCGTCATTGAAGCCAGGTTCAGGGGCTACTGAGGGAGTCCTGGACTAAGGGCTCCTCGGGCGTTCGACCTATTATTCATTGGGCCGGATTGATGGGCTATGAAGATACGAAGGCCGAAGACTGCACCCGTGTCCAGATGGGACTTTCCTTGGCGTGGAAGGCAAGCTAGGCGACCAACTATGAATAATCCCTCTGATGTAACCGACTCCATGTAACCCTAGATCTCTCCAGTGTCTATATAAACCGGGGAGCGTAGTCCGGATAGACACATTCAGTACCATATTCATATAGGCTAGACTTCTAGGGTTTAGCCATTACGATCTCGTGGTAGATCAACTCTTGTAATACTCATATTAATCAAGATCAATCAAGCAGGAAGTAGGGTATTACCTCCATAGAGAGGGCCCAAACCTGGGTAAACATCGTGTCCCCCGTCCCCTGTTACCGTCGATCCTAGATGCATAGTTCAGGACCCCCTACCCGAGATCCGCCGGTTTTGACACCGACAGGACCCCTACTAGCTGCTTGGGTTCCCAAGCAAATACATCCTTGTTCGTGCGCAGGAACCTCACCAATGCCTCCTATTGATCCGAGTCGAGGTTGGCGCCTATGGTGAAGGTGGCTCCTGAGGACCGATCTTCCTCGACCGGCACCTGCTTAGTTTTGGCCTGGTCTTGAGTGAACAACTGCTTCTTCCTTGCTGGCGAGGCCTCCTTAGCTCCAGGGGTGGCCTCATCGTCCGGTCGTGCCGCCGCAACAGTTTTGATGGCAAGCTTGAGCGCCGCCAGAGCCTCCTTGGTGTCTCCGACTATGGTGAGGACGTCCTTGCTCCCTGGCATCTTCATGAGGTTGTAGGCCGGATGGGTCGCCACCATAAACTGAGCCAGAGTCCAAGTCGGGAGGCCAATTCGAGCGACGTCGAAGTCGATCAGCTCAGTGCGGTAGTTGTCACGAGTGCCGAAGGTCACAGGAAGGCGGATCTGCCCCAGGGGGCTGGCGGAGCCACCGCCGACCCCGGAGAAGGGCTTGCTGGGGCCGAGCCATTCGAGTGGTACATGAAGAAGGCTAAAAGCCTCCACGGAGAGCACGTTGAGGCTGGCGCCACCGCCGATGAGGGTCTTGGCGACAACTATGTTGCAAATGGTGGGCGTGGAGAGCATTGGAAGCACGCCCGAGCCGATGGTGGTGACGGGGTGATCCCCCGAGTCGAAGGTGAGGTCGTCCTTGGGTGCCGCCCGACCCCGGGGGGATCCTTGCTGCACGGAAGCAGCGCCGATCTGGCGAAAGAACTGCTTGGTGTGACGGTCCAAGGGTGGTGCTTGCGAGCTGCCGAGGAGGTCTGCAACGGCAAGGGGCGCCAGTGCCGCGTTTTGCGCGACGAGGAGGCCGCGCAGCTCTCCTAATATGCCATTGAGGATCCTGGGAGGGTGAGCAGCCAGTCGCGTGGTGCACCGGCGAGGGCCATGGGAAGCTAGTTGGCCATGACCTTGTCATATCCCCCAGCCTTCAGGACGGCCTCTTCATATGCCAGCAGGAAGGTCGACGGGTCCGCCGCGCCGTCGTAACATGGCAGCATCTCCAGCTTGAACTTGGGCGGCCACTGTACCCGCCGCAAGGCGGTGGCAAAGACTCTGAGCCCCCTGGCGCCATCGTGGGCGTCCGTCATCTCAGCCGGAGGAGCAACACCGGCCATGGGGGAAAGCTGCGGTGGTGGTGGCCTGGATCGATGAAAGGAAAGTTTCAGCGCACCCCTACCTGGCGCGCCAAATGTTTTATTTCGGCTTCCGGCAAAACCCTCGAGGTTAGAACACTGGGGTGCACACGAAGATCTCTCCCTTCCCTAGCTCACCCACTCCCCATAATCCCAAGGCTCAGCACATCGAACTCGAAGAACAAAGGACACAGGGTTTATACTGGTTCGAGCCAGCGATGTGGTGTAATACCCTACTCCAGTGTGGTGTGGTGGATCGCCTCTTGGGCTGAGGATGAATTAGTACAAGGGAAGAACAGCCTCCTGAGGAGAGGTGTTCTTGAGCTCGGTGAGCTTGTGTGTGTGAGGATGGAATGGATCTGATCCGGGCTGAGTTGCCTCCTACTATGGTGGCTAGTCCTATTTATAGAGGCCCTGGTACTCTTCCCAAATGCAGGCGCGAAGGGATCCAACAACGGCCAAATTTGAAGGGAGACAACCAGTACAAGTTATCCTGACTAAAGGTGGTCTTCGCCTGCCAAAGGCTCTAGTGGTGATGCCGTCCTGGGCTCCACGGTGACCTCCGTCCTGCCGTCCTGCTGGTCTTGGTCTTGTTGCACCGATATGGAAACCTTTGCCTGATGCCTCGGGACTCCTCGCCTGCGCTTGCCTCTTTAGCACCAAAGAGGAAACGAGTACACTACGCGCGCTGGCGCCCGCCTGGCCTCGGTCATCATGGCTTGCATCACAGGAACCTCATGAGGTACCCCTTGCCTTGATCTCTCTGCCCCTCACGAGCCAGCCTAGTGAGGCCGCCCCCGAGGAGGTCTTGCGTCGTCCGCCTCGCGAGGCTTGGCCCCTCGCGAGGGTCTTGAGCGTTTGCTAATGAAGATGGGCCATGACAGGCTACTGCTAGAGCCATGCCGTGGGCCGCAGGCAGGCAAGTCTGGGGACCCCCGTTCCCAGAACGTCGACAATGTATCGAGAGTGTGCGCGGTAGGCATAGAGGCACAACTAGCGAGTGTGTGTGTCTATGTGTGTGTGTTTGAAAGAGGAGTAGATAGATTAGTATCAAGATCGAGGTGCCACCCTACTCCTTCGGTGTCGGGTAGTGTGTGTGTGTGTGTGTGTGTGTTTGAGAGAGAAGCCAGTCGATAGATTAGTATCAAGATCGAGGTGTCACCCTACTCCTTCGGTGTCGGGAAGTGTGTGTGTGTGGGTGGGTGGGGGGCAGTGAAACTTACATATCTCTACTCTTATAAAAAACAGATTTGGTGATGATGGTGTTCCTACCATCCTGCAATACAGGCCATCTAATTTATATCTGACAGATAGGAAGGAAACTATGACAATTTTGCAACAAGATACCCACACCCCTATCCACATTTGCAAATAAGGCATTCCCTGGTTCATTCTTTTCTCCCACAAGATAAACTACTCATACAAATGCATCTTGATGTTCCGTGCAACGCATGGGCATCTTGCTAGTATGGAGAAGGAGTTTGTGTGACACATATCTGTATTAAGGGATAGGTAGATAGCATGTGTGCGAGGCATACTTAAAGCATCACGGACATAAACAAACGGTGTGCATGCAAGTGCCGGAAAAATGAAGCAATAAACAATGTCTACGCGCGCGCGCGCGCGTGTGTGTGTTTGTGTGTGTGTGTGTGTGTGTGTGTGTGTGTGTGTGTGTGTGTGTGTGTGTGTGTGTGTGTGTGTGTGTGTGTGTGTGTGTGTGTGTGTGTGTGAGAGAGAGAGAGAGAGAGAGAGGGAGAGAGCAAAATCTCAAAACAAAAGGTGCTCTGCTGGAATCCCATTGTATGTATTCATCTGGTTCCAGAACTCGAGTTAACCTTAGGCATATGTGGCACCCCGACTCAGGGCAACCGGTTTACCATGTATTGCCAGCCCAGATACCATGTCTTCTGGCAACACACAACATCTTGGTACAGAAAACAACCTCTTTATTGATGCTAGTGGAACAAGGTTCATATTACAATGAGTTGCGAGGCAGAGCAGCACACACGGTGCGGCTGAACAATATGTACTTTATTTAGTGAACATAAAGGGGGCCTCGCTCATGACAACTACGCGGCAATGGAACAACATCGAAGCAGAACTCCATAGCAAAGGGACACTGATGTGGACACGATCTAGACTCGGACAGCACTCCTTTCCAATGAGACTTTCCTGAAAGCTGGCATGACACGCCAGCTCAGTACATTGAATGTACTTGCAAGCTCACAACAAACATAAACATAATGGCAAACAATATCATGATAATTAACCAACTGAATTACTAATGCAAAAGCATATCAGGCATGCAGTGATCATGATCTTGTGACTTAAGTCCCTCGGACTTGCTTACCAAACGGTGATCGCTTCTCGGATCACACACGGACCAACATCTTGGCCTTTAATCGGCTTACCTCGTAACCGAATGGTGATCTTTCTGGGATCACAAAGTGACCAACAACTTGGTCTCCAACATCAACATGGTTTCTCAACCATCATCTCTCCAACAGTGCCAAGTTATTCTCTTAGTATGCAAAATTATTTAAACGTTGACCCATGGTCTGACCTACTTTTGAGCGTGTCCGTAACCGTGGACTCGGCTATCGATAGATTGAATACACTCTACATAGGTAGCGTACTGTACCCACACCATGGAACCCATGGCCTCGTACTCCCATTTGGGTGGACCAATGGCATTCCGAAGAAACCCCTGCATTGCCATGACACTCTCCCGGCCACTCCGACTTACTCCCCACTGGGCTAGTCCTGGGTGGCCCCGTGTCTACCAAAGACACCAACAGCCACCGTCGTGGCAAAACATAAACGTTCCCAAACGGGGACAAGGTACCATAACAACAACGGGCACACAAGGTTATGTCTGCTTACCGGGCCAGGGTAACGCACGCCCATAACCTTCCCTCGTTGCAGGCACTGACCAGAGGCATGACAACAGACCGAATAAAGGCCTTCCCATAAAGGCAAATGTGGTTGCACTGGGAAAAACTCGATTCAGTGGCACCATGACCCGATCAACGATAAGTTCAAGTTGAGTTTTAACAAGTTCAACTCAAAGTGAAAATAACCGGTGTCATGATATGCCATGAAAATGCAACACTAACATATGCATCATATGTCAACGGAAATAACTGGGTCAACTATATCAAACACTAAGCATAGATATCAATAAATCATAACACCTCTCTGGTTATGATTGATCATCAAATTTAAACAAAATCTTTACTTAGCATATTTCATTTTTCTTATTCAAGAAAAATAACTCAAAATAATTATTTTTCCATAACCATATTACTTCTTCATAAACAAATATTACTTCTAATGACTTAGCCAAACTTAGTTAGCTTCAAACTTCTGTAACTTAAGCATATCAACTCAAACAACCATCCAACAGAATATAAACATTTATTTTAGTGCTTTAAATGCATGGATTAAACCATTTGTTCAAGTTGAAAAATCACAAATACTGTAATGGCACCATGAAAATGTTGGTGTGGCTTGCCTTAGTGCAGATGAGGTTCACACTCCTCCTGGTGATCCTCAAGACAAGCTTCACTTTCTGACAAAATTATAAACACAAAAAGAAAACATCAAGAAACATTCTGAAATTCACCAGAAAATCTAGATAGCAGAGAAAAATCTCATTTTTGGTGAGCTGCTAGATCTTTTCATAAAGAACACAATGCAAAAAGAATCAATTCATTTGGACTTATGGGTAAAAAGTTGTGGTTGTTTGAAGCTCTCTCGAATATTTTGAATTTGATTTAAATAAAACAGAAATGGGGGTGACGTCGAAGGCGTAAACCCCGCGGGGCGCCACCACTCATACCGCTTCGGACGCGGCCAGAGTGGCTGACTAGCTGGCCCCGCTAGTCAGGTGAGAGGGAGGGGAGAGGGAAATAGAGAGCGGTGGGGCTCCGCCGGAGCACACGCCGGCGAGGAGGGCTGCTTGGCCCAGACTAGACGGATGGATCGAAGGAGAAGACGAAGACGCACATGCCCGTACCCATAGGTTATCTAGGGGTGGTCGGATGGCGTCGGAAACAACCTCTCCAGTGGCGACAGGGAGCGGGGGTCGCCGGAGTTGGAGATGACGATGACCAGAGGCGGCACCAGCGGCTTCAATCAGGCAGGATGGCACCACCGAAGCACGGCGGAGGCCCTGGAAGGGTGGCCCGAGCCTGGGAGGGGCTGGAGCTGTAGAGACGTCCCGAGGGGATCGCCGGCGAGCTCGAGCTCGGGGACAGCGGCCTGAGGCCTGCCCGGCCGGGCTACGTCTTTCTACTGGCTTGTGGAGTGTGTGAGAGGAGTGGATGATGCTTGAGAAGGCTGGGGAGGTTTGTATTTATAGCCGAGCGAGGTGAGGGGGTTCGGGCTCCGCCGAAGGATACCTGCACATGGCACCCGGCGACGAACGGCATCAGTGAGCGAGGGGAAGGCGACGCAGCTCACGCCGGCACTGTGGGCGAGCGGAGACGAGCACATGAGCGAGGGGGTGGCGACGAACACAGTGTGCAGCGCACTGTTGGGTTGGCCGGACTGCGCCCATCCTTGAAGCGGCGAGCTCCGGCGTCGGTGAGCGCCAGGAGGGAGTTAAGGGGGTCGGGATGATGATCGTGGCGAAGATTGGCAAGGCACGGCAGACGGGGAAGCGAGCACGCGCTCAACAGCGGCTCGGGCGCGTCGTAGAGCGCGTCGGCCGTATGCTAGCAGACCTGGACGAACGCGGTCAGCGCATGAACTATGACATCAGGTCGTGCTAAGCTTAAACTTCATGTCTGGCGTGTAGTCCTTGGTGGTTTGAGAGGTTACAACACTTTGAGTTGAGCTCAGACACAGTAAGATGGAGTTTAACTTCCTGGTAAGTTTCTAGGCAATAACTTTGAGAGCTTACTGTGGTCAAAATACTAAGAGCTGGGAGCTGGTCTTTGGAGGTTAGCAATCATCTAGGAGGGTAATGATGCACAAGAAAATTCAGCAGCATTTGAGCAAGTAAAATGGTAGTTGTTGTAGAAACTACCATTTCTGTCCAGAACAGAAAATATTTTCTGTGGCAAAAATATTCCAAAAAGTGATGAAATATTTTTGCTCAGGAAGGTGCCCTAGGGTTCAAAGAATATTTGGGAATTTTCCCAGATTTTTGTGGGCAAGAAAATTGGGGTTGCTTTGGAACACAATGAGCTAGTTAGGGTTTTGAGAGGGGAAATGAATATTTTTCATACTATTTTGAGGTGGATCGGAGAAGAAATGATGGCTAGAGAGAGAAATGAGTCACTTGGGTGAAAGTCAAGGTGGTACCCAAGTGCTGAAGTCCATCTGAAGTGATTCAAAATTTCAAATTCAAACCCAAACCAAGTGAAAATCAGACAAGGAAGAGAGGGCAAAAACCAGGCTATCACAGCATATGTGTGAGAGATGATACGTCTCCAATATATCTATAATTTTTTATTGTTCTATGCTATTATATTATCAATCTGGGATGTTTTATATGCATTTATATGCTATTTTATATGATTTTTGGGACTAACCTATTAACCTAGAGCCCAGTGCCAGTTTTTGTGTTTTCCTTGTTTTTGAGTTTTACAGAAAAGGAATACCAAACGGAGTCCAATTGACCTGCCAATTTTTGTGGATTTTTTATGGACCAAAAGAAGCTCCTGAAGTAAAAGAGTTGGGACAGAAGAGTCCCGAGCCGCCCACGAGGGTGGAGGGCGCCCCCCCCTATCTCGTGGACAACTCGGAGACCCCCTAATGTGAGACAAACGCCAAAAAATCCTATAAATACATAAACCTCCAATACATAATCTAGATCGGGAGTTTGCCTCCGCAAGCCACTGTAGCCACCAAAAACCAATCGGGGCCCTGTTTTGGCACCCTACCGGAGGGGGGATCCATCACCGGTGGCCATCTTCATCATCCCGGCGCTCTCAATGACGAGGAGGGAGTAGTTCACCCTCGGGGCTGAGGATATGTACTAGCAGCAATGTGTTTGATCTCTCTCTATCTCTCTCTCGTGTTCTTGATTCTATACGATCTTGATGTATCGTGAGCTTTGCTATTATAGTTGGATCTTATGATCCCCCCCCCCCTCTACCTTCTTGTAATGGATTGAGTTTTCCCTTTGAAGTTATCTTATCAGATTGAGGCCCAGTTCTTTTGAGCAGATGGTGGAGAATTTTGGTTTGGAAAATCTAGAGCCAAAAGAACTCGTTTTGACTTCCAAAATCTGGAGAGGATTTTGTAGAATCCTAGTGCAATCCAAAAGCAGCCAGAGAGCTAGATTTTCCCAGAATCCTGAGATTTTGGCAAGTCCCACCACTGAAAACGTTTCATAATATAGGAATACCCCTATCCCATGGAGAAATTACGCCTAGAATGCCACTAGCCCATCCACGCGCTGGAGAGAAAATGCCCGAGCGCTTCGCTCGACCGCCCCTATTTGCATCAGGGGAAAACGCTCGGCTGCCCTGTTCGCGAGGGCTAGGGTTTGCCGCCGCCGCCTGGCCCTTGCCGCCGCCACCGCCTGCCTTATCTCCCTCCGTGCCCCTCTTCCTTCCCTGATCGTCCTCCCCTCCGTCGTATCTCCACCAACACTGACGGCCACCGGCGCTGCACCTCGACGACCACCGGTGCTGCACCTCGACGGCCACCGGCGCTCCACCTCGACGGCCACCGGCGCTCCACCTCGACGGCCACGAGCAGCCCACGTGAGGAGCAGACCACACCCACGGTGAGGCATCCTTCCCTGTCTCTGTTCTTCTTTTTTCTTATGCTATGGATAGTAGACAGATGGATGGATTGATTGCTGATGGATAGATGGATGGATTGATTGCTGATGCTGGTAGATGGATGGATGGTGCTAATTTTTGTGTGTGTGCTACTGTCAATGCTACAATGGTATTTGCTACTTGCTACTGTATGGATGTCTGGTTGTATTGGTGCTATTGCTACTGTACATTGATTTTTATGGTAGAATGCTAATGTGATAATGATGAATGGCAATGGTAGATGGAGAAAGTCAAAGAACCCAAAGCAAATTGGGACAGTGTTGCTCATACAATTTTTATGAATGCGTGCATAGAGGAGGTTCGAGCAAATAACCGCAACGGTGGTTATTTGTCGGACATAGGACAAGCTAATTTGCATAAAAAGTTCAACGAACGCTCTAGAAGAAACTATTCGACCCGGCAAATCAAAAATAGGTGGGGTGTATGTAGAAGCGAGTACAACACATGGAAGACATTGATCCAGCAAGCATCTGGATTAGGAAGAGATGAGCATACACACACTATTGCAGCTACAAATGAGTGGTGGGCATTGGAGATAAAGGTATTGTTGTCGTCATGTAATTTCTTAAATAACAAGTCATGTTGCTTTATTTTTTGATATTAACCTGTGGTGCTATATGATTACAGGCACATCCAAAAGCTGCCAAGTTTCGCTATGCTCCACTAGCGGAGGAGGAAAAACTGTCAGAGGTTTTCGATATTACTTGTGTCACAAATGAGCATGGGAGGATGCCAACTCCCTCGTATCAAGGTGATCCCTCTCGAATTAGTTTGGAGGATGACTCAGGGTGTGAGAGTCATGAAGGCCAAGTTACCCCTGTTCAAAATCGAGGCAGGGGTGGGAAGAAGAGGGCGTGTCCTTATTCGCCAAGTCCAAAGATGAATGACAAGTGGGCAAGTGAGAATGCTAAAAATGAGGCTTTTGTACGCATGGTGGACATCTTTGGTGCAAGAGACAAGAGGGATGCAGAGGAGATTGCAAGGGAGAAGAGGGATGCAGAGGAGAGGGCAGGGGAGAAGAGGGATGAAAAGGAAAGGGCAAGGGAGATGAGGGATGCAAAGAAGAGGGATGTAGAGGAGAGTGTGGATCCAACAAGACAAGAGATTAAACAAATGATGGCCATGGTGGAAGCGGATGATGCAAAACCAGGAAGTGATGAGCATTTCTATGCTACATTTCTTTTCATGGAAAAGAAATATCGTGATGTTTTCTCTACTTTCACGGCTCATGAATATATTGCAAGGCTTGTATGGATAAGGAGGATGTGGGAGCTCAATAATAAGTAGAACATCTATGTTTTAATTGCTTTCTACCAGACTATTTACTTGTAATGTTGTGAGCTAAGCTACTTGCTTTGGACGTGTACTTTTGTGAACTAAGCTATTTGCATTGGAGATGTACTGTTATCTGAACTGTGTTGTATCTAATATTACACTATGTGCATATTGTTGTGGCAGATGGATAAATCCAGAAAGAAACAAGAAGAAAAGGAATTTGAGGCGGCCATGATTGCATTTGCTCTGGATGTGGCGTCGTCAAGTGTGACACTGTCGTACGCACCAAGAAAGTTACATCTTGTTACAGGCCTCCAATGGGTAGAAGAGAAGGAGAAAGATGCAAAATCTTTCTATGCTATGTTCAGAATGAGGAGGTCAGTGTTTCGCACATTGCATGATCTGTTAGTTCAGAAGTATGGGCTTGAGTCAACTTCCAACATTTCATCCAAAGAAGCATTGGCACAATTTTTATGGACTGTGGGTACATGTCAGACAACTGATAATGTCGCAGATCGGTTTGCACATAGTCGTTCTGTCATTAATAAAAAATTCCACGAGGATTTGGAGTGTGTAGACCGCATGGCCGGTGATTACATAAGACCAATTGATCCAACTTTCTCTGAACCACACCCAGTACTTAGAAAAACAAAGTTTTGGCCTCATTTTCAACATGCTATTGGAGCCATTGATGGAACACACATTAAGGTGATTGTGCCTAAGGAGTTGGATCCCCAACACAGGAATAGGAAAGGTTACACAAGTGAAAATGTTATGGCAGTGTGTGATTTTGATATGAGGTTCACGTTTGTTGTTCCCGGATGGCCCGGATCTGTTCATGACACACATGTATGGAGCGATGCCATAGTTCGTTATGATCACTTTCCTCAACCCCCCACAGGTAACATCTTGCATGTATCCATATTGTTATATACATGATGGTATGATGTACATTTCTAATTTCTTTTGTTGATGTCATACTGTAGATAAATATTATCTTGTCGACTCCGGATATCCAAACAGGGTTGGATATCTATCCCCATACAAAGGGCAACGATACCATGTACCAGATTTCCAACAGCACCCACCAGTTGGGAGATATGAGACATTCAACCATCGACATTCTTCTTTGCGAAATGTCATCGAAAGAACATTTGGTGTCCTCAAGATGAAATGGCGAATTCTTGGAGATGGAGGCATACCTCGGTACAAACCGGAGACCCAAAAGATGATTGTCACTGCATGCATGTGTCTCCACAATTGGATTCGTGATAGCAAGTTACGTGATGAGCATTTTCACAAGTTCGACAATGATGCATATGTGCAACCTCCATTACCATTTATAGGTGCCAATGCTCTACCACCAGAAGATGATGGTACCATGAACGCAGTACGCGAGGCAATTGCTGCTAGTCACGTACCTTGAGATTATCCATTTTTTAGTTCATCCACTTTTGTAATGAACAAATCTTTAAATCCATTCTAAATGCTATTCGACTATAGATACTGTTCGAAACAACAAGGTGTTAATAAATTCATCAAACATTTTCTGTCTAAGGGTACTACAGACATTTCAATACACAACTCTTTCCAGAATCTCAACCTACAATCCCAGAAAAGAACTCGGCAACAGATTCTTGGAGAAGCAGATTCTGCGAGAATTTGCCAAAATCTTGATTCCGCAGAATCCTGTGTGAAAAGAACTGGGCCTGAGTCTTTAAGGATTTGAGAACACTTGATGTATGTCTTGCATGTGCTTATCTGTGGTGACAATGGGATATTCACGTGATCCACTTGATGTATGTTTTGGTGATCAACTTGCGAGTTCAGTGACCTTCTGAACTTATGCATAGGGGTTGGCACACGTTTTCGTCATGACTCTCCGGTAGAAACTTTGGGGCACTCTTTGAAGTTCATTGTGTTGGTTGAATATATGAATCTGAGATTGTGTGATGCATATCGTATAATCATACCCATGGATACTTGAGGTTACATTGGAGTATATAGGTGACATTACGGTTTTGGTTGATTTGTGTCTTAAGGTGTTATTCTAGTACGAACTAAAGGATAGATCGAACGGAAAGAATAGCTTCGTGTTATTTTACTACGGACTCTTGAATAGACTGATCAGAAAGGATAACTTTGATGTGGTTCCATACCCTACAATAATCTCTTCGTTTGTTTTCTGCTATTAGTGACTTTGGAGTGACTCTTTGTTGCATGTTGAGGGATAGTTATATGGTCCAATTATGTTATTATTGTTGAGAGAACTTGCACTAGTGAAAGTATGAACCCTAGGCCTTGTTTCAACGGATTGCAATACCGTTTACACTCACTTTTATCATTAGTTACCTTGTTGTTTTTATATTTTTAGATTACAAAAACCTATATCTATCATCCATATTGCACTTGTATCACCACCTCTTCGTCGAACTAGTGCACCTATACAATTTACCATTGTATTGGGTGTGTTGGGGACACAAGAGACTCTTTGCTATTTGGTAGCAGGGTTGTTTGAGAGAGACCATCTTCAACCTATGCCTCCCACGGATTGATAAACCTTAGGTCATCCACTCGAGGGAAATTTGCTACTGTCCTACAAACCTCTGCACTTGGAGGCCCAACAACATCTACAAGAAGAAGGTTGTGTAGCAGACATCAAGCTCTTCTCTGGCGCCGTTGCCGGGGAGGCTAGGTAAGCGGCACTAATACCCCGTCAAATAAGCTCTTTCCTGGCGTTGTTGCCGGGGAGGTTAGTGCTTGAAGGTATATCTTTAGATCTTGCAATCGAATCCTTTTGTTTCTTGTTTTATCACTAGTTTAGTCTATAAAATAAAACTACAAAAAAATGAATTGAGGTTGCCTCATATGCTTCACCTTTTTAATATCTTTCATGAAAATGATGGAAAGGAAAATTGTGCTCAAGTGTTAGAAGAAGAATGCATTAAAATGTTTGGCACTAAATCTTTGAATGATGAGCATGATTGCAATGTTGTTAGTATGAATTCTTTGAATATCCATGATGCTAATGATATGCAAAGCCACAAGCTTGGGGATGCTATGTTTGATGAAGATGATATTTTTAGTCCCCCAAGTTTTGATGAGCAAATTTATTATGATGATAGCATGTCTCCAATTTATGATGATTATATTTATTAAAGTGGATTTGGAGAGGTCATGACTTTATTTAGTGATGAATCCACTATTTCAGAAGAGGTTTCGATTGATTATGAGAACAAAGTTGCTATCTATGATGATTATTGTGATGAAATGTCTGCTATAAAGAATAATGAAAACCATGAAACTTGTCAGCATGATTTTAATTTTCAAATTGGATTATGCCTCACATGATAGTTATTTTGTTGAGTTTGCTCCCACTACTATTCATGAGAAGAAATTTGATTATGTGGTGAGTAATAAAATTTCTATGCTTATGCATCATGTAAAGAATGGCTTATGTGATGGTTATATTATTGAATTCATACATGATGCTACTGAAAATTATTATGATGGAGGAATATATGCTTGTAGGAATTGCAATAATATCAAGTTTCCTCTCTATGTGCTTAAAATCTTGAAGTTATGCTTGTTTTGCTTTCCTATGCTAGTTATTCTTGTTCCCATAAATTATTTGCTCACAAAATCCCTATGCATAGGAAGTGCATTAGACTTAAATGTGTTAGTCATATGCTTCATGATGCTCTCTTTGTGCTTCAACTCTTATCTTTCATCTGAGCATCATTGAAATCATCATGCCTAGCTAAAAAGGCATTAAAGAAAAGTGCTTGTTGGGAGACAAACCAATATTTACCCTTACTGTTTTTGTGTGTTCGGATGATTATTCTACTGTAGTAATCATGTTTTATAGATTTTGTTTCAATAAAGTGCCAAGTAAGACCTTTAGGATAGCTTACGTTGATAGTTGTGTTGATCCTGCTGAAAATCAGAAACTTTTGCGCCCAGTAAATTAGTTTTGATAATTCATAGAAACGTGCTTTTCATCTGATTATTTTTTGCTCTGGATTGGTACACAAATTTATCAGGTTTTCCTAATTTGGTAGGATTTTGGGAGTTAGAGAAGTATTCGAGAGTTATAGATTACTATAGACTGTTCTGTTTTTGACAGATTCTGTTTTGTATGTGTTGTTTGCTTATTTTTATGAATCTATGAGTAGTATCGGAGGGTATGAACCACAGAGAAGTTGGAATACAGCAGATATTACACCAATATGAATTTAGAATGAGTTCACAACAGTTATTTTCTTATACTAACGGAGCTTACGAGTTTTCTGTTGAGTTTTGTGTTGTGAAGTTTTCAAGTTTTGGGTAAAGATTCGATGAACTATGGAATAAGGAGTGGCAAGAGCCTAAGATTGGGGATGCCCAAGGCACCCCAAGGTAATATGCAAGGACAACCAAGAGCCTAAGCTTGGGGATGCCTGGATGGCATCCCCTCTTTCGTCTTCGTTCATCGGTAACTTTACTTGGAGCTATATTTGTATTCACCACATGATATGTGTTTTGCTTGGAACGTCATTTTGTTTTATTTTGTTTTGCTTGATGCTTGAATAATATCCCAAGATCTGAAATTCTTAAATGTTATAGAGTCTTCACATAGTTACATAATTATTCAACTACTCATTGATCTTCACTTATATCTTTTGGAGTAGTTTGTCGTTTGCTCTAGTGCTTCACTTATATCTTTTTAGAGCACGACAGGTGGTTTTATTTTGAAGAAATAGATGAACTCTCATGCTTCACTTATATTATTTTGAGAGTCTTTAGAATAGCATGGTAATTTTCTTTGTTTATAAATTTAGTCCTGATATGATAGGCATCCAAGAGGGATATAATAAAAACTTTCATATAAAGTGCATTGAATACTATGAGAAGTTTAATTATTTATGAT
Organism: Aegilops umbellulata; assembly: GCA_032464435.1. NCBI lineage: Eukaryota > Viridiplantae > Streptophyta > Magnoliopsida > Poales > Poaceae > Aegilops > Aegilops umbellulata. The sequence continues at coordinate 184,404,543 of CP136057.1, read as the reverse complement.
TGTTTTGAGATATGAAGATGGTGATATTAGAGTCATGCTAGTGGACTAGCTGTGAATCTGGGAGGTACTTGTGTTAAAGTTTGTGATTCCCGTAGCATGCACGTATGGTGAACCGTTATGTGATGAAGTCGGAGCATGATTTATTTTTTCAATGTCTTCCTTATGAGTGGCGGTCGGGGACGAGCGATGGTCTTTTCCTACCAATCTATCCCCCTAGGAGCATGCACGTAGTACTTCGTTTTGATAACTAATACTCCCTTCGTCCCGAAATACTCGTCATAGAAATGAATGTATCTAGACGTATTTTAGTTCTAGATACATTCATTTTTATCAATTTCTCCGACAAGTATTTCCGGACGGAGGGAGTAGATTTTTGCAATAAGTATGTGAGTTCTTTATGACTAATGTTGAGTCCATGGATTATACGCACTCTCACCCTTCCACCATTGCTAGCCTCTCTTGTGCCGCGCAACTTTCGCTGGTACGATACACCCACTATTATCTTCCTCAAAACAGCCACAGTACCTACCTATTATGGCATTTCCGTAGCCATTCCGAGATATATTGCCATGCAACTTTCCACCGTTCTGTATATTATGACACGCTCCATCATTGTCATATTGCTTTGCATGATCATGTAGTTGACATCGTATTTGTGGCAAAGCTACCGTTCATAATTCTTTCATACATGTCACTCTTGATCCATTGCACATCCCGGTACACCGCCGGAGGCATTCACAGTCATATTTTGTTCTAAGTATTGAGTTGTAATTCATGAGTTGTAAGTAAATAAAAGTGTGATGATCATCATTATTAGAGCATTATCCCATGTGAGGAAAGGATGATGGAGACTATGATTCCCCCACAAGTCGGGATGAGACTCCGGACGAAAAAAATAAAAAATAAAAAAGAGGCCAAAAAAGAGAGGGCCCAAAAAAACAAAAAAAATGAAAAATGAGAGAAAAGGAGAGAAGGGACAATGTTACTATCCTTTTTCCACACTTGTGCTTCAAAGTAGCACCATGATCTTCATGATAGAGAGTCTCCTCTTTTGTCACTTTCATATACTAGTGAGAATTTTCGTTATAGAACTTCGCTTGTATATTCCAATGATGGGCTTCCTCAAAGTGCCCTAGGTCTTCGTGAGCAAGCAAATTGGATGCACACCCGCTTAGTTTCTTTTCTTGAGCTTTCATAAACTTATAGCTCTAGTGCATCCGTTGCATGGCAATCCCTACTGTCGGTGTCAAAACCGGTGGATCTCGGGTAGGGGGTCCCGAACTGTGCGTCTAGGCGGATGGTAACAGGAGACAAGGGACACAATGTTTTACCCAGGTTCGGGCCCTCTTGATGGAGGTAAAACCCTACGTCCTGCTTGATTAATATTGATGATATGGGTAGTACAAGAGTAGATCTACCACGAGATCAAGGAGGCCAAACCCTAGAAGCTAGCCTATGGTATGATTGTTGTATGTTGGGATTGTCCTACGGACTAAGACCCTCCGGTTTATATAGACACCGGAGAGGGTTGGGGTTACACAAAGTCGGTTACAATGGTAGGAGATCTGAATATCCGCATCGCCAAGCTTGCCTTCCATGCCAAGAAAAGTCCCATCCGGACACGGGACGAAGTCTTCAATCTTGTATCTTCATAGTCCAGGAGTCCGGCTGAAGGTATAGTCCAGCTATCCGGACACCCCCTAATCCAGGACTCCCTCAGTAGCCCCCGAACTAGGCTTCAATGACGACGAGTCCGGCGCGCAGATTGTCTTCGGCATTGCAAGGCGGGTTCCCCTCCCGGATTTTGTGTACCTGTTGAATAATGTCCTGTTCTTTATAAATGCAGTGCTCCTTGGCTCCTACGCCCAAATATGGTCGTCTTCCACGTGTCAAATGAATACGAAAAGTTTGGGTGTTTTTACATTCACACCCCTAGCCGCGTAGATGGGCCGCCTATTTAAAGGAATGGGGATTTAGATCTAAACCACACCTTCTCCCCTCCGCGAGTAGTCATTAGAGCGCATCCAAAAAGGTCCATTCCATCATGGCCAGCCGTCGCAACTCCTCCTCTCGCCCTTCCAGTCCTAAGCCCAAAGACTGGGAGAGGTGCTCCATCCCGCATAGCGAGCTAGTATCGCTCCAGACCAAGGGATTCCTCCCTCCGGCCTACATGGTCCCGGTTCGAGCCGGACTCGCCGCCTATAATGGCGGAGAGCAAGCGGAGAGCGCTCCACTCCCTTCAAAGGAGAGCGGGTATGCCTTGTCCCTTATCTAATCAGGGGACTCGGTTTTCCAATTCATCCGTTTCTTCGAGGGCTTCTAGAGTTCTATGGCCTCCAGCTGCACAACCTCACACCTGCCTCTATATTGCATATCGCGGGCTTCGTTGCCCTTTGCGAGCTGTTCTTGGGTGTTGAGGCTCATTTCGCGCTGTGGGAGAGGCTGTTCTGCCTGGTGCCCCGTTCTCAAGAGGGGTTAATATATGAAGTGGGTGGAGCCGAAGTGTGGCGCATCGCCGGGACCGGATATCTATCCGGAACCCCAAAGAAGGTGTCCGAGGACTGGCCTTCAGAATGGTTTTATATGGAGGATGTCCCACTGCCGGATCCTATCCGGATCAGCCTCCCCGAATTCAACAGTGCTCCCTTAAAGAAATGCTTAAGCTGGCGTCCACGGAGCTCTCAGAGAGAAAGTGACAGGGACGTCCTTTACCTGATGGGACGGATAAGACTGTTGGCTCATTCTGGACTAACCATGGTTGGAGTCATGGCCATATGCATCATGCGGGGGATGCAGCCGCTTCAATATAGAAGCCACCCTATGTGGGATTTTAACGGGGAGGATGACGCCACTCGTTATGGTCGTAAGGGGCCGGACTCAGCTGCCGCTCTAGTAAAGATCTTGTCCTCTTTGTACAAGGGAGAAGAGGAGGAATTCCTCCGCGTCAACCCACAGGGTGGATTTACTATGTACAACCCTCCAAGTTGGGTAAGCGGACCATCTTGCTTGCCCATCCGTTTTATATTCCCATGATTAAATATATAGTCTTACGACCCTTACGCAGGAACTGCGTCAGGAAGTAAAGGATATAAACAGCCGTCCTCCACAGCCCGAGGATCCTGAATGGTCCCTCGATCCGGCCTCCGAAGAGGATCCGGACATTTCGGTGGAGCTGATTGACGGGGTGTTTTATCAGCTGAGCAAGGACGATACCTTGGTGGCCATTACGGCTCATTACCCAGGGTTAATCCCGGCCTCCCAGGTAACGGAAACCGGAGTCTCATCACCTTTGGGAAGGGATCCACCCTCACGTGTTTTCAGTTTTCCTGACAACAACCGTGTTTTGCAGGGGAGGTTCCTGAGGCGGGAGGCCGAGCCTGCGGCGGCTAGCCAATGAGGGGCCGCAGGGCCCCGTGGGGTAAAAAGGAATGTAGTCCGGACTGAGGCGCCGGTGCAAAGGTATAGCGTGCCTGTTTATTGCAGGTGTTATTTCTTCAAGGCATATTAACACTCGTGCTCGGTGCAGGACCAAGAGGCTTCGCCGGACTATATCCGGAGAGGCTGCCAATCGCGCCTCGACCAGCCGGGCTCCACAGCCCGGCCCGGAGACGGAGGCAAACACGAGACCCGCACCAGACGCTCCTCCAACAGAGGATGCGGACAGGCTGTCTGCCACCCATTCCGAGGTGGAGAGTGCCATGAATCACCGGCGCCGCCGGACAGTTCTCCGCGATGCTTGTTTCTCCCAAGAGGTGTTGAATGCCTTTAATTCGGGAGATGCGTATATCCGTGCCGCTCAAAGTGGTCTAGCCAGAGCTATGGAGCAATATGTAAAAGACATACGGGTGAGAAAATTTGATAGTTATATGGATCAGTAGCCCCCGAGACTTGAAACAGTTAGAATAACTGATTTAAGGATCGTGTAATACGCAGGTTCTTTCAGAGAAGAATACCCAACTGTCCCAGGAGCTATAAGAGTGCAAAGCCCAACTTGAGGCCGCACCAGCCGCAACGGGGGAGCCCAAGGAGACCCCCTCTGGTAATATATGCTTCAAAAAGATAAGTGTGAAGTGCGGCATATGTGCCGATCTGACAAATGAAATTGCAGGTGGCGCCGGACTAGATTCGGACAAGCAACAACTCCTACGCCGGCTAAAGTCTGGCGAGAGCGTGCTAACAAAGGTGAGGCGGGAGAAGATTGATCTTCAGGATGCCAACACCAAGCTGGGTGTTGAACTGAAAGATGTTCGTGCCCAGCTGTCGGACTCCGTTAAGGAGAATCAGAGGCTTCGACGCGGCATATTTATAAGTGCTTGAACGAACTTTTGAAAAAAAAAGGTTCGGCGAGGAAGTCGACTAACAGAGTGATGTCTGTAGCTATGCTAACAGGTCGTCCTGCAGAGGAGATGCCCGGTTCTACGGGTGACCTTCTTCCCGAGCTCTCGCAACTGCACGAGCGAGTTCGGCAGGCGATGCAAGGCGTTGCCCAAGCCTTATGGCCATCCCTCTCCATGCCCGAGGGCCTTGGAGAGCTTGGAGAGAAGCTCAAGGGAGCGCGGCGGCGCTTCCGGTTGTGGAAGATATCGGCCTGCCGTCAAGGCGCTAGGGAGGCCTGGGCCATGGTGAAGACGCGGTACACAAAGGCTGACCCGAACCACATGGCCGAGGTCGTACCTGTGGGGCCCGATGGGAAGGAGATCCCTGTAAGCTTAGTATACGGCCAAGTAGAATTGGCCGCAAAGTATTCCCAGCAGGACTGTAAATTAGACAGCATGTTAGATGGTATTGAAGAGGAATACAATCAGTCAGAGTGACATTGTAATTTTAATTGACATGTATAATGCCTTCTAGCCGGATTGTAGATCGTTTGTCGTTGCCGACCTTTTTGCTTCGACCTCGGGACCTGACGGTCCGGAGTGTGTCCGAATACCCTTGCGGTTATATAAGAACCGGGGTATGCATGGAGACCAGGCGTAGGGGTCATTGGTGCTTTATCAGACAAGTGCCCAACTAGTTATGTTATATTACATGGTTAGTAAGAAACATCTTCCAGAGAGAATAGTTCCATTAAAGGTTCCTTTCTCTGGGAGGCATGCCCTAAAGTGCGTGTCCGGGCTGCGAACGCAGAAAAAGCATCTAGGGGCACATAAATAAGTACAAAAGGTCATCTTTAGTTCACCGACCGAATATTCCCTTAAGAACGCTAGCTTTCGGCTTCACCCAGTCTGAGGTACACATCCGGCTGACCCGGCAGTAACAATCGCAGAGGTGTTCCCTTTACCACCTAGCCGAACAATCGGGAATGTAGGGGTAAGCACAGGAGCCAGGCAACCTAGCTTGGCCAAAACTTAAGTCATATCGATGCATATAATGGTGAATAAAAGGTACATGCGGAAGTTTGACACATGTGTTGGGCATGAAGCCCATATAAATAAGCTTCTGTTTAAAGAAGCCCCCAGGTTTAGTGAGCGCGGGTAGCGCGTCTCTTGATGAGCTTTTAAGGGAAGGAGAGAAATGTACGACAGGAAATATATAAAATAGACAGAGGTAGGAGACGAACACAGAGTCCGGCGCTAGGCATAGAATCTTCGGAGACGGGATGCGTTCCATGGGTTTGGCTCGAGTCGGTTGTCCGACGCATCTCGCAGGCGATACGCTCCGCCAGTCAGGACTTGGTCGATTATGAAGGGACCTTCCCACTTGGCCTTCAGTTTGTCCTTTTTCTTGTCCGGCAGGCGTAGAACTAGTTCGCCAACGTTGTAATTTTTGGCCCGTACTTCTCTGCTTTGATATCTTTGAGCCTGCTGTTGATAGAATGCGGAACGGGCTTTTGCCACATCACGCTCCTCCTCCAAGGAGTCCAAACTGTCCTGCCGATCGAGTTCGGCTTCTCTTTCTTCGTACATGCGCACTCGAGGTGAGTCATGAATGATGTCACAAGGCAAAACAGCCTCTGCGCCGTACACCATGAAGAATGGTGTGTATCCGGTGGTGCGATTCGGCGTGGTCCACAGCCCCCAGAGTACGGATTCGATCTCATCTACCCAGTGCATGTTGGATTCCTTGAGGGACCACACTAATCTAGGTTTGATGCCGCTCATAATAAGACCGTTTGCACGTTCGACCTGGCCGTTAGTTTGTGGGTGATAGACGGATGCATAATCGAGCTTGATGCCCATGTTTTTGCACCAGAGTTTTACCTCGTCGGCCGTAAAGTTCGTGCCGTTATTAGTGATGATGATGTGGGGGACACCGTAACGGTGTACGACCCCGGATATGAAGTCTATCACCGGTCCGGATTCGGCCGTCTTAACAGGCTTGGCTTCTATCCATTTCGTGAATTTGTCCACCATGACCAGTAAGTATTTTTTCTTATGGGTTCCGCCTTTAAGGGGTCCAACCATGTCAAGCCCCCAGACCGCGAAAGGCCAAGTGTTGGGGATAGTTTGGAGGGCGGTGGGTGGCATATGGCTTTGGTTTGCGAAAAGCTGGCAACCGACGCATCGTTGGACCAAGTCCTGAGCGTCTGCCCGGGCCGTCGGCCAATAAAAGCCTGCACGGAAAGCCTTGCTTACAAGGGACCGAGCTGCAGTGTGATGACCATCGAGTCCGGCATGAATTTCAACCAGCAAGTTCCGCCCTTCCTCTTCAGAGATGCACCTTTGAAGGACTCCGGTAGTGCTTTTCTTATAAAGTTCTCCCTCATGGACTTTATAGGCTTTAGATCACCGCACTATGCAGCGTGCCTCATTTTGGTCCTCTGGGAGCTCCTGCCTAGTAAGGTAGGCTAGGAATGGTTCTGTCCACGGGGCGATGACGGCCATTATCACGTGGGCTGAAGTTGTAATTACATTGGCATAGCCTCCGATTGTGTCAGATTGTTCGTCATCGGGCAGTGCGGTTGAGTCCGGAATGTTATTGCCGGATTCCCCTTCCCATACTACGGATGGCTTGAATAGTCGTTCCAACAAGATGTTGGGGGGACTGCGTCGTGTTTTGCGCCGATGCGTGCCAGGACGTCAGCCGCCTGATTGTTCTCCCGGGCTATATGATGAAATTCGAGCCCTTCAAACCGAGCTGACATTTTTAGGATGGCGTTGCGATAAGCTGCCATTTTTGGATCTTTGGCATCAAAGTCTCCATTTATTTGGGATATTGCGAGGTTCGAATCCCCTCGCACTTCTAGGCGTTGAATGCCCATGGACACTGCGATCCAGAGACCGTGTAAAAGTGCTTCATATTCGGCTGCATTATTGGAGTCTGTATACATAATCTGGAGTACATATTGAACTGTGTCTCCCGTGGGGGACGTCAAAACGATGCCAGCCCCCAGACCTGCCAACATTTTAGAGCCGTCGAAATGCATGATCCAGTTTGAATATGTGTCATACTCTTTAGGGAGTTCGGCCTCCGTCCATTCTGCGACAAAGTCGGCCAAAACTTGCGACTTAATAGCTCGCCGTGGCTTATAAGTTATGTCGAATGGGAGGAGCTCGATGGCCCATTTTGCAATTCGGCCCGTTGCTTCGCGGTTGTTTATAATATCATTAAGTGGTACTTCGGAGGCTACTGTTATCGAACACTCTTGAAAGTAGTGTCACAGCTTCCGGGATGCCATGAATACCGCGTATGCAATCTTTTGATAATGCGGGTACCGTGATTTGCATGGAGTGAGGACAGTGGACACATAGTAGACCTGCTTTTGAAGGGGGAATTTGTGTCCGTCCGCTTCTCGTTCGATGACGAGCACTGCGCTAATAACCTGGTGTGTTGCTGCAATGTACAATAGCATTGGTTCGGCGATATTTGGCGCAGCCAGGACTGGGTTTGTTGCCAATATGGCTTTTATTTCGTTGAGTCCGGCTGTGGCGGCATCCGTCCACTCGAAGTGTTCGGTGCGCCGAAGGAGGCGATAAAGGGGTAGTGCCTTTTCTCCCAAGCGAGAGATGAAGCGGCTTAGAGCCGCCACGCATCCGGTTAACTTTTGTATTTGTTTGAGGTCCTTTGGGATATCCAATTGCGATAAAGCTCGGATCTTGGCTGGATTTGCTTCAATTCCTCTGCCGGATACGATGAAGCCAAAGAGCTTTCCGGTTGGAACGCCGAAAACGCATTATTTCGGGTTGAGCTTGATGCCGTATGTTCGGAAGTTATCAAATGTAAGCCTCAAGTCGTCTACTAGAGATTCAACATGTCTTGTTTTTACGACCACATCATCCACGTATGCCTCCACAAATTTGCCGATCTGGTTTGCCAGACATGTCTGAATCATGCGCTGATATGTTGCGCCGGCGTTTTTGAGACCGAAGGGCATTGTGTTGAAGCAGAATGGGTCGTATGGTGTGATGAATGCCGTTGCGGCTTGGTCTGACTCTGCCATCTTGATTTGATGGTAGCCGGAGTATGCATCGAGGAAACACAACGAATCGTGTCCTACAGTGGCGTCGATAATTTGATCGATGCGGGGGAGGGGGAAGGGATCCTTTGGGCAAGCCTTGTTAAGGTCTTTGAAATCGACGCACAAGCGCCAGGATTTGTCCTTCTTTGGTACCATCACTAAGTTTGCTAGCCAGTCCGGATGTTTTATATCTCTGATGAATCCGGCCTCCAATAGCCTGTCTCTAGGGTTTGGAGAAACGCCGAAGGGCTTGTTTGACAGGTTTGAATCCTTTTAGGATATTTAAGCTATGTTCGGCCAGCCTGCGTGGGATTCCTGGCATGTCTGAAGGGTGCCAGGCGAAGATGTCCCAATTTTCACGTAGGAATTCTCGCAGTGCGGCGTCTACACCAGGGTTTAATTGTGCCCCGATGGAAGCTGTTTTATTGGGGTCCGTTGGATGGACCTGGAATTTGACTATTTCGTCCGCTGGTTTAAAGGAGGTGGACTTGGATCTTTTGTCGAGTATCACATCGTCCCTGTTTACCGTGGAGCGAAGCGTAGTCTGTTCCTCAGCCGCTAGGGCTTCGGATAGTGCCTCGAGGGCCAATGCGGCTGTCTTGTTTTCGGCACGGAGCGCTATGTCCGGGTCACTAGAGAGAGTGATAATTCCGTTCGGCCCGGGCATCTTGAGCTTCATGTACCCATAATGGGGTATTGCTTGGAAGATTGTAAACGCTTCCTGCCCTAACAGAGCGTGGTATCCGCTACTGAACGGGGCCACCTGGAACATGACCTCTTCGGACCTGTAATTATCCGGCGTGCCGAACACCACATCTAGTGTGATTTTTCCTGTACAGCGCGCTTCCCGACTGGGGATTATTCCTCGAAAGGTTGTGCTGCTTCGCTCGATGCGGTTCCGGTCTATTTCCATTTTTTGAAGGGTTTCCTCATAGATGAGGTTCAATTCGCTGCCTCCATCCATGAGTACCTTGGTGAGACGAAAGCCGTCCACAATTGGACTGAGGACCAATGCGGCTGGTGCTCGAGCTGTTCGGAATTTAGGTTCATCACTGGCATTAAAAGTAATAGTCGTGTCACTCCATGGGTTTATTGTTGCTACTTGATAAACTTCGGCGAGACTGCGCAGTGTTCTTTTTCGCATATTATTTGATGTGAAAGTCTCGAAGACTGTTAAGACTGTACTGGTGTCCCTGGGGTGGTTTTCTGTGGCCTCCGGGATTAGGAGGTCTTCGCCAATTTTGGCCACCTGACGGAGTATCCAACATCCTCTAAGGCTGTGAGTTGGTGTGGCGTCCTCTGTACTATGAATTTTACAGGGTCCATTAAGCCATCCTTCCAGTACGGTTCCGTGCCCTGTAGAGGGTTTTTGTTTTTTGGTTTTTAACCCGGGTGTCTGCCGATGATGCACCCTTTTATTTCGGACGAGGTTTCTATTCAGGGCCGGATTGTCCCAAAATTTTATTTCGGTTTTCCAGGCGCTTTCCATCGCACAGTACTTTTGTACTATGGACGCCAAGTCAGCGAAGCGTGTAATATCACGACGACTTATAGCGTTGAGGATTCCCTTGTCCGTGCAATTATTGCAGAAGATTGAGATTGTGTCTTCCTCGCGGCAGTCCTTTATCCTGTTCATAACCAGGAGGAATCTCGCCCAGTAATGATGTACTGTTTCTTCGGGCTTTTGCCTGATTTGGGATAGATTGCTTATGTTCGGGTGGGTGGGTGGAGTTAAATCCGAAACCTCACCCAATCTGAGATTCAGAGGCCAAGGAATTTCTGAAGTTTGGATTCTTGGATGTTGTCCAATGAATCTAGCCCGTTGCCTGATTCTAAGTTCAGGTCTTGAGTTACATCCTCCCCTCCACGGATATCCGGCTTGGAGGGATCGGGAATCCGGATGTAGCTAGTCCTTAGGATAGATGAAGGATCACCACACTGTGCCTCGATCACGGCAACGTGATGGGTGGCTTGGGGAGAGCTAATTTCTCTTAGATCGGGTTTAAGCCCAACTTGGTCGTAATCTGTAGCGACCCCCAGGGCAGCGATGCGATCCAAGAGCTCGTTTACGGAAGAGAGTTCTATTGGATCTAATTGCTCGACGACTTTCGAGCTGACGTGAAGATTGCTTTTGATGACCCGAGAGGTCACCGTCGGCGCAACAGCCGAACAGGCGGTCATAAGAAAACCACCTAGCCGGAGAGTTTGGCCGACAGCCAAGGCTCCCTTAGTAACGGCGCCGTCTTTAAAGACGGGAAGAGGCATCCTTCCTGATTGCGACGGCACAGAGGAACTCTCAATGAAAGCACCAATGTCGGTGTCAAAACCGGCGGATCTCAGGTAGGGGGTCCCGAACTGTGCGTCTAGGCGGATGGTAACAGGAGACAAGGGACACAATGTTTTACCTAGGTTCGGGCCCTCTTGATGGAGGTAAAACCCTACGTCCTGCTTGATTAATATTGATGATATGGGTAGTACAAGAGTAGATCTACCACGAGATCAAGGAGGCTAAACCCTAGAAGCTAGCCTATGGTATGATTGTTGTATGTTGGGATTGTCCTACGGAATAAGACCCTCCGGTTTATATAGACACCAGAGAGGGTTAGGGTTACACAAAGTCGGTTACAATGGTAGGAGATCTGAATATCCGCATCGCCAAGCTTGCCTTCCACGCCAAGGAAAGTCCCATCCGGACACGGGACGAAGTCTTCAATCTTGTATCTTCATAGTCCAGGAGTCCGGCTCAAGGTATAGTCCGGCTATCCGGACACCCCCTAATCCAGGACTCCCTCACCTACTCACTCACATTGATATCTATTGATGGGCATCTCCATAGCCCGTTCATACGCCTAATTGATGTGAGACTATCTTCCTCCTTTTTTACTTCTCCACAACCACCATTCTGTTCCACCTATAGTGCGATGTCCATGGCTCACGCTCATGTATTGCGTGAAGATTGAAAAAGTTTGAGAACATCAAAAGTATGAAACAATTGCTTGGCTTGTCATCGAGGTTGTCCATGATTTAAATATTTTGTGTGATGAAGATAGAGCATAGCCATACTATATGATTTTGTAGGGATAGCTTTCTTTGTCCATGTTATTTTGAGAAGACATAATTGCTTTGTTAGTATGCTTGAAGTATTATTGTTTTTATGTCAATATTAAATTTTTGTTTTGAATCTTACGGATCTGCATATTCTTGCCACAATAAAGAAGATTGCATGGATAAATATGTTAGGTAGCATTCCACATCAAAATTTCTGTTTTTATCATTTACCTACTCGAGGACGAGCAGGAATTAAGCTTGGGGATGCTTGATACGTCTCCAACGTATCTATAATTTTTTATTGTTCCATGCTATTATATTATCAATCTTGGATGTTTTGTATGCATTTATATGCTATTTTATATGATCTTTGGGACTAACCTATTAACCTAGAGCCCAGTGCCAGTTTCAGTTTTTCCTTGTTTTTGAGTTTTACAGAAAAGGAATACCAAACGGAGTCCAATTGACCTGCCAATTTTTGTGGATTTTTTATGGACCAAAAGAAGCCCCCGGAGTAAAAGAGTTGGGCCAGAAGAGTCCCGAGACGTCCACGAGGGTGGAGGGCGCGCCCTACCCCCCTGGGCGCGTCCCCCTATCTCGTGCACAACTCGGAGACCCCCTGACATGAGATCGACGCCAAAAAATTCCTATAAATACAGAAACCTCCAGAACATAACCTTGATCGGGAGTTCCGCCGCCGCAAGCCTCTGTAGCCACCAAAAACCAATCGGGACCCTGTTCCGGCACCATGCTGGAGGGGGGATCCATCACTGGTGGCCATCTTCATCATCCCTGCGCTCTCCATGACGAGGAGGGAGTAGTTCACCCTCGGGGCTGAGGGTATGTACCAGTAGCTATGTGTTTGATCTCTCTCTCTCTATCTCTATCTCTCTCTCTCTCCTGTTCTTAATTCGGCACGATCTTGATGTATCGTGACCTTTGCTATTATAGTTGGATCTTATGATGTTTCTCCCCCTCTACCTTCTTGTAATGGATTGAGTTTTCCCTTTGAAGTTATCTTACCGGATTGAGTCTTTAAGGATTTGAGAACACTTTATGTATGTCTTGCATGTGCTTATCTGTGGTGACAATGAGATATTCAAGTGATCCACTAGATGTATGTTTTGGTGATCAACTTGCGGGTTCAGTGACCGTGTGAACTTATGCATAGGGGTTGGCACACGTTTTCGTCTTGACTCTTCGGTAGAAACTTTGGGGCACTCTTTGAAGTTCTTTGTGTTGGTTGAATAGATGAATCTGAGATTGTGTGATGCATATCGTATAATCATACCCACGGATACTTGAGGTGACATTGGAGTACCTAGGTGACATTAGGGTTTTGGTTGATTTGTGTCTTAAGGTGTTATTCTAGTATGAACTCTAGGATAGATCGAATGGAAAGAATAGCTTCATGTTATTTTACTACGGACTCTTGAATAGATTGATCAGAAAGGATAACTTTGAGGTGGTTTCGTACCCTACAATAATCTCTTCGTTTGTTCTCCGCTATTAGTGACTTTGGAGTGACTCTTTGTTGCATGTTGAGGGATAGTTATATGATCTAATTATGTTATTATTGTTGAGAGAACTTGCACTAGTGAAAGTATGAACCCTAGGCCTTGTTTCAATGCATTGCAATACCGTTTACGCTCACTTTTCAGATTACAAAAACCTATATCTACCATCCATATTGCACTTGTATCACCATCTCTTCGCCGAACTAGTGCACCTATACAATTTACCATTGTATTGGGTGTGTTGGGGACACAAGAGACTCTTTGCTATTTGGTTGCAAGGTTGTTTGATAGAGACCATCTTCAACCTACGCCTCCCACGGATTGATAAACCTTAGGTCATCCACTTGAGGGAAATTTTCTACTGTCCTACAAACCTCTGCACTTGGAGGCCCAACAACGTCTACAAGGAGAAGGTTTTGTAGTAGACATCAAGAGACATAATTATACTTTGAGTCATTAGTGATTGTGGGTGGGCGGAATTAAAGGGGTGGGCGTGTTCGACAGAGAGAGCGTGTGTGTTTGTGTGTGAGAAACTTGTAGGACGGGGTAGAAAGACGAATTCTAACCTTTACGGAGGGAGAGAAATACATGAAGTGCGCGTGTGTGATTCCGATGCCCACGGGGAAATGAGATATGTATGCATGTTAGAGAGATTGCACAATTCATTCACGTGTCACTATCTAGCGATCGTGGACGTGCATCGCTTGAACATAAATCAATATCTACTTCGTATCATGGCCAAAGGTACAATATCGATTCAATGCTATAAAGATTGGACACTCACCTATCACATTTTTCTATCTAAATAAACCTTTTCAATTGTGCATGCTAAAGTTACAGTGATGTTTCTTCAAACAACAAATGTAGCTATCATGTAAATGCACCATTGTTACTCTTGCATTCAAATTCATTAGTCTTGGATGATTTAAGGTTCTATTATGAAGTAATATATGTAATATTCACATATGAATTCAATAGGTACGCAATTTATGAAATGGAGGCTATGTAATCATATGAGGTAACACTTTTAAGTAGCGGACTACAATATCCATTTCTTTTGTGGGACTACAATATCCATTTATTTTTGTGTGCCTCTACACTAACACATCAATGCGTTTTGTTTAAATTAAATAACCAATGGCACTAAATTATCTATTTACACGAGAAATACATAGGCTGAGCGTTTGATCCCTTTTTTGTAAACGCGCCTCTACACTCGTACGATTGGTCGCGCCCGTGTGAACGTCCAAGTTATCGGCGCATCATCCTGAGTTATTGTCTTTTTTTTGGGGTGGACTTCACACCAGTTATTAACTGCTGACGCGTGGCCCTTGTACACAGTCTCGGATGACCTTCCCGCTAGCAAGGTCCAAAATTAGTTGAAACTGGATACGAACGATCCCGCGGGCGGCAAAATCTCCCGCCTCCTTCTAAAATTTCTGCCACCTAGTCTTTAGCATGCGGAATTCCCCTTTCGTCCTTGGTGCACGGAGAACAACAGTTACAATACCGCCCTCATCTACATAATAGGTCGGGGCTGCTTTGGTAACTTCCGGTTCCCCCCACGACACGGCACCCTCATTTCCTCTCCAACTCCCGCAAAAATGACTAACTCCACAGCACCAGAGCATCTTACATCATGTCGTTCGTACTTCATCGGCCTTTCTACCCCTCCCCTCTCGAAACCCTAGACTGCTCATCCACGAGCGTACCAGACCCCATTCACTGCCAGCGGTGTCCACCTCGCCGGATCTGCTTCTGCGGTCGCATCTACCCCTCCCACCTCCACTAGAAACAAGTAGACTGCTCATCCACCACTATACCATAGCCAATTTAGTGTCGGCCTTGTCCACAGTGCTGGATCTGCTTCGCCGGTACTCTCGTCAACCGCAACACATCTGCAGTGGCTCATTCGCACTCCCCACCGGAGACGCTTCGTCCACACCCCCCGGAGCCGCCCCACCGGCGTGTTGGGGAACGTTGCAGAAAATAAAAAAATTATATGCTTCACCAAGATCAATCTATGGAGTCATCTAGCAACGAGAGAGAGGAGTGCATCTACATACCCTTGTAGATCGCGAGCGGAAGCGTTCAAGTGAACGGGGTTGAGGGAGTCGTACTCGTCGTGATCCAAATCACTGTTGACCAAGTGCCGAACGGACGGCACCTCTGCGTTCAACACACGTACGGTTGGGGAAGACGTCTCCTCCTTCTTGATCCAGCAAGGGGAGGGAGAGGTTGATGGAGATCCAGCAGCACGACGTCGTGGTGGTGGAAGTAGCGGGATCCCGGCAGGGCTTCGCCAAGCACAAGCGGGGAGGAGAGGTGGTACGGAGGGAGAGGAGGCGCCAGGAGCAAGGGTGCGGATGCCTTCCCTCCCCCTTATTTATATGGGGGGGCGTCGGCCCTAGGAGATCCAATCTCAAAGGGGGGCGGCAGCCAAGGGGGTGGCTCCCCCCCCCCAAGCCAAGTGGGGCGCCCTCCCACCCCTAACCCTAGGCGCAGGGGAGGCCCAAGGGGGGTGCACCAGCCCACCAGGGGCTGGTTCCCCCTCCCACTTCAGCCCATGGGGCCCTCCGGGATAGGTGGCCCCACCCGGTGGACCCCCGGGACCCTTCTGGTGGTCCCGGTACAATACCGATGACCCCCAAAACTTTCCCGATGGCCGAAACTGGACTTCCTATATATAAATATTTACCTTCGGACCAATCCGGAACTCCTCGTGACGTCCGGGATCTCATCCTGGACTCCAAACAACTTTCAGGTTACCGCATACTAATATCTCTACAACCCTAGTGTCACCGAACCTTAAGTGTGTAGACCCTACGGGTTCGGGAGACACGCAGACATGACCGAGACGACTCTCCGGTCAATAACCAACAGCGGGATCTGGATACCCATGTTGGCTCCCACATGCTCCTCGATGATCTCATCGGATGAACCATGATGTCGAGGATTCAAGTAATCCCGTATACAATTCCCTTTGTCAATCGGTACGTTACTTGCCCGAGATTCGAACGTCGGTATCCCAATACCTCGTTCAATCTCGTTACCGGCAAGTCACTTTACTCGTACCATAATGCATGATCCCGTGACCAAACACTTGGTCACATAGAGCTCATTATGATGATGCATTACCGAGTGGGCCTAGAGATACCTCCCCGTCATACGGAGTGACAAATCCCAGTCTCGATCCGTGTCAACCCAACAGATACTTTCGGGGATACCTGTAGTATACCTTTATAGTCACCCAGTTATGTTGTGACGTTTGGTACACCCAAAGCACTCCTACGGCATCCGGGAGTTACACGATCTCATGGTCTAAGGAAATGATACTTGACATTAGAAAATCTCTAGCAAACGAACTACATGATCTTGTGCTATGCTTAGGATTGGGTCTTGTCCATCACATCATTCTCCTAATGATGTGATCCCGTTATCAATGACATCTAATGCCCATAGACAGGAAACCATGACTATCTGTTGATCAACGAGCTAGTAAACTAGAGGCTCACTAGGGACGTATTGTGGTCTATGTATTCACACATGTATTACGATTTCCGGATAACACAATTATAGCATGAATAATAGACAATCATCATGAACAAGGAAATATAATAATAACCTTTTTATTATTGCCTCTAGGGCATATTTCCAACAGTCTCCCACTTGCACTAGAGTCAATAATCTAGTTACATTGTGATGAATCGAACACCCATAGAGTTCTGGTGTTGATCATGTTTTGCTCGCGGAAGAGGTTTAGTCAACGGATCTGCGACATTGAGATCCGTATGTACTTTGCAAATATCTATGTCTCCATCTTGAACATTTTCACGAATGGAGTTGAAGCGGCGCTTGATGTGCCTGGTCTTCTTGTGAAACCTGGACTCCTTGGCAAGGGCAATAGCTCCAGTGTTGTCACAGAAGAGAGTGATTGGCCCCGACACATTGGGTATGACTCCTAGGTCGGTGATGAACTCCTTCATCTAGATTTCTTCATGCGCTGCCTCCGAGGCTGCCATGTACTCCACTTCACATGTAGATCCCGCCACGAGGCTTTGCTTGCAACTGCACCAGCTTACTGCCCCACCATTCAAATTAAACACGTATCCAGTTTGTGACTTGGAATCATCCAGATCTGTGTCAAACCTAGCGTCGACGTAACCCTTTACGACGAGCTCTTCATCACCTCCATATACGAGAAACATGTCCTTAGTCCTTTTCAGGTACTTCAGAATATTCTTGACCGATGTCTAGTGTTCCATGCCGGGATTACTTTGGTACCTTCCTACCAAACTTACGACAAGGTTTACATCAGGTCTGGTACACAGCATGGCATACATGATAGACCCTATGGCTGAGGCATAGGGGACGACGCTCATCTTTTATCTATCTTCTGCCGTGGTCGGACATTGAGCTGAGCTCAATTTCACACCTTGCAACACAGGCAAGAACCCCTTCTTGGACTGATCCATATTGAACTTCTTCAATATCTTATCAAGGTATGTGCTTTGTGAAAGACCTATGAGGCGTCTCAATCTATCTCCATAGATCTTGATGCCTAATATGTAAGCAGCTTCTCCAAGGTGCTTCATTGAAAAACACTTATTCAAGTAGGCCTTAATACTGTCCAAAAGTTCTATATCATTTCCCATCAAAAGTATGTCATCCACATATAATATGAGAAATGCTACAGAGCTCCCACTCACTTTCTTGTAAACACAGCCTTCTCCATAAGTCTGCATAAACCCAAACGCTTTGATCATTTCATTAAAGCGAATGTTCCAACTCCGAGATGCTTGCACCAGCCCATAGATGGAGCGCTGGAGCTTGCATACCTTGTTAGCATTCTTAGGATCGACAAAACCTTCCGGCTGCATCATATACAATTCTTCCTTAAGAAAGCCGTTAAGGAATGCCGTTTTGACGTCCATTTGCCATATCTCATAATCATAGTATGCGGCAATTGCTAACATGATTCGGACGGACTTCAGCTTCGCTACGGGTGAGAAGGTCTCATCGTAGTCAACCCCTTGAACTTGTCGATAACCCTTAGCGACAAGTCGAGCCTTATAGATGGTAACATTACCATCCGCGTCCGTCTTCTTCTTAAAGATCCATTTATTCTCTATCGCTCGCCGATCATCGGGCAAGTCTGTCAAAGTCCATACTTTGTTTTCATACATGGATCCTATCTCGGATTGCATGGCTTCAAGCCATTTGTTGGAATCTGGGCCCGCCATTGCTTCTTCATAGTTCGAAGGTTCACCGTTGTCCAACAACATGATTTCCAGGACAGGGTTGCCATACCACTCTGGTGTGGAACGTGTCCTTGTGGACCTTCGAAGTTCTGTAGCAACTTGATCTGAAGTACCTTGATCATCATCATTAACTTCCTCTCTAGTCGGTGCAGGCACCACAGGAACATCTTCCTGAGTTGCGCTACTTTCCGGTTCAAGAGGCAGTACTTCATCGAGTTCTACTTTCCTCCCACTTACTTCTCTCGAGAGAAACTCTTTCTCCAGAAAGGACCCGTTCTTGGCAACAAAGATCTTGCCTTCGGATCTAAGGTAGAAGGTATACCCAATGGTTTCCTTAGGGTATCCTATGAAGACGCATTTTTCTGACTTGGGTTCGAGCTTTTCAGGTTGAAGTTTCTTGACATAAGCATCGCATCCCCAAACTTTTAGAAACGACAGCTTAGGTTTCTTCCCAAACCATAATTCATACGATGTCGTCTCAACGGATTTAGACGGTGCCCTATTTAAAGTGAATGTAGCTGTCTCTAGAGCGTATCCCCAAAATGATAGCGGTAAATCACTGAGTGACATCATAGATAGCACCATATCCAAAAGAGTGTGATTACGATGTTCGGACACACCGTTACGCTGAGGTGTTCTAGGCAGCGTGAGTTGTGAAACGATTCCGCATTTCCTTAAGTGTGTACCAAATTCGTGACTTAAATATTCTCCCCCACGATCTGATCGTAAGAATTTTATCTTTCGGTCACGTTGATTCTCTACCTCATCCTGAAATTCCTTGAACTTTTCAAAGGTCTCAGACTTGTCTTTCATCAAATAGACATACCCATATCTACTTAAGTCATCAGTGAGAGTGAGAACATAACGATAGCCACCGCGAGCCTCAACGCTCATTGGACTGCACACATCAGTATGTATAATTTCCAATAAGTTGGTTGCTCACTCCATTGTTCCGGAGAACGGAGTATTGGTCATTTTACCCATGAGGCATGGTTCGCACGTGTCAAATTATTCGTAATCAAGAGACTCTAAAAGTCCATCTGCATGGAGCTTCTTCATGCGTTTGACACCTATGTGACCAAGGCGGCAGTGCCACAAGTATGTGGGACTATCATTATCAACCTTACATCTTTTGGTATTCACACTATGAATATGTGTAACATCACGTTCGAGATTCATTAAGAATAAACCATTCACCAGCAGGGCATGACCATAAAACATATCTCTCATATAAATAGAACAACCATTATTCTCGAATTTAAATGAGTAGCCATCTCGTATTAAACGAGATCCAGATACAATGTTCATGCTCAAAGCTGGCACTAAATAACAATTATTGAGGTTTAAAACTAATCCCGTAGGTAAATGTAGAGGTAGCGTGCCGACGGCGATCACATCGACCTTGGAACCATTCCCGACGCGCATCGTCACCTCGTCCTTCGCCAGTCTCCGCTTATTCCACAGCTCCTGTTTTGAGTTACAAATATGAGCAACCGCACCGGTATCAAATACCCAGGAGCTACTACGAGTATTATTAAGGTACACATCAATTACATGTATATCACATATACCTTTAGTGTTGCCGACCTTCTTGTCCGCTAAGTATTTGGGGCAGTTCTGCTTCCAGTGTCCCTTTCCCTTGCAATAAAAGCACTCAGTCTCAGGTTTGGGTCCATTCTTTGGCTTCTTCCCGGCAACTGGCTTACCGGGCGCGGCAACTCCCTTGCCGTCCTTCTTGAAGTTCTTCTTACCCTTGCCTTTCTTGAAACTAGTGGTTTTATTGACCATCAACACTTGATGTTCCTTTTTTTTCCACCTCTGCTGATTTGAGCATTGAATATACCTCAGGAATGGTCTTTTCCATCCCCTGCATATTGAAGTTCATCACAAAGCTCTTGTAGCTCGGTGGGAGCGACTGAAGGATTCTGTCAACGACTGTGTCATCCGGGAGATTAACTCCCAGCTGAGTCAAGCGGTTGTGCAACCCAGAGATTTGAGTATGTGCTCACTGACAAAACTATTTTCCTCCATCTTACAACTGTAGAACTTGTCGGAGACTTCATATCTCTCGACTCGGGCATGAGCTTGGAAAACCATTTTCATCTCTTCGAACATCTCATATGCTCTGTGTTGCTCAAAACGCTTTTGGAGCCCCGGTTCTAAGCTGTAAAGCATGCCGCACTGAACGACGGAGTAATCATCAGCACGCTGCTGCCAAGCGTTCATAACGTCTTGGTTCTCTGGGATGGGTGCGTCACCTAGTGGTGCTTCTAGGACATATGCTTTCTTGGCAGCTATGAGGATGATCCTCAGGTTCCGGACCCAGTATGTATAGTTGCTGCCATCATCTTTCAGCTTGGTTTTCTCTAGGAACGCGTTGAAGTTGAGGTTGACATTAGCATGGGCCATTTGATCTACAAGACATATTGCAAAGATTTTAGACTAAGTTCATGATAATTAAGTTCATCTAATCAAATTATTTAATGAACTCCCACTCAGATTAGATATCCCTCTAGTCATCTAAGTGATACATGATCCGAATCAACTAGACCATGTCCGATCATCACGTGAGACGGACTAGTCATCATCGGTGAACATCTCCATGTTGATCGTATCTTCCATACGACTCATGTTCGACCTTTCGGTCTCTTGTGTTCCGAGGCCATGTCTGTACATGCTAGGCTCGTCAAGTCAACCTAAGTGTTTTGCATGTGTAAATCTGGCTTACACCCGTTGTATGTGAACGTTAGAATCTATCACACCCGATCATCACGTGCTGCTTCGAGACAACGAACTTTCGCAACGGCGCACAGTTAGGGGGAACACTTTCTTGAAATTATTATGAGGGATCATCTTATTTACTACCGTCGTACTAAGCAAATAAGAAGCAAAACATGATAAACATCACATGCAATCAAATAGTGACATGATATGGCCAATATCATTTGCTCCTTTTGATCTCCATCTTCGGGGCGCCATGATCATCATCGTCACCAGCATGACACCATGATCTCCATCATCGTGTCTCCATGAAGTTGTTCGCCAACTATTACTTCTACTACTATAGCTAACGGTTTAGCAAAGAAGTAAAGTAATTACATGGCGTTATTCAATGACACGCAGGTGATACAATAAATAAAGACAACTCCTATGGCTCCTGCCGGTTGTCATACTCATCGACATGCAAGTCGTGATTCCTATTACAAGAACATGATCAATCTCATACATCACATACAATTCATTCATCACATCCTTTTGGCCATATCACAAGGCATATGCTGCAAAAACAAGTTAGACGTCCTCTAATGGTTGTTGCATGTTTTTACGTGGCTGCAATAGGGTTCTAGCAAGAACGTTTCTTACCTACGTCAAAACCACAACGTGATATGCCAATTTCTATTTACCCTTCATAAGGACCCTTTTCATCGAATCCGATCCAACTAAAGTGGGAGAGACAGACACCCACTAGCCACCTTATGCAACTAGTGCATGTCAGTCGGTGGAACCTGTCTCACGTAAGCGTACGTGTAAGGTCGGTCCGGGTCGCTTCATCCCACAATGCTGCCGAATCAAGATAAGACTAGTAACGGCAAGTAAATTGACAAAATAGATGCCCACAACATCTTGTGTTCTACTCGTGCATAGAAACTACGCATAGACCTAGCTCATGATGCCACTGTTGGGGAACGTTGCAGAAAATAAAAAAATTCTACGCTTCACCAAGATCAATCTATGGAGTCATCTAGTACTGAGAGAGAGGAGTTCATCTACATACCCTTGTAGATCGCGAGCGGAAGCGTTCAAGTGAACGGGGTTGAGGGAGTCATACTCGTCGTGATCCAAATCACCGATGACCAAGTGCCGAACGGAAGGCACCTCCATGTTCAACACACGTACGGTTGGGGAAGAAGTCTCCTCCTTCTTGATCCAGCAAGGGGAGGGAGAGGTTGATGGAGATCCAGCAGCACGACGGCGTGGTGGTGGAAATAGCGGGATCCCGGCAGGGCTTCGCCAAGCGCAAGCGAGGAGGAGAGGTGTTACGGAGGGAGAGGGAGGCGCCAGGAGCAAGGGTGCGGCTGCCCTCCCTCCCCCTTCTTTATATAGGGGCCCTGGGGGGCACCGGCCCTAGGAGATCCAATCTCCAAGGGGGGCGGCGGCCAAGGGGGTGGCTTCCCCCCCCCCCCCAAGCCAAGTGGGGCGCCCACCCCCCACCCCCCACCCCTAGGGTTTCCAACACTAGGCGCAGGTGAGGCCCATGGGGGGCGCACCAGCCCACCAGGGGCTGGTTCCCCCTCCCACTTCAGCCCATGGGGCCCTCCGGGATAGGTGGCCCCACCTAATGGACCCCTGGGACCCTTCTGGTGGTCCCGGTACAATACCGATGACCCCCAAAACTTTCCTGATGGCCGAAACTGGACTTCCTATATATAAATATTTACCTCCGGACCAATCCGGAACTCCTCGTGACGTCCGGGATCTCATCCAGGACTCCAAACAACTTTTGGGTTACCGCATACTGATATCTCTACAACCCTAGCATCACCGAACCTTAAGTGTGTAGACCCTACGGGTTTGGGAGACACGCAGACATGACCGAGACGACTCTCCGGTCAATAACCAACAGCAGGATCTGGATACCCATGTTGGCTCCCACATGCTCCTCGATGATCTCATCGGATGAACCACGATGTCGAGGATTCAAGTAATTCCGTATACAATTCCCTTTGTCAATCGGTACGTTACTTGCCCGAGATTCGATCGTCGGTATCCCAATACCTCGTTCAATCTCGTTACCGGCAAGTCACTTTACTTGTACCGTAATGCATGATCCCGTGACCAAACACTTGGTCACATAGAGCTCATTATGATGATGCATTACCGAGTGGGCCTAGAGATACCTCTCCGTCATACGGAGTGACAAATCCCAGTCTCGATCCGTGTCAACCCAACAGATACTTTCGGGGATACCTGTAGTATACCTTTATAGTCACCTAGTTACGTTTTGACGTTTGGTACACCCAAAGCACTCCTACAGCATCCGGGAGTTACACGATCTCATGGTCTAAGGAAATGATACTTGACATTGGAAAAGCTCTAGCAAACGAACAACACGATCTTGTGCTATGCTTAGGATTGGGTCTTGTCCATCACATCATTCTCCTAATGATGTGATCCCGTTATCAATGACATCTAATGCCCATAATCAGGAAACCATGACTATCTGTTGATCAACGAGCTAGTCAACTAGAGTCTCACTAAGGACGTATTGTGGTCTATGTATTCACACATGTATTACGATTTCCGGATAACACAATTATAGCATGAATAATAGACAATCATCATGAACAAGGAAATATAATAATAACCATTTTATTATTGCCTCTAGGGCATATTTCCAACACGACGCCCCCGTCGACGACCTCTGCTCCTCTTTGTCGACTCCTTCCTCAACACTACAGGAGCCGCTTTGCCGACACCATCATCAACCCTACCGGAGTAGCTTCGCCCATACCATTCTTAACCCTACTGGGGCCGCTTTGCCAACTCACAAGTCCATGGCCACAGATCCGCTTAGTCGCACCCTCATCCAACCTACCGGAGCAGCTTCTGACGCCCCGTCCACGGCCGCAGATCCGCATCGTCGACACCATCCTTAACCCAACCACCGGAGTAGCTCACTAACGCCCTCGTCCACGGCCACAGATCCGCTTCGCCCACACCGTAGTCCACCCTATCGGAGCCGCTCCACAAACACCCTACTCGATGGTTCTAGATCTCCTTACCGGACCCCGACAGCCAACGCGGCGTCATCACCCTTGACGTTTCTAACCTGATTCCCACCGTCTGGCAAGATGCCAAGCACCCGCCACAGCCTAGGTACTTCACCTTTAAACTCGTCCAGCATCACCTGCCCGATGTACTTCAAATATACTAACATGTCGTTGTTACCTGTTATGCAGCTCGCAAAAACTACAAGGACGATGTTTCTTCTGGATCTAACAGCTTGGCCAACCAAGATCCTGGAATGAGTCATTGCTATGATCTTGTAAGTGCATCTCTCTCTATTGTATTGTTGTGTGCCTGCCAGCGTGCTTTGCTAGGATTTTCGACCAGTAATCCCTTTGTGCAGACAATGATTTCTACTACTGGCTGCTAAATTAGATATGTAGATGTCATACATGATACTACCTTGTACCTACGTTCCTAAATATAAGTCTTTCTACAGATTCCACTATAGGCTACATACAGAGAAAAATGAGTGAATCTACACTCAAAAATGCATCTATATACATATGTATGTGGTCCATACTGGAATCTCTACAAAGACATATATTTAGGAACAGAGGTAGTACATTACACAAAATCGTAGGTGCATGTAGGAATTCCAGTGCACTACATTAGGCTCCCTTAGAGTTCCTGCTAGTCCAGCACACAGAGTCATGGCTAGTTTATGCTACGCACACAATCGTTAATTGGTGGTTTAAATATGCGCAAGGGATATGGAATGTATTATCATGTAGAGATATCTGCAAATTAGCCGTGTCAACTTGCAGATAGGGTTACACAAAGAAAAAGTACAAGATGTATGTGGCAATTTCATGGAACATTGCAAAAAAAGGAGAGGTAGCGGTGAGCCTATACAGTGTGCTATGGTAGGTCACTCCTCCATTGCAATCATCGTGACATGTTATTTGTATGTCAGCTCTATTGGCCAAGTTTCTTAGGGACGGTTATTATGAGTTATCCTAAGAAAATAAGCACCTATGAATATAAGCTCAAGGTAATAAGTCAAACAGTTCTTTTCATTGCCTTCCTTTTCAGCTTATCTTTGGTATGCTGAGTGAAAAGTCTAGATTGCATTATATTTTGTCATTTTTCTTCCCATATGAAAATTAATTTGACTTGCAAACATAACAAATTGAACCCACTGCAGTAATTAATATGATAGGAAAACAGACCATCACTATTTGTTCAAAATGCAAATACAAAGATACCATCTACTTGGCACAATCTACTTTGGTTAATGTCTTCCATAGAGATCCCATTGCCTAATTTAAATGAAGAACGCATGACCCACACTTAAATGAAGAACAATTATTCACTGAAATTCGATGGTCCAAGTGGCTGGTTATTATCATATAGCAGCACCACCTGAAAGCATCATATAGCAGCAGTAGCAGCTCATAGCAACTCATCATACAACAACAACAACTCATAGCAATTCATCACATAGCAGCAGCAGGAGCAGCTCATAGCAATTCATCATATAGCAGCAGCAATAGCTTATAGCAACTCATCATATAGCAGCAGCAGCAGCTCATAGCAATTCATCATATAGCAGCAGCAGCTCATAGCAATGCATCATATAGCAGCAGGAGAAGCAACTCCTAGCAATTCATCGTATAGTGGATCAGAATGAAAATTTGGCAAAAAATCCGAGGAGATCCTCACCTTGTTGGATGAGCTCATCCTTCAACAGCACCTCAAGGCCACGGCCTGGGAGGAGGGGAGAGGGAATAAGGTGCCTTCTGCCACAGTGTGGCATCAGCCGTAGTTGTGCGGCGCCCGCCGGAGTAGAGCGTTGGATGGACCACAGTGTCGCAGCTGGTGGAGACCATGAGAATGAGGGGCGGCACCAAAGGGAGGAGCAGACGGGGAGATTTGGCCCTACCCGTCAGCCATGTAGCCTAGCTGGACAGAGCATAGTCGAGGACGAGGGAGATGGGACCAATGGCGACGGCTCGCTGGAGGAACCCTAGCGCTGCAGGCAGGGGATTGAGGTAGAGGGAAAGGGGAGAGGAGATGCAAGCAGGCAGGGCAATTGCATTTTGAGTTTAATATAGGCAGACAACAGAGTCATTTCACTATTCCCCTTCCCTTCAATTTTTACTGAGCTTCTACCCGAAACACCCCCCTCCAAAGCGAAATAAGGTAAGCCCAAGCCCATAACTCAAAAATGACTTCTTTACATCTTTTATGGCTTATTTCGACAATAAGCTCTGAAAAGGAGCAATAGAACTAGCCCTTAACCTGCAATTCGATTGTGCGTGCAATGATGACTCACTCTTGCCTGCTATAGTGTGCATTTAGGCATCATCATACACGGCATAACCTAATACATGTGCATTCCATTTTAGAATCTGGAATATGCAATGTTTATGTTAGTTCATACGTTGCACATGACGTTTAAATGCCCCTTAAATCTGGTCAGTTAAGTGATGGTCTTTAAGCCTCCTTCTTTGCTTCTTTTCTTGATACATCTATTCAATTGCTTGTTTGCATCAGCCAGCCATACCAGAACTGGTTGCTTTGATTACTTGTTGTTCTTGACCTAACACTCTAACAGAGCTTGTCAACGATTTAAATACTAAGGGCTATTGTAGTGGGGGCTTGTCTAACTCATAGGTGACATAAAGGTTAGGTTGTACACTAAAGTAGGCTCTCCAATAGTACCTGGAGATCCAGTTTGAAGGTATGCCTAGTTTTTACATAGTGCACACATAGTAAATGCTCATTTCATTGTGTGCAAGTGCAAGAGATGTGGCATGTTTCATTATGTGGTGTTGTTTTGTTATAATCTCATCCTATTCTGTTGTTCACAGATTGGAAAGTATGCATATTTATCTTCCAAGGAGACAAGTAACTAGTTTGTGTCACCTTGCAGAGGGGGTGCAATGAAGATAAGATTGAGGATTTCCAAGTACAAGATGTTAGGAAGGAGCCTTCCAAGAGAAGTAGGAGCAGCGCTTAGCCTAATCAACCAGTTAAGGTAAGTCACTGTATCCAACTCAACAGCTCAATTCCTTGTTTGTTTCAGGCATAGTTAATTTGCTCTTTTCAATTGCTTTATTTTTCCTTAGTTAATGAGATGCCCAAACAATGATGCCTGATGTTGGGTACTTGTATAACTATTAGTTGACATAATTAAAGTCCTTACCATTTAATTACTCTGGCAAAGTGTGCCTGAAGCTTTGAAGTCTATTAACCAACTATTACTGCATGAGGCTCACAATCTAGTTTATACTAGGCTAATGATTGCGTAGCTTTGCTTGCTGTAGTAGGTTTGTATGAACCCCTCTGTTGTTCATTATGCTCCCTAAGACTTTAATTGAGCTACAGAATGGCCAACTGCTTGCTTACTTATATGCAACATGCTGTCTAAATTTGTAACCTGTCTGTATTTTGGATTTGGCCCCAACATCATGCTCCTCTGGTGAGCTAAGAGAGATTTATGTATGCAGGCTGCATAGACTACCATTTTTATAATTTTTAAAATATCACCTACTTATGCTTCATGACGTGTAACATTATTCTTAGTCATGTTTTGCCATGTACAAAATAGTCTGTCTTGCTCGCTTCACTGTTGTAACTATATCTTTGCCCTAGTCATGTGTACTTACAGAAACATTTCAGGATGAAGTGACATCAACACAAAGATCTGCAAGCAGTGCGGCATGGCCGTTACCGAATGATTATGCACTGGAATTGGAATGTGCTGATGTTCTCGAGCATCAACTAGAGGTGGCAAGACAACATGCACATCACTACTGCAGGATGCTGCTAACGCGACACTACGATCAGAGACCCTTCGACGAAACTTTGTGCATGCAATAAT
The DNA here is from genome assembly GCA_032464435.1 of Aegilops umbellulata. Classification (NCBI taxonomy): domain Eukaryota; kingdom Viridiplantae; phylum Streptophyta; class Magnoliopsida; order Poales; family Poaceae; genus Aegilops; species Aegilops umbellulata. The sequence continues at coordinate 184,376,703 of CP136057.1, read as the reverse complement.
CGCAAACGGTGGTGTAAAAGAACCATCAAAAAAGGTGCAAAACGTTTGCGATGGCGGAGCCATCAAACATGGTTCAGATTTTAGTTGCATGTGCGATCCAGGGCATACGATTCAGTCCAATGAACTATTTGTGATGAGGCGGAACAAAAGAAATGGGCAGCGTGATGAAGGCATGTGCGCTATAGAGCATACGTTTCACTCGGATGAACTGTTGTGATTAGGCAACGCAAAAGAAACGGGCAGCCATATGAAGGTGCGTGCGATATACAGCATACGATTCACTCGGATGAACTGTTTGTGATTAGGCAACACAAAAGAGATGGTCAGCCAGATCAAGGTGTGTGTGATTGAGGGCAAACGCTTCAGAAGGATTAACTGTTTGCGATTAGGCAACAGAACAGGAACGGGTAAGCCAGATCAAAGTGTCTGCGATTGATGGCATACACTTCACATGGATGAATTGTTTGCGATTAGCCACAACAAACTGAAATAGTTAGATAGATCAACGTGTGTGCGCTAGATGGGCACACCCATTCTAATTAAAAGAAGCATGTGTGATGGTAATAATGAGCGTGCACGGTTGTTGGAACAAGACATGTGCTGACATTGCCTATTGCGGTGCACCCTATGGTGCAAACACCACTTACGCGGCTGAGAAGGCGTACGTGCCCACGTTACGCCTTTTGGGAATAGTGCCACACCTATAACCATTAGTAAATTTTGAGCATGCGTCCCGTCACAATTTTTTTAGAAGAACAGGGAGGCCGCGTCCCGTCACATTCCAAATTGCAAACCTATTCACACCGATCAAAACCTCAACGGTTTCCCACTTAGGAGCATATTACTATGCGGTTATAATACTACTACTCCAAGATGACTGCACATTCCTCCTCAACTCCTCATCCACAAAAAGTCAAAAACAAACAATTCATTCATCATCGTTCCCTTGCATCCGCCATGCCCAGCGTGAGTTCTGGGTCGAGAGATTGCCACCGGGGAGAGGCGAGCCTGGAAGTGGAAGCATGAGAGATGCCCGCCTCACCGCGAAAGCAATCAACATGTCCCACCGCACGGCCGTAGCAGCAGAGAGGTCCCGCCGCGCCGCTGAAGCAGCACGGAGGTCCTGCCGCGCCGTCGATGCAGCAGACTGGTCCGGTCGTGCCGCGGAATCAGAAGAGATGTCCCGCCGCGCCGCGAATGCAGCAGAGATGTCCTCCCGCACTGCGGCGGCCTGGGAAAATGTCTCGCGGGCAGGCGAGGACTCTTACAGGCGCATGTGTGCCCTCGTCCTTAGGCAGATGGATCAGATCTCCAGGTGCGCGAGGTTGCAGGATGACCTGAAAGCCTCATTTGAACAGTCTACCGACGTCATCCGGCAACTAAATGAGAGCAATGCGAAGCTTCGGGCCAAGCGCGACCTGCTGAAGGCGAAGATCGTCGAAAGTGCGGAGCAGCAGGAGCAGACCACTGCCTTGTTGAAGAGGACCGGCGTCATCGTCGAGAAACTTATGGACGAGAATGCCATGTTGCGCATCGAGCGTAGAAGGCTGGTGGAGGAATCCGTGGGTGCTCTCAAGCAGCATCTTGAGGACAAGAAACAGCTCGTCGCCGCTCGTCGCGGAGACTAGTTCCCGCGGCCTGTAGCAAGGCATCAAGAAAGAAGAGATCAACGAGCCAGATCGTTGTCTTCCTTCTTCTTTTGCCCTTGTGAATTTCAGGGGTTGCCCCATGTGGCTTTTTTTAATTATGTTTCTAAATATGTAAGACAATTATTATCCACTGTCATCGTCCTTATATTCATCATGCTTGCTATAAGTTGCAGTCGATGCTATATAGGTCCGTCGGATCTTACATCAAGATCCGTGCAAAACTTTCTTTTCAGATTTTCATTTTTCTCTCTTAAATCTCAGTCCAGTGAGACATATAGCCATGCCGTAGAATAGGTGCTCGGGCGCCATTAATGGAGACGTTGGGAGGGAGGTGCGCGGCGGGCAGCGGTCAAAGGGCTCTCCTCCCGATGAGCACGCGCAGGGGTCTGATCGCACGCCTCCCGTACTCAAATAGCTACCCCGCACGGCACCTCCTAGCCAATAAAAAAGGGGGCGCGTGGCCGCATGTAATTGGTAAGTCGAACGCCCACAGTTTCAATAATACTTGTGTTTTCGATTTGTAACGTGACAGCACTTGTTCCAAAATGACTTTGTTGAGTTTTAATGTGTGCGCCTTCGCAAATCGGACAAAAAAATTACCACAGCGTGTTGGTGCCATGTCATGACACCATGCCAAGTTTCATGATTTTCAGGCGTGTTTTGGAATTATAGGAATTAAAAAACCAAGTTTCTCAATCATCCCTGTCGAGCCACGACGCCCAAATATTTGAATTTCACTCCCATCTCTTGCATGGGACCTAGAAATTCACCCAAGGACACACATGTGATTTTTCAAACAACTTTGGTGCACTGGAGCCTGTGCTTGTAGTTCAAATTTGAATTATACACATTAAATGCCCAGAAACTCAATTAATGTATAAAAAAGGCCAAACAAACCTAGAATAATTCCAAATTTAAACACGACACTCATGTACTAGTTTCATGTTCACTGTACGTAAATGTTCTAGCAATTAAAACACAATCGTTTCCCTCTGTAACACCATTTTGTCTTTCAAAACATAATGAAAAAATTAGGTATACCCACAAACAGTTTACTAGAAAGAATCGTGTGGTATGCGATATAAAATATCTTGGCGCACCGTCTTGTTTGGCTTACGCAAGAAGCTTCGTCGTCCACAGTCCATCGCCCCCGCTTGAACCACACTTGTGCGCCAGTTTCTCGCGGCACCGAGCGTAATGTTTTTTCCACCACGGAAATATCTATCTCCCTGCCCCCTCCCTCCTACCAAAAGCCACATTTCCACTGTTCCTCCTTGCTTTCCAAGTTCAAACCTTCACTGATGCTTACTGGCAGCTCAGCCTCCTCGCGGGGGAGCCTTCTTCTTGCAGCGCCGCCTCCTCGTCGGCTACCCTTCTTCTTGCAGCGCCGCCTCCTCGCCGGCGACCCTTCTTCTTGCAGCGCCGCCTCCTCGCCGGCGACCCTTCTTCTTCCTGCGCGGCCTCCTCGCCGCTGACCCTTCTTCTTGCTGCGCGGCCTCGTCGATATGGTCAGGTAATCCACACCCCACCCACAACATCCTCCTCCATTCCCGTCCCACATGCCCCGACCGATGGAGCGACACCTTCCACCGAAATCACTGCCCCCCTCCTCCAATTAAGCGCCTCCCACAGCCATTTTTCATGTAGTATAACGTGGAGCTAAGTAGCATGCAGCCGCATGCGCGAACGAGGTCGCTATGTCTACCATGTGTATCGACCGCCAGATCTTGAAGGAGCACCTCGTCTTCGAGGCCACCATCGACATCGCCACGTGGTTGTCTACTTTAAAATATAGTTCGTGACGTTTTCTTGAGGCCACCGCCAGTGCCTTCTAGTGATTTGTCCTCTATAATGTTAATATGCAATCTGATGTTCAGTTAACAGTTTGGTCCTCTGAAATGTAATGTTCAGTTAACACTTTGGTCCAACAATTGCTACATTTCGTAGTACTGTTCTCAAGCATTCTTTGTTTTGCTAACTGTCTTATCTTCTAGTACATGTTTCTATTCTGCAATGTCGTGCTCAGTTAACTATTTTGGTTCATTCGGTCTACTGTCCATTTAACTGTTTCGTTCAGTTCTGCAATTTGATTTTCATTTGTTGTGGGTACAATTTTGTATTGTTATGCATGTGACACCAATCGAATTTGGCTATACTCGATACATATTCTACTATAGTATGGTAACTCTCAGTTAACCTGATCAAGATCTTCCTTATGTGTGTTGAAGGGAAACAATGGGAGACACTGCGTTTTACCATCAAGGTTTGTTCAAGTAGGGTCCTTTGGCTAATAGCACATTATTGTGCAGTTGTAGGAATCATTCTAATATTTAGGTTTCTTACAATTTGGTCTTGCACATGTTGGTCCTACTGTCAGAGGGCTTAGACCCACTGTTCGACCCATTTTGCATATGGGGAAATGAGATGTCCACGAATATCAGTCAAGTCAAGAAACTCAGAAAGATTGCTAGGATGAAGAAACTTGTGACGAATAACAACAAGATCTTTGTTTGCACAATGAAGAAGACATCAATCAACTATAGGATGGTACCAACTCTTTTACCTTGTTTTTACCCCTTGCGCCATTTCAAAATTTACAACAGCGATTTATGCATAGCTTTGTTTTTAGTACTTTTCAAAGCAGCTCACCAATGATTACCTCTCAAACCACCTGCATGGTCAAGAGGCGAGGAAGGTATTCATCCAACACTCACGGTAAAATATTGAAGTCTTGCTATAGAGGATGAAGGTTGGGCGGGCATTATCCATAGCCACTGGCCTAAAGTTCCAAGGACATTCAACATCACTAAAGGCTCAATATTTGCTTTCCGCTTCTGTAGTTTCCTAGATGAGATTCATCTGTCTATTTACCATGTATGATGTTACTTTCCAAAAGTTCTTGATGTTGCATGTGAAACTTGGTGTTGTTCTGTAATGGCGTAACTGAGTGCCGAAGCTATCTGATGTAATTCGATTATGAAATCCTGGTTGCTTTTATAGGGATATGAAATATCTGGCGTGTTTTATAAGAAATATCAGTTTGATTAGTACATGGATTATCAATAATTGGCTAATTACCCTGCTTATTGGGGATTTCTATTGCAAACGGTTACTCAGACAACACCGTGGGCGATGAACTCAAACAACCCGCACGGTTTCTAGAAAGTAGGCGTGTTCGATCAACTAACAATCACACACGGCTTTCGGCAGCGAACTGTTTGCGTTAGCCCACCTTGCACAAACGTTTCCACACAAAGAACTGTGTGTGATATACATACCTACGGAAATGTTTTTCTAGGATTCACCGTGTGGGATGTACATACGTACGGAAATGATTTTCTGGGATTCACCGTGTGGGATGTACATACGTACGGAAATGATTTTCTGGGATTCACCGTGTGGGATGTACATACCTACGGAAATGACTGGGTTTCGATGCCTCGCCCGATCGCACACGGCCCCAGCCTGGGTCCCAGGAGGGCCTATCCCCGACGATTTTTGGGTCGTGTGGGAAGGACACCCTCTCGCACACACTCACTTGACGACGGTTCCAAATGCCTTCACGGAAAGGGGTTAAAAACCGTTTGTTTAGCACGTCGCTCTACCAGTGCATGATTCTCAACGTACAATCAACAAGTTGAGACTAGACATGCAGGTATTAGATGCAGGAGTCAAAAAATGAAACAAGACATTGAGGTAACCACGAAGGAATTGGAGATTTTGCAGACCAAAATTTGTGCTATCTGAATCCGGCCAATCCTATTTTCTGAAGAGATTATAGTTCCAATGGTAAGTTATGTTGATGCGTGTCCATGATGTATGAGCTTTATTTGTCCAGTGTATGTAATTTGTTGTTTGTGTACGCTTTATTATCACTGGTGCCGAACTATAATGCGCAGTGGGTATATTCGGCTGTAATTTCTTTATCTTATAGTGTTGGATTATTCTACGTTTCTATGCCTTAGTCTTTTTATTGTATAGTGTATGTTTTTTAGAGGCGATAGTATAGAGTAGGATAATTCTTGAATATGATGTCATTGAAACAGGGGCCAACACGCCCAAACATTTCCTGGACGCCGTACAAACAAACAAACATGTGTAGTCAAAGCGGGCCTTAATTGGGCTGGTCAAAATAATATTAACTGGATCCCAAATGATGTGGCCCACCGAAACAACGGCTCTTAGCAGGACGTTAACAGGCCAAAAGCTCGATAGGGTCGTATAAATGGAAATGGCCCACGGGCCTCTAGCAGGCCTAAATAGATGTCAATTTTGTCTCGGCCCTTTTACTTTACGGCCCAGTAAGAGGCCGAAAGTGTTATGGGACAGAGGAGGCCCAATTTGCAAACTAGGCTTTTAGCAGGCCGAAAGTCGCGCTGGGCTGAAATGATGCCCTGCGGAAGGTGGGCCCCTAATGGACCTAAAGTCAAAGGCCCAATTGTTGTGCGGGCCGTTAACAGGCCAAGAGACAAAATGGGCTAGGAGTTGGCCCATTTACCGAATGGGCCGAGTACAGGCCTAAAGTCACAGCGGGCTAGAATTGGCCCAACTGCAGAATGGGCCGAGAAAAGGCCGAAAGACGTTTCGGGCCGTTAACGGGCTGGAACTGACGATGGGCCGCTAACAGGCCGAAAGAAGCTCAGGCCGCAATTGGGCCCAAAGACGTAGCGGGCCTTTAACAGGCTAAAATTGACGATGGGCTGCAAATTGTCAAATCTAGAATGGGCCTTTGATGGGTCGATTATGTGTAACTTGTATGGGTCATGCTTGTAAATGGGCCTGACAAGTAGGCCGCTAACGGTCGGCCCGCTTATTTTGACAGGCCCAGCCTTTTAACCTGAATGGGCCACTGAGGGAGTCCTGGATTAGGGGGTGTTCTGATATCCGGACTATACCTTCAGCCGGACTCCAGGACTATGAAGATACAAGATTGAAGACTTCGTCCCGTGTCCGGAAGGGACTTTCCTTGGCGTGGAAGGCAAGCTTGGCGATGCGGATATTCAAGATCTCCTACCCTTGTAACCGACTTTGTGTAACCCTAACCCTATCCGGTGTCTATATAAACCGGAGGGTTTTTAGTCTGTAGGACAACAACAATCATACCATAGGCTAGCTTCTAGGGTTTAGCCTCCTTGATCTCGTGGTAGATCTACTCTTGTACTACCCATATCATCAATATTAATCAAGCAGAACGTAGGGTTTTACCTCCATCAAGAGGGCCTGAACCTGGGTAAAACATTGTGTCCCTTGTCTACTGTTACCATCCGCCTAGACGCACAGTTCAGGACCCCCTACCCGAGATCCGCCGGTTTTGACACCGACATTGGTGCTTTCATTGAGAGTTCCTCTGTGTCGTCACTTTTAGGCCCGATGGCTCCTTTGATCATCAATGATGATGCAGTCCAGGGTGAGACTTTTCTCCCCGGACAGATCTTCGTCTTCGGCGGCTTTGCACTGCGGGCCAATTCGTTTGGCTGCCTGGAGCAGATCAAAAGCTACGCCCCTGGCCATCAGGTCAGGTTTGGAAGTTTGAACTACACGGCTGACATCCGCGGGGACTTGATCTTCGACGGATCCGAGCCACAGCCAAGCGCACTGCACTGTCTCGATGGGCGTGATCTAGCTCTGCCACCGAACAGTGTCCTGGAGGTCGCACTCGCGTTGGTTCCGACCCTTAATTCGGAGCTTGCCGCGCCGATCAAGGATGAGCGGTTGGACGCCACCTCAGGGGCTGCGATCTCAAAGGCGATCGAGCCGAGCACCAGCCCCGCACTCTACATGACCCGTGACTCCGAGGATCCGGATTCCTCTCTGGACTCCGAACCTCCCGCGCCCCTGCCAATCGAATCCGACTGGGCGCCGATCATGGAGTTCACCGCCACGGACATCTTTCAGCACTCGCCCTTCAGCGACATCCTGAACTCACTAAAATCTCTCTCTTTATCAGGAGAGCCCTGATCGGACTATGGTCAGCAAGGATGGGATACGGACGATGAAGAAATTCAAAGCCCACCCACCACCCACTTTGTAGCCACTATCGACGATTTAACCGACATGCTCGACTTCGACTCCGAAGACATCGACGGTATGGATGACGATGCAGGAGACGAACAGGAACCAGCACCTGTAGGGCGGTAGAAGGCCACCTCGTCATATGACATATATATGGTGGACGCTCCAAAAGATGGAGATGGCGATGGAAAAGCGGTGGATGACACTGCTAAGAAACATCCCAAACGCCGACGTCAGCGGCGCCGCTCTAAATCCTGCCAAAGCAAAAACGGTGATTCCGGCACCGGAGATAATACTACTCCGGATAGCGCCGAAGAACACCCCCTCCAGCAAGACTCGGCACAGGAAGATGGAGAAACCAGCCCTCATGAGAGAGCGGCAGACCGAGAGGTTGAGGACGATAACTATATGCCCCCCTCCGAAGACGAGGCAAGCCTCGACGATGACGAGTTTGTCATACCATCAGACCCCGCCGAACAAGAGCGTTTCAAACGCAGGCTTTTAGCCACGGCAAGCAGCCTCAAGAAAAAGCACCAACAGCTTAGAGCTGATCAAGATTTGCTAGCTGACAGATGGACTGAAGTCCTTGCGGCCGAAGAGTATGAACTCGAACGCCCTTCCAAGCGTTACCCAAAGCGGAGGCTGCTACCCCGATTAGAGGAGGAAGCACCTACATCACCAGCGCATGACATGACCGACCGGCCACCTCATGGCCGTGAAAGAGAGGCCTCTAAGCCCTCCACTCAAGCCATGCCCCGACGCCGCTCAAAACATGCTAAGGCACGGGAAAACGCGCCAGACCTACGAGATATACTGGAGGACAAGGCAAGGCAAACAAGATCGATCTACGGATCGCGCGGGCGCCCCACGGCACGTGACAGCAATCGTCACTCCGGATACAATAAATCCGGCTAGGCCGAACACAATGGACAAAGCTCCTTTGAGCCGTGTCGTGACATAGCCCAGTACAGAGGCGCCGCACACCCACTATGCTTCACAGATGAAGTAATGGATCATAAAATCCCTGAGGGCTTCAAACCCGTAAACATCGAATCATACGATGGCACTACAGATCCTGCAGTATGGATTGAGGATTATCTCCTTCATATCCACATGGCCCGCGGTGATGATCTACATGCCATCAAATACCTCCCACTCAAACTCAAGGGACCGGCCCGGCATTGGCTCAACAGCTTGCCAGCAGACTCAATCGGTTCTTGGGAGGACCTGGAAGCAGCATTCCTTGACAACTTCCAGGGCACTTATGTGCGACCACCGGACGCCGATGACCTAAGCCACATAATCCAGCAGCCAGAGGAATCGGCCAGGCAATTCTGGACACGGTTCCTAACAAAGAAAAATCAAATAGTTGACTGTCCGGACGCGGAGGCCCTAGCAGCCTTCAAACATAATATCCGCGACGAGTGGCTTGCCCGGCACCTGGGACAGGAAAAGCCGAAATCTATGGCAGCCCTCACGACACTCATGACCCGCTTTTGCGCGGGAGAAGACAGCTGGCTAGCTCATAGCAACAACTTAACCAAGAACCTTGGTAATTCGGATACCAAGGACAAAAGCGGCAGGTCGCGCCGGAACAAGCAAAAGCGTCGTGTTAACAGTGACAGCAATGAGGATACGGCATCAAATGTCGGATTCCGAGGCTACAAATCCGGTCAGCGGAAAAAGCCATTCAAAAGAAATACCCAGGGCCCGTCCAGTTTGGACCGAATACTCGACCGCTTGTGCCAGATACACGGCACCCCCGAAAAGCCAGCAAATCACACCAACAGGGATTGTTGGGTGTTCAAACAGGCAGGCAAGTTAAGAGCCGAAAACAGAGACAAGGGGCTGCATAGCGATGACGAGGAGGAGCCCAGGCCGCCGAACAGTAGTGGACAGAAGGGTTTTCCCCCACAAGTGCGGACGGTGAACATGATATACGCAACTCACATTCCCAAGAGGGAGCGGAAGCGTGCGCTACGAGACGTATACGCGCTGGAGCCAGTCGCTCCAAAGTTCAACCCATGGTCCTCCTGCCCGATCACCTTTGATCAAAGGGACCATCCCACTAGCATCCGTCATGGCGGGTTTGCCGCATTGGTTCTTGACCCAATTATCGACGGATTTCATCTCACAAGAGTCCTCATGGACGGCGGCAGCAGCCTGAACCTGCTTTACCAGGATACAGTGCGGAAAATGGGCATCGATCCCTCGAGGATCAAGCCCACAAAAATGACCTTTAAAGGCGTTATAATAGGTGTAGAGGCCAACTGCACAGGCTTAGTAACACTTGAAGTGGTCTTCGGATCTCCGGACAATTTCCGAAGCGAAGAGTTAATCTTCGATATAGTCCCGTTTTGTAGTGGCTATCACGCCCTGCTCGAGCGAACCGCATTTGCAAAGTTCAATGCGGTGCCACACTACGCATATCTCAAGCACAAGATGCCAGGCCCTCGAGGAGTAATTACGGTCAATGGAAACACCGAGCGCTCCCTTCGAACGGAGGAGCACACGACGGCCCTCGCAGCAGAAGTGCAAAGCAACCTTTTTAGGCAATTCTCCAGTCCGACCGCTAAAAAGCCGTACACTGTCAAGCGCGCCCGAACTAACCTACAACAAGACCGCCTGGCACGTTCTGAGCAGGCGTAACAATGCGGCCCCAACCCCAGCCCTCGCGACGTAGCGAAACCAGTGCTTCGCGTACATAACTACGCTCTTGAAATACCATGGGCACAGGGGGAGGGGCACAATCACAGCGAGCCCAAAACACGGCCTAAACCATACTAGGGGCTGCCGAATTCTTTTTAATCTTTTCTTACTTTCAGGACTCCATACTTCAGACGACCCGTTCGGCAATTCAACTGCCGCACAAACGATGCAAGATCCAGGGAAGCAGACAAGCCATGCCGCACTATGGAACTCCCAGGTGGTCTCTGTTACGAGCAGTATACCTATTTTGAATACAATTCCGCGGCCTGCCCCTGGCCAGGACATGTTAAATAGTCCAATATCTTTTGCTTATCGCACTATTTGTATCGTTCTGCTTTGATAGCAGCCTCTTTATAAACAATGCATGGCTTTTTGTCTATTTTTTGCATTATCCTCTTTTTATATATATGTTCATTAATGACATGTGGCACCCGTACACTGTGGTACGGCAAATACGCCAGGGGCTTCAGTACCCCTTAATATGGTGTAAGAAGTCCAAACACTTCATAAGTGCGGCACCCCGAACTTATAGCACTATATGCATCCGCTCCGAATCATGATTTGGGTCAATAGTTGGGTTTGCACGGCTCGTTTTGGTGCCTTACGTTTCGCTATATCGGCTAAGGTAGCACTAGGAGAACCACTGCAATTGTGCCCCAATTGAGCTAGGCTGAGCACCTCAGTGGAGAAAGCTAAAACTGGCTGTCATGATGAGGCGAGAGACCGGTCGCTGTTCGAGAGGTTTTTCGAGTCCCTAAAGATTATGCCACTTCGAGCGAGGAGTCGGCTTTGTCCGGCCAAGGCATGGATAGCGCCCCGAACTCGGTCTTCCGAACTAGGTGCTTCACTGAAATTTAAAATTATAAAGTTCTATGGCTAAGTGAGAGTGTTCAAGCATTATAGTCCGATTGCCTTGTTCGTTGTGCTGAGCGCCTCCCTAGAAGGACCCAAACATGGGGAAAAGAGCGCTCAGGTTTATCCCGAACACCCCAGCACTAGTGGCATGGGGGCGGAAGCCGACGACTGGCCATCTCTCAATTTTTTGATAAACGGCCGCACAAAAAATAATATTTTAAATTCAACAAGCATTGCTTAGCGTATATGAACAAGTTTTCAGCGCACAGGATAAACACGAGCTAGTTCATTCAAAAATTACATCCTTGCTACATTCGTCCGCCATAAGGCGGGCACCAGCGAGAACATCCTTGTAATAGTTCTCACGCTTGTGATGCTCCTTCCCCGGCGGTGGCCCGTCCCTCACAAGCTTCTCACCGTCCAGCTTACCCCAGTGCACCTTTGCACGGGCAAGGGCCCTACGGGCACCTTCGATGCAGACAGAGCGCTTGATGATCTCGAGCCTTGGACAGGCCTCCACCAGTCGCCGCACCAGTCCGAAGTAGCTCCCAGGCAGGGCCTCTCCAGGCCACAACCGAACTATGAAGCCCTTCATGGCCTGTTCGGCCGCCTTGTGGAGCTCGACCAGTTGCTTCAGCTGGTCGCTCAAGGGCACAGGGTGTCCGGCCTCAGTGTACTGAGGCCAGAACACCTTCTCTGTCGAGCTGCCCTCTTCGGCTCGGTAGAATGCGGCGGCATCAGATATGCTGCGGGGAAGATCTGCGAATGCCCCTGGAGAACTCCGGATTCGGGTAAGTAACAAGTAGTTTACTTTTATATGTCTGCTTTGCATAAAGAATGCCTTACCCGCCGCTATCTTTTTCACCTCCTCCAACTCTTGGAGGGCCTTCTGGGCTTCGGCCTTGGCAGACTCGGCAGTCTTGACGGTCGCGGCGAGCTCGGACGCTCGCGTTTTAGAATCAAGCTCCAAACTCTCATGTTTTTTCATGAGAGCCTGAAGCTCTTGCTATGCCTCGCCGACCTGCGCCTCAAATTTCTCCCGCTCACTGCGCTCCAAGGCCGCTCTCTTCTCGGCCTCGGATAGCGCCTGCTTGAGGTTGCCACCTCAGTTGTGGCCCCTGCAACAAGTAGCATAATCCTGTAAATCTTTTGCAATTGCATCTTTTTATATATATATATATTTCTATAAGGTGTCAATTACCTTCTTTCTCCTCGAGCTGCCGCTTGGCAAGGCCGAGCTCTTGCTTGGTCCGCTCGAGTCCCTGCTTCAGGGTACCTACCTCCACAATCAGTGCGGCGGTAGCAAGCAGCGAAGCCTGCATACGCATATTGACTCATTTTTTATTAGACTCCTGCGAAATTATTTGATCCTCTGTTCGGCTTTTCTTTCCGAACGCCAAATAGAGCATCAGGGGCTACTGTCTATGTGATAATATTTTTACATATTTTTACTTACCTCGAAGGCTGTTAAAAGGCTAGCGCAAGCTTCAGTCAGTCCACTCTTAGCGGACTGAACCTTCTGGACCACCATACTCATAATAGTACGGTGCTCCTCGTCGATGGAGGCGTCGTTAAGCACCTCCAACAGATTGTCCGGCACCTCCGGTTGGACAAAGGTCGCCAGCTCAGAAGGCTTGCTCCTCTTAGAAGGAGTTTGCCTACCGCGGTCCGGAACTGTTGAGGATTCCTGCACGGTGTCCGGCTCAAAGCCGGACTTGGAGCCCTGGGGGGTCTTGTCCCCTTTACTCCTGGGGTCCGAGAGGTCGCCTCGCGGCTCCTCCAGGACCACCTTCTCTTTCCCCAGAGCTTGTCGCAACGCCACTTCGGTGTCGTCCGCAGTGCGGGGGGAGACAGCGGGCGGAACAGAGTTCACGTCCGATGAATCCAGGGAGCCGCTCGACGACTCGTCGAGTCCGTCCCGGGGCGGCCTGCATAATTACATTCGACATTAGGGAAGAGCTGTGCAGACAACAGGGATATTATGAGTTACTCTAGTATCCGAATACTTACGATGCCGCCGGACGCTTGGCCCTGTCCGGCCACTCCTCGTCGTCCTCGTCGGCGTTAGGGGAGTAGTCCGGCGGAGGGGTCTTCCTCCTCTTGGACCCTTCGGCCTCCCCTGTTGGGGCGGCCTTCCTTTTCTTTCCTCCCCCCGCTGGAGGGGGAGAGGTTTCTTCTTCCTCCTCCTCGTTTTCACGGGAGGAGAGCGTCTCGGACTCGTCGGATGACAAGTCCGACACCACCATATGACAGGCACTCTTTCGAGTCCCCATGGCCTTTTTCTTCTTGGCCTTCTTCTCCGGCACCACATAAGGTGCCGGAGCCAGCAGCTTCGCTAAGCGAGCAGGGGCTGGGTCTTCGGACAAGGGATCCGGACAGTTAATCGGTCCGGACTTCCCCTGCCAAGCCTGTCAAAGGTGAGGGAGTTTAGTTCCCGCATAGAGTCAAACTATGGAAAAACTTAAACATCTTGTAAAAGGTGAAAGTAGCTTACCTCGCTAGCGTGACGCTGCGAGCTGTATCCAGGTTCCGCTATTGGTTATTGATCGGAGATGTGTCTCGGTCATGTATACATAGTTCTCGAACCCGTAGGGTCCGCACACTTAACGTTTGATGACAATTGGTATTATGAGTTTATGTGATTTGGTGTACCAAAGGTTGTTCGGAGTCCCGGATGAGATCGCAGTCATGACGAGGAGTCTCGAAATGGTCGACACATAAAGATTCATATATTGGAAGGTTATATTCGGACACCGGAATGGTTTGGGTCGTATCGGGTAAGTTACGGAGTACCGGGGGTTACCGGAACCCCCTCCCCCCCCCCCCGGAAGCTATTGGGCCTCATGGGCCTTAGTGGAGATGAGAGATGGCTGCCAGGAGGTGGCGCCCCCCCCCCTTGCCCCAATCCAAATTGGACAAGGGGAGGGGCGGCGCCCCCTCCTTCCTTCTCTCCTCCTCCTCCTTCCCCCTTCTCCTACTTGGACTAGGAAAGGGGGAAACCTACTCCTACTAGGAGTAGGATTCCTCCCCCCTTGGCGCGCCCCTTGTGGCCGGCCGGCCTCCTCCTCCCCTCCTTTATATACGGGGGAGGGGGCACTCCATAGACACACAAGTTGATCTTTATTCTTTAGCCGTGTGTGGTGCCCCCCTCCACAGTTTTCCACCTCGGTCATATTGTTGTAGTGCTTAGGCGAAGCCCTGCGTCGGTAACTTCATCACCATCACCACGCTGTCGTGTTGACGAAACTCTCCCTCAGCCTCAGCTGGATCAAGAGTACGAGGGATGTCACTAAGTTGAACGTGTGCAGATCACGGAGGTGTCGTGCGTTTGTGATACGTCTCCAACGTATCTATAATTTTTTAATTGTTCCATGCTCTTATATTATCTGTTTTGGATGTTTATGGGCTTTATTAAACACTTTTATATTATTTTGGGGACTAACCTATTAACCCAGAGCCTAGTGCAAGTTTCTGTTTTTTCCCTTGTTTAAGTGTTTCGCAGAAAAGGAATATCAAACGGAGTCCAAACGGAATGAAACCTTCGGGAGAGTTATTTTTGGAACAGAAGCAATCCAGGAGACTTGGAGTGTACGTCAAGGAAGCAACGAGGTGGCCACGAGGCAGGGAGGCACGCCTGCCCCCCTGGGCGCGTCCCCCACCCTCGTGGGCCCCTCGTGGCTCCCCTGACCGACTTCTTTCGCCTATATATATCCATATACCCTGAAAACATCGGGGAGCAGAATAGATCGGGAGTTCCGCCGCCGCAAGCCTCTGTAGCCACCAAAAACCAATCGAGACCCTGTTCCTGCACCCTGCCGGAGGGGATAACCCTCACTGGTGGCCATCTTCATCATCCCGGCGCTCTCCATGAGGAGGAGGGAGTAGTTCACCCTCGGGGCTGAGGGTATGTACCAGTAGCTATGTGTTTGATCTCTCTCTCTCCCTCTCTCGTGTTCTTGAGGTGATACGATCTTGAAGTATCGCGAGCTTTGCTATAATAGTTAGATCTTATGATGTTTCTCCCCCTCTACTCTCTTGTAATGGATTGAGTTTTCCCTTTGAAGTTATCTTATCAGATTGAGTCTTTAAGGATTTGAGAACATTTGATGTATGTCTTGCATGTGCTTATCTGTGGTGACAATGGGATATCATGTGATCTACTTGATGTATGTTTTGGTGATCAACTTGCGGGTTGCGTGACCTCGTGAACTTATGCATAGGGGTGGCACACGTTTTCGTCTTGACTCTCCGGTAGAAACTTTGGGGCACTCTTTGAAGTTCTATGTGTTGGTTGAATAGATGAATCTGAGATTGTGTGATGCATATCGTATAATCATACCCACGGATACTTGAGGTGACATTGGAGTATCTAGGTGACATTAGGGTTTTGGTTGATTTGTGTCTTAAGGTGTTATTCTAGTACGAACTCTATGATAGATCGAACGGAAAGAATAGCTTCGTGTTATTTTACTACGAACTCTTGAATAGATTGATCAGAAAGGATAACTTTGAGGTGGTTTCATACCCTACAATAATCTCTTCGTTTGTTATCTGCTATTAGTGACTTTGGAGTGACTCTTTGTTGCATGTTGAGGGATAGTTATATGATCCAATTATGTTATTATTGTTGCGAGAACTTGCACTAGTGAAAGTATGAACCCTAGGCCTTGTTTCCTAGCATTGCAATACCGTTTACACTCACTTTTATTACTTGTTACCTTGCTGTTTTTATATTTTCATATTACAAAAACCTATATCTACCATCCATATTGCACTTGTATCACCATCTCTTCGCCGAACTAGTGCACCTATACAATTTACCATTGTATTGGGTGTGTTGGGGACACAAGAGACTCTTTGTTATTTGGTTGCAGGGTTGCTTGAGAGAGACCATCTTCATCCTACACCTCCCACGGATTGATAAACCTTAGGTCATCCACTTGAGGGAAATTTTCTACTGTCCTACAAACCTCTGCACTTGGAGGCCCAACAACGTCTACAAGAAGAAGGTTGTGTAGTAGACATCAAGCTCTTTTCTGGCGTTGTTGCCGGGGAGGTGAGTGCTTGAAGGTATATCTTTAGATCTTGCAATCGAATCTTTCTGTTTCTTGTTTTAGCACTAGTTTAGTTTATAAAAGAAAACTACAAAAAAATGGAATTGAGTTTGCCTCATACGCTTCATCTTTTTAATATCTTTTGTGGGTATGATGGAAAGGAAAATTGTGCCAAAGTGTTAGAAGAAGAATGCATTAAAATGTTTGGCACTAAATCTTTGAATGACGAGCATGATTGCAATGTTGTTAGTATGAACTCCTTGAATATCCATAGTACTAATGATGATTGCACTAGTTATGATGAAAATATATCTTATAAGCATGTCGATTTTTGTGGAGTGCATAGAGTTTGCAAGTACATACCAAGTAGGGAAAATAGATTTTGCAAGAGGCATAAGTATTTGGAAACTAAATGGTTGCAACAAAGGCTAAATTTTAGTGCTGAAAAATTAAAATATCTTAGCCGTACTTGTGAACTTTGCAATGAACATGGTCGTTTAAATATCAAATGCAAATTGTTTCATGGTCGAATTGTGTCCAAAAATTGTGATGACTTGATTTCCCTTGCACATCATAATGAACTTAGTTTGCTTTTGGGTTATGAAGAAATGAAACGTCAAACTGAGCTTATTCCAGAATATAACCTCGAGAAATTCCTCGATATTGATCTAGAAGAAATTTATATGTATTGTGCGGTGAATTGCATTGAAAATCCTTATATTGCCAATTACATAAAGAAAAGAAAACAAATATAAGATGAAGAGAATACTAACGAAAGGGAAGAGACTTCCCAATATTCTCCTATTATTTCTTATGATGAATCAGGTAACGAGGAGGAGGCTTTTATTCAACCAATCTCATTAATAAGGAGCTCCAAAAAGAGGATTGAACCCACACATGATGTGAAGAAGAAAAAGAAAAGACAGAGAAGCAAAGGTAGAAAGGTATCTCTCCCAAATGATATTGCTCCTATTACCAATTGTGATGATGATAATTGCTATACTATTTGTGCTATCCACACTATTAATTATGAGAGTGATTATGCTTATGATATGAAAAGGCCCAAGCTTGGGGATGCTATGTTTGATGAAGATTATGTTTTTGAGAATATATTTGCTGCAATTAATGTTTGTCCCAAGCTTGGGGATGCTACGTTTAATGAAGATGGAATTTTGAGCCTCCCAAGTTTTGATTAGCAAATTTATTACGATGATAGCATGCCTCCTATTTATGATGATTGTTGTGATGACACTTATGCTATAAAGAGTAGTGATGATTATATTTATAAAACTTATCATGATTATTATCACCCCTTTTCTGAACATTACTCTTTTAATGTGTAAACAATTTATAGTATTCAAGTCTCTTATGATACCCGCACTATCCTGAATGAGAATAAATTTGCTTATGTGGAGAGTAGTAAAATTTCTATGCAAGTAGATCATGAAAAGAATGCATTAGGTGCTGGTTATATTGTTGAATTCATCATGATGCTACTGAAAATTATTATGAGGGAGGAATATATGCTTGTAGGAATTGCAATAATATCAAGTTTCCTCTCTATGTGCTTAAAGTTTTGAAGTTATGCTTGTTTTGCCTTCCTATGCTAGTTGATTATTATTCCCATAAGTTGTTTGATCACAAAATCCCTATGCATAGGAAGTGGGTTAGACTTAAATGTGCTATTCATATTCTTCATGATGCTCTCTTTATGTTTCAATTCTTATCTTTTATGTGAGCATCATTGAAATCATCATGCCTAGCTAAGGGCGTTAAACGATAGCGCTTGTTGGGAGGCAACCCAATTTTATTTTAGTTTCTTGCTTTTTGGTTCTATTTAGGAATAAATAATATATCTAGCCTCTGGTTATATGTGGTTTTACGTTTTAATTAGTGTTTGTGCCAAGTAGAACCTTCGGGAAGACTTGGGTGAAGTCTTTATGATCTTGTTGTAAAAAATAGAAACTTTAGCACTCACGAGATTAGCTAAAACGTTTTACTGGAGAGCGATATTTAGTTGATTCTTTTTTCAGATGATTACTAGACAAATTCCTCAGGCCCACTAATTTATTTCAGAATTTTTGGAGTTACAGAAGTATTCGAATGATATAGATTACTACAGACTGTTCTGTTTATGACAGATTCTTTTTCTATGTGATGTTTGCTTATTTTGATGAATCTATGAGTAGTATCGGAGGGTATGAACCATAGATAAGTTGGAATACAGTAGATATTACACCAATATGAATTTAGAATGAGTTCACAACAGTACCTAAGTGGTGATTTATTTTCTTATACTAACGGAGCTTACGAGTTTTCTGTTAAGTTTTGTGTTGTGAAGTTTTCATGTTTTGGGTAAAGATTTGATGGACTATGGAATAAGGAGTGGCACGAGCCTAAGCTTAGGGATGCCCAAGGCACCCCAAGGTAATATTCAAGGATGACCAAGAGCCTAATCTTGGGGATGTCCCGGAAGGCATCCCCTCTTTCGTCTTCGTTCATCGGTAACTTTACCTGGAGCCATATTTTTATTCACCACATGATATGTGTTTTGCTTGGAGCATCATTTTATTTTCTTTTGTTTTGCTTGATGTTTGAATAAAATACCAAGATCTTAAATTCTTAAATGTTAGAGAGTCTTCACATAGTTGCATGATTATTCGACTACTCATTGATCTTCACTTATATCTTTCGGAGTAGTTTGTTGTTTGCTCTAGTGCTTCACTTATATCTTTTTAGAGCACGGCGGTGGTTTTATTTTGAAGAAATAGATGAACTCTCGTGCTTAACTTATATTATTTTGAGAGTCTTTAGAACAGCATGGTAATTTGCTTTGGTTATGAATTTAGTCCTAATATGATGGGCATCCAAGAGGGATATAATAAAAACTTTCATATAAAGTGCATTGAATATTATGAGAAGTTTGATTCCTTATGATTGTTTTCAGATATGAAGATGTTGATATTAGAGTCATGCTAGTGAGTAGTTGTGAATTCGAGAGATACTTGTGTTAAAGTTTGTGATTCCCGTAGCATGCATGTATGGTGAACCGTTATGTGATGAAGTCGGAGCATGATTTATTTATTGATTGTCCTCCTTATGAGTGGCGGTCGGGGACGAGCGATGGTCTTTTCCTACCAATCTATCCCCCTAGGAGCATGCGCGTAGTACTTCGTTTTGATAACTAATATTTTTGCAATAAGTATGTGAGTTCTTTTTGACTAATGTTGAGTCCATGGATTATACGCACTCTCACCCTTCCACCATTGCTAGCCTCTCTAATACTGCGCACCTTTCGCTGGTTTAATACACCCACCATATACCTCCCTCAAAACAGCCACCATACCTACCTATTATGGCATTTTCATAGCCATTCTGAGATATATTGCCATGCAACTTTCTACCGTTCTGTTTATTATGACACGCTCCATCATTGTGATATTGCTTTGCATGATCATGTAGTTGACATCGTATTTGTGTCAAAGCCACCGTTCATAATTCTTTCATACATGTCACTTATAAGTCATTGCACATCCCAGTACACCGCCGGAGGCATTCATATAGAGTCATATTTTGTTCTAAGTATCGAGTTGTAATTCATGAGTTGTAAGTAAATAAAAGTGTGATGATCATCATTATTAGAGCATTGTCCCGGTGAGGAAAGGATGATGGAGACCATGATTCCCCCACAAGTCGGGATGAGACTCCGGGCGAAAAAAAGGGGGAAAAGGAGGCCATAAAAATAAGGCCCAAATAAAAAAACAAAATTATCCTTTTACCACACTTGTGTTTCAAAGTAGCACCATGATCTTCATGATAGAGAGTCTCCTATGTTGTCACTTTCATATACTAGTGGGAATCTTTCATTATAGAACTTGGCTTGCATATTCCAATGATGGGCTTCCTCAAAATGCCCTAGGTCTTCGTGAGCAAGCAAGTTGGATGCACACCCACTTAGTTTATTTTGTTGAGCTTTCATACACTTATAGCTCTAGTGCATCCGTTGCATGGAAATCCCTACTCACTCACATTGATATCTATTGATGGGCATCTCCATAGCCCGTTGATACGCCTTGTTGATGTGAGACTATCTTCTCCTTTTTGTCTTCTCCACAACCACCATTCTATTCCACCTATAGTGCTATGTCCATGGCTCACGCTCATGTATTGCGTGAAGATTGAAAAAGTTTGAGAACATCAAAAGTATGAAACAATTGTTTGGCTTGTCATCGGGGTTGTGCATGATTTAAATATTTTGTGTGATGAAGATAGAGCATAGCCAAACTATATGATTTTGTAGGGATAACTTTCTTTG
The DNA here is from genome assembly GCA_032464435.1 of Aegilops umbellulata. Taxonomy (NCBI): domain Eukaryota; kingdom Viridiplantae; phylum Streptophyta; class Magnoliopsida; order Poales; family Poaceae; genus Aegilops; species Aegilops umbellulata. The sequence continues at coordinate 184,356,109 of CP136057.1, read as the reverse complement.
GCCATGTTATTTTGAGAAGACATGATTGCTTTGTTAGTACGCTTGAAGTATTATTGTTTTCATGTTAATATTAAACTTTTGTTTTGAATATTATGGATCTGAATATTCTTGCCACAATAAAGAAGATATCATTGATAAATATGTTAGGTAGCATTCCACATCAAAAATTCTGTTTTTATCATTTACCTACTCGAGGACGAGCAGGAATTAAGCTTGGGGATGCTGATACGTCTCCAATGTATCTATAATTTTTGATTGTTCCATGCTATTATATTATCTGTTTTGGATGTTTATGGGCTTTATTAAACACTTTTATATTAATTTTGGGACTAACCTATTAACCCAGTGCCAGTTTCTGTTTTTTCCCTTGTTTCAGTGTTTCGCAGAAAAGGAATATCAAACGGAGTCCAAATGGAATGAAACCTTCGGGAGAGTTATTTTTGGAACGGAAGCAATCCAGGAGACTTGGAGTGTACGTCAGGGAAGCAACGAGGTGGCCACGAGGCAAGGAGGCGCGCCTGCCCCCCTGGGCGTGCCCCACACCCTCGTGGGCCCATCGTGTCTCCCCTGACCGACTTCTTTCGCCTATATTTATCCATATACCCTAAAAACATAAGGGAGCAGAATAGATCGGGAGTTCCGCCGCCGCAAGGCCCTGTAGCCACCAAAAACCAATCGAGACCCTGTTCCGGCACCCTTCCGGAAGGGGGAACCCTCACTAGTGGCCATCTTCATCATCCCGGCGCTCTCCATGACGAGGAGGGAGTAGTTCACCCTCGGGGCTGAGGGTATGTACCAGTAGCTATGTGTTTGATCTCTCTCTCTCTCTCTCTCTCTCTCTCTCTCTCTCTCTCTCTCTCTCTCGTGTTCTTGAGGTGATACGATCTTGATGTATCGCGAGCTTTGCTATTATAGTTGGATCTTATGATGTTTCTCCCCCTCTACTCTCTTCTAATGGATTGAGTTTTCCCTTTGAAGTTATCTTATCAGATTGAGTCTTTAAGGATTTGAGAACACTTGATGTATGTCTTGCATGTGCTTATCTATGGTGACAATGGGATATCACGTGATCTACTTGATGTATGTTTTGGTGATCAACTTGCGGGTTGCGTGACCTCGTGAACTTATGATAGGGGTTGGCACACGTTTTCGTCTTGACTCTCCGGTAGAAACTTTGGGGCACTCTTTGAAGTTCTATGTGTTGGTTGAATAGATGAATCTGAGATTGTGTGATGCATATCGTATAATCATAACCACGGATACTTGAGGTGACATTGGAGTATCTAGGTGACATTAGGGTTTTGGTTGATTTGTGTCTTAAGGTGTTATTCTAGTACGAACTCTATGATAGATCGAACGGAAAGAATAGCTTTGTGTTATTTTACTACGGACTCTTGAATATATTGATCAGAAAGGATAATTTTGAGGTGGTTTCGTACCCTACAATAATCTCTTCATTTGTTCTCCGATATTAGTGACTTTGGAGTGACTCTTTGTTGCATGTTGAGGGATAGTTATATGATCCAATTATGTTATTATTGTTGAGAGAACTTGCACTAGTGAAAGTATGAACCCTAGGCCTTGTTTCCTAGCATTGCAATATCATTTACACTCACTTTTATTACTTGTTACCTTGTTGTTTTTATATCTCTAGATTACAAAAACCTATATCTACCATCCATATTGCACTTGTATCACCATCTCTTCGCCGAACTAGTGCACCTATACAATTTACCATTGTATTGGGTGTGTTGGGGACACAAGAGACTCTTTGTTATTTGATTGCAGGGTTGCTTGAGAGAGACCAACTTCATCCGACACCTCCCACGGATTGATAAACCTTAGGTCATCCACTTGAGGGAAATTTGCTACTGTCCTACAAACCTCTGCACTTGGAGGCAACGTCTACAAGAAGAAGGTTGTGTAGTAGACATCAGTTTGGTACTTGGATCGGTTGGATCACGAAGACGTTCGACTACATCAACCGTGTTACTAAACGCTTCCGCTTTTGGTCTACGAGGGTACGTGGACACACTCTCCCCGCTCGTTGCTATGCTTCTCCTAGATAGATCTTGCATGATCGTAGGAAAACATTTGGAATACTATGTTCCCCAACATGAACAGCAATGCCTTTAGGTTAAATTCTTCCTGTTTGTGCTCATCCCACGCACGTACACCTTTTCCATTCCACAGTTGTAAGAGTTCTTCAACTAATGGCCTTAGGTACACATGAATGTCGTTGCCGGGTTGCTTAAGGCCTTGGATGAGCACTAGCATCATAATGAACTTCTGCTTCATGCACAACCAAGGGGGAAGGTTATGCATACATAGAGTCACAGGCCAGGTGCTATGGTTGCTGCTCTGCTCCCCAAAAGGATTAATGCCATATGTGCTTAGACCAAACCATACATTCCTTGCGTCACCTGCAAAGTCCTCCCTGTACTTTCCCTCAATTTTTCTCCACTGCAATCCATCAGCGGGTACTCTCAACTTCCCATCTTTCTTACGGTCTTCTCTGTGTCGTCACATCACCTTGGCATGCTCTTTGTTTTGGAGCAAATGTTTCAATTGTGGTATTATAGTAGCATACCACATCACCTTGGCAGGAACCTTCTTCCTGGGGCGCTCGCCCTCAACATCACCAGGGTCATTGTGGCTGATCTTATAGTGCAATGCACCGCATACCGGGCACATGTTCAAATCCTCGTATTCACCGCAGTATAGGATGCAGTCATTAGGGCATGCATGTATCTTCTGCACCTCTAACCCTAGAGGGCATACAACCTTCTTTGCTTCGTACGTACTCTCGGGCAATTCGTTGTCCTTTGGAAGCATCTTCTTTAACATTATCAGCAACTTTCCAAATCCCTTGTCAGATACACCATTCTTTGCCTTTCATTGCAGCAATTCCAGTGTGGAGCCCAGCTTTTTCTTGTCAGCTTTGCAATTTGGGTACAACAATTTCTTGTGATCCTCTAACATGCGCTGCAACTTCTTCTTCTCCTTTTCACTTGCGCAGTTTCTCTTTGCATCGGCAATGGCCGGACCTAGATCATCAGCGGGCTCATCTGATGCCTCTTCTTCAGGTTCTTCCCACATTGCCGGCTCAGCTTCTTCCCCCATTGTTGTACCATCGTATTCAGGGAACCCATGGCCAGGATAGCTGTCGTCGTCCTCTTCTTCTTCATTGTCTTCCATCATAACCCCTCTTTCTCCGTGCTTGGTCCAAACATTATAGTGGGGCATGAAACCTGACTCAAACAGGTGGACGTGAATGGCTCTTGACTTAGAGTAATTGGTATCATTCTTACAGCCGGCACATGGACAAGGCATAAAACCATCCGCCCACTTGTTTGCCTCAGCCGCAAGCAGAAAAGTATGCACGCCATTAACGAACTGGGGAGAGCATCGTTCATCGTACATCCATTGTCGGCTCATATTTATTACACAACACCGAATAGACCAAATTAATACAAATTCATACAACACTTATTCTCATAAAACAAACATACAAATAACTCTCTAGCTAAAGCATTTAAATGCAACAACAAATGTGATCAAGATCGCAACTAAGGTAACGATTGATCCAACAGCATAATGATACCAAGCCTCACTATCGATGGCATATTTTCTAATCTTCAAGCGCATTTTCTCCATCTTGATCTTGTGATCATCAAGGACATCGGCAACATGTAACTCCAATTCCATCTTCTCCCCCTCAATTCTTTTCAATTTTTCTTTCAAATACATGTTTTCTCTTTCAACTAAATTTAACCTCTCGACAATAGGGTCGGTTGGAATTTCCGGTTCACATACCTCCTAGATAAAAATATCTATGTCAACTTGATGGGCTTAATTTTTCATAAACACAAAATGCAACAAATAGTTATAAAAGAGAATATACCACATCCGAATCATAACCCGGACGAGGGCCGACGGGGACGGATATCAAAACCATGGCACTATGTATAACAAACAACATACGGGTAAGATAATTATACGAGTAACTATATATCTAAATCACACAAACATGATTTTTTATATAAAAAGATAAGAACAAGAGGCTCACCACAAGGTGGTGCCGGCGACGGGACGGTGCGGGTGATCAACGGTGGTTAGGACGGAGACGGGAAGGCACTAAGTAAACCACACCTACATATGCAAACTAAGTGTTATTTTGGCCTCAAATTGCATATAAATCAAATACTACCACATATAATTCCTCCCAAAATAAAACTCACAAGTCACTATATTATAGAGCATTGCAAGAGCTAATCTAGCAATGAGAGATGAAAGGACAAAGTTGCTAACCTTTGTGATCACTTGGATGGATGGGGTGCCTTCAAGTCTTCACAAATTTTGACAAAAATGGAGTGTGAGCTCGAGAGGAAGAGGAAGAAAACAGAGGAGAGGGGAAAAACAAAGTGCTTCGGCTCGGGCTGGACGAAGCACCATATATAGTGTGACCTTCAGTACCGGTTGGTTATATGAACCGGGACTAAACGTTCTCTCTAGTCCCGGTTCGTGGCATGAACCGGTACTAAAGGTTCTGGCCGGGCCCCAACCTGACACAAGCCCGCCACCACATCATTAGTACTGGTTAATGGCACGAACCGGTACTAAAGATTCTCCACGAACCAGTACTAATGAGGGGCGCCCGCCTAGCCGTTGGAACCGGCACTAATGGTCACATTAGTGTCGGTTCAGTTACAAACCGGGACTAATGTGCTTCACATTAGGCCCTTTTTCTACTAGTGTTCTCCCTCTCCCTCTCCTTCCCTTTTCCTCCTCCGAAAGAAAGGAAGGGGGCGACTTGGACTAGGAGTCCTAGTCGGTTTCCCCCCCCCCTATGGCGCGCCCCTTGGCCGGCCTCCTCCCTCTCCTACTTTATATACGGGGGCAGGGGCACCCCACAGCACATCAATTGTTCTTAGTCGTGTGCGTTGCCCCCTCCACAGTTTACTCCTCCGGGCATATCATCGTAGTGCTTAGGCAAAGCCTCGCGCGGATCACATCACCATCACCATCACCACGCCGTCGCGCTGACGAAACTCTCCCTCGACACTTTGCTGGATCAAGAGTTTGAGGTACGTCATCGAGCTGAACGTGTGCAGAACTTGGAGGTGCCGTACGTTCGGTGCTTGATCGGTTGGATTGCGAAGACATTCGACTACATCAACCGCGTTAAGCTAATGCTTCCACTTTCGGTCTACGAGGATACGTGGATACACTCTCCCCCTCTCGTTGCTATGCATCTCCTAGATAGATCTTGCGTGGTCGTAGGAAATTTTTTGAAATTGCATGCTACATTCTCCAACAACCTCACCACCCAACCATTCCATACCCATTGAACTTTGCTAGTCTTGATACCCATGGTAATGGGATTGCTAAGTCCTCGTGGCTCACAGATTACTACCACAACAGTTGCAGGTACAAGTAATGCGATGATCTGAAGTGACAGCGATGCTTGCTTGTTTTTTAGTTCTTCTTCTGCTTCTTCTTCTTCGTTCAAGGGTTAGGTTCCTGGTCGGCATGGCTAGCAGGGGTTCATGTTTTTCATTTGTTTTCATCCGTAGTCGGATGTTGCTCTTCTGTATGCTGTTTGCTATGTATTGATCTATTCATGTGGCGAGTGTATGCCTCTCCATGTACCCCTATGTGTTGTACATGGTACGATGTAATGATATCCACCTTGCAAAGCATCTTCAACATGCGCTTTTATCCTTGGTGGGACCTTCGAGTTCCTCTAGGATAGGATCGCATATTGGGCGTGACAATACTCCTCGTCCGACGAACCATCTGAATCCATACTTTTTCCTACAAAACAATCACAATAAACTAGTCGGACAATGTGTCGACACATGGAGGGCAAGGTGTCGTCCGAGAGTAGTCGGAGCGTACCGAGGCGGCGTACGGGTTGGCGACCGTGTCCGTGCGGGCGAGAATGGAGGGGAGTAGTGTTTTGGTGGTGTTGTTGGCGCTACGGGCTCAGTACGGCGGCGGAGCAATGATGGTGGAAGCGCAAGGTCGGTCGAACGAGGGAGAAGAGAGGAGAGAGGAAAGGTCGAATCGGCAAGGTCAGGGGGTGCAATTTGTGGTAGGATCGGGATGTCCGGTCTGACATGACGGACGCGCCCGGGCCTCCCCATATCTGCTCTAGATTTGGGCTAAATATGAGGGGTGTTGGTCAGCCCGGGCGTATAGGACCGATATAAGGCTTCCGTCTCGGTCAGTTTTTTTTTAGCGGCCACTGATCGGACTGTCTGCCCTGGTGCATAGGGGAGGTTTCGAGAGCCCGGCCGTAGATGCTCTAAGGGAGAAGCTCCATACAGGTAATGAAGATAGGTAGAGATAGCAACCGTGTAGCACATGGATTAGCAAAGCTCTCAAAAATCAGCGGAAGGGATGTGTTTTTGGCAAAACCCTCTCCCCTTCAAACGGGGCCTTAGTTGTTTTCGTGCAAAAATACTGTAATGACTTGGTCAACAATTTGGAATGATAAGCTACATATCTTTCCCTAAAAAAACAATCTCCTTCTAACACACACAGTCTTCACATATGCTCCTCCTGAATTTCGAACCACTTCCGCACACTCGCAGAAGTTGGGTGCTGAACACGTTACTCCTTAGGGTATCTCCAGCCGCGCCCCCAGGAAGGCTTCTCCAGGCATTTTTTTTGCGCCGGCGCCGAAAAATCGGCCCAGTCGCGTCCCCAGGAGCCCGATTTTCGCCGGCCTGGGCCGAAAACAGCGCCGGCGGACCCAAGCCGAACCCGGCGCGCTGGGGGGCGCCCGGGGGCGCCGGGCGAACTTTTTTGGCGTGGAAAAGCAGCGGGCCCGCCGCGTCAGCGAGACGGCTCTCTTCTCGGCCCTTCGTCGTCCTCATCGCCTCGTTTCCCACGGCGAATCAATGCCAAAGCTGTCGCGCTGCCGCGCCGGTCAGCCTGCGCCATTGATGCCTCACGGGCGGCGTAGTGAAGGCCGGATGACGCGCGTCCCTCGCCCTCCCTCGCCCGCCACGCGTACACACAGCGGACACGCGTACGAGCGGCGCCTCGGCCTATATAAGACGCGCACCAGCGTGCTCGGCGATCACACTCTCTCGCCGTCGTCGTTCCTCCCTCTCCTCTCTCTCTCTCGCCGTCTCCAGTTCATCACCCATGGCCGAGCGCTTCCCTGGTGACGGCGCGGCGGCGAACGGCTTCGGCCGCCGCCATCTCCACGAGGACGAGGCTCGCCTCCTTTACGAGGCCGAGTACCCGGTCCCGCCGGACATGCGGGTGCCCGGCGCGTGGAGGATCAGCGCCGGCGGCGTGCCGGTGCCCACCGGCGCGGCGCGGCGTGCGGAGATCGCAAGCATCCGCGCGAACCTGCCGCGGGCGGCGAGGGAGGGACCTCGGTACGTCCCCGACAGCCCGCTCTGGGAGCCCTACTTCCGGCGCCGCCACGCCCAGCAGCTCGAGGCCACCAACGGTGTAGAGCCCTCCGGCAGGCTCAACTCCGAGGGCCGGCGCCGGTCGTGGGGCGTGCCCGGGCGCATGTTGGAGGCCGTCCTCAAGTACATCGAGGGCGGCAACACGCCGCGTCTTGAGTACCCCGCTCCCCCTTCCTTCTCACGCCGCCGGGGAAGCTCCTGGACCCCGAGGCGCATGGAGACCGGGGGGTCCTCCTCCTCGTCCGGCGGCTCGCCCTGCCTCCGCCCCGTCAAGCCGGAGCCCCAGGACACGCCGGTCAGCGCGCGCACCCGCAGCTCCGGCGTACGCATCGGCGCCAACGCCTCCCCACCCACCGGCCGCTTCGTTCTCGTCGAGCCCAAGCCGGAGCCCAACCTCCCCGCGGAGTACGAGGAGATAGCCCGGCGTGGCTTCTCCGACGAGGACGCCATGCGGTGGGCACGGGACGACTACCTCCGCGTTGAGATGGTCCGGCAGTGCCGGGCCCTGGAAGAGATCGCCGCCCGCAAGCGTGGGCGTGAGGACGAGCACGGCGTCGTGGTCCTCGACAGCGACGACGACGACGACGACGACGCCCCCGGACCGTCCAACCCGCCGCGCCAACCGGGGGAGGGATGCAGCAGGGACGGCGGAGGCGCAGGCGGGGGCGGCGGCGACGACGACGACGACGACGACGGTGACTACACGCGGTTCTACAGCCTCCTCGGCATGTAAACCGCGTGGGCGGGCGGCGAGGCGGGCGGCGAGGGAGACGGCGGGGGTAGCCCGCGGAAGTTTTTTTCTTTTTTTGTAAAATATGTTTAAGTTTGAACGAACTCGCCGATGTTTGCGTTAAATTTGAGTCGTTTTTGCGTCGTTTTTAACTTTTTTGACTAACCGTGGGCGCCGCGACTGGAAGGCACCACGCCCCCAGTGCGCGGTTTAGCGCCGGCGCGCCCCCAGGGGGCGATTTTTTACCCTTCCTGGGGGACCAACGGCTGGAGATGCCCTTACTTGCAAGGTTTCCCTTGGATCACGAGGTGTCCCGACTCTTTCCTTCATCTGCAGCTCTTGCCCCGACCATTCACTTAGCCAACAAACATAGGGAGCTAGTCTACGTACGACGAGGGAGCAAAGATTGATGTGTGCAATGCAAACAACTTCCACACACCCGTACTCACGCTGGACACAAATTTTGCAGTCAGAGGTTAATTTTATGCCACCTTGGCCTATGCCTTACGTTTCAAGGTAAAGCATGCCATGAGAATTTGCATTAGATGTGCCGACTCTGGAGCACGCAAGAAAAACGAACTCTGAAGCAAAATGCTCAACCACCGGCTGCTGCTGCTCCACCAGACAGCTGCAAGCCTGCATCTCTAGCAGCGTACGCTGCCGATCTTCGTCAGTGGCAGCAGAGCTCTAGTCCTAGGTTCTGCTAACTAACGGTCAGACTGCATAAAAAAAATCATGATTGGTCGTGTTGTGTATGTGTCTAGCTGGTTCATCTTTTTTTTTTATGTGTATGTGTATGTGTTGTGTATGTGTCTAGCTAGTTCATCTTTATTATCGAAGAAAAAACAAACAGGTGATATTAAACATGTGGAGACAGCCAAACAAAATTAAATGGACTAGTGGGACAGTAGAGAGATATCCAAACAAGATCTCCTGTTTATTATGCATTTCTCCCCACCTTTATGTCTCTCCCCACATTTGTTTTCCTTGCAGAGATGGGCAAAGGCGAATCCAGTCTTATCCCGCCGTTCACTTCTTCTTTTTTCAAATCGGACGATATCATCTACTCATGAATTTGATTCACGATTTTAGCTGGGTCGACGATTTTCATTGAGATGTTCAATTTTAGTTTTGGACTAGGCTACTTAATTTTTGAGTTCTCTCACAATTTTAACTAGATCAACAATTTTGATTGAGGTTTTAATTTTCAATTTGGTTCATGAGTTCAACTGAGTAAACAATTTCTCAAAGTAATCGGTAGCAACCAACCTACAAAAACACATATGTCCTGCACAACCTTTCATCACTTGGCAAAAAGAAGAAACACCACCATGCCACTCTCTCACATATGTAAGTTGATTAGCAGATAACACAAAACTCAACATTCAAAAAAGATCCATCAAAATACAACATTGTAAAAAAAAACATACTCCATCTCCCCACCGCGTCAAACAAAAATTATAAGATCCTAACAACACCCCTTCTAGTTAGTATGATTTAGTATGACCTCCTAAGATCTCCTAATCACTTATTAATCAGTAGTGAAGAGATCTACGCTCACATCTTCACAAACATTAACCACAAACATCACGAAAATCAGAGAAAGTTTTATTTATCTACATTTTTTTCTAGCACGACACGGTCTAAAATGCAGTGGGCAAATATTGACGTATAAAGTGCCTTTTTTTAGGTTAACACAGTACAATTGCAGATGCTCACATACACTCATTTTTATGAGCACACGCACACACACACTATCCTTATAAGCACCTTTAAGATACTAACCTGGCACAACATTTTGATATTGACGTAGTCACCGCAGACGTCTTGTATATGAAAACATCTACTTTCATTGAACGAACATCGTCGAAAACCCTGAAATAAAAAAAAAATATGAGCACCAGTGTTAAAGCCTAAGACATATTAGTAACCATCTGACCTACATTCGGTTTGTATTGTATGGAGGGTCAATTTTCGCTTGTAACCATTGAAATCGCAAAGAATTGACAACAAAGGTGTCTGTCGATAATGACAACACTCCACTCATATATACTCTTTTTGGAATTGGAAATACAAGTTTAGTGACAGTTGAATCTTCTCTGGTCTACAGCAAGTTTCTCCGTCAAAACCTCTATCACTACCTGTTCCCCTCTTGTCTTATATACTAGTAGTACTAAAAGAAAAGTTGCGACTAATCCTCGCACAAGAGTCAGATGATCGGCGGTGGCGGCGTCTCCCAGACATCGAACACATTCTCCTCGTTATGCAGGGCGAAAAGACGGTCGCCCCCAATGGAGAAGTCGCAGATGGCGCCGCCGTCTCTCCCGCGCAGCGTTGAGGTCAGTGCATGGTCGGGGCCAGTGAATACCGAGATGGCGTCGTTCGTCGACGCGAAGAGCTGGCCGGCGTGCGTGGTGAGCTTGGGATAGCACGTCTCCTCGGCGTGCACCTTCTTCCTGCTCATCAGCTTGCTCCGTGATCTCCACCGCACGCCGCCGGCGCTGCTCCGGAGGTCGAGGAACCCGAGGTCGTCGTACTGGTTGATGACGCAGATCGACCTCCCGTCCTCCATTGCGATGGCGTGGACCGCGTGCTTGTCCTCGAGCGACGCCGGCGTGCCGACGTCGCACCACGACCAGACGACGTTCTTGTCCCGGAAATCCAGCAGGCTGATGAAAGAAGAATCCGCCCGCGGAAACATGGTGGCCGCCATGAGCGTTTTGGTGCCGTCCAGCCACTGGAGCTTATCGGCGTCCCCGAGGGCGCAGCCGGGCGGCTCGTAGAAGAAACCCGTCTGCTCGCCGGTGGTGCCGTCCCATACACCAATGCCATACTCGTTGAGCCGGCCCTTGCAGCTCGCAAAGATGCTGCACTCCTGGTCGAAGGCCAGTGCCCCGGGGGTGAAGGACCTGACCTGACGATCGTGCGCGACGCGGAAGCGGTGGCGCATCTCGCCGGTGAGCGCCGAGAAGGCGGCCACGCCGCCGTCCCGCCTGCCGGGCCGCTCGCGCGCGGCGACGAGGAGCGTGGAGGCGTCGAGGTAGGCCGCGTCGTTGACCGGCGCGTGGTCGAGGTAGACCGGCCGGCGCTCCTCGAGCATCCAGTTGTAGACGCGCACGGCGCCGCCGTGCGCGACGCAGCAGCCTCCGTCGGGCGCCGCGCGGACGGCCGTGCCGTCCCCCGGGGCTCGGCCCGGCACGGACGTGGCCAGGCGGAGGCGGTCGCCGTCGAAGTCGGCCCAGCGCGCGGCGCGGACGCGGTCGAGGAGGCCGTAGTAGAGCGCCTCGCGGCAGAGCACGGCGTCGGGGATGTGGGGCGGCACGTGGAGGCCGCCCGTGCGGAGCAGGTCGAGCAGCACCGCGAAGCAGGCCGGGTCGCGGTCGATGAAGTAGTCGGCCTCGTCGCCCGCGGCCGCGGCGTTCCAGGAGGCGTCCAGCATGGCGCCGAGCATGGTGTCCCGCCCCGCGGCGGCGAGCGTGGTGGCCGTGGTCTGGAACACCCGTCCGCCAACGTTCAAGCGCACGCGGCCGCCCGGCGCTGGCGTGCACATAGTCGGCCGCGCGTACTGGGGGTGCGTCGACGGTCGTCCTTTTGGTTTGTTGGGCGAGCGTTGGAATGACCGGGTCGATAGTTTGGCCGCAGCGGCCTTTTATGGGGCGGAGTAAAGGTCGGGCTCAGGTGGCGACGGTAGCGAGGATTCGGTCGCGCGGGACGTCAGCGCGGCTGTTCCTTGGACGCAACAAGGATCGGCGGCGTTCGGGTTTGGGGATCGGGTGCCGTGGTCTTGTGGTGGGGCGGCGCGAGGGATTTGTTTACGGAGTGGGTTTTGAGTGCGTGGTGGCTCTGTCTTCTCGGCTCGCGGAACGGGGAACCGAGCTCTGTCCCAAGCACCCATTCCCTCGGGGTGCTGAATGTAGTGGATTAGAAAGTTCCGTTGGTCGGGTGGACTTAACTGGTACACTCAGCAGGCCGACAGCAACTCCACTGTTCGTTGCGGTGAAGATCATGAACCACTTACCAGAAGCACTACCGATTGCTTAGGCCATCTCCAACGGAACTTCAAACCGCCCGCAACCGTTTGAATCGTGCGTGTTTTGCCATCTGCCGTGGGTCTGTATCTGTCAGGCTGATTCGGATATGTTTTATTTCACAAATAAAAACAAATTAAAGGGCTTTGCGGTATCGGGATCATTGCCACACCCGCTTCTGACTGTCATGTCCCGCCCAAAAAATCCTTCCTCGCGCGTGCCCTTTCCCGCCCGAAGCCAGCTAGCCATATTCATGGCACTCTAGGGCGGCCGCTCCGCATTGATGTCGGTCTAAAATAGAGTAACACATTAAGCAAAATGACATAATCTATATAGAATAGGATCAACTAATATGACCAAGCCTCATCGTTTTACCCTTAGTACCAACAATACAATACGTGTCTTATCACCCTCTTGTCACAGAGCAAGGTCGCCGCAAGATTAAACCTACTACCAAGCACCTCTTCCGATGAAGATAAATCAATCTACTTGGCCAAAGAAGACGGATAGATCGGAGAGAAACACAATCAAAAAGATCTTAAAGGACTCGAATAAAATCAATGAATAATCTGGTCATAAACCTACAATTTAATGAATCCCAACAAACACAGCACAAAGATTACATCAAATTGATCTCAGAGGAGATCATTGTATTGAAGATCGAAAGAGAGAGAAGAAGACATCCAGTTACTACTATGGACCAGTAGATCTTGAAGAAACTATTCACATATCATCATGGAGGCAGCAAGGTTGATGAAGATTGTCTCCCCAATGGTTTCCCCCTCTGGCAGAGTACCAGAATAGGGCTTCAGATGGGGTCGCTTTGGAACAAAAGCTTGCGGCGACAAAAGAATTGTTTTGGGTCTCGCTTTAGATGTTTCTAGATATATGAGAATTTGATGAGGACATCAATACCATTGTTACACCCACAGCCCCTACTGTTACATATGATGGACCAATTACTAGAGCTCGCGCACGCCAATTAAATTACCAGGTACTTTCATTTCTTGGTAATGATTCTAATGTTCATGAGAATATGATGCTGCCTAAATTGGATACATTTGTTTTGCTTACAAATGAAGGGCCTAGCTTGGAGAAGGATGAACATTGGAGCAAGAACAAGCATGGAGTTGATGGCATGCGCAAGGGGAACAAGAACGGAGTTACAAGTGATGATTTCAGGACTCTGAAGCCACCATAAGGAGTGAATGAAGCCTTGGACGATATATACAAGATGCCACTTCATAAATTTCGTCCAGAGGCTATTCTAGGTGCTGCGTCACCTTATTATTGGGCCAGGCCCATGTAATTTCGAAATACTTAAGTATAGGCTGTTTTTAGAGTCCGTATGTGTGGGGAAACAAGAGTTAGGGTTGGTTTCGGACCCCTTCCTCAAGGCCACGAAATCCCCCCCCCCCCCTCTTCCTCCATATATACAGCCCTTAGGGCGTCGTTTAGACTTTGGGTTTTGTTTAGATCAAAAGTTCGCCATAGCTGCAACTTCGCGTACTTCGTTTGTGTTCAACGACCAGACCAAGGCGTCACAGAACCCCACCTTCATTAATAAAGCTTTCCTCTTATATTTGCAATATCCAGATTGCAATCTTAGTTTCTTGCTTGTTCTTCGTTTGCTCGCAGGAAACAGGCCCTCGTGGTCAGGTTGATCGTGCTCCGGCATGGTCAATAACCCTCGGAAGTTGGTTTAGCGATTGCTAAGGCGCGACGTCTCGCACGTTCGTAGTCGGATCGTCAAGGTCGACTCCCACAGAAACGATAGCCACCATCTCATCGAAATATCGGGACACCTTTGCCTCTATTAAGTGGTATCAGATTTTCAGGTTGCTCGGTGAGATTTTACAGTTTTTCGTAATTTAGATCGAGTCTGTTTTTCATACCTATAGTCCACGAAAAAGCCAAAAAAAATTAGGGTTAGTTCATCCTATCCGAACCAATCTGAGCCTTTGCATAATCTTTTCTGTATTTGCTTTGTTGAATTTGCGGTTGCATCGTCGTGTTAAGTTGCTGGTCTTAGCGTCTAGTCTTTTAGAGTTTCGAGTTCTGGTCATATTAGTCACGCCGCCGCCGCACCATCATCATTGGCCCTGCCATCTTCCACCACCGCTTATCCACCACCGCTCGGAGTCCATATACCACCACCGATCCGTATCCATATACCACCCCCGCTCCGAGTCCATATACGACCACCGATCCGTATCCATATACCACCATCACTTCGAGTCCATCTCATATTAGGTTTGCTTTCGAGATCCATCTGTTGCCAGATCCGTGTTTCCTTGTTTGAGTAGGTTTGGGATTCCATCAATCTTTTGCCGTCCGTAGAAGAGGTTGGTTTCAAAAAAAAAGAGTCTGGAAACCACCCTCCGTTTAGGCCCAAAATTTTCCAAAAACGCACTTGACAAAAAAATTTCTGGCTATCCTATTTTTAGGTGTTTCTTAGCCTTTTGAGACAGTCGCCGTTATTGAAAATTTTTTTTTTGAGCCGTTTCCAGTTTTTGGGTCCGGGCAGTCGAAAAAAAATTCGCAAAAGTTTCGTGTCTATCCTGTCAGTTTGACCTGGGAAGAGTTTTGAGACACTCGCCATTATAGTGATTTTTCGCAAAAAAAAAGAAAAAAAGAGGAGCGCAAAAAAAAGAGCGCAAAAAAAAAACAGGGCGAATTTTTTTTCCAGAGTGTGCTTTTCCCTTGTTTACGTGCAGCGCCGTGATTTTGTTAGTGTTCTAGGCTCGCGTCTCTAGCACGGTCTAGCCTAGGACCAGCACAGTACCGTCGTTGAGCGTTTATTCAACTTTGCATCTCTGAATTGATTATTGCTGACCCTTTTTGCTACCATATTAAACGCCTTCCCAGCTCCACATACATCTACATCGTGCGTTTGACTCTCCCTGGTAATCGCTCTATCCAAGCTTTGAGAGTTTTGACTACATCGGTTGCCAATCACCGCCTGCTGCTGGGTAAGAACTGGTAAGAATTTGAGATTTGCTTGACGGATTTGTGACACCCACCACCACCTCTTGTTAGTAGTCTGTAGGATCATATTCTTGTGTGTTTCTATTGCTGCTAACCATGCCAGGATCACAAGCCGACGAGACTGACTGGGAGAACTTGACGAACAAGGAGCTTCATGATAAGTTTCAGCAAATGATGAGTGAACAGGTGCAAGATGTGCTAAACAGATTTGAAGAGGCCATGGAGAAGATAGATGGCATTGAGAAGGCGTTCGAAACAAAGCTCGATAACAAGTTCAATGAATTGCTCACGCGTCTACCACCACCACCACCGGCTGCACCTAACGCACCTCTACAACAGCAACAACGACTACCTCCACATCGCGAAGCAGCCCTCCGCCGAGCAACCCGTGTCCCTCTTCAGTCTGGCCAAGCTGATGATGCTGCTGTTGATACTTCTATGGCTCCTGCTGCTGATGTGGGGGAGGATGATTATGTGGGAGATTACGAGGATGAGGTTGATCAACATTAGAACTACGTGCAACCACCAGCACCACAACCACCAGGTCGTCCACATGCAAATAATGGCAATGTTAGGGCTCCCCCTCAGGTACGAGATCATGACCATCTCCCTAAACTAAAATTAAATATTCCACCATTTGAGGGTAGATATGTTCCTGATATATATCTTACTTGGGAGTTAGAAACTGAACAACGATTTACATGTTTACAATATCCTGAGGAGAGACGTGTTCCTGCTGCTGTTTGTGCTTTCACTAGCTTTGCATGTGTTTGGTGGTCTGAATATTGTAGATTATATCCTGTTCCAGCTACTTGGGCTGCTTTGAAAACTGCTATGCGTACTCGTTGGGTTCCACCATATTATCAACGTGAATTACTTCAAAAATTGCAGCGCTTAAGACAAGGAAAAAATTCGGTAGAAGAATATTATCAGGAATTACAAACTGGCTTGATTAGATGTGGTATCTTTGAGGAGAATGAAGCTATGCTTGCACGTTTTCTGGGTGGATTAAATAGAGAGATTCAGACCATTCTAGACTATAAGGATTATAATAATATCACTCGTTTATTCCATCTTGTTTGTAAAGCTGAACGTGAAGTGCAGGATCGACAGGCATTGGCGCGAACTAACTTTTCTGCAGGTCGACCTTCATCGTGGACACCACGTGCATCATCTACTTCCACACGTTCTGCTACATCGGCACCTCCATCAGCTGCCACCTCCAACCGTGATACAAGAAAGCAGGCACAACCACCACTATCTGCCAAGAGCACACCTGCCGGGCCTGCACAGAGCTCTGCTTCTTTCATGGCATCTACAGGGCACACAAGTGATATTATTTGTTATCGTTGTAAGGGAAGAGGACATTTTGCGCGAGAATGCCCATCTCAGCGTGTGATGATTGCTACTGAGGATGGTGGGTATGAGTCCGCTAGTGACTATGATGAGGAGACTTTGGCTCTTCTTACACATGAAGAACACGGTGGAGATGATTCGGATCATAAGACGCAATACATGGCTGCTGAAGATGCTGACTGGTATGAATGTTTAGTTGCTCAACGTGTTTTGAGTGTGCAGGTCACGCAAGCTGAGCAAAATCAGAGGCATAATTTGTTCCATACAAAGGGAGTTGTGAAGGAACGTTCTATTCGCGTCATCATAGATGGAGGGAGCTGCAACAACTTGGCTAGCATGGAGATGGTGGAGAAGCTATCCCTCACCACAAGACCACATCCACATCCTTACTACATCCAATGGTTCAACAACAGCGGCAAGGTTAAGGTAACACGTACTGTTCGTGTGCATTTTAGTATCTCTACATATACTGATTATGTTGATTGTGATGTGGTACCTATGCAAGCATGTTCCTTATTACTTGGTAGACCATGGCAATTTGATAAAAATTCTGTACACCATGGTAGAAACAATCAGTATACTCTTGTTCATAAGGATACGAATATTACTTTGCTTCCTATGACTCCTGATTCCATTTTGAAATATGATATTCATAGAGCTAATAAAGCAAAATAGGAGAAAAATAAGAGTGAAAATCAGATTGTGGCAAAAGAATTTGACCAACAAATGAAGCCTAATAGTAAACCATCTACCGTTGCTTCTGAAATTAAATTGAAAAGTGCATGTTTACTTGCCACCAAATCTGATATTGATGAGCTAGATTTTAGCAAATCTGTTTGCTATGCTTTTGTGTGCAAAGAGGCATTATTTTCATTCGAGGACGTGCCTTCCTCTTTGCCCCCTGTTGTCACTAACATTTTGCAGGAGTTCGCTGACGTCTTCCCACAAGACGTGCCACCGGGATTACCACCTATTCGAGGGATTGAGCATCAAATTGACTTAATTCCCGGTGCATCGCTACCCAACCGTGCACCATACCGTACCAATCCAGAGGAGACGAAGGAGATTATGCGGCAAGTACAGGAGCTGCTCGACAAAGGTTATATTCGTGAATCCCTTAGTCCTTGTGCTGTTCCTATTATTCTAGTGCCGAAAAAGGATGGTACGTCGCGTATGTGTGTTGATTGTAGAGGCATTAATAATATTACCATTCGTTATCGTCATCCTATTTCTAGGCTAGATGATATGCTTGATGAATTGAGTGGCTCTACAATATTCTCCAAAGTTGATTTGCGTAGTGGATACCATCAAATTCGTATGAAATTGGGAGATGAATGGAAAACAGCATTTAAAACTAAGTTTGGTTTATATGAGTGGTTAGTCATGCCTTTTGGGTTAACTAATGCACCTAGTACTTTCATGAGACTAATGAACGAAGTTTTACGTGCTTTCATTGGACGATTTGTGGTAGTCTATTTTGATGATATACTGATTTATAGCAAATCTTTGGAAGAACATTTGGAACATTTACGTGCTGTTTTTAATGCTCTACGTGATGCACGTTTGTTTGGTAACCTTGGGAAGTGCACCTTTTGCACCGACCGAGTGTCTTTTCTTGGCTATGTTGTTACTCCATAGGGAATTGAAGTTGATAAAGCCAAGATTGAAGCTATTGAGAGTTGGCCGCAGCCCAAAACGGTCACACAAGTGAGGAGTTTTCTTGGACTCGCTGGTTTCTATAGGCGTTTTGTGAGAGATTTTAGCACCATTGCTGCACCTCTCAATGAGCTTACAAAGAAGGATGTGCCTTTTGTTTGGGGTACCCCACAGGAAGAAGCCTTCACGGTATTGAAAGATAAGTTGACACATGCTCCTTTACTCCAACTTCCTGATTTTAATAAGACTTTTGAGCTTGAATGTGATGCTAGTGGAATTGGATTAGGAGGTGTGTTATTACAAGATGGCAAACCTGTTGCATACTTTTCTGAAAAATTGAGTGGGCCTAGTCTGAACTATTCTACTTATGATAAGGAATTATATGCTCTTGTTCGGACTTTAGAGACATGGCAACATTATTTATGGTCCAAAGAATTTGTTATACATTCTGATCATGAATCTTTGAAACATATTAAAAGTCAAGCTAAACTGAATCGTAGACATGCTAAATGGGTTGAATTCATTGAGACTTTCCCTTATGTCATCAAACACAAGAAGGGTAAAGAAAATGTTATTGCTGATGCTTTGTCTCGTCGCTATACTATGCTTTCACAACTTGACTTCAAAATATTTGGTTTGGAGACCATCAAAGATCAATATGTGCATGATGTTGATTTTAAAGAAGTAATGCAGAATTGTAAAGAAGGAAGAACATGAAACAAGTTCGTTGTTAATGATGGTTTTGTGTTCCGCGCTAACAAGCTATGCATTCCTGCTAGCTCTGTTCGTCTTTTGTTGTTGCAGGAGGCGCATGGAGGAGGATTAATGGGACACTTTGGCGTTAATAAGACGGAGGAATTACTTGCTACACATTTCTTTTGGCCAAAGATGAGACGGGATGTTGAGCGTTTTGTTGCTCGCTGCACTACATGTCAAAAAGCTAAGTCACGACTCAATCCTCATGGTTTATATATGCCTTTGCCTGTGCCTAGTGTTCCTTGGGAGGATATATCTATGGACTTTGTTTTAGGTTTACCTCGAACAAAGAAGGGGAGGGATAGCATATTTGTTGTCGTGGATAGATTCTCAAAAATGGCACACTTTATACCATGTCATAAAAGCGATGATGCTGTTAATGTTGCTGATTTGTTCTTTCGTGAAATTATTCGCTTGCATGGTGTGCCAAATACTATTGTTTCAGATCGTGATACTAAATTTTTAGCCACTTTTGGAGATGTTTATGGGCTAAGTTGGGGACTAAACTGCTTTTTAGTACTACTTGTCACCCCCAAACTGATGGACAAACTGAAGTAGTCAATAGAACATTGTCTACTATGCTTAGGGATGTTTTGAAGAATAATAAGAAAATGTGGGAAGAATGCTTGCCTCATATTGAATTTGCTTATAATCGTTCATTGCATTCTACTACTAAGATGTGCCCTTTTGAAATTGTGTATGGTTTCCTACCTCGTGCACCTATTGATTTGTTGCCTCTTCCATCTTCGGAGAAGGTTAATTTTGATGCTAAACAACGTGCTGATTTGATCTTAAAGATGCATGAGTTAACTAAGGAAAATATTGAGCGCATGAATGCTAAATATAAACTTGTTGGAGATAAGGGTAGAAAACGTGTTGTCTTTGCACCTGGAGATCTTGTTTGGTTACATTTGCGTAAGGATAGGTTTCCTAATTTGCGCAAGTCAAAGCTAATGCCACGTGCTGATGGTCCTTTTAAGGTGTTAGAAAAAATAAATGATAATGCATATAAACTTGAGTTGCCTGCAGATTTTGGGGTTAGTCCCAGTTTTAACATTGCAGATTTGAAGCCTTATTTGGGTGAGGAAGATGAGCTTCCGTCGAGGACGACTTCATTTCAAGAAGGGGAGGATGATGAGGACATCAATACCATTGTTACACCCACAGCCCCTACTGTTACATATGATGGACCAATTACTAGAGCTCACGCACGCCAATTAAATTACCAGGTACTTTCGTTTCTTGGTAATGATTCTAATGTTCATGAGAATATGATGTTGCCTAAATTAGATACATTTGTTTTGCTTACAAATGAAGGGCCTAGCTTGGAGAAGGATGAACATTGGAGCAAGAACAAGCATGGAGTTGATGGCATGCGCAAGGGGAACAAGAACGGAGTTACAAGTGATGATTTCAGGACTCTGAAGCCACCATAAGGAGTGAATGAAGCCTTGGACGAAATATACAAAATGCCACTTCATAAATTTCGTCCAGAGGCTATTCTAGGTGCTGCGTCACCTTATTATTGGGCCAGGCCCATGTAATTTCGAAATACTTAGGTATAGGCTGTTTTTAGAGTCCGTATGTGTGGGGAAACAAGAGTTAGAGTTGGTTTCGGACCCCTTCCTCAAGGGCCACGAAATTCCCCCCCTCTTCCTCCATATATACAGCCCTTAGGGCGTCGTTTAGACTTTGGGTTTTGTTTAGATCAAAAGTTCGCCATAGCTGCAACTTCGCGTACTTCATTTGTGTTCAACGACCAGACCAAGGCGTCACAGAACCCCACCTTCATTAATAAAGCTTTCCTCTTATATTTGTAATATTCAGATTGCAATCTTAGTTTCTTGCTTGTTCTTCGTTTGCTCGCGGGAAACAGGCCCTCGTGGTCAGGTTGATCGTGCTCCGGCGTGGTCAATAACCCTCGAAAGTTGGTTTAGCGATTGCTAAGGCGCGACGTCTCGCACGTTCGTAGTCGGATCGTCAAGGTCGACTCCCACAGAAACGATAGCCACCATCTCATCAAAACATCGGGACACCTTTGCCTCTATCAGAATTTATAGGCCAAGAACGTGGGTATTCTAGTAAGCTTCCAGGGTCTAGCACTAGGCACCAAGTTAAAAGTTTTGTCGTGTTTGGACTTCTGTAGGTATGGATTTCCTGCGGAACAAAAAACATGCAAAAAACAAAAACTAACACTAGACACTAAATTATCATCATTATGCAAGGGCACTAGGCACTAAGTTAATAGTTTAGTCCATAAAAATAATATAGAAAGCATACAAGAGTTATAATGTAATATCATGAAACAATCAAAAATTATAGATACTTTAAAAGTGTACCAGCATCCCAAGCTTAATTCATGCTCGTCCTCGAATAGATAAATGATAAAAACAGAATTTTTGATGTGAAATGCTATCTAACAAGTTCTTAATCATGTAGTTCATTTGCAGTATGAATATTGAGAAGCGAGCGATTTAAGGCAATAATCTATCAATTTGACATCAAAACAATAATAATACACAAAATACTAGCAAACAATTATTGTCTTTTAAACAATCAAGCTTGTGTGAGACATAAGAGATACTCCCTCCGTTCTAAAATATAGTGCGTTTTCGGTTTCCGCACTTCAACTTTGGCCATAAATTTAACTAATGAGACCGACTGCGGCGGGAGCAAAAATTATATCAGTGAATTCGTATTCAAAAGAAGTTTTCAATTATATAATTTTTGCTCCCGTCGTAGTCGGTCTCGTTGGTTAAATTTATGATCAAAGTTAAACCTCAAGAAGTGCGGGCACGTTATATTTTGTAACGGAGGGAGTACCATGAGAGAGATGCGGAAGTTCGTGCAAAGACAATGGCTGGACCAAGCAGAAGGGCCTTGAGCTGACCGGGCCACGCATTTAGGGCTCGTCTCGGTCGACTCTGGCTAGTGCCGGGTAACCTTCACGTCATTTCTTCTTTGAAAGAGGAATTTCGAGTGTTTTGACCAAGTGTAGAGCAGCGCTAATTTATAAAACGACCACCACGCAGGCATAGGTTAAACGAGGGCTGCGGCCTAATCCCACTAACTCGTTATGTACAGGGATGCAGCTTCTGTTTGTGATTCTATTTTGTCTGCTTGAACGATTAGGAGACTGGAACCACTGCAAGCAACCCTCGACGCGTTCCAAATTCTTGGTGGCCAATGGAATTCAAAAAGCGATGGGATGATGTTACAGTTACCTTTTACAAGTGTGAGTTGACCACTAGTGGACTTTGGATATGTTTCGATGGTGGAATTGTTGACCCGGAAGTCACGTGAGAAGGAACGACCAAGTCTATAGTAGTAGTACTACTTCACCGCTTGTACATTGACTGGGTACACGAGGAAATAGTAGTCTCTACTCTGATAAAAATTTGACAGGTGCGCAGGATGGGAGGAGATCATACTTGCAAGGCAGGAGGCCTTGTTGAATCACGTTGTAGAGACATCCGTGCAAGTCAGTGGGCGATGCTCAAAGTGCAAAACGTGCGCTTGCCCACCAACATCCGTCGGCTCTGAATGTCTCTGAAGATAGAGAGATAGGCAGCAGAGCATGCACGCGTGACATGGACGTGAACGGCACTGCAAAACATAAGGTAAGTATAAACATAGGAGTACCACCACTGACGATGGGATAAGCATCATCATCTCTCCAATCCAAAACAACTTCAACTTGCCGTTCGTTGTGCTCCGGTCGGGACGGTCAACCCTGCATGTAATGCACACAAAGGATAGACAAAGAAAAGAAACCGGTACATCTGCCACAAAAAACAACAAGTCGATGACCAAATATAGCCTATATAAATAGAACATGAATAAGCTGGCTACAACAACATCCGACACAAACTAGATGTTCTCTTGAGGCTCTGCAGCATCACATCATGCATCCCACAACACAAAGTCAGGACTAAACATTACAGCTACTGCAGATGTTTCCTGCCACAGCCACAGCCCCCTAACTACAACAGACACAGACAATGACGATGGTGCCCAGTCAGCAGACAGACAAATTCAATAGGTAAGGTAAAACAACGACGACCAAGGAGTTTACAATCCATACAACGGTGCCATGATGAGAGCGAACCCATTTACAGGGGAAGTTCACGGTTGATTGGTTGGTTGGTTCAAGCCTAAGCCTTCCTTCTGCGCTTCTTTCCAGTTGAAGACGCCCCCTTGCCAGATGCCTCCTGCTCCATTTCAGATGCCTCAGCCTCTTCTTTCTCCTCCTTATCCTTCCGCTTCTCTTGAACAGATCCAGATCCACTACCCGCCACTGGAGTAGTAGTGGCAGCGCTTTTTGGTTTCCGCCCAGGCCTACCCTTCACAGATCCATCGCCAGATTTGCTCCCAACCTCCTTCAGCTTCTGGTTGCTGCTGTCTTTAGCTAAATCATCCTTCGTCTTGTTAGCTGATCCAGTGGCTTTCTCCTTGCCTTCTTTCTTAATCTCGACGGCAGTTTTAGGTGTCCCCTTGGCATCCTTGACAGCAGTTTTCCCCTTTGATTTGCTTGGAGTCGTAGACGGTGTACCACCATTGTTGGGGCGCCAACCTTTCGGACGGCCTCTTTTCTTTGGAAGCTCCACTCCGTCACTGCCACCATGAGAAAAACATGTCTCAGATGAGCCCTACACAAACAAGTCTCAGAAATAAGGCTTCTTCTATATGTGTTCGATACTAACCTTTTAGGTGTTTCTATTTTTTCTTCCTTCACTGGTAGCAGCGTGATTCCTCTCCCTTTTCTGCCACGGCGTCTGCTTGGAGAAATCAGTAACACAAATTTAACAAATGACCTCCTTGGGATTAGGGCAGTGCACAACAACATATCTAGCTTTGGTCAAACACATCAAAATTAACAGTGCTCAGAACTGGGGCCACTGGCCGGTAGTAAGGTGAGCTAAGTTTGTGGTTTCAATTGGCCAAGGACAAAACTTTCCCTGATTGTTTAAGATTTTACTGAAATCAATAGCAATTCCAATATGGAAGATTTGGAATCTGATTATTATGCTGCCAGTACCGCATCCACTATACACTGTATTGTTAGTCCGCTAGCACTGGAGTGATACTATCAAATCAACACAGAATAACAAATGCCCAGCATTGATAGACACGATAGACAGGAATCAGGTTCTATATAAGTGAATATAAGAACTTGCACCATGCCCGCAAAGCTTGGTTAGATTTAATGAAATTATGCATATGAGCAGTATTCTCAACATAGTGACATCAACGCCTACAATAGTGACCCTGTCAGGTTTGAGTTATTAGCCACTTAAGTGCACTTGTGCATATTGGTTCTCAATACAATAGGATTGCATGAATCAATTTAGCTACTGGCAAATTAGACAGGCAATTTGGAAGCTGCAGGTATACAAGAATGATGAAAATGATTTTGCTTACATCTCAGATGGTACATCAGGAGTTTTGCCTTCTTCCTGCAAAAATAACAGTTACTCAGAAACAAGGGAATAAAACATTGTCCTAACATTATCATGAGGTGAATAACATGTGCATACCTCACTGATGAAATCCCATTTTTCATCCCTAAGCAGCAGTACCTCTACATCTCCATCATCATATGCAACCTATGCTCCAAAAAGCACGAGAGCCAAAAGAGAAAAGGAAAAAAGAAATTGAACAATGGACTTTGAATCAAAATTAGTGCTCCATGTAAACCAAATAGCCACTGCAGGGAGATAAAACAGTGTACTGACCTTGTGCCTTTTGGAATGGGTATCAAATGAATCAACAACACCCTTGTAAAACCTGCAAATATAAATAAAGGCTTTCAAAACCTAATCTAAAATGAATAGCAAAATAGCAGGGCACCAAAATGCATCAGCCAGGTAGATCCATCAACAACGAGCCGAGGCTCAAGTTTAAACAACAAACAGACTTTCCAAAATCTGAACGAGAATATTAATTTATGTGTGTCATTTGATGAAAGGAAGTCAAAGCATCTATGCTGTAGATTTAGAAGTGTTCAACATAACAAGGCATACTGTAGTCATAAGAACTGAGCTAATAATGGCATGTAGTATCTCTACAACTATTTCATTTAGGTTAACAGTGTACTAGTAACAACGACTAAACCTTCTACAATTGGAGAATCCAGGAATTGATCATCTTAAGGACAGGCTACATTTCAGACGCATGTAATATTCACCCCCACTTACATCTCATCATCTGGCCACCATACTTTGATCCTTGCACCAACTAGACTTCCATCCAGACCTTTGTCCTTCCTTGAGCGAGGAGTCTAACAAGAGCATAAAAGGTTCAAGTATCATATCATTTAGATAAAACAAACACAAGCTGTGTTTGGAATTGTGGTGGATTATGATAGTTCCATTTGCACATGTGACTAAGAATGAATACCTCTTCAGTATCTTGTTCACGCTTCCTCTTCACCACATTATTCTCCCCACTTTGACCCTTGGTTCTACCTGACCCCTTGGTTAGAGACTTTGGAGAGACCATTTCCTGAATTGCAATGAAACAATTGGTATATGAATCAAACTGTTATATACAACTAAAGTATGATATCACATTTACTAAATTCAAGTTGAAGGGTCATATGAATTGCTGATTTCTCATGCCACTGAGCTCTAGATTAGAACTTCCAGCAAAGAGAGCATATCATACCAGCCATTGAACCACAACAAATTACTGATATGATATACTAGCATTAACTTAAGTACAGGTAATTTAATTATATTAGTAAAGGACAGTTTTGAGGAACATATATGAAATTAAAGTTGCAGGATACACAAAAATATAAATCCACAGAAATTTATAAAGATCGGATAATGCAGGCAAAGAACTGTTAACAGCAGACAGCATGAATGTGTACAAAAATCAACAACTGGTAAGAAAATAACCTTTAGAGTCATATCCTTGGTGGTGTCCTCCTCAGAGAGGATTTCTTCCTTGTGCTGTTTCAAACTGGGTTTTTGCTGCTTCTTTGATGATTCTCCTTCACCAGTCTTTTTTGTTGAAGCTTTGATATCATCCTTAGCTGATCGCTTTGTCAACTTCCCAGTTGAATCCATAGCCTCCTCAGTCTTCTTCAAATCTAAATCTGAAGATTGGTTATTTCTAGCAGCCTTTTTTTCTGATGACTTTGGTCCAGGAGGTCGGCCTCGTTTTGGCTTAACTACATCGGGTGTGGTATCAGCACGCTTTGGTACATTATCAGACACTCCATTGACTGCCTTCTTGTCTGCAGAAAACTCTCCAGATACTACATGAGCCTCTTTGTCAACATCAACATTAGAGTGTGGAGTAGCCACAGACTTGCAGGGTTTGAGCTTCAGGTCTTTGTCTGAATCAAGATCAGATGGCTTCTTGGGCTTTGCATCAACAGGTTCTACACCTTCATCATTAGCAGATTTCAACTGATCAGCATCTTTTGTGTCTTCAGGCTGTTCAGGCTTCTCTTTTGGTGACGCTGGTCCTTTGGGTGACGCTGGTCCTTTTGGTGACACTGGTCCCTTTGGAGACACTGGTCTCTTTGGAGACGCTGATCCCTTTGGAGACGCTGGTCCTTTCGGAGACGCTGGTCCTTGATTAGCCTCACCATTATCAACCAGAGTTGCACCACTACTAATAGCAGTAGTCGGAGTACCAC
This sequence comes from Aegilops umbellulata, assembly GCA_032464435.1. NCBI lineage: Eukaryota > Viridiplantae > Streptophyta > Magnoliopsida > Poales > Poaceae > Aegilops > Aegilops umbellulata. The sequence goes on along the minus strand of CP136057.1, from coordinate 184,329,511 downwards.
CTTGCTCCAGTTTTGAAGATTCCTGGAAATAGAGATGTGTTGTTGTACTATCAATCATTTCAACAAGGGATCCCCTTCCATGGATATAGAAACATACCTGAGGCAGTTCATCAGAAATAGTCCTTTCCGAAAGTTTGCCATCATCCACCTGAATGTGAAAACTCAAAGGTATGAACAGGTGCATCCACACAAACACCATACAGCCAACATATTATCCTTTTCAGGGATCAAATGAACTACTCCCTCCGTTCCTAAATATAAGTCTTTTTAGAGATTTTAACAAGGACTACATACGGATGCATATAGACACATTTTAGAGTGTAGTGTGTAGATTCACTCATTTTGCTCCGTATGTAGTCCGCATTGGAATCTCTAGAAAGACTTATATTTAGGAACGGAGGAAGTATTTGTTAAGTATTAGTCAGATCAGGATGTTAAATTCATCATACATGCTAAAACAAATCACAGTTTCATCATCCATGTGACCCCTCTCAGTCTATTCAAGAGAACTGAGAGCATTTATAAATTACAGACACATCAGACAACATACTAAGATATTATTATAAGCATGATGATTTACACCTATAATAATCATACGACAATCCAAAATCTAACGAAATGAAAGTATCTCGTAATAATAGTTACGACATGCAAGTAATATTACTGACCGTGTCCTTCCCAGAAGGATCAACATTGTTGTCTTCCCTGACAACCTTATCACCTTCACAAACCAGCGTGACAATTTTGCTGTATTCATCCAAGGGAGTGCCTTGAACTTGAAGTAACTGCAGGAATATTGGTTTTAGCTTCCCATCTTCACATGAGCTGATCACCTTCTCTGCAAGTTCAAAAGATGCTGGGGACGTTTCCTGGGAACATAAAACAAAAAAATTAGTATATGCGAACCTCCCTCCTTGCTTGGGCAAGGTAAATCCATATTATCAGCATGAAGAAAGTTGAAATGATATACCCTCTCCTCATTTCTAGCCTTTTGAAGAAGATACGATGCAAGCGCTGTCTGTATTTCTTCACTCTCATCTATTACAAGTTTCATTGTTGTTACCATAGATGATATGACAATTTCTGGTTGGTTTGATCTGAACACAGGATGACAAAAGGTAATTTCCATTAGAATCAGTCCAGAAAAATACGATGGGTACATCTAAAATGATAACGCCTCACGTACCATCATCATGTTAATTTAATTGAACAAACATATCAATGTAAAAGGAAGTGCATCTCTTTTAACAACTATTACAATTACCAGGAAGGGGAATGCAGCATTTTCCAACATAAAAAAGGCAATGCTAGCAACTTGCAAAACAACAACCGCTATAATATTGGCAGCTTAGTGTTAGTTTAATGAGTTTAAATAAATAAAGTTAGAATCTTCTTTTAGCAAAAACATTGAATAAGATACCAGGATCTGATAATTCTGCTAGATTGTTAAGAAAAAATGTACAGGACAGGTACAGCATATTATCTAAGAATTTGTCCATTAAAAACACATAAGAAAAAACCATTTTAGGCAAGTACAATAACACCTTAGACATGTCAGGAGAATAGCAACATAGCTTAGCAAAACTTAGTAAACATACCCAGAAACTAGCAAGAAGTAGAAATAGATAAACTTAAGGTGAATAACAAGAAGTGGCTTCTTACGTCACAGTTGTGAAAAAATGGTTAAACATCTGCAGAATCAGATCATCCAACTCAAGGTCTAACATGACCACGCACGACCGGACCTTTGCCACAGTCTCAAGAATTGAAATCCTCCTCGCAAAGGACGGGCTCTCGATATCATCTAAATTCTGAAAAGTTCCCACAATTATGGAAAACAAATCCTGACAAAGTAGACAGCACAGGTCAGGATACAGGATAGAGAATAAATAAATCTTATAATCAGGAAAGACACAGTACCCTCATAATATTGTCATCATATGGAGCCTCGGGTGCAGTGATCCTTGTAACCTCAGATATACAAGATGCTATAGCAAGTTTGACCTCGGCGTTAGGGTGAGTCAAAAGTTCATTCTTGATCAGGGCATCCATTGCTGGGCGAACAGCAGCAAATGTGCTTGCTGCAGGTGATTGCTCCACTCTCAACAGATATTTCTCGACGTCCTGCATATAGAAAAAGATCAACTTGTTAAATCACATGAGCAAGTTTAAGCTATAATAGCCGCTGGCATAATCAGACCCGGCAGTTACTCCAATTCTGAAGAGCAGGGTGGATTTCAAGTTAGCTAACACCTCTATCTAACAATAGATAGATATAATCATGTACATATCAGTCCCAACAATAGATGACGCTCTACCAATGACTGAAAACACTCTCCTTTATTGCCCGAACCAACAATTGGACAAAATCAAGAGAAGCAGCGACAAGGTAAACATAAAGCTTATTACAATCATCCGAAAGCGATACAACCACAACGACAAACCCTACATACAGCCGTAACGGACACAGAGAACCAAACAAGATAAACACACAAAGTTGAGAGAGAAGGCTCACGTAGAGGAGCTTGAGCAGGCCGTCGGAGTCGTCGGGCGCCTCCTGCAGGCGGGCGCCGACATCCTTGAGTTGCTCCTCAAGGTCGCTGTCCGCCCCGTCCGCCGCCATTTGAGGCGCCGGGAGGGCCGAATCGGGGCGCGGGCCGCCCGGATCGGGGCGCCTGCCCGGAGATCTGCAGCCGCTAGGGTTTCCCCTCGCGGCGCGGTGGGGGCAGGAGGACGCGGCGTCCCTCCCGCGCGAGGGGCGAGGCTCGAGGGGGCGAGAGGGGGGTGGCGGTGGACGGTGGTGGTGGAGGTGGTGACGAGGGAGATTTGTCCCGCTCCCAACCCCCCGCTCCCTTTGCACGACGGGACGCGATTTCGGTGCGGCTCTCTGTGGCTCGGCCTTGCGAGGGGGTGGTGGAGTGGAGCGGTGTTTGGAATCGGCGGGCGATTTATGGGGGGGTTTGGGCCACTTCGGCGCGGGCGCGGCCTGCCAATTTTGCCCACGGACGCGTCGGGGGCGATCCTGCTCCGCTTTTGGGCGGCCTTGCGTCCGAGCCGGAGCCGCCGCCGCCGCGGGGCAGTGCACGCAGCACCCTGGGGAGATCTCGGCCGTCGCTTGCTTGGATCGGGCGGCCCGGTGGTTGCCGCGCCCCTCGCTCTGGCCCATTTGGCAATTTTTCCTAGGTTTTCGGCCCTCCTGCACACCAATCAACAATAAGAGATTCTCAAAAAAAAAAAACCAATCAACAATAAGAAGGGGCAAAAATGTTAATTTCTTTCCTCAAAAACAAGGGGCACAAGATGCAAACCATGAGGGTGGAAGGTTGCTTGGAGCGGGCGGTCCGACGATTGCCACGCCCCTTGCTCTGGCCGATTTGGCAATTTTCACTAGGTTTTCGGCCATCCTGCACATCAATCAACAATAAGAAAGGTCAAAATTGTGTTTTTCTTTCCCAAAAAAGAGGGGCATAAGATGCAACCATCGGGGTGGAAGTGTGAGCCGCAGCGGGGCGGTGCCCGGCGGCGCTCCGCCAACTGGAAGTGACAATCGATCTTGAAGTCGTCGAAGAAGATAAGGCGGAGGGGGCGAAAGGCAGAAATAACACTAACGAGGAGAATGATTGTGGCGAGAGATGGAAGACGGCGGTTTGATGAGTATATGTACAGAGAGGGGTGAGGCGCGAGTACGGGATTGTCGCATCGAGCGATTGCTATTGTTTGGCGTGAGAAGTAATTACGCGCTATAGTCACGTCTCGTACAAAACGTGCGATATGTAAGATACCTAGTATGTCACGATATATCGGTTGATCTATGCACGAAAGAGAAGAGAATACGAGGCTTTTAGGGCATCTCTAAAGCGGACCATCAAACCGCCCGCAACCGTCGGTTCAAACGTGTTTAGCCGTCCAACACGGGACTGTATCAGTCCGCCGAGCGGTCCGAACGTATTTTTTTCGGCAAGCTCGAGATAAATCGAGAGCTTTGCGGAAGTCGGGACAACAATCACGTAGGACTTCAACACCTCCGGCCCACCCATAACCCCTCCCGGACCCCGCGCCTCCATCCTCCCATTTTCTCTCCTTCAGCTTCTCTCTCTTGCCTTTGTCGCCGCTCCACCACCCCGGTCGCCACGCTACACCCCTGCCGGAACTCAAGGAGCCCGTCACCTCCAACGGTACACCCGGGCTTCATGTCGCTTCTCCTCCGCCACCGTTCCACACCTCTCCTCCGACCGATGTGCATGTATCATCCGCTCCTACGATACTCACTGAGGGAGTCCTGGATTAGGAGGTATCCGGACAGCCGGACTATATCCTTTGGCCGGACTGTTGGACTATGAAGATACAAGATTGAAGACTTCGTCCCGTGTCCGGATGGGACTCTCCTTGGCGTGGAAGGCAAGCTTGGCAATACGGATATGTAGATCTCCTTCCTTGTAACCGACTCTGTGTAACCCTAGCCCCCTCCGCTGTCTATATAAACCGGAGGGTTTAGTCCGTAGAACAACAATCATACCATAGGCTAGCTTCTAGGGTTTAGCCTCTACGATCTCGTGGTAGATCAACTCTTGTAATACTCATATCATCAAGATCAATCAAGCAGGAAGTAGGGTATTACCTCCATCGAGAGGGCCCGAACCTGGGTAAACATCGTGTCCCCTGCCTCCTGTTACCATCTGCCTTAGACGCACAGTTCAGGACCCCCTACCCGAGATCCGCCGGTTTTGACACTGACATTGGTGCTTTCATTGAGAGTTCCACTGTGTCGTCACCGTAAGGCTTGATGGCCCCTTCGATCATCGGTAACGATGCGGTCCAGGGTGAGGTCTTCCTCCCCGGACAGATCTTTGTATTCGGCGGCTTCGCACTACGGGCCAACTCGCTTGGCCATCTGGAGCAGATCGAGAGCTACGCCCCTGGCCGCCAGGTCAGGTTCGGAATCTTGAACTACACCGCCGACATCCGGGGAGACTTGATCTTCGACGGATTCGAGCCCATGACAGGTGTGCCGCACAATCACGACGAGCATGATTTAGCTCTGCCGTCGGACAGTGTTCGGGAGATCACACCTGCAACTACTCCGGCCCTCGATCCGGAGCAAATTGCGCCAATCGAGGACGGTGGATAGACCCCGCCTTGGAGGCCGCACTCTCAGTGTCGATAGAGCCGAATACTGACTTTACCCCTCGCGAGAGTCGTGCTGCCGAGCCATTAGATTCGTCCCCGGCCACAGGCTCCGAACCGTCTGTGTTCGTGCCTATCGAATCCGATTGGGCACCGATCATGGAGTTTACCTCCGCGGATATCTTTCAGCACTCGCCTTTCGGCGACATGCTAAATTCATTAAAGTCTCTCTCCTTGTCAGGGGAACCTTGGTCGAACTATGTCCGGCTAGGATGGGATGCGGACGACGAAGAAATTCGTTCCCCACCCACCACTACTAGGAAAAGGCCTACTAATGGCGCACCAGTTTTGCCTACTAATGGCGCACTACTGGTGCGCCATTAGTATCACGCCACTAGTATTTCTTACTAATGGCGCACCACCGGTGCACCATTAGTATCTGGTATACTAATGGCGCACCACGCAGTGCACCATTAGTATAGAACACCATCCGCCATTAGTATGCCTCCCAGGGGCCATATTTAACCATGTGCTTTGGCATACTAATGGCGCACTGTTGGGTGATGCGCCATTAGTATACTTTGGCATACTAATGGCGCACTCTGTAGTGATGCGCCATTAGTATGAATATTAGTTTTTTTTTTACTTTTCTGATTTTTGCACAGGTTACAAAATATATTATTTGACAGAATATAGATAGTAGCACACAGCAACAGCAGATTCATCAAATACAATAGAAGATTAGTCTCCGAATACAATTCATCATATTTAGTCTCCGAATTCAAAAGACCGAACAAAGATAAAACATTACGAGTCTCGAGACCGCGAGTATCGAGTTTGTCTTCACATTACAAGTCGATATCGATCATCTAAACTACCATCACATAGAAGAGAGCTGCGGTCATCACGATGAGCATCATCACAATGAAACTGGTCTTCATCCGGTTCCTCCAACGCTCCCTCCTCTCTCTCGCTAGATAGCGGGCGTATCTAGATTCCGCCTCCGCCCTAGTGGTGTACCCTTTGTAACTGTTACCGTTGAAATGGTGAACCTGTCTCCGACACTCCTCCAAGTCGTCGTAGACTCCAGGAACCTTACCCTTGTACACGACATACGATGGCATCTCTATGCACAAGCCAAACAACAGACAATACATAAGCAATATATAAGTATGCAACAAAAGGATCGGAAGAGAAAAGCAAGACATTAATAGCACGATTCATGGTCCTACTAATAAATAGCATCGATTACATCTAAGTTGAATGACTGTCCAAACCAAAGAGACATACAATTCATTAAAGTTTAATTACAACATGAGCCAATCAATGTTTCAAAACTACACATCACTACTTTTGACTTGACTCATGGACAGGAGCGTGGATGAAGCCGCCGTCTGTCGTGATGGTCATGAAATCGTGGGCGTTGTCAGCCTGCATTTGTAGCATTCCGTCTATCTCAATGTTGGACGGTTGATATCTGAGGAAGAACTGCCCAGAGGTATGAAGGACATCTTGATGGATGATGTCCGCAAACTCCGACTGGATGCGAAAGAATTCTTGTCTGATGTCCGCGTCCTGGATTGCCGACAAGCTCGCGGCCCAATCTTTGAGATTATTTGGTAGCAGAAGGTGATGATGGTCCCTTACGATCGCCCGCATGTGATGGAGGGCGTAGTAGGCATCCTTCTGACCGCCAGGCGGCTGCTTGACGCAGCAGAACATCGTATTGTGGGCGAACACGTGCTTGTCGTACTTACGAACTGCCCTGGTGAAGGTGCCTCCAGATTTGGCGTAGCTGGGGAGAACATCATCAAGAACTTTCTTGATATTTGTGTAGTCTATCTTGGAGTCACGGTTTGGGTCGAAATACGTGGCCATGGAATATTTCGGGCTTAAGAGGATGAGTGTGCAATGTGTGTCACTGCACAGAACACGGAATGTTAGAAAAAAAAGAACGATTGAAATCTAAGAAATCATATGTTACGGGGCGGTTAAGGGATGACTTACTCAGGAAAGTAAGCCACAAGGAAGTTATCCTTATCTGGGTTTGCCAGAATGACGCCTTCGAGGTGTGAACTCGCGACTTGGCGGTCCCGAGCGCTGCTCAAGAGCTTGGCACGCATGTAGAAGGGGTCGACGATCACGATGTCCGGGGTCTTGTCTCTAATGATCCGCATCTCCATACTCAGGGAAAACAACCGAACGAAGGTGTAGTGCAGCGGATGAAGGTTAAACATAGCAAAGATGTCATCAAACCGCAGGACGATCGTACCCCCGATGTCGCCATCCACAAAGCCCTTGCCCTCTGGCACCTTGGTCACGAAAACCGGGTATGCCAAATCATTCTCTCTTAGACGCCGCTTCTCTAAAGAAAGAACACTGTCGTGCAAACTCCGCATAGCACCGGTTGCAGCATTGAGCATATTTGTCGGTAGCATCGCCCTACCCGCCACATGCACCCTCCTCGAGATATCCTTAGGTGAAGGTGGACCGTCTTGAGCACGGATCGTACTCGGTGTTGGCTGGCTCGCACTGGCGCCCTTTTTAGTCTTCCGTTTCCGGCTCTTCTTCTTGATCTGTTGTAATGGGACCGAGTTCTGCTCACAGATCGCCTTCTTGAGCATGTTGGGGCTGATAACATTTCGCACCTCGGCTATCTGAGGCTCGGTGAAGGCGGCAGCTAGAGGCATCTCCTGAGAACTGAACGCCAGACGACGCCTGTTGCAACTGGGTTTCTTCGACTTACCAGCTAGATCGCGGTCGTCTTGGTTGGGTTCTTGAGAAGGAGGCCCGCAGAACTCGTCATCGTCCCCATGTTCGTCAAAGTACTTATCGACATTGGTAAATGTACCATTGTCGTCGTCGTCCGGATCCTGTGCCATATGCATGTCCAGATCCTGTGCCATAGGGATGTCCGGCATGTCCGGTAGCGTTGCGGCGTTCTTGCCATGGCTTGGCGCCGGCACGACTGGCGGTCTTGTCTGTGGGGTGGTGTCCCCCGCCCCGGCTCTTCGGCCAAAGCAGGGGCCAGCTTACGAAGGCGCTGAGGGACATCTCATCTTCTTCGTCGGCCCCAGCGGGTCGAATTAGAGGTAACAGCTCGTCGTAGCCTGGCAGCACCCGAACCACTTCAACCCTATACATTGTGGGTGGCATCGGATTACCGTGGAACACGGGGTTGCCCGGTTGAATGATTCTGCCCTTGGCGACATCGACCAACTCGCCGCCCACGAAGTGCAGGAGAGTGCAAGGAACATCGGCGGCGCCCTGCGAAAACATGTAGGGCGTCAGGGGTGCCCAGTCAAAGGCAAGCAGATTAAGTCATCGGCCGAGAGGCTTAGTTACCGTGATGTCGTCGAGCTCGGCTAATGTCGAGGCACCGCCAACGGCGGGCGTGCAACTGACGGAGGGGCCGCTTGCTGGCGAGGTGCCGGCCGGCGTACACCCGGGTGCATTAAGCTCCAATGCCCGTGCCGGCGCCGGAGACACGAATACCGCCTTCGCCGGAGACACCAATGGCGCAGCCGGAGGCACCAATGGCGCCGCCTGCGCGCTGTGCGAGTTGCTGGCCGTGAAGCTGGGAACCGGGGAAGGCCCCTGTTGGCCGCCTGCAATCCACGTCGTCAGCCCATGAATCAACGTAGGCACCATGGCGTTGAGCGTCGTTCCAAGTTGTTGTTGCACTTGTGTGACGCCCCCGATTCAATCGTACACTAATCATGCACGCAAACGTGTACGATCAAGATCAGGGACTCACGGGAAGATATCAAAACACAACTCTAAAAACATAAATAAGTCATACAAGCATCATAATACAAGCCAGGGGCCTCGAGGGCTCGAATACAAGTGCTCGATCATAGACGAGTCAGCGGAAGCAACAATATCTGAGTACAGACATAAGTTAAACAAGTTTGCCTTGAGAAGGCTAGCACAAACTGGGGATACAGATCGAAAGAGGCGCAGGCCTCCTGCCTGGGATCCTCCTAACTACTCCTGGTCGTCGTCAGCTGGCTGCACGTAGTAGTAGGCACCTCCGGTGTAGTAGGAGTCGTCATCAACGGTGGCGTCTGGCTCCTGGACTCCATCGTCTGGTCGCAGCAATCGGGTAGAGAAATGGGAAAAGGGGGGAACAAAGCAACCGTGAGTACTCATCCAAAGTACTCGCAAGCAAGGAGCTACACTACATATGCATGGGTATATGTGTAAAGGGCCATATCAGTGGACTGAACTACAGAATGTCGGAATAAGAGGGGGATAGCTAATCATGTCGAAGACTACACTTCTGGCAGCCTCCGTCTTGCATCATATAGAAGAGAGTAGACTGAAGTCCTCCAAGTAGCATCGCATAGCATAATCCTACCCGGCAAACCCCTCCTCGATGCCCTGTTAGAGAGCGATCACCGGGTTGTATCTGGCACTTGGAAGGGTGTGTTTTATTAAGTATCCGGTTCTAGTTGTCATAAGGTCAAGGTACAACTCCGGGTCGTCCTTTTACCGAGGGACACGGCTATTCGAATAGATTAACTTCCCTGCAGGGGTGCACCACATAACCCAACACGCTTGATCCCATTTGGCCGGACACACTTTCCTGGGTCATGCCCGGCCTCGGAAGATCAACACGTCGCAGCCCCACCTAGGCATAATAGAGAGGTCAGCACGCCGGTCTAAACCTAAGCGCGCAGGGGTCTGGGCCCATCGCCCTGAGCACACCTGCACGTTGCGAGGGCGGCCGGAAGCAGACCTAGCCTAGTGGCGTTCCAGTCCAATCCGGCGCGCGGCGCTCCGTCGTTGATGTCATGAAGGCTTCGGCTGATACCACGACGCCGGGATACCCATAACTACTCTCTTGTAGATGGTTAGTGCGTATAGACCAAATGGCCAGACTCAGATCAAATACCCAGATCTCGTTAAGCGTGTTAAGTATCCGCGAACGCCGACCAGGGCCAGGCCACCTCTCTCCTAGGTGGTCTCAACCTGCCCTGTCGCTCCGCCACAAAGTAACAGTCAGGGGCCGTCGGGAACCCAGGCCCACCACTACGTGGGTGGAACCACCTGCCCCTTCAGCCCCCAACTCCGAACAGTATCACAGGTAATGTAACAGTGCAAAGTATACAGTATATGCCCGCGATCACTTCCCGAAGTGATCACGGCCCAGTAGTATAGCATGGCAGACGGACAAGAGTGTAGGGCCACTGATGGAACACTAGCATCCTATACTAAGCAGTAGGATAGCAGGTAAAGGTAACAACAGTAGTAGCAAGGACAGGCTATGCAGCAGTATAGGATTAACTGAAAGCAGTAACATACTACACTACTCTAATGCAAGCAGTAGAGAAGAATATGCGATATCTGGTGATCAAGGGGGGGCTTGCTTGGTTGCTCTGGCAAGAGAGAGGGGTCGTCAACTCCGTAGTCGAACGGGGCAGCAACAACGTCGGTCTCGGTGTCTAGCGAGAGAAGAGGGGGAAGAAACAATAAATATTTAAGCAAACAGATGCATAGCGATGCATGGCATGACAAGTAACGGTGCTAGGGGTGGCCTAACGCGGTATGAGGTGATACCGGTGAAGGGGGGAAACATCCGGGAAAGTATCCCCGGTGTTTCGCGTTTTCGCGCAGAGGAGACAGAGGGGAAAGTTTGCGAGTTTGATATGTTAGGAATTTGTGCGGACGAACGGGCTGCGTATCCGGGTTCGTCTCGTCGTTCTGAGCAACTTTCATGTAGAAAGTATTTTCATCCGGGTTACGGTTTATTTTCTATTAATTTTAAAAGATTTTAATCAATTTTTGGATTTATTTAATTATTTTAATCTAACATTATCCAGAACAGTGCACGCTGATGTCAGCATGACGTCACCATGACGTCAGCAGTCAACAGGGGGTGTTGACTGGTTAAACTGACGTGTGGGTCCAGTGGGACCCACCTGTCATTCACTGATTAGGTTAATTAGGGTTTAACTAACTAATTACTGTTTTGGTTAAACTAACAGTTAATTAGGTTAATCTAATTATGATTAATTAACATAATTAATTAATTAATTTAATTATTATTATTTTAATTCTTTTTAAAAAAACATTCTGGTCGTGGGGCTCCCCTGTCATAGGCACAGGGGGCCATAGCGGGTCGGGTGTGCGGGCGCGGCTGCGGGCGAAGCCGCAGCCCGCCTAGGAGCGAGGCGCAGGAGGAGTAGGGCAGAGGGGCGCGGCTGGTGCAGCCGGCCGCCGGCGGCGGCGGCAGAACGGCCGCCCCGGTTGGCGCCACGGGAGGGCATATGGAGCGGAGGCGGCGACGAGCGCTACGGGGGCGCGCGAGCGCGAGCAGGTGCGGGGCTCGCGGCCAGCACGACCAAGGCGCGGGCGCAGCCGAGCCGTGGCCAGCGGCTGGAGACAGGGGGAGGCCAGTGCGGGGGAGGGGGGGGCGGCGAGGCAACGGCGGGGGCGGCAGGGAGCGATGGCGCGCTGCAGAGGGAGTTGGGCGTGGCCAGGGTCACGGCAACGGGAGCAGAAGGGGGAGAGGAGAGGGGCGAGGCCATGGTGAGCGCGGGCAGCCGGAGTGGAGCGGAGTGGGGCGCGGTGCAAAGGAGCGATGCACGTGCGAGTGGCGCGTCCATGCGGGGCTGTCGGCGAAGGCGGGGCGCGGTCCGGGCGCGTCGAGGCGCGGGTGTGCGCAGCCGGGCGCGGCGACAGGCACGGTAGGCGCGTCGAGGAGCTCGTCGGGGCGGTCGGGCGCGACGCGGGGACAGGGGAAGGAGAGGAGGGGCGCGCGCGTGCTCACATCGAGAAGTAGGGACTAGGGCAGCGGGTGTTGAGGAGGAGGGCGGAGACGAGTCGGCGACGGCGGCGGGGAGGAGGACGGTGGCGCCGGGGACGGCTTCGGGCGACGGGTGGCGGCGCCAGGGGCGTCGGGGGCGACGGGGACGTGCGCCGGGGCGGCGTCGGGCGGCTTCGGGCTTCGCCCCGATCTCGATCCAGAACTGGATCGGGGGAGGGGGAGAGAGCGAGTGGGGGGAACGTGGGCGAGTGGGGCGACGGGTAGCGGCTAGGGTTTCGGGGTCCAGGGATAAGGGGAGTGGGGGTGGGCCGGTTGGGCCTTTTGGCCTGATGGCTATTTGGACCAGTTGGGCCATGGCCCAGGGGGTCTTCTCTTTTTTTGTTTTATGTTTTTTTCCTTTCTTTTATTTATTACCCTTTTCTGTTTTAAGTCATTTTAAAATATTTAGGCATTTCATAAAATTGTGTTTATTACACCATATTGACTTATGTAAAATATGGCATTTCCCGAACATTTTTGTTTTAAATTTTGAAAAACTTTTATTGATTGACTTTATTTTAAATTGAATTCTGAATCGGTTTTGAACTAACGCGAGATTATAAACTGTAACCGAGGTGACGTGGCATAATTACCAGAGGATTACTATAGCTTAATTAGCCGGGCGTCACAATTCTCCTCCACTGCAAGAAATCTCGTCCTGAGATTTAAGAGGTGTGATAAGTGGGAAAAGATTTGATTACGAAATTTCTAACGAATCTTATCGGTCTTGGTTGCTCTTCTCGAAGAGGTCGATCCATAGCATTGATGTCTTCATTCCTATGCATCAAAGCATCATGATGAAGTTGTAGTCCTTTCTTCGGGAACTCCATCGTACTTATGAAAGAATAAGGGGGGTATTCCGAGAGAACAGAACTCTGCAAGGTTGTCTATCTGGTAGATAACATTGGGGAAGGTGGCGGAAAGTAACTCTCAAATTGAAACTTAAGAAAATATCAAGAGCAAAGTAAGGATGTATCATGGGAAGTTTCGAGCGGGTAGGCAATCATTCGATGCCTGAAACAGGGCGTGAAAGGGGTTCAAAGCAACGATAATAAGTATTGTGTCTGGTACCAGAATGATGATCTCTCGGAAGGTGGCTCGTGAATTACATATGAGGCCACACGCGAGGAACAACCTTGGGAACAGGGGTACAGGAGAGTCAGGTTTCGATCCTGTGGAAGTGTGGGTTATGGGCCCACCATGTGGGTTAAAAGTAGAAAGAGTGGTGACATCTTGCACGGTTATGATTGCAAGGTATGTCAGAGGCTAGCCTATCAGTTATGTTGGCAACAACATCGGTACCAAGGGCGAGGGACGAAGAGAACCATTTTCCTGCTCGTTGAACGAGGCGGACCAATAGGCAAAGTTCTCGTCCATCGGTGGTTACCGGAATGTCATCAACAAAAGTAACAGGGTCTTACTGACAGAGTGGTACAACGAGGTGTTCACATAAGCAGTGAACCTTTACTGCTTAGATTATATAGATCACAAGAAAGGCAAACAACCCAATGAAAAGAAAAACGTGATCATCAGGTTAAACAGAACAATGGTAAGGGAAATATGTTTAAACACATATTCCAGGGGTATATCTTTCCCAAGGACAAGCAGAGCATGATATCCATGACATGATAGAAAGCAGAAAACCCTTTAGGTAAGGGGAGAGAAATTTCATGACATTACCATACATCGGTGTTTGGATAACTGTGCAGGAAACATTTAGCATTGGACTTCAAATGTTCTGGTTGAAAATCGGAGTATCATAGACAGGCTTCGAGATAGCATTGACATGGTCTTCAAGCAAAGGCCAGGCTTTGGATAGTCAATGGATTCATCAGGAACAACTTATAGAATAAGTCTTTCAATTTCCTCATGGAAGAATGGCTAACATTGCTAAAATGAAGAACTATAACAATAGGCCCTCCAGCCAGGTGTGCTAGGCATGACAACACCTTACTGGGTCATATAAAGACCAATGTTATGACTGTTGGAAATGTTCCAACCATCATATCTGACCGAGATTCAGATCTGATCGGTGTCAGGATACCTCGGACTCAGGGAATGAACTATGGGAGTGAGTTCCGAAACAAGAGTTCATCATTACACTAAGGAGATGATGAGGAGGTGGCTGATGGACTCAGCGACAACTCATCGAGATTTCCAAAAAGATGGATTTCCACAATTATGTGAACAAGGGGATATCATTTGTCAGATCAAATGATATAAAAGTTTATGCTCAAGGAAAACATACATATTTAAACATTGGTTGAAAGTTGCACCCGAATTATGGGCTCGATAGCACGATCAACGTTAGAATGGTGATTCGATAACCATTGGTCTAAGAATGAACTATCTATCATTAACTTCAAAGCACTAGGGTTGCCAGAAGTACAGAATCCAAACAACATTGTTCACTTGTCGATATTCCCAGTTAGGCAATACGGGGATCAAGAAAGAATGATGCTTGTGAGAAGTACCACTACACCAAGAATTCTTAAGAGGTGGAGCAATTCTCACAACATCCTTGACATAAAAGACAGTAATACTTCATGGTAGAACATAACATAAGTCGGATAACAAGGAACTCAAGGTATAACACAAAATAGGAACAAGTTTTGTGTTGGAGGGAATGCAAGAATGTTGTCGATGTTAATACAAGGCATCGAGGGGAAGGGATGGTATTTCACATCATGAATTCGATTGATATCCTGGAAACGCTCAGAATGTTGATTATGATCACGACACATTTGTCAAGAGATTTCAAGAATATGTAATCGGTCGGCGATGACATCAAGTCAAAAGGGATGATGAAGCAAAAGGTTATTGGAACCATGGGTACGACATAAACTTGACATCAAGTTTGCTGTTCAAGAAGAAATGATATGACGAGAAAGATCAACGTAAGCTTAGCTCATCATCGAAAGTTGTGCTCCGGGAAGAAGGACCAGGTAGCACAGTTAAAATTTAGCACGATAATGATATAGCCGACCAGGCTAGGAATGACTTGAAGGATTATTAAACTCGTAAGCAACAAGAATTACTTAGAGTTATCGAATCGGAGTGCGGAATCGATTCACTTATCGGTGTTCTCGAGTGACTAATAACTCAGAACCTGGGGGGATCCAAGATCGGTGAGAAACAATACTAGATGAAGACTCGCAGGAAGCAACACAGTACTCGAGATACCAGATGTTAATACTCGAGGAAGATCAAAAATAGAGGTTGCGGAGATGTATCGATCAACAAAAGACAAGTGCTTTAACTTGTCTGAGAAATGGAATCAAGGAGAAAATGTGGTCGGGATCACGATTGCAAATGATCAATACATAGATACCAGACGATATTATATCAACGAAATAGTTATTATTACAAGAAGCTTCTATGGTAGAATCTACATCGTGTCCATGGGCATGAACACAAAGTTCAAGGTCGACTACCACTTCTTCAATGTATAACCTTCCATTCACCCCTCACTTTCGAAGAAGTTGTAGTGTTGAAATTTTATCTGGCAGAATACCAGAAGAGTATGACTAGTGAAAACTTTCGCGTTCACACGTATTAAAGAAGGCATATGTCCAACCCATCGGGACTTCTTAGAACATATACCACGAACTTGAGGAGTAATTAGCATAAGCTCAAAAGTAGAGCATGGTTCACAATGTAGGGGATACAATTTTACCAAAGGAATTTTATACCTGTGGAAAGGCTCACAAGGTTATTGAATATGAAGGACGCTGTCGGATAAAATCCATTAAAAGATCTGCCGGTCCATAACAGAGCTTATGTGAGCATCGGCACACAACCAGAGGAAGTAACAATGCAAAGGCATTGGATTATAGAAACAACTGACTATTCCAGAGCTCAAATGCAAAGGAATTATGATTTTCAAATCAAGGGATCAGAAGCAATGTTCTGATTAGGGATGGATAAGTTGAATAGCCTTAGGGGTACAATCGATGACAATTGGATTGGTTGAGAACCAGCTCATGTTTAAGATGACGTCTGAGCCGGAAAGATAATTTAAAAGAATCAACTGATGATTGCGTGCATTCGCACTCATGTTGAATCAGAAGGATCAAAATGATGGTGCCTAAGGATACTAACGAATATTGTCAGACATATGGAAAGCATCCATCATGCAAGCAGACAAGTATTGCAGAGCAATAATCTACTAAGGATTTTTGGAGGATCGAATAGTATATCGAAGACCATTGAGAAACACATGAACAACTGGGGGATGAGCGGATACTTGATAAGTGTGAGAATTATCCGTAGGGGTATTCAGGTGACAAAGAACAGCAAGGCAGTAAGCTCAAAGGATTATTGAAGCAACGACGAGTATTTCGGGGTATCTTGTAGTAACAAGACCAACTGGGGATGAATGTAAGAATAACAACTGCAAGTAGTTATCCATAAGGGTTGACAGTGGAAGGGGAATTGCAAACGCGATGAACACAAGTTCTCGGGTTAACAGTGGAGTGTAGCTTCAGGGTCTTCGCGTGCAACAGATGATCATCAGTAATAAGGGGCTCTCCGGGTGAAAGTGATAACGAGATCCTAATGTTAGATTTTGCAAAATTCATTTAACCCGAAAAGAAGAGAGTTCAGAATCCCGGAGTAAAGATCGAGGAGTAAAAGATCCTAATACCACCCTATGGCGACGTGGGCCCATGGGCCGCACAACCATGTTAGTAAAAGTTTTGTAAAGTCTAGACTCGACTTCGGCCAAGGAGTTGAAAGGGGGATTCCTACAGGCAGTCGGCTCTGATACCAACTTGTGACGCCCCGATTCAATCATACACTAATCATGCACGCAAACGTGTATGATCAAGATCAGGGACTCACGGGAAGATATCACAACACAACTCTAAAAACATAAATAAGTCATACAAGCATCATAATACAAGCCAGGGGCCTCGAGGGCTCGAATACAAGTGCTCGATCATAGACGAGTCAGCGGAAGCAACAATATCTGAGTACAGACATAAGTTAAACAAGTTTGCCTTGAGAAGGCTAGCATAAACTGGGGATACAGATCGAAAGAGGCGCAGGCCTCCTGCCTGGGATCCTCCTAACTACTCCTGGTCGTCGTCAGTTGGCTGCACGTAGTAGTAGGCACCTCCGGTGTAGTAGGAGTCGTCATCAACGGTGGCGTCTGGCTCCTGGACTCCATCGTCTGGTCGCAGCAATCGGGTAGAGAAATGGGAAAAAGGGGGAACAAAGCAACCGTGAGTACTCATCCAAAGTACTCGCAAGCAAGGAGCTACACTACATATGCATGGGTATATGTGTAAAGGGCCATATCAGTGAACTGAACTACAGAATGCCGGAATAAGAGGGGGATAGCTAATCCTGTCGAAGACTACGCTTCTGGCAGCCTCCGTCTTGCAGCATATAGAAGAGAGTAGACTGAAGTCCTCCAAGTAGCATCGCATAGCATAATCCTACCCGGCAAACCCCTCCTCGATGCCCTGTTTTAGAGCGATCACCGGGTTGTATCTGGCACTTGGAAGGGTGTGTTTTATTAAGTATCCGGTTCTAGTTGTCATAAGGTCAAGGTACAACTCCGGGTCGTCCTTTTACCGAGGGACACGGCTATTCGAATAGATTAACTTCCCTGCAGGGGTGCACCACATAACCCAACACGCTTGATCCCATTTGGCCGGACACACTTTCTTGGGTCATGCCCGGCCTCGGAAGATCAACACGTCGCAGCCCCACCTAGGCACAACAGAGGGGTCAGCACGCCGGTCTAAACCTAAGCGCGCAAGGGTCTGGGCCCATCGCCCTGAGCACACCTGCACGTTGCGAGGGCGGCCGGAAGCAGACCTAGCCTAGTGGCGTTCCAGTCCAATTCGGCGCGCGCCGCTCCGTCGCTGACGTCACGAAGGCTTCGGCTGATACCACGACGCCGGGATACCCATAACTACTCCCGCGTAGATGGTTAGTGCGTATAGACCAAATGGCCAGACTCAGATCAAATACCCAGATCTCGTTAAGCGTGTTAAGTATCCGCGAACGCCGACCAGGGCCAGGCCACTTCTCTCCTAGGTGGTCTCAACCTGCCCTGTCGCTCCACCACAAAGTAACAGTCAGGGGCCGTCGGGAACCCAGGCCCACCACTACCTGGGTGGAACCACCTGCCCCTTCAGCCCCCAACTCCGAACAGTATCACAGGTAATGTAACAGTGTAAAGTATATATGTAACGCCCCCGATGTAACTTGCCATTATTGTAATCCAACTCTTGCCATTTCCGGCTATGTGCTATGATATTCCCTCCGTGGTTGGGTTCTCTCCGTTTTGCATTTTGGTCATGTCATGCATTCCATATCATGTCATCATGTGCATCGCATTTGGATACGTGTTCGTCTCATAAATCCGAGCATCTTTCCCGTTGTCCGTTTTGCAATCCGGCGCTCCTATGTCTCCC
This sequence comes from Aegilops umbellulata, assembly GCA_032464435.1. Classification (NCBI taxonomy): domain Eukaryota; kingdom Viridiplantae; phylum Streptophyta; class Magnoliopsida; order Poales; family Poaceae; genus Aegilops; species Aegilops umbellulata. The sequence goes on along the minus strand of CP136057.1, from coordinate 184,311,148 downwards.
GGCGTCCCCTTTTACATTTCTTCGTGAGCGGGTATTAAACATTCTCGGAATGGACCGAAGTTTGACATGTGGCCTCGGTATAGCACCGGTAGACCGCCTGTCAAGTTTCGGGTCAATCGGAGTTCGTTTGGTACTCCAACGGTTAACCGGGTAACCGTGAAGGCCTCGTTTGGTGCGGCCCAACATCCCCCTCTAAGTGGCCCAAAACCCACCTAAGTCTGTCCCATCGTCTCCGTCGTTAGATCGTGATCGCGTGGGCGAAAACCGCACTCCATTTGGAGCTTCCTAGCTCCTTTTAGCTATAAAAACACCTCCCCCTCCAAATCCGGGTCAAAAACCACCTCCTAACCCTAAGCTCGCCTCGAAATCCGCACCAGATCCCTCCGCCGCCGCCACCTGTCCCGCCGCCGGCGCCCCGGACCAACCAGGGGCCGCCACCTGTCCAGCTCCGCCGTCCGCCTCCGCCGGCCCGCGGGGCCCGCGCCAGGCCCGCGGGGCCCGGATCCGCCGCGCCGCCGCCCGCGGGGCGCCCGCGCGCCCCCGCGCGCGACCTCGCCGCCGCCTGCCTCCTTCCGCCGGCGCCTCTCCCCCGCCGCCGTCTCCACGTCGCGCCGCCGGAGCCGACCTCCACCGCGACCCCGCCCGCCGGTGCAGCTCCTCCGCCGGATCCGCCGTCTCGTCACCGTTCGCCACCGCCCGGAGTGCCCGCCGCCGCCTGCTCGTCGCCGGAGCACGACGCCGGAGCCCTGCGACTTCCCCATCGCCGGCGCCGACTTCCCCATCGCTGCTCGTCGCCGGATCCGCCTGGGAGACGACCGGTTGACCTCTTTTCTTTCGACCCTTATTTTCTCTAAGTCCCCATGCCATGTATCATATGCCTCTGTTCAACATGCTGTATCTTCTCATCCAGAGCTCCGTTTCGCGCGTATAATATGTCGGTTTGTTCGTCTCGAAGAGTACATCATTTTGCTCCATTGCATCATTTTCATTTGAAGTCATCTTGGTGCCCGAAATGCTGTTAGAAGAGGGCTAGTTGATGTTAGTTGCTGGATCTTATCTGAACATGCACTTTTGTCATTTTTGCCATGATTGATGTGTACCTCCTATGAAGTTGAGTCCTACATGAGTTTTGTAATATGAAATGTTACCTATCCAGAGGATTTTGCCATGTATTTTTATGATCTTTGTGGTGACTAGCACAAGCATGCAAACTAGGTGTCTTGATGTTGCTGATTTCAGAGACTTAGTGATTTCACTAAGTCCCTGACTGCTGTTATTTTCGTGCCATGTATTCATGTTGTTTCTGAGTGATCTATGCATAATTTGAGCAAGGTCAGTAAGGGAGTTTTGAACTTGAGTATTTGCTTAATCCATCCATGCCTTTGTTTGCAATTATGGAGTGCCATAGCTTGAGTCAATCGAGCTCTACTTTTGCTTCAAAATGTTGCTGGCAGATTGTTTACGTGTTATTCAATTTTGCCAAGCTTGGTGTAGTTGGTACTTACATGATATGATGTTATTCTTGCCATGTATAGTTACTATGCCATGTCTTATTGATGTATGTATGCTTAGTTTATCATGAAATGCTCTGTAGCGAGTGCATCGAGCTCACGAACATGCCTAGTCGTTATTAGTTTTCTGCCATGTCCAGATTTCTGCCAAGTCTGAAATCTCTAACGTTACTTGCTGTTTTGACTTGCTTGTTATTGTATTTTATAGTCCTTTCTGGCTCAAGGTCAGTAAGGAACTTTTGTAAAGTGCTTTGAGTAGATTCATGCCATGCCTTACTTTGCTATGTTCTGAACCTGTATCATGTTGTTTCATTGCTCTGAACATGTCATCCTGATGTTAGTTTCTGCTTGTTGTTAATTTCACTAAGTCTGGGAACTTGTTATCGTTTGCACTTTTGCCACGCTTGTTTGGACCTGTTATGATGTGATTTAGCCGTAGCTCAGTGTTCATCTTTTGTCGAGCATCTTGAGTAGGTTACGGTCATATGCTTTGTTGCCATGTTTGGGTGCAGTAGCTTAATTATTTGTTGCTTGCTAAGTAGCATCATGCTGTTTATGGCAGATTCGTGTCATTCTTGTATTGCTTGCCATTTGCAAACCGTGCATCCGAATCCGGTGATCTTTATATCGATTTCAACCGAAATCACCTCATCTATCCAGAGGCATGCTTGGTTTGCCAAGATTATGCCCTGTTCATCCTTGTCCTTCCGGAGCATGCATACGCATTGCATATCACCTCTCGCATATCATGCCATGTTTTGCATCATATTGCTTGCGCATTGCATCGTGGTTGATATTGGTTCCTTTGCTTGTTCTCTTGTCTTGGGTAGAGCCGGGATACGAGTACGTGAACGAGGAGCCTGTTGAGAACGCTTACGAGGACCAAGCTTTCGACAACTCTGAGAACCTTGCAGGCAAGATGACCATACCCTCGAAATCACTTCTATCTTTGCTTGTTAGATTGCTCGCTCTTTTGCTATGCCTATGCTGCGGTACCCACCACTTGCTATATCATGCCTCCTATATTGCCATGTCAGCCCCTAACCATCCATGTCCTAGCAAACCATTGTTTGGCTATGTTACTGCTTTGCTCAGCCCCTCTTATAGCGTTGCTAGTTGCAGGTGAAGATGAAGTTTGTTCCTTGTTGGAACATGATCTTGTTGTTCCTTGTTGGAACATGTTTACTTGTTGGGATATCACAATACCTCTTATTTAATTAATGCATCTATATACTTGGTAAAGGGTGGAAGGCTCGGCCTTATGCCTGGTGTTTTGTTCCACTCTTGCCACCCTAGTTTCCGTCATACCGGTGTTATGTTCCCGGAGTTTGCGTTCCTTACACGGTTGGGTGATTTATGGGACCCCCTTGACAGTTCGTTTTGAATAAGACTTTTCCAGCAAAGCCCAACATTGGTTTTACCATTTGCCACCACCTACCTTTTTCCCCCGGGTTTTCGCGAGCCCGAGGGTCATCTTTATTTTAGCCCCCCCGGGCCAGTGCTTCTCTAAGTGCTGGTTCGAACCGAGCAACCTGCGGGGCCACCTCGTGGCAACTCGAGGGCTGGTTTTACTCGTAGCTTGACTTATCCGGATGTGCCCTGAGACCGAGATATGTGCAGCTCCTATCAGGATTTGTCGGCACAATCGGGCGGTTTTGCTGGACTTGTTTTGTTGTTGCCGAAATGTCTTGTAGTCCGGGATTCCGAAATTGATCGGGTCTTCCCGGTAGAAGGAATATCCTTCGTTGACCGTGAGAGCTTATCATGGGCTAAGTTGGGACACCCCTGCAGGGTATTATCTTTCGAAAGCCGTGCCCGCGGTTATGAGGCAGATGGGAATTTGTTGATGTCTGGTTGTAGAAAACCCGAAGTTGACCTTAACTAAAACACATCAACCGCGTGTGTAACCGTGATGGTCTCTTCTCGGCGGGGTCCGGGAAGTGAACACGGTTGTTGGAGTTATGCCTGACGTAGGTTGTTCAGGATCACTTCTTGATCATTTCTAGCTTCTCGACCGTGCTTTGCCTTCTCTTCTCGCTCTCTTTTGCGCTGTAGTCAACACATGCTAGTCGCTTGCTGCAGCTCCACCTCACAAACCCCCCTTTCCCACCTTTAAGCTTAAATAGTCTTGATCTCACGGGTGTGAGATTGCTGAGTCCCCGTGGCTCACAGATATTATCACCTCAGTTGCAGGTACCAACGATGTCAGTGCTGATGACGCGACCGAGCTCACTTGGGAGTTCGATGAGGAACGTGGCCGTTACTATGTTTCTTTTCCAGATGATCAGTAGTGGAGCCCAGTTGGGTGATCCGGGGATCTGTTTAGCATTTGGGGTAGTCTTCTTTCATTTTGGTGCCGTAGTCGGACCTTGAGTGTAATCTGTTTGATGGATGTTATTTATGTACTTGTGTGAAGTGGCGATTGTAAGCCAACTATGTATTTTTCCCCTTATTATTACATGGATTGTGTGAAGATTACCTCACTTGCGACATTGTTTTCAATGCGGTTATGCCTCTAAGTCGTGCCTCGACACGTGGGAGATATAGCCGCATCGAGGGCGTTACAAGTTGGTAATCAGAGCCTTTCCCGACCTTAGGAGCCCCACTGTTTGATCGTGTTTAGTGGCCGAGTTGTGTCTAGAAAAATGTTTTGAGTCTTTTAGGAATTATATATCGGAGAGTTTAGGAATTCTTTTTACTCCCCAGTCCCTTCGACCTTCTGGTGAGGCATCCTGACGTAGAGTTTTGACTCTTCTCTTCTCAATTTCACTAAAAAAAATTTTTAGGATCACGCGGGTATATTACAATCGTTCCGATGGTTTTATGATGACAACATTGTCTTGGTTGCCTCCTGACATTTAGGGGTTGTGGCAGTGTCCCGGGGAGTTGAGCTCCGAGGTGTTGTCGTCATAATCTTATTGTTGCGGTTTTGGAATACCTGAGTTTAGTACGACCGACATCGAAAATCTCTTTTGTACAGTTGTTGGTGAGATAACTCTGATAGCCCAGTACTGTGGCGAGTGCAGGGGTATTGCCATGACTTGTATAACGGATGTGTTTTCGAAGGTTGAGGTAGACGATTTCCGAAGGTTTCTTGGTTATGTGTTGAAGGATGGATACAGCTGGTTGTAGGAATTGCTAGTTTGGGTGAGATATTATGCTTCCCCTGTATCCCCAACACCTGATTGCATAACCAGAAAGTTTCGGGAGTTTATAAGTGGGAATTCTTGTAGCTTTAGTATTTCTTCCGCAGATATTTGGTTTGTGATTGGGTAATCCTTACTAAGTATTTGTTCACTTCCGTACCTTGTTGATTTTATTCCTTACCATGTCCTAAGTGGCTTCTCAGATTACGGAAGTGTGATATTTTACATTGGAATTCATTCGTTCATTCTCGTTCGAATGTTAATTGTGAAGACTATATGTTGCAATTTCGTTCCTTTGATTCAACTTCAATATATCTCTGTCAAGATGCTAATGGATGTCACCCTCTTCAGGATGGCTCCACCAACGCGTCAGAATCCGGAACGCAATGACGGGAATCAGGCTAACCCTCCGCCACCACCTCCGCCTCCGGAAGCTTGGCAGGCCCTGATGACTGCTACAAATGCCAATGCTCAGATTCTGATTCAGCTCTTGCAAGATCGCAACCAAGGTCAAGCTAATCAAGAGAATCAAGGCCAAGGCAACAATCAGCCGCATTTCGCTTCACTGAACCAGTTCCTTGCTAATCAGCCAAAGACCTTCAGCTACTGTGTCGAGGCCACAGACGCAGATGATTGGCTCGTGGACATCAGCAAACATTTCGAGTGCAGCAATGTGAGACCTGAGGACTTTGTCAAGTTTGCCTCTTTTCAACTCAAAGATCAAGCTGCTGAGTGGTTCCAGCAGTACAAAGATTCCAGAGGAGGTCGTGTGATCACTTGGGATGATTTCCGTCGTGACTTCAAAGCGCACCACATTCCAGAAAGTGTTGTTGAGCTTAAGCGTGAGGAATTCCGCAATCTCAAGCAAGGCAACATGACTGTCTATCAATACAACACTCAGTTCCAGAAGCTCTCTCGTTTTGCAAGGCAAGACATTCCTGATGAGAAGAGTATGATCTACCAGTTCAGGCGTGGTCTCAGAGAAGATCTGCAGCTTGCTCTCGTGCTTTTCGAGCCATTAAAGTATGATGAATTCTACAACATGGCGCTGAAACAAGAAGCTGCTCAGCTGAAGTGTGAGGCATCTAAGAAGAGAGTCAGAGACGCAGTTCAGTCTTCTTCTTCCTCACTTGTGGCAGCTAAGCAACAGAAGTTCTGGTTGCCTCCTCCTCCGTTCCGTCAGCCTTATCAGCAGAAGAACTCAAGTGGTCGTGGATCTTCCCACCCACCCAACCCTGGCTATCAGAACAAGTCTCAGAATCAAGCTCCAAGGCCAAGTGCTCCTTATCATCGTCCGCTCTCAGAGGTGACTTGTAACAAATGTCAGCAGAAGGGTCACTATGCGAACAAGTGCTTCAACCAGAGGCGCCTTCCGCCTCCTCCTCCTGTGAAATCTTCCAGCAATGCAGTGGTCAAGCATAATCCTAAGCATGTCAAGGTGAACATGTTGAATGCAGCTCAAGCAGAGGAGTCTTCTGAAGTGATCATGGGTAATCTTCCTGTTAATGATATTCCTGCAAAAGTCTTATTTGATACTGGTGCATCGCATTGTTTCATGTCAAGACCATTCTTTGCCAAGCATGAGTTCACTTCTTCAAATTTGGATAGACCCATGCCTGTCATTTCTCCTGGTAAACGTTTGAGCTCAAGTCTGGTGGTTCCCAATGTTTCTATCAAGATGGGTGACTACAAATTCTTGTCTAAACCAATTGTGCTTGGTGATTCTGATATTGATCTCATTCTCGGGATGGACTGGCTTTCTAAGCACAAGGCTCAGCTTGAGTGTGCTGCCAGGGAAATCAAATTGACTCACACTTCGAACGATGTGATCATCTATGCTTCTCGTGATGATACCATTCGGTTGTTTTCTCTCAATGAGATGGGTGAAATGGAGGCTATCTCTTAGATTCCAGTTGTTTGTGAGTACCAAGATGTTTTTCCAGAAGAGCTTCCGGGTATGCCTCCCCGTCGGCCAGTTGAATTCGTTATTGAGCTTGAGCCTGGCACGGAACCTGTTTGCAAGCGTCCTTACAAGCTTGGACCAGATGAGCTCAAGGAATTGAAGATTCAACTCGATAAACAAGAACGTCTGGGTCTGATCAGACCGAGTTCTTCTCCATGGGGTTGTGGTGTTCTTTTTGTCAAGAAGAAGGATGGCACGGACCGACTTTGCGTCGATTACCGTCCATTGAACAAGAAGACTATCAAGAACAAGTACCCACTTCCCAACATCAATGAGCTATTTGAGCAACTCAAAGGTGCTAAGGTGTTCTCCAAGCTTGACCTTCGTATGGGTTATCATCAGATTCGCATTCGTGAAGAAGATATTCCCAAGACAGCATTCAGAACAAGCTTTGGTTCTTATGAATACACTGTCATGTCTTTCGGCCTCGTCAATGCTCCTCCGTATTTGACTCGATTGATGAATTTCATCTTCAACCCCTACATCAACGAATTTGTCTTGGTCTATCTTGATGATATCTTGGTCTTCTCCAAGAATAAGAAGGATCATGCCGAACATTTGCGATTGGTACTCGACAAGCTCAGAGAGTATCAATTATATGCGAAGTTCTCCAAATGTGAATTCTGGCTTGATGAAGTTCTTTATCTTGGCCATATCATCTCTGCCAAGGGCATCGCTGTTAATCCAGAGAGGGTGTCTGCAGTTTTGAATTGGAATCCTCCTCAGAATGTCAAGCAGCTTCGCAGTTTTCTTGGACTTGCAAGCTATTGCAGAAGATTCGTTGAGAATTTCTCCAAGATTGCAAAGCCTCTTTCCAACCTCCTCCAGAAGCATGTGAAATATGTCTGGTCTCCTGAGTGTGACGTTGCTTTCAACACTCTCAAAGAGAAACTTGTCACTGCTCCAGTTCTGACTCCTCCTGATGAATCCAAGCCTTATGAAGTATTCTGTGATGCTTCTCTTGAGGGCCTCGGTGCTGTATTAATGCAAGAGAAGAAGGTTGTTGCCTATACCTCTCGCCAGTTGAAGCCCAATGAAAGGAACTACCCCACTCACGATCTTGAGTTGGCGGCAGTTGTCCACGCACTAATAACATGGAGACATCTCCTGTTGGGAAGGAAAGTGGACATCTTCACAGATCACAGGAGTCTCAAGTATATCTTCACTCAGCCTCATCTCAACCTCAGGCAAACTCGATGGGTCGAAATGATTCAAGAGTATAATCCGAGTATTGAATATACTCCAGGCAAGGCTAATGTGGTTGCAGACGCTTTGAGCAGAAAGGCTTACTGCAACAGCTTAATCCTCAAGCCTTTTCAACCAGATCTTTGTGAAGCTTTCCGCAAGTTGAATCTCCAAGTTGTTCCTCAAGGTGTTCTTGCCAACCTCATTGTCTCTCCTACTTTGGAAGATCAAATTCGTGAGGCACAATTGTTGGATACCATGGTGAAGAAGGTGAAACGTGGTATTGAAAAGAGCATCCCCAAATACAAGTGCTATCGAGTTGATGACAGAGATACTCTTTTCTTCGAGGACCGGATCGTGGTTCCAAAGGGTGATCTTCGTAAAGTCATTATGAACGAAGCGCACAATTCTCTTCTGTCTATTCATCCTGGAAGTTCGAAGATGTACCATGACCTCAAGCAGTCGTATTGGTGGACTCGAATGAAGCGTGAGATCGCTCAATTCGTGAATGAGTGTGATGTCTGCAGAAGGGTGAAAGCAGAACACCAACGACCAGCTGGACTTCTCCAACCTCTTGCTATTCCAGAATGGAAATTCGATCATATCGAGATGGACTTCGTGACTGGTTTTCCTAAGTCCAAGCGTGGAAATGATGCTATCTTCGTCGTCATCGACAAGCTCACCAAAGTGGCTCATTTTCTTCCTATCAAAGAGTCTATCACAACAGCGCAACTGGCAGAGCTCTACACCTCCAGAATTGTCTCTTTACACGGCATTCCACAATTGATCTCGTCAGACCGTGGCAGCATCTTTACCTCCAAGTTTTGGGATTCTTTTCAGACGGCCATGGGCACCAACATCCGCTTCAGCACAGCGTTCCACCCTCAGACTAGTGGACAAGTCGAGCGTGTCAATCAAATTCTTGAAGAAATGCTCAGAGCCTGTGTTATCTCTTTCGACATGAAGTGGGAGGATTGTCTTCCTTATGCGGAGTTCTCTTACAACAACAGTTTTCAAGCCAGTTCGGGCAAAGCCCCATTCGAGATTCTCTATGGCAGAAAGTGCCGTACTCCTCTCAACTGGTCTGAAACCGGTGAACGTCAATTGCTCGGCAATGATTTGATCTCAGAAGCCGAGGCCATGTGCAAGGTGATTCGTGAGAACCTCAAAGCAGCGCAGTCGCGCCAGAAGAGCTATTACGACAGCAAACACCGTGATGTGGCATTCGAGATCGGAGACCATGTCTACCTCCGCGTCTCGCCAATGAAAGGAACTCGTCGCTTCGGTATCAAGGGGAAACTTGCTCCGCGATACGTGGGTCCCTTCAAGATCATCGGGAAACGTGGCGATCTCGCCTATCAACTTGAACTTCCCTCCAACTTTGCAAATGTGCACGATGTCTTCCACGTGTCACAGCTTCGCAAGTGCTTCAAGACGCCTGAGCGCACCATCAACTTCGAAGAGATTGATCTTCAAGAAGATTTGTCCTATCATGAGCATCCAGTTGCCATTCTTGAGACAACTGAGCGCAAGACTCGCAACAAGTCAATCAAATTCCTCAAAGTGAAATGGTCACATCATTCAGACCGAGAGGCCACCTGGGAGCGTGAAGACCACCTACGTTCCGAGTACCCGGAGTTCTTTCAGTCCTAGATCTCGGGACGAGATCCTCTCATAGTGGTGGTGTGTTGTAACGCCCCCGATGTAACTTGCCATTATTGTAATCCAACTCTTGCCATTTCCGGCTATGTGCTATGATATTCCCTCCGTGGTTGGGTTCTCTCCGTTTTGCATTTTGGTCATGTCATGCATTCCATATCATGTCATCATGTGCATCGCATTTGCATACGTGTTCGTCTCATAAATCCGAGCATCTTTCCCGTTGTCCGTTTTGCAATCCGGCGCTCCTATGTCTCCCGGCGTCCCCTTTTACATTTCTTCGTGAGCGGGTATTAAACATTCTCGGAATGGACCGAGGTTTGACATGTGGCCTCGGTATAGCACCGGTAGACCGCCTGTCAAGTTTCGGGTCAATCGGAGTTCGTTTGGTACTCCAACGGTTAACCGGGTAACCGTGAAGGCCTCGTTTGGTGCGGCCCAACATCCCCCTCTAAGTGGCCCAAAACCCACCTAAGTCTGTCCCATCGTCTCCGTCGTTAGATCGTGATCGCGTGGGCGAAAACCGCACTCCATTTGGAGCTTCCTAGCTCCTTTTAGCTATAAAAACACCTCCCCCTCCAAATCCGGGTCAAAAACCACCTCCTAACCCTAAGCTCGCCTCGAAATCCGCACCAGATCCCTCCGCCGCCGCCACCTGTCCCGCCGCCGGCGCCCCGGACCAACCAGGGGCCGCCACCTGTCCAGCTCCGCCGTCCGCCTCCGCCGGCCCGCGGGGCCCGCGCCAGGCCCGCGGGGCCCGGATCCGCCGCGCCGCCGCCCGCGGGGCGCCCGCGCGCCCCCGCGCGCGACCTCGCCGCCGCCTGCCTCCTTCCGCCGGCGCCTCTCCCCCGCCGCCGTCTCCACGTCGCGCCGCCGGAGCCGACCTCCACCGCGACCCCGCCCGCCGGTGCAGCTCCTCCGCCGGATCCGCCGTCTCGTCACCGTTCGCCACCGCCCGGAGTGCCCGCCGCCGCCTGCTCGTCGCCGGAGCACGACGCCGGAGCCCTGCGACTTCCCCATCGCCGGCGCCGACTTCCCCATCGCTGCTCGTCGCCGGATCCGCCTGGGAGACGACCGGTTGACCTCTTTTCTTTCGACCCTTATTTTCTCTAAGTCCCCATGCCATGTATCATATGCCTCTGTTCAACATGCTGTATCTTCTCATCCAGAGCTCCGTTTCGCGCGTATAATATGTCGGTTTGTTCGTCTCGAAGAGTACATCATTTTGTTCCATTGCATCATTTTCATTTGAAGTCATCTTGGTGCCCGAAATGCTGTTAGAAGAGGGCTAGTTGATGTTAGTTGCTGGATCTTATCTGAACATGCACTTTTGTCATTTTTGCCATGATTGATGTGTACCTCCTATGAAGTTGAGTCCTACATGAGTTTTGTAATATGAAATGTTACCTATCCAGAGGATTTTGCCATGTATTTTTATGATCTTTGTGGTGACTAGAACAAGCATGCAAACTAGGTGTCTTGATGTTGCTGATTTCAGAGACTTAGTGATTTCACTAAGTCCCTGACTGCTGTTATTTTCGTGCCATGTATTCATGTTGTTTCTGAGTGATCTATGCATAATTTGAGCAAGGTCAGTAAGGGAGTTTTGAACTTGAGTATTTGCTTAATCCATCCATGCCTTTGTTTGCAATTATGGAGTGCCATAGCTTGAGTCAATCGAGCTCTACTTTTGCTTCAAAATGTTGCTGGCAGATTGTTTACGTGTTATTCAATTTTGCCAAGCTTGGTGTAGTTGGTACTTACATGATATGATGTTATTCTTGCCATGTATAGTTACTATGCCATGTCTTATTGATGTATGTATGCTTAGTTTATCATGAAATGCTCTGTAGCGAGTGCATCGAGCTCACGAACATGCCTAGTCGTTATTAGTTTTCTGCCATGTCCAGATTTCTGCTAAGTCTGAAATCTCTAACGTTACTTGCTGTTTTGACTTGCTTGTTATTGTATTTTATAGTCCTTTCTGGCTCAAGGTCAGTAAGGAACTTTTGTAAAGTGCTTTGAGTAGATTCATGCCATGCCTTACTTTGCTATGTTCTGAACCTGTATTATGTTGTTTCATTGCTCTGAACATGTCATCCTGATGTTAGTTTCTGCTTGTTGTTAATTTCACTAAGTCTGGGAACTTGTTATCGTTTGCACTTTTGCCACGCTTGTTTGGACCTGTTATGATGTGATTTAGCCGTAGCTCAGTGTTCATCTTTTGTCGAGCATCTTGAGTAGGTTACGGTCATATGCTTTGTTGCCATGTTTGGGTGCAGTAGCTTAATTATTTGTTGCTTGCTAAGTAGCATCATGCTGTTTATGGCAGATTCGTGTCATTCTTGTATTGCTTGCCATTTGCAAACCGTGCATCCGAATCCGGTGATCTTTATATCGATTTCAACCGAAATCACCTCATCTATCCAGAGGCATGCTTGGTTTGCCAAGATTATGCCCTGTTCATCCTTGTCCTTCCGGAGCATGCATACGCATTGCATATCACCTCTCGCATATCATGCCATGTTTTGCATCATATTGCTTGCGCATTGCATAGTGGTTGATATTGGTTCCTTTGCTTGTTCTCTTGTCTTGGGTAGAGCCGGGAGACGAGTACGTGAACGAGGAGCCTGTTGAGAACGCTTACGAGGACCAAGCTTTTGACAACTCTGAGAACCTTGCAGGCAAGATGACCATACCCTCGAAATCACTTCTATCTTTGCTTGTTAGATTGCTCGCTTTTTTGCTATGCCTATGCTGCGATACCCACCACTTGCTATATCATGCCTCCTATATTGCCATGTCAGCCCCTAACCATCCATGTCCTAGCAAACCGTTGTTTGGCTATGTTACTGCTTTGCTCAGCCCCTCTTATAGCGTTGCTAGTTGCAGGTGAAGATGAAGTTTGTTCCTTGTTGGAACATGATCTTGTTGTTCCTTGTTGGAACATGTTTACTTGTTGGGATATCACAATACCTCTTATTTAATTAATGCATCTATATACTTGGTAAAGGGTGGAAGGCTCGGCCTTATGCCTGGTGTTTTGTTCCACTCTTGCCACCCTAGTTTCCGTCATACCGGTGTTATGTTCCCGGAGTTTGCGTTCCTTACACGGTTGGGTGATTTATGGGACCCCCTTGACAGTTCGTTTTGAATAAGACTTTTCCAGCAAAGCCCAACATTGGTTTTACCATTTGCCACCACCTACCTTTTTCCCCCGGGTTTTCGCGAGCCCGAGGGTCATCTTTATTTTAGCCCCCCCGGGCCAGTGCTTCTCTAAGTGCTGGTTCGAACCGAGCAACCTGCGGGGCCACCTCGTGGCAACTCGAGGGCTGGTTTTACTCGTAGCTTGACTTATCCGGATGTGCCCTGAGACCGAGATATGTGCAGCTCCTATCAGGATTTGTCGGCACAATCGGGCGGTTTTGCTGGACTTGTTTTGTTGTTGCCGAAATGTCTTGTAGTCCGGGATTCCGAGATTGATCGGGTCTTCCCGGTAGAAGGAATATCCTTCGTTGACCGTGAGAGCTTATCATGGGCTAAGTTGGGACACCCCTGCAGGGTATTATCTTTCGAAAGCCGTGCCCGCGGTTATGAGGCAGATGGGAATTTGTTGATGTCCGGTTGTAGAAAACCCGAAGTTGACCTTAACTAAAACACATCAACCGCGTGTGTAACCGTGATGGTCTCTTCTCGGCGGGGTCCGGGAAGTGAACACGGTTGTTGGAGTTATGCCTGACGTAGGTTGTTCAGGATCACTTCTTGATCATTTCTAGCTTCTCGACCGTGCTTTGCCTTCTCTTCTCGCTCTCTTTTGCGCTGTAGTCAACACATGCTAGTCGCTTGCTGCAGCTCCACCTCACAAACCCCCCTTTCCCACCTTTAAGCTTAAATAGTCTTGATCTCGCGGGTGTGAGATTGCTGAGTCCCCGTGGCTCACAGATATTATCACCTCAGTTGCAGGTACCAACGATGTCAGTGCTGATGACGCGACCGAGCTCACTTGGGAGTTCGATGAGGAATGTGGCCGTTACTATGTTTCTTTTCCAGATGATCAGTAGTGGAGCCCAGTTGGGTGATCCGGGGATCTGTTTAGCATTTGGGGTAGTCTTCTTTTATTTTGGTGCCGTAGTCGGACCTTGAGTGTAATCTGTTTGATGGATGTTATTTATGTACTTGTGTGAAGTGGCGATTGTAAGCCAACTATGTATTTTTCCCCTTATTATTACATGGATTGTGTGAAGATTACCTCACTTGCGACATTGTTTTCAATGCGGTTATGCCTCTAAGTCGTGCCTCGACACGTGGGAGATATAGCCGCATCGAGGGCGTTACAATATAGTATATGCCCGCGATCACTTCCCGAAGTGATCACGGCCCAGTAGTATAGCATGGCAGACGGACAAGAGTTTAGGGCCACTGATGGAACACTAGCATCCTATACTAAGCAGTAGGATAGCAGGTAAAGGTAACAACAGTAGTAGCAAGGACAGGCTATGCAGCAGTATAGGATTAACTGAAAGCAGTAACATACTACACTACTCTAATGCAAGCAGTAGAGAAGAATAGGCGATATCTGGTGATCAAGGGGGGGCTTGCCTGGTTGCTCTGGCAAGAGAGAGGGGTCGTCAACTCCGTAGTCGAACGGGGCAGCAGCAGCGTCAGTCTTGGTGTCTAGCGAGAGAAGAGGGGGAAGAAACAATAAATATTTAAGCAAACAGATGCATAGCGATGCATGACATGACAAGTAACGGTGCTAGGGGTGCCCTAACGCGGTATGAGGTGATACCGGTGAAGGGGGGGAAACATCCGGGAAAGTATCCCCGGTGTTTCGCGTTTTCGGGCAGAGGAGCCGGAGGGGAAAGTTTGCGAGTTTGATATGTTAGGAATGTGTGGCGGACGAACGGGCTGCGTATCCGGGTTCGTCTCGTCGTTCTGAGCAACTTTCATGTAGAAAGTATTTTCATCCGGGTTACGGTTTATTTTCTATTAATTTTAAAAGATTTAAATCAATTTTTGGATTTATTTAATTATTTTAATCTAACATTATCCAGAACAGTGCACGCTGACGTCAGCATGACGTCACCATGGCGTCAGCAGTCAACAGGGGGTGTTGACTGGTCAAACTGACGTGTGGGTCCAGTGGGACCCACCTGTCATTCACTGATTAGGTTAATTAGGGTTTAACTAACTAATTACTGTTTTGGTTAAACTAACAGTTAATTAGGTTAATCTAATTATGATTAATTAACTTAATTAATTCCTTAATTAATTAATTAATTTAATTATTATTATTTATTTAATTATTATTATTTTAATTCTTTTTTTAAAAAACATTCTGGTCGTGGGGCCCCCCTGTCATAGGCACAGGGGGCCATAGCGGGTCGGGCGTGCGGGAGCGGCTGCGGGCGAAGCCGCAGCCCGTCCAGGAGCGAGGCGCAACAGGAGCAGGGCCGAGGGGCGCGGCTGGTGCAGCCAGCCGCCGGCGGCGGCGGCAGAAGGGCCGCTCCGGTTGGCGCCACGGGAGGGCATATGGAGCGGAGGCGGCGACGAGCGCTATGGGGCGCGCGAGCGCGAGCAGGTGCGGGGCTCGCGGCCAGCACGACCAAGGCGCGGGCGCAGCCGAGCCATGGCCAGCGGCTGGAGACAGGGGGAGGCCAGTGCGGGGGGGGGGGGAGGGCGGCGAGGCAACAACGGGGACGGCAGGGAGCGATGGCGCGCTGCAGAGGGAGCTGGGCGTGGCCAGGGTCACGACAATGGGAGCAGAAGGGGGAGAGGAGAGGGGCGAGGCCACGGTGAGCACGGGCCGCCGGAGTGGAGCGGAGTGGGGCGCGGTGCAGAGGAGCGAGGCACGCGCGAGTGGCGCGTCCATGTGGGGCTGTCGGCGAAGGCGGGGCGCGGTCCGGGCGCGTCGAGGCGCGGGTGTGCGCAGCCGGGCGCGGCGACAGGCACGGTGGGCGCGTCAGGGAGCTCGTCGGGGCGGTCGGGCGCGACACGGGGGCAGGGGAAGGAGAGGAGGGGCGCGCGCGTGCTCACATCGAGAAGTAGGGACTAGGGCAGCGGGTGTTGAGAAGGAGGGCGGAGACGAGTCGGCGACGGCGGAGGGGAGGAGGACGGTGGCGCCGGGGACGACTTCGAGCGACGGGTGGCGGCGCCAGGGGCATCGGGGGCGACGGGGACGTGCGCCGGGGCGGCGTCGAGCGGCTTCGGGCTTCGCCCCGATCTCGATCCAGAACTGGATCGGGGGAGGGGGAGAGAGCGAGTGGGGGGAACGTGGGCGAGTGGGGCGACGGGTAGCGGCTAGGGTTTCGGGGTCCAGGGATAAGGGGAGTGGGGGTGGGCCGGTTGGGCCTTTTGGCCTGATGGCTATTTGGGCTAGTTGGGCCACGACCCAGGGGGGTCTTCTCTTTTTTTGTTTTATGTTTTTTTCCTTTCTTTTATTTATTACTCCTTTCTGTTTTAAGTCATTTTAAAATATTTAGGCATTTTATGAAATTGTCTTTATTACACCATATTGACTTATGTAGAATATGGCATCTCCCGAACATTTTTGTTTTAAATTTTGAAAAACTTTTATTGTTTGACTTTATTTTAAATTGAATTCTGAATCGGTTTTGAACTAACGCGAGATTATAAACTGTAACCGAGGTGACGTGGCATCATTACCAAAGGATTACTATAGCTTAATTAGCCGGGCGTCACAACTTGCTCTTGGACTAGCTCTGGAATCCGCGCCACTTGTGCCTTGAGTGCTTCAACCTCGCGACACTGGCTTTCCGAGCTGGTCTTTTTCTCCTTTCGCCCACCAGCGGTATAGTATGACGACCATTTTGTGGACAAGCCTTTGCCGGCCACATGACCAGCTGACGTCGGCTTATTGAGCTTATCCCTGTTTTTCATTACGTTCAGCGCCCTATTCAAAGGGGTGTCAAAAGGGGAGCTCTGAGACGACCCCGCGCTACTGCTTTCTTTGTCCTACGGAAGGAACGTGAACCATTTATAAATATTGGGGATTAATTTGAATGCAACCATATGGAGCTAATTACGTGGGGGTGTATTTCTTACCAGAACAAGCTCAAGCTCCTTGGTCTTCGGATCCGTGGTAAGCTCCTTTGTTACAGGGTCCTCCTTGTACCGGGCCCTGAGAAAGTTCCTAGTCTGCTTGTCACTGTATTTCTTGAAGCAGGGCGGTAGGCTTTGCTCGGCACGCTCCGCGTCCTCCTTGTCCCATACAAGCTCCGCCACTCTGTAACCGCCGGGACCGAGTTGGTGGACCCCTAATTCAACTGCCGCATTTCTTTCCCCCACTGACTTGATTCGGAGGTTGCGGGGCTCTCGCACTTGATCTTGAACTCCTTGTAGTCATCTTTGCTCATCAAAGGATATTTCGCCTTGATCTTGTCATAACTATCACCTTTATCAATCATTGCCTTCACCGTGCTTCTCCAAGTAGACAGGGCCGTGCTCATCTTCGTGAGGGCGGCATTGTTCACTTTATTCCCTGAGAGGCGTGTGTTTGCAAACTCAGCGGGGAACTTGTATCGTTTGTGCAGCTTCGTGAAGAGGAGGCTGCGCAAATTCCCTCGGTCCTTATGCCTTAGATTCTCGGTGTTGATCGAGATGGTGCTCCGGAGAATGCACCCGAGCTGTACCGAGTACCCCTTGACTACTTGTTTGGGCGCCGTCGGTTTCCCGTCGGAGTTCACTTCAGTAAATTCCTCCCTGACGGTGGCGAGCACGCTCGGGCGCTGGTCCTTCCGTTGCCTCTTCGGTCGGCTGCCATCTGTGGTGTGCGCTGCCATCATCAGTGGTGGCATCCTCGGCGGCGCCATCAGTGGTGTCATCCCCGACGCCACTAGTGGTTGTGTAGTCAGGATCAGTGTCTTCCGCAACGTCCTCATAGCGGTGAGGTTCTTCCTCCAACTCCTGGGACAGCTCCCAGAATGGCTTGCCGCCCGAACCGCCGGCCTCATTGTTGTGGGCCACGTTTCGCTCTAAATAGAAAAAAAGTTTGGTCAAAAAGTTGGTTATTGTCAAGGAACAAGATCATGGTCTCATCATTTAGGGTTTGTTGACACCGAGGCATCCTAAAAGCTAAGCTTTTATCACTTAGGGTTTGTCGACGCCGAGGCACCCTAAAAGCCTAAGCGTACATCATTTAGGTTCTCATCGACACCGAGGCACCCTATAGAAGCCAAGTTAAGTTTTCATCATTTAGGGTTTATCGATGCCGAGGCACCCTAGGTTGGGCCTAATCACTTGGCACTAATCACTTGGCTCTATTGCCACCTATGTTGGGTTTATCATCTAGGTTTTATCGATGCTAAGGAGAATTCTAAGTTGGGCCTAATCACTTGGCTCTATTGCCACCTATGGTTTAATGCAGCAAGAATGGCGGGGCAGTTGATCCTACTTAACTAAGTACTAAGATACCCCGGCCCATGCATTAGTCGCAAGTACCCCATATGTCCTATTTTTAGCAATGTCATGCTAAAATTCACGGAAAATTTCAGCATGACCTTTGCTGAAAATAGGACATATGGAGTACCCGAATTTGCCGGAACGGAAGTTAATCGACATTCCGGCAAACTCAAGGGCCTCTCGTGGTACCTGCAAATTCATCATGACACAATGGTCAACAAAACCCAGGAAACTAGCAAAGTTACTGACGTGTTTACAAAAATTGTTTTCTGTAAAAGATGATCATCATCTTTGCAAGTCTTTCTCAATGTGATCACAAGTAATTCAGATGCATCACAATAAAGCAACACCCTGCACTAGCCTAAAAACAAGTGAAGTTTCACCCATATAAGAACAACTTTATAAAATCAGAGAAGTTGCTAAATTTTTTGTATCCTTCATACACACTGGAGTACAATGCTTTATAATGTTCCATCATCATTATAGAAATCCAAGAAACACATGGTCTTGAGGATATTCTTTATGACTGATTATTTCAGTTTTACATGCAGATTTTGACCAAAAAACACATGGTCTTTTTAACAGTTTTCAGTTTGGACAGAAATACTGAAAACTACAGTTTGGACAGAATTCCTAACACTTTGGTCTTCTAGTTACAAAACAAAACTGACATAATTCTAGATGCCATAACTGAATTTTTTGACAGTAGCTCAAGTTTTTTGCAGTAGCTCCTATCTGTACCTAACTGATTTTTTTGACAGTAGCTCAAGTTTTTGACAGTAGCTCCTAACAGTAGCTCCTAACTGAATTTTCTGCTTAAAGGGAAGGCTGACTTAAGTGGCAAGATGATACAATTTGCGTAACATAACAATATATGCATCTTAATATAACACCATCTCCTAACAGAAATAGTATCCCAGGTTTCCATCTTAATACCACAAAGAATACCATAAAAAATCCAGGATCAATTTTTCTAGAGAAAAGCATCATTATAAGGGGGGTTTCTTACTCTACCAGATCTACTAGGGGGCAAAGTAGAACTGATATTCTTTTGCTGACTTCTAGTACAAGGTATAGAAGAGGAGGTAAATACAGTAGACATGTAATTGCAGTGTATTAACAGTATAATTTCAATAGATTTATAGTGCAAATTTATAGTAGAATTACAAATACTGTGTGAGCCAGAACCATACTCCAAATGTACTGAAAGACACATTAACTAAGCAAAAAAAAGGCAAACCAACAAACACACACACACACACATCCAAAGAGATTTGGTTCTTCATATATATGACTAAATTAATAGATGAGTTCAGAGGGGGGAGGTTTGGCTAAAACACTACCTGCACTCCACTCAATAGATGAGTACAGTCTGACCTCATGCACTATGCATGAACATCTACAGTAATGATTTTTGACATTGACAACACATATATGAAGTGAACGTGTAGTACAAGAGCATAAGTTCTGAACATACTAGGTTCACAAATTTACCGGTCTTATGATCAGCACAATGATCATAAACGAAACATAGCCATTACAAGCTTTGCATCTTATCATACAGTAAGTAGAAACACAAAAGTCATGAAGATCTTCCCCCCATTCCCCATGTAGGAAAGGATCTAGCTCCCCCTACACATGTATAGATCAATCAGTTCAGTTCTAATGTTACTAGACTTTTGTACCTAGCTCGGTATTTTTCAGAACTGAATTTCAAAGTACTCTAAATGCTGTGTGCCCTAGTATTTCTGTGTTCCCTAGCATTTCTATAACATTCAGTAGCATGACAATTTTAACATGTTGAGAAAAATTCAGTAACATGAATTTGAAACTATACATCATTTGCTGAATTTTTGCTCTACATAACTTGCTCTTTGTAAATTATTGCATACAGTGACTGAATTTTTGAAACTATAAAGATTGAGTTGTATAAATGCCAGATCCATCAAGTTTCCACACCATACTGTGCTTTTCTTCAGTCAACAACAAAGAGGAGACAATTTGCTAAACTTGATACCACATATCCATCATCCTATAATCAAATCTCTGCTAAAAGTGAGCCTAACAGTGCTACTGTTCCAAAACAGTGACTGGATTTTTGAAACTATATGGCCCTAGGGTTTGCAGGGGAGGGGGTGGAGGAGAAGGGAGGAATCACCTGGGGGAGGGGATGGAGGAATGGAGGAAGACGTCGGGGGCGCGGGCGGAGGGGCTTGGGCGGGAGGACGTCGAGTGCACGGGCGCAGGCGGAGGGGGGACGGCGAGGGAGGCGGCTCTCGGCTCGGCGTCGCGTGGCCTGGCTGAGCTGAGGTAGAGGCGGTCGTCGTCTCCTCCTCCTAGTCCTCGCCCTGGTCCTCGTCCTGGTCCTCCTCCTCCGGCTCGGGGCGCGGGGGCGGTGGCGCGGGGGAGCTGCAGTGGTGGGGGCGCGTGGGCGCGGGGGCAGGGGCGCGGGGGAGCTGCGGTGGTGGGGGCGCGTGGGCGCGGAGGCGGCGGCGCGGGGGAGCTGCGGTGGTGGGGGCGGCGGGGGCGGCGGGGGTGGAGTCCAGCGAGGGTCGGGGCGGCGGCGTCGGGTCAGCGCGCGGGTGGATCTGGCGAGGGAGAGGGACGAAGGAGATCTGGCGAGAGGGAGAGGGAGGCATTAGCTAGGGGGGAAGCTTACTAATGGCACAGCCGCGGGCGGTGCGCCATTAGTAATCTTTTTTTACATAGCAATGGCGCACCAGACAGAGGTGCGCCATTAGTAATCTTTTTTTATATATAGCAATGGCGCACCAGCCAGAGGTGCGCCATAAGTATTTTTTTGTTGCATCTAATAATTTTTTAGAAAATGAATATGAATATGAAACAGTAATAATTTTTAATAAAACAATAATATTTTTTTAAAAAATATCATCACATTTATTATTTGAAAATATCATCAAATTTGTTATTTGAAAATATAATCAAATTTGTTTTTTTTGCAATTTTAGTTGCATTCATTTGTGACGATGGAGCGGGTCGGGGAGGGTGCGGGGGGTCATCGGCAGCAGTGGAGCGGGGGAGGGGTGCGGAGGGTCGTCGGCAGCGGTGGAGCGGGGGAGGGTGCGGGGGGTCGGCGGCGGTGGCCGATGGAGCGGGGGAGAGGGTGCGGGGGGTCGACGGCGGCGGTGGAGCGGGGGGGGGGGTGCTGGGGGTCGGCGGCGGCCGGTGGAGCGGGGGAGGGTGTGGGGGGTCGGTGGCGGCAGGCGGTGGAGCGGGGGAGAGGGTGCGGGGGGTGCTCGGCGGCGAGGTGGACCGGATCTGGCGAGGTGGGATAACGATCGAGATGGAGGGGGATCAGATCGAGTGTCCATGAAATTTAAAAATATCAATGATATCAAAAAGTGCCCATGAAATACAATCGAGAAATGAAGGCTATGATTTAAATACAATCAATCTTAGCTAGCTATCTGTTCACAATCTTCTTGCCCTTCTTTTTCGCAAATGGAGTTCTTCTGTGGAACGGACGTCCTTTAGGTAGGGTGGTCCTGCTTCTTGTGGTGTATGCTGCTACTTCATCATCGTCGTCATGTTCAATCTTCGGGTCGCCGTACTTGTCGAAGTCTTGCTCATTGGCTACTGCATCCATTCTGATGATCTTCCTTTTGCCTCTCCTCACAACAACACGACTGGGCTTTGACGGGTCGGTAATGAAGAAGCATTGGTCCACTTGTGAAGCCAGTACCCATGGCTCATTTTTCGCGGTGACGTTTGCGCCCGCGGTCTTGGATTTGGCTTCGGGTATAACCATGGTGGTGAAATATCGGTCTTCTTTTAGGACGCTCTTGGCCCATCTGACACGGAACATCGGGGCCTTCTCTCCAGCGTAGCTCAGCTCCCAGATCTCCTCGATCCTTCTGTAGTATCTGTCCTTGTCGTTACCGGTGTAGGATTCCATCGTTACCCCGGAGTTCTGATAACCATCGCTCTTCATGTCCTTGTCCTCGGTGTAGAATGTGTAGCCGTTGATATCGTACGCCTCATAGGTCATCAGGTTGTGCTCGGCGCCCTGTGACAAGGCGAATATGAGTTGTTCTTCCGCGGAAGAATCCTCATGTAAAGGGTACGACAGAAGCTTCTGCTTGAACCAACGCGTGAAACATGAGCTGTGCTCTTTGATTATATCTCCGTCCGTCCTCTGTTGGCCTCGGTCATTGTACGTCTTCTCAGTAAAGGTTTTGTGCTCTACCACCCAAGGATCGACCACGTCTATGTGTTGTAGGGCGACTAGGTTTGCTCTTTCAAAGTCGGCGAGTCGACCCTCGAAGTCGACATGCATTTCGCGACGACCCTCATGGTGACCCCATCCAACAAGCCTGCCGAGGTGCCTGTTGACGGGCAGACCAACGGGGTTCTCGATGCCTAGATAATTCGTGCAGTAGGAGATGCACTCTTCGGTCAGAAAGCCCCTGGCTATACTTCCCTCTGGACGTGACATGTTGCGAACGTATCCTTTGATGACACCATTCATCCTTTCGAACGGCATCATGCTGTGCAGGAACGTCGGCCCGAGTTGGATGATATCCTCCACGATATGGACCAGCAGATACACCATAATGTCGAAGAATGCGGGCGAGAAGTACATCTCAAGCTCGCATAGTATCAGCATGATCTCTTCCTGTAGCCTTCTGAGTTGCCTCACGCCAACCGACTTTCGAGATATAACGTCGAAAAAGTTGCATAGGCCAAATAGCGTTTCATGGACGTGCGCGTCCATGATCCCACAGATTGCAACTGGAAGTATCTGCATCATCAACACGTGACATTCGTGAGACTTTATCCTGTTGAACTTCTGCTTCGCTGGGTCTAGGTATCTGCTTATCTTCCCCGTGTAACCGTAAGGAAGTTTTACTCCTACGAGGCAGGTGAAAAACTGCTCGATCTCCTCCTAACTTAGAGTGAAGCATGCGGGAGGGTAGTCATTTCCGGTCTTCTTGGCCTTTTTGCCTTTGTGACGACTTTCTGTGTCCTGCTTCGCCTCATCATCATCATCATCATTAGCGTGAAGCTCCTGCCTGATGCCCATTGATTTCAAGTCTGCCCTTGCTTTCGGCCCATCTTTGGTCCTCTCTGGCATGTTGAGCAGGGTACCAAGCAGACTCTCGCACACGTTCTTCGTGATATGCATGGCATCAAGGCTGTGAGGCACATGGTGGATCTTCCAGTACGGCAAGTCCCAGAAAACAGACCTCGTTTTCCATACCTTCAGCAGCGGCTCTGGCGCCTTTCGCTTCTTTCCCGGCTCTGGTGCCTTTTGCTTCTTTCCCGGCATTGGGCAATCTTTCCAATTTTTCAACAGCCCGTCTATTTCCTCGCCGCTCCTCGTACGCGGGCGTCTTCGGAGTTCGGTTTCACCATCGAACAGATCCTTGTGTTTCCTCCACGGGTCATCGTCGCGAAGCCACCTTCGATGTCCCATGAACACGGTTTTCGAAGACCCGGGATCTCTATCTAGCTGGCGATACGTTGTGTCATCCATGCACCTGACGCATCCAGAAAATCCGTGGACCACCTGCCCTGCGAGATATCCGTAACCGAGGTAGTCGTGCACCGTCGTGAGCAGTGCGGCTCTCATAGGGAAATATTCTTTCTCTGCGGCGTCCCACGTATTGGCCGGCGTTTTCCACAGCGTGTCTAGCTCCTCTTTCAGCAGCCCCAGATACAGATTGATGTCGTTCCCTGGTTGTTTCGGCCCTTCAATTAGCATACTCATGTGAATGTACTTCCTCTTCATGCACAACCAGGGGGGAAGGTTGTACATCCACACAAACACAGGCCAGGTGCTATGTGTGCTTCTCTGGCTGCCAAATGGATTGACTCCATCGGTGCTCGCACCCAGCACGATGTTCCTTGGATCCTTCCCAAATTCTAGGTGTTCGAAGTTCAACGCTTGCCACTGGCTCCCATCCTTAGGGTGACTCAGCATCTTGTCTTTTTTATTTATCTCCGGATCATTTGCGTCATCTTCTTGCTTCTTCTCCTCCCTATCCTTGTGCCAATGCAGGAGCTTTGCTACCTTAGGGTCCGCGAAATACCGCTGCAGACGAGGAGTGATCGGAAAGTACCACACCACTTTTCGAGGAGCTTTTTTCCTCTTCTTGTATCGAGTGACGCCGCACACCGGACATATGGTAGACTCCGCGTGCTCGCCCCGATAAATGATGCAATTGTTCATGCACACATGGTATTTCACGTGCGGTAAGTCCAGAGGACACACGACTTTCTTCGCCTCCTCAAAACTGGTCGGGCACTTGTTCCCCTTGGGAAGACGTTCGTGCCAGAATGACATGTTCTCGTCGAAGCATGCGTCGGTCATTTTGTGTTTTACCTTCATCTCCAAATCCATGAGCGTTACTTTCAGGCGGGTATCCTCGGGTCTGCATCCTTCATACAATGGATTAACCGCGTCTATCTCCAGTTGATCCAGCTTGGCTTTCTCTCGGGCAGCAGCTCTTGCGTTATCCGTCTGCTTGAGAAGCAGCTCTTGAATATGAGGGTCCTGCACCCAGCCCATCGATGGTCCATCGTCGTGTGCTCCTTCGACATCTTCATCTTCATGATCATGCCCTTCGTCTACTCCGGCATCTTCCTCATCATCATGTCCGACATCTTCTACATGATGACTATGTACAGCATCACCGTCGTGATCATGTCCTAGAGATTCTTCGTCTTCTTGCCCGCCCGAGCCGCGGTGGTTGTCTGGCTGCCCTTCCTCATTTCTTGCCCGGCCCCCATGGACGACTTCATAGTCATCTTCATCACCTTGCCACCGATAGCCATCCATGAAACCACGCAAGAGCAGGTGGTCCCGCACCTGCCCGGAATCCGGGTCCGCAATAAGGCTCTTCAGCTTGCATCTTCGACATGGACATCTTATCTCCGTCTCGTTCTTTTGAAGCATCTCGGCCTTCGCGGAGCTCAAAAACCTATTCATGATGCCTTCGGTCATCGTGCGAACCATGGTCGCCTGCGGGGTAGAGCAAAACGATATTTTAGAACCAAGAAAAAATTTGGCATGACTTTCCCTAAAAATAGGACCAAAAAGAATGCATAGTGCCAAAATTCTCGCCGAAACGGAAATGAATCAACATTCCGGCAAAATATTGGCAACTATTGCATTTCAAATACCGGTACCTGCAAACACAAACATATATGCAACACCACAAACATATGCAACACCACAAACATACATAGATCTAGCTAGGCCACAAAAAGTGCATGTGCACGTTGTTGGAGCGAGCTAGGGAGAAAAAAAGTAGATCTACAACATGAAGATAGCTTTCCCCTTACTTACCTATCAAAAAAGGTAATTTCACCACTTAATTTTGATGAATCTATGGTGCAAATGAGGTGAGGAGGAGGAGGCAGCCGACAAGCTTAGAGAAGGAGGTGGGGGGAATGAAGTGGGGAAAGTGAGTGTGTAGGTGTGGCTGTCCAAAAATATCTAGCTGGTCCCAGGTTACTAATGGCGCACCACATAGCCATGCGCCATTAGTAACCCAACATACTAATGGCACACCTGCTGGCCGTGCGCCATTAGTAGTTTTGCAAAAAAGTAAAAAAAAATTATACTAATGGCGCACCGTGGCACAGTGCGCCATTACTAGTTTAAACTAGTAATGGCGCACTATGCAACGGTGCGCCATTAGTAGTTTTGCAAAAAAGGAATAAAAAAATACAGTAGTGGCGCACTCTATGGCTGGTGCGCCATTACTTGTTAGAACTACTAATGGCGCACTTTGCCTTGATGCGCCATTAGTATGTTTGAAAAAATGGAAAAAAAATGTTACTAGTGGCGCACCTTGTGCTTGGTGCGCCGTTAGTGTCTTCAACACTAATGGCGCATCTCCACATGGTGCGCCATTAGTATATAGTAGTGGCGCACCACTTCTCTGGTGCGCCATTAGTGTCAATTTCATCTTTAGCCCTTTTCCTGTAGTGCACCACCCACTTAGTAGCCATTGTCGACGATTTAACCGACATGCTCGACTTCGACTCTGAAGACATCGACGGCATGGACGACGATCCAGGAGACGAATTGGAACCACCGCTCACAGGGCGCTGGACTGCCAATTCACCACACGACATATACATGGTGGATACACCCAAAGAAAATGATGACGAGGAACGGGAGGATGCAGCGAAGGATAGCTCCCTCGAGAAGCAACCAAAGCGTCGGCGTAGGCGCCGCTCCAAATCTCGCCTCAACAAAAACATCGATAACAGCAGTGAACCAGCAAACGGCGAACATAGTACGGATCCGTTGTCCGGACACGGCGACGTCGAGGATATAGCTCATAAACCTCCCTCCGAAGAGGAAAACAGTCTTGACAAAGAGGCAAACATCATCTCAGAAAGGCACTTGGAACATGAGAACCTCCGCAGAAGGCTTATTGCCACTGCGAGGAGTCTGAAGAAGCAAAAGCAAAGGCTTAAGGCCGCGCATAATACGCTCAACAGTAGATGGAACAAAGTGCTCGACAACGAAGAAAAGTATGGTGGTAGTTACCACATGAAGAGCTATCCAAAGCGCAAGCTGTTGCCTGAATTTGATGACGAGGCCTTAGAGCCCACACAACCAAAGAGTAAAACGGCTGACCGATCGGATCAACCACCTTGTGGCGGCGATAGAGTGGCTAACAAGGCCGCACATAAGTCTGCACACGCCTCATATGAAGACTCGCATCAGAAGACCGGCTCAACCAGATCCATCTACGGGTCAAGGAAACGCGCTCCAGCGCACAACCAAAACCGAACACTGCAACCATCAGAACGCCTCGGCACATCAAAATACAGGGGCGCCGCACACCCCCTATGCTTCATCGATGAGGTGCTGGACCACGAATTTCCAGAAGGATTCAAACCAGTGAACATAGAGGCGTACGACGGAACCACAGACCCTGGAGTCTGGATTGAGGACTTTATCCTCCATATTCATATGGCTCGCGGAGACGGTCTCCACGCCATCAAGTACTTGCCCCTCAAGCTGAAAGGACCAGCTCGACACTGGCTGAAGAGCCTCCCCGAAAACTCAATTGGAAGCTGGGAGGAGCTTGAGGATGCTTTTCGGGCTAATTTCCAAGGGACTTATGTCCGACCTCCGGATGCAGACGATTTAAGTCATATAGTTCAACAGCCCGGAGAGTCAGCCCGAAAGCTTTGGAACAGATTTCTCACTAAGAAGAACCAAATCGTTGATTGCCCGGACGCCGAAGCCTTAGCAGCTTTCAAACACAACGTCTGAGACGAATGGCTCGCCAGACACCTCAGCCAAGAAAAACCGAGAACAATGGCAGCCCTGACAAGCCTCATGACCCGCTTTTTGCGCAGGCAAAGATAGCTGGCTAGCTCATAGTAGCACCAGCGACCCAGGCACATCCGAAGTCAGGGATGGCAATGGAAAACCACGACGCAGTAAAAACAAGCGCCGGAATAAAGAAGACAACCCAGATAACACGGCAGTAAACGCCGGATTCAGGGGCTCTAGACCAGGTCAGCGGAAAAAGCCTTTCAAAGGCAATAAAGATGGACCGTCCAGCCTAAACAAGATTCTAGACAAACTATGTCAGATTCATGGCACCCCCGATAAACCTGCAAATCACACTCACAGAGAATGCTGGGTCTTCAAGCAGGCTGGTAAGCTAAACGCCGAACACAAGGGAAGGGAGACACCAAGCGAAGATGAGGACGAGCCTCGCCAGCAAAGCACTGGGGGACAGAAAAAATTCCCACCAGAGGTCAAAACAGTGAATATGATCCATGTGACGAAGAGGGGAAGCAAACATGCACTCCGAGACACACGAGCCGTAGTGCCCGTCACCCGTAAGCCCAACCCCTGGTTGGCCCACCAGATCATTTTGATCGTAGGGATCATCTAACAAACATCCGACACGAAGGATTGGTTGCTTTGATGTTAGACCCAATAATAAACGGATGCCATCTCACACGCGTCCTTATGGATGGTGGCAGTAGTCTAAATCTGATATATTAGGACACAATCCGCAAAATGGGGATAGACCCGACAAAGATCATCCACAGTAATACTACCTTCAAGGGAGTAATACCAGGCCCAGTGGCCCGCTCTACGGGCTCTCTAATACTAGAGGTCGTATTCGGGTCACCCAACAACTACCGAAGTGAAAAGTTAAACTTCGACACCGCTCCATTCCGAAGCAGCTACCAAGCACTACTCGGACGAATAGCTTTCGCTAGTTTCAACGCTATACCACATTACGCTTCTCTTAAGCTTAAGATGCCTGGTCCGCATGGCACCATCACAGTTAATGGAAATATTGAGTGTTCCTTACGCGCGGAAGAATGTACGACTGCTTTAGCAGCCGAACACTAGACGGCCTCACCAACCGGAATAAATGACCGGTCGTTAAGACCACGGACACGGTTAGATGAGTCCGGCGCATCATTAGATATACTTGAGATTGGTTTGATGGTTATACCCTTACAGACGGTACCAGGGGCTTCCCGCGTGTAAACAGGGCTAGTTCGGCTCAACTTTACTTATTTTGAATTTTAAATGGTTTATTTAGAATAACCAATTTTTCGCACGACAACTTTCAACTAAGTTCCTCTCCTTTACAGATGAAAATCGTGCTACACCCGTCCATGATATGGCACAACAGAGACACAGGCGCAGACGTGCAGCAGGGACTCGCTCAAAGGTTTCTTTTTAGATTAAGACCCTACGTAAACCTTTTTTTACCATCTCTTGTTGTTCACATCATCCGGATACTCAGTACAACCGAGAAGGATGTTGACGTATTGGCATTTCTCCACGTCAGAATATTGCACGTACCTGGACCCTCGGGGTTCATTATCCAGGGCATTTTTCAGCCCGACATATGTTATAAAGACCGAATACCTTAGGGAGTGTTCGGCGTCGCGAGTTTGGCCTTATATACATCAGCTCCGAATCATGTCTTTGGTCAAATGTTGGGTTTGCCCGGCTCCCGTGTTTTGCTACCTTAAGTTCCGCTCTATCGGCTAAGGTGGCACTAGGAGAACTACTGCGATTGTGCCTTGGCTCGTCCGGACAAGCACCTTAGTCGAGAAAGCCGAAAACTGACTGTCATGATAAAGCGCGAGACTGGTCAACCACTCGATGACTCAGCGGAATCTTTGGGATTCCTCCAATTAACGAAGGGCCGTTTCCCGACCAGGCATGTACACGCCCCGTATTCGGACGAGCGCGGAGCCACCAGGGGCTATATAGTAGCCCCACCGTCAAACTCCTATGGCTAAGTGAAAGTGTTAAAGCAATATAGTCCCATTGCCTAGTTCGCTGCGCTACCACCTCCTTAATGGACCAAGACGTTGGATCAAGTGTGAACAAGCGTCTTCTGCGAACACCCCCGCATTATGTGTGTGGGGGCTGAAGCTGACGACTGCAAACTTTCAGGTTATATACATATATACACAGACGGCCGCACAGGAGGCATCATGGTACTTTCAGGCAAAAAGTATAAACGCAGCATTTATAATTTAATAAACATTGTTTTTACAATGGGAATACATGTCCTTAGAACATAATATTCTTCGAGCACTGAGACTCTATTGAACGAGCGCCTTCAAGGACTTCTTCAAAGTAGTGCTCGGCAGATACCCGGCCCCCGGCCGAACTCTGGGTTGCAATTGCGGTGGCCTCCATCTCTGCCCAGTATTGTCTTGACACGGGCAAGCGCCATCCGCGCATCCTCTATGCACGCCGACCTCTTCATAGCGTCGACGCATGGCACAGCACCAAGGAACTGTTGCACCAAATTAAAACAACTGTTCGGCCTTGGCCCTTCCGGCCACAAATGATCCACAACAGACCTCATGGCAAGCTCGGACAACCTATGGAGCTCGGCCCATTCGGCCATCCGCTAATTCAACGGAAGCGGACGCGCTGGAACATTAAATTGTTACCAGAACAACTTTTCCACTTCACGATCTTCTTAATCTTTGAAGTATTCGGCCGCATCAGCGGCACTTGCTGCCAAATCCAGATATGCGTCTGTAGAACTCCATAGCCGATCAAGAGGAGCGTACTTAGGATCTCCGAACTTCATCCGCAGCATAAAGGGCTTCATAGCCGCGATATCCCCGGCTTGACGCAGATCCTCCTTCATCGCCCTAATTGCAGAGCGGGCGTCCTTGGCCGCCACCGTGGCCTTCTCCATGTCCGTCATCATCGCTCGATTTTTATTTTTGAGAAGCTCGTAACGGCCGGCGGCATCCTTCAATTCTACAGCCATCTTGGCTATTTCATCCTTGCTTGGGCAATGCGCAGCCTGTTCGGCTCTCAGCTCTTCGACTGCCTTTAGAGCAGCCACATCACTTTTCCTGGCTTGTTCCTTGGCTCGGGCAAGTTCCACCCGAAGGGTCTCCACGATAGCAGCCCCATCTGCAGTCACAACATATTAAAGATACTAGCATCATGCTCCTCTTACTATGTGTTGATCACAGGAGAAAACAGATACCATGTGCCTCGTCAAGCCATTCGTTCACAAGCATGATGTCGACATCCGCCGCATCAAGTTGCCGCTTTAGCTCGGCAAACTCACCAGTCCGGCTAGCCACCGGACCTTCCGCCACCTGCATATGAAGGCGGCCTGATTATTACCTGGGACTATGATCCTCTATTTGCCACCGTTCTCGACAGCAACCAGAGTCTCAGGGGCTACTATCTGCACAGGGCACACCTAACGTGTGCGGTACCGTAAAAAACATACACTATTTCACGTACCTCAAAGCCTTTCAGCAGACTCATAAAAGCTTCATGCAACCCGCTTTCGGTGGATGAAATCCTCTCAATCACCGTACCCATTAGCGTACGATGCGCTTCTGAGATAGCCGCTTGCTCCAGCAGATCCTTCAGTGTGTCCGATCACACACCGGACGGTGCCGGACTCTTTCGGTTGCTCTCTTTAGGAGCCGACTACTGAGGACTTCGGGTGGCCGAAGGATTACCCTTTGGCCTTGCCGGATCAGGAGAAACTCTCCGTGACGACACTTCAGGGTCGCCCGCCTCATGAGGTGGGGTGGCATGGGGAGGTGTTTCGCTCTCCATCATCTCTAGAAGAAGATCCCCCGAAGACGAACTTTGTCAAGAAGGGCTATGATCCGAACTACAAGATAAATGCTTCGGTTATTGTCCTAAGAAGTAAAGCAGGATATTTTTACTATTAAGTACCTTTTTACTTACAGCTCGGTGGAGGGCTGATCCCCTTTCAGGCACTGTGCGGCAAGGGTACCCCCCGGGGCAGGACCCTCTGGCAAATATTTCTTCCCCGTTTGGAAACCATTGTTTCCGGGCCTTTAGAGGTGGTCCTCTTCCTTCCTTGGGGAGAGGGAATTTTGGATTCTTCTCCCTGGTTATCCTCCTTCGCACAGGCGCTAACTCCCCCGGTTTGGATGAACAATGAGCGAGATCCCCTTTCAGCCTCTTTATCCCCACTTTATCTTCCCCTGAGGGCGCTTGATAGGGCGCAAGCTCCAACATCCTGGCTAGTACAAGATCCAGTGAGATCTCGGGAAGGGGAGCCGGACACTTGATCATCTTCTCCTTTGTTACCCAGTCCTGGTCAAAGAGTGACTTTTCAGAATGATGTTGTGATAAATAAAAAGACAACGTGTTCGGCTACAGGACTACTTACTTGGGTATCTGGACGATTGCGGCTCAGACCCGCATCCTCGGTGGTGTCCGGACACCTTATTTGTGGCCTGAAGAACAATTTGTACATCTCCTCGAGCGTCATGCCGAGGAAGTGCTGAATAGCTCGCGGTCCTTCCGGGTTGAACTCCCACATGCGGAGGGGTCGACGTTTGTAGGGCAGGACTCGACGAACTAACATGACTTGCATTACCGCGGCCAAAATGACATCTCTCTCGAGGAGATCCCAGATGCGACTCTGCAATATCGGCACATCCTTTACTGGCCCCCAGTCCAGCCCCTTGTTTATCCATGATGTCAGTCGTGGCGGGGGGCCCGAGCGAAAGGGAGGGGCGGCCACCCATTTGGTGCCCCGGGGAGCTGTGACATAAAACCACTCCCGTTGCCATAAGCTGGACACCTCCTGGAAGGAACCCTCTGCCATGGGGCATCGACATTTTTGCTTATTACGGCACCTCTGCACTCTGCGTGTCTCCCCTCGATCATCTTCGATTTCACATTGAAAGTCTTGAGCCACAGGCCGAAGTGAGGGGTAATGCGGAGGAAGGCCTCACATACAACGATGAACGACGAGATGTGAAGGACTGAATCCGGGGCCAGGTCATGGAAATCCAGCCCGTAATAGTACATGAGCCCCCTTACAAAAGGATCTAGAGCGAGGCCTAGCCCTCGGAGGAAGTGAGAGATGAATACAACACTCTCGCCGGGTTCGGGAGTGGGAATGACCTGCCCTTGAACAGCCAGCCGGTGCGAGATCTTGCCGGTCAGAAACCTGGCCTCTCTTAGCTTCTTGACGTCTTCCTCTATGACAGAGGAAGGCATCCACCGACCTTGAAGGTTGGATCCAGACATGGTTGAAGGTCCGAAGCACCTGACCTAAGCCTCGGGTGTTGAAACTCGGGGCGGGGGGGGGGGATTCGATTGAGTTCGAGAGGAAAAAAGGACAGGCCTTGGTCTCTTTATAAAGAGGGTGAATACCAAGCGTCCTCCTCGTGACCATTTGGGACTTGCCTACAATCGAGGAGTCATACCAACGGGCACGATTGGGTTACCCACGTCCGTGTTGATGAGAATCCCATAATTAGGGGGACACGATCTCTGCTCCGACAAGACGTGCCAATAAAATCGCCTCGCAAAGCCTGCAGTGGCAGGCTAATTGAAAAAATGGTTCATGTAAAGAACAGGCCGTGATGTGATGTCATGTTATGAGGGGTCGTCACCAGATTAGATTTGTGGAAATATTATTCTCTCTACGATGGTATGTGGAACTTGTTTTACAGAGCCGAACACTATCCTTGTGTTCAAAATCTTCTATGGAGTATTCGGAGGAGGAACCCGCCTTGCAATACCGAAGACAAACTGTGCGTCGGACTCATCGTCATTGAAGCCTGGTTCAGGGGCTACTGAGGGAGTCATGGATTAGGGGGTATCCGGACAGCCGGACTATATCCTTTGGCCGGACTGTTGGACTATGAAGATACAAGATTGAAGACTTCGTCCCGTGTCCGGATGGGACTCTCCTTGGCGTGGAAGGCAAGCTTGGCAATACGGATATGTAGATCTCCTTCCTTGTAACTAACTCTGTGTAACCCTAGCCCCCTCCGGTGTCTATATTAACCGGAGGGTTTAGTCCGTAGAACAGCAATCATACCATAGGCTAGCTTCTAGGGTTTAGCCTCTACGATCTCGTGGTAGATCAACTCTTGTAATACTCATATCATCAAGATCAATCAAGCAGGAGGTAGGGTATTACCTCCATCGAGAGGGCCCAAACCTGGGTAAACATCGTGTCCCCTGCCTCCTGTTACCATCCGCCTTAGACGCACAGTTCGGGACTCCCTACCCGAGATCCGCCGGTTTTGACACCGACACTCACCATGCCTGGCAATTGTTCGGTGAATTGTACGAGCTAATATTTTTTGTCCCTTCTTATTTGAAGAAATGGATTCGGATTTGGAGTACATATATGAGCATTATGTTGAGTCATCCAATGACTCATTCGACAAGGAGGACTACACGGGTGAGATGGCAATGATGCAGACGGTGCTTACAGATGCGGAGCGTGAGGAGGAGCATGTTCTCAATTGCAAGGGATCGATCAAGGGTCATCGAGTGCTCAACCGCAACAGGGCGTGTGACCATTTGACGTTGATGGATGACTTCTTTGCCCCTGATGCCCTCTTTGCTGACAATTTTTGCCGGCGCTTTCGGAAGCGCAAAAATATCTTTGATCGTCTCTACCATGGCATCGGTCCTTTGATGACTACTTCATACTAAAGAAGGACACCGTGGGAAGGATTGGGTTCTATGGTTACCAAAAGTGCAAGGTGCACTACGGATGCTTGCATATGGCGCTGCCACTGATTCGTGAGACGAGTACATGCGGATGTCTAAGAGCACATACGAAGATGACATGGTCAGGTTTGCAACTGCCATGTTGGAGGTGTTTCGACCTATGTACCTGAGAGAACCAACTGTGGTAGACACCGAGAGGATCTTAGCAATCTTGGAAGTAAGAGGGTGGCCAGGTTTGCTCGTATCTCTTGACTGTATGCATTAGGAATGGAAGAACTACCCGAAAGCTTTACAGGGGCAATATCAGGGTCATGTTAAGAAGCCCACCATCATTCTTGAAGCAGTTCCATCACATGGTCTTTGGATTTGGCATGCTTTCTTTGGCATTCCCGGGTCTCACAGTGACATCAATGTGCTGCAACGTTCACCATTGTTTGCTAGGCTGACCGAAGCAAAATCTCATCCTTGGCACTATATTGTCAATGGGCATGAGTACAACATGGGCTAATATCTGGTTGATGGTATATATCTATCCTCCATGGGCTACCTTTGTCAACACCATCTCTAACACAATTGCCAGAAAAAGTCTCACTTTGCCCGAAGACCAGAAGCTGCTAGAAAGAATGTTGAGAGGGCATTTGGAGTTCTGCAGGCACATTTTGCATTTGTCCGGGGACCTACTAAACAATGGGATCCGAAGAACTTGTGGGAGGTGATGACCTGTTGTCTGATCATGCACAACATGATCATGGAGGATGAGGGTGAGAATGCTGCCACAACTCTTGAATTTGAGAACATGGGTGATCCTATCAAACTTCTAGACCAGAATCCAACCATAGTTGAAGAGTTCTGTTCAAATGCATCAGCAATTTCGACATCAAGAAACTCACGAGCAACTGAAGGAAGATCTGATTGAGCATTTGTGGGCGGTTAAGGGGGACAACAGTGTTGGAGTGTAATATTTGAGCATTTGAACTATTCTAGACTATATATGCAACTATTTACACGTGCGGACCTAAAAAATGGGCCCGGGTGTATGCGAATGGTGTTGGATAGCCCCCACACACCCTTGTCCGCGAACTGGTCCCCAACATTATTTTGGGATTTTCATGCATTTTGATTTGAGTTGAATTAATATATCTTTTTTTGCAGGAAAAACTTCTAATCTATTCATTAACTATCAAGGTAGTACAAAAAACACCAGAAGTAAAAATTACATCCAGATCCATAGACCACCTAGCGACGACTACAAGCACTAGAGCGTGTCAAAGGCACACCGCCGTCATCACGCCTCCATCGTTGGAGCCGGGCAAACCTTGTTGCAATAGACAGTAAGGAAGTCGTCGTGCTAAGGCCTAGAGGACTAGCGCACCAGAACAACAACCGTCATCGATGGAGAGAAATGTTGATCGGAAGGATCCAACATGTAGGCACATGAACATAGACGTACGAAGATCGGATACAAGCGGATCCAGCGAAGACAAACATCGACCGAATCCCACAAGAATCGCCCGAGAAAAACCTCCACACGCCCTCCGGCGACACTAGAAGCATCATCGAGGCGGGGGCTAGGCGACGAGAAACTTATTCCATCTATAGGGAGCCGCCGCAACAATGTCTTCCTAAGTATGCCCAAACTCTAGCAAAACTCAAAGAAACACCTAAAAATGGATCACTCCCGCTCGCAAGGACCAGGATCCATCGCGCCTCCATGGCCGAAAGGCCACAGGAGATGAGGCAGCCTAGCGGCTGCGGGGGAGGAGGCAACGTGAACCCTAGGGTGGTATTTGAAGGAAATATGCCCTAGAGGCAATAATAAAGTTGTTATTTATATTTCCTTATATCATGATAAATGTTTATTATTCATGCTAGAATTGTATTAACCGGAAACTTAGTGCATGTGTGAATACATAGACAAACAGAGTGTCACTAGTATGCCTCTACTTGACTAGCTCGTTGAATCAAAGATGGTTAAGTTTCCTAGCCATTGACATGAGTTGTCATTTGATTAACGGGATCATATCATTAGAGAATGATGTGATTGACTTGAACCATTTCGTTAGCTTAGCATTTGATCGTTCAGTATATTGCTATTGCTTTCTTCATGACTTATACATGTTCCTATGACTATGAGATTATGCAACTCCCGGATACAGGAGGAACACTTTGTGTGCTACCAAACGTCACAACGTAACTGGGTGATTATAAAGGTGCTCTACAGGTGTCTCCGATGGTACTTGTTGAGTTGGCATAGATCGAGATTAGGATTTGTCACTTCGATTGTCGGAGAGGTATCTCCGGGCCCTCTCGGTAATGCACATCACTATAAGCCTTGCAAGCAATGTGACTAATGAGTTAGTTGCGGGATGATGCATTACGGAACGAGTATAGAGACTTTCCGGTAACGAGATTGAACTAGGTATTGAGATACCGACGATCGAATCTTGGGCAAGTAACATACCAATGACAAAGGGAACAACGTACGTTGTTATGCGGTTTGACTGATAAAGATCTTCGTAGAATATGTAGGAGCCAATATGAGCATCCAGGTTCCATTGTTGGTTATTGACCGGAGATGAGTCTCGGTCATGTCTACATAGTTCTTGAACCCGTAGGGTCCGCACGCTTAATTTTCGGGTGTTTTGATGTACCGAAGGTTGTTCGGACTCCCGGATGAGATCAGGGACATGATGAGGAGTCTCAAAATGTTCGAGACATAAAGATCGATATACTGGAAGGCTATATTTGGACATCAGAAAGGTTCTGAGTGGTTCGGATACTTATCGGAGTACCAGAGAGTTACGGGAATTCGCCGGGGAGTATATGGGCCTTATTGGGCTTTAGGGGAGAGATAGAGGGGGTGCCTAGGGCAGGCCGCGCGCCCCCAAGGCCTAGTCCGAATTGGACTAGGGGGAGGGGCGGCGCCCCCTCCTTCCTTCTCTTCTCTCTTCCCCTTCCTTCTCTCCTACTCCTACTACTTGGAAGGGGGGGAATCCTACTCCCGGTGGGAGTATGAGTCCCTAGGGCACGCCATAGTAGAGGGCCGGCCCTCCCCCTCCTCCACTCCTTTATATACGGGGGAGGGGGCACCCAATAAAGACACAAGTTGATCATTGATCTCTTAGCCGTGTGCGGTGCCCCCCTCCACCATAATCCACCTCGGTCATATCGTCGTAGTGCTTAGGTGAAGCCCTGTGCCGGTAGCTTCATCATCACCGTCATCACACCGTCGTGCTAACAAAGCTCTCCCTCGAAGCTCTACCGGATCGTGAGTTCGTGGGACGTCACCGAGCTGAACGTGTGCAGATCGCGGAGGTGTCGTACATTTAGTACTAGGATCGGTCGTTCGTGATGACGTACGACTACACCAACCGCGTTGTCATAACGCTTCCGCTTACAGTCTACGAGGGTACGTGGAAAACTCTCTCCCCTCTTGTTGCTATGCATCACCATGATCTTGCGTGTGCGTAGGATTTTTTTTGAAATTACTATGTTACCTGATACGTCTCCGTCGTATCTTCTTTTTCAAACACTTTTGCCCTTGTTTTGGACTCTAACTTGCATGATTTGAGTGGAACTAACCCGGACTGACGCTGTTTTCAGCAGAATTGCCATGGTGTTATTTTTGTGGAGAAACAAAAGTTCTCGGAATGACCTGAAACTTCACGGAGATTATTTTTGGAATCAAGGCCAAGGGGCCCACACCCTTTCCACGAAGAGGCCCCCTGGAGCTCCACCGACCTCAACTCCAACTCCATATATTCGTGTTCGAGGGGAAAAAAATCAGAGAGAAAGATTCATCGCGTTTTACGATACAGAGCCGCCGCCAAGCCCTAAACTCTCTCGGGAGGGCTGATCCGGAGTCCGTTCGAGGCTCCGGAGAGGGGAATCTGTCGCCGTCGTCATCATCAACCATCCTCCATCACCAATTTCATGATGCTCACCGCTGTGCGTGAGTAATTCCATCGTAGGCTTGCTAGACGGTGATGGGTTGGATTAGATTTATCATGTAATCGAGTTAGTTTTGTTAGGGTTTGATCCCTAGTATCCACTATGTTCTGAGATTGATGTTGCTATGACTTTGCTATGCTTAATGCTTGTCACGAGGGCCCGAGTTCCATGATTTCAGATCTGAACCTATTATGTTTTCATGAATATATATGTGAGTTCTTGATCCTATCTTGCAAGTCTATAGTGACCTACTATGTGTTATGATCCGGCAACCCCGAAGTGACAATAATCGGGACCACTCCCGGTGATGACCGTTGTTTGAGGAGTTCATGTATTCACTATGTGTTAATGCTTTGGTCCGGTACTCTATTAAAAGGAGGCCTTAATATCCCTTAGTTTCCATTAGGACCCCGCTGCAACGGGAGGG
Source organism: Aegilops umbellulata (assembly GCA_032464435.1). NCBI lineage: Eukaryota > Viridiplantae > Streptophyta > Magnoliopsida > Poales > Poaceae > Aegilops > Aegilops umbellulata. The sequence goes on along the minus strand of CP136057.1, from coordinate 184,272,903 downwards.
TAGGACAAAAGATGTCATGCAAGTTCTTTTCCATAAGCACGTATGACTATATTCGGAATACATGCCTACATTACATTGATGAATTGGAGCTAGTTCTGTGTCACACTATGTTATGATTGTTACATGATGAACCGCATCCGGCATAATTCTCCATCACCGATCCAATGCCTACGAGCTTTCCACATATTATTCTCCGCTTATTTACTTTTCCATTGCTACTGTTACAATCACTACAAAACCCAAAAATATTACTTTTGCTACTGTTACCATTACTATCATATTACTTTGCTACTAAATACTTTGTTGCAGATACTAAGTTATCCAGGTGTGGTTGAATTGACAACTCAACTGCTAATACTTGATAATATTCTTTGCCTTCCCTTGTGTCGAATCAATAAATTTGGGTTGAATACTCTACCCTCGAAACTGTTGCGATCCCCTATACTTGTGGGTTATCAAGACTATTTTCTGGCGCTGTTGTCGGGGAGCATAGCTCTATTCTTTGAGTCACTTGGGATTTATATCTGCTGGTCACTATGAAGAACTTGAAAGACGAGAAAACAAAAATTTATCCCTCAACTACGAGGGGAGGTAAGGAACTGCCATCTTGCTCTGCACTTGATTCACCTTCTGTTTTGAGTAAGCTTGCGACACCTAAACCTGCTTCTGCTATTAATTCTGATATGTCGCATGTTATTGATGATGCCACTTCTGCTATGCATGATACTTATGATGAAACTACTTCTATGCTTGATACTACTGTGCCACTTGGTGAATTTCTTGATGAACAACTTGCTAGGGATAGAGAGAATGAAATTATTGAAACTGATATATTGATGAAAGTGATGATGAAGACTCTCCCCCTAAATATGAATTGCCTGTTGTGCCTGAGGGCTATGTTATGGATGAAGAAACTGCTAGAGACTTTCTTGCTTGCAATGATAGAAGTGATCTTAATACATTATTAGCTAAGCTGAAACAAAAAAACTTTGAATGCTAGAATGAAATATGATCCTGCTTATGCTACTTCACCTATCTTTGTTACTGATAAGGATTCGGAATTCTCTGTTGATCCTGATATAATTACTTTGGTTGAATCTGATCCTTTCTATGGCTATGAATCTGAAACTGTTGTGGCACATCTTACTAAATTAAATGATATAGCCACCCTGTTCACTAATGATGAGAAAACTCGCTACTCTTATATTCTTAAAATATTTCCGTTCTCATTAAAGGGTGATGCTAAGATATGGTTTAATTCTCTTGATCCTGGTTGTGTGCGTAGTCCCCAGGATATGATTAATTACTTCTCTGCTAAATATTTCCCTGCTCATAAGAAACAAGCTGCTTTAAAGGAAATATATAATTTTGTGCAAATTGAAGAAGAGAGTCTCCCACAAGCTTGGGGGAGGCTTCTCCAATTACTTAATGCTTTGCCTAATCATCCTCTCACGAAAAATGAAATACTTGATATCTTTTATAATGGACTAACCGATGCTTCCATAGACTACCTGGATAGTTGTGCTGGTTCTGTTTTCAGGGAAAGAACACCGGATGAAGCTGAAATTCTATTGAATAATATGTTGACTAATGAAAATAATTGGACGCTTCCTGAACCAACTCCTAAGCCAACTCCGAAGAAAAGGGGTGTTCTATTTCTTAGTCCTGAAGACATGCAAGAGGTAAAGAAATGTATGAAAGAACAAGGTATAAAAGCTAAAGATGTTAAGAATTTACCTCCTATTGAAGAAATTCATGGTCTTAATTCACCGCCTGTTGAAGAAATATATGGTCTTAATCCATCACCTATTGAAGAAACACATGGTCTTGATAACCCGACACAGGTAGTGAAGGTAAATTCTCTCTATAGATATGATAAAGATGAAATCCCTCCTAACAAGTTTGCTAGCCAATGTTTGGATGAGTTTGATAACTTTATGGTTAAGCAAGAAGATTTTAATGCTTATGTTGGTAGACAATTAAAACAAAATGCTTATATGATTGAACACATGAGTGATTATATTTCTAGAGTTAAAGGTGAACTTAAACTCAATAGTAAACATGCTTCTATGGTTACTACTCAAGTAGAACAAGTACCTAAAGCTCAAAATGATTTGCTCAATGAATTGAATAATAAGAATAATGACTATGCTGTTAGAGTGGCTACTAGAACTGGTAAAATGACTCAGGAACCTTTGTATCTCGAAGGCCATCCTAAGAGAATTGAGCAAGATTCTCATAGAAATAATATAGGTGCACCTAATCCTTCTAAAAGGAAGAAAAAGAAAAATGATAGGACTTTGCATACTTCTAGTGAACATGTTGTTGACACACCTGAGAATCCCAATGATATTTCTATTTCTGATGCTGAAACGCAATCTGGTAATGAACATGAACCTAGTGATAATATTAATGATAATGTTCATGTTGATGCTCAACCTAGCTATGACAATGATGTGGAAATTGAACCTGCTGATGATCTTGATAACCCACAATCAAAGAATCAACGTTATGATAAGAGAGAATTTGTTGCTAGGAAGCACGGTAAAGAAAGTGAACCATGTGTTCAGAAACCCATGCCTTTTCTTTCCAAACCATCCAAGAAAAAGGATGATGAGGATTTTGAGCGCTTTGCTGAAATGATTAGACTTGTCTTTTTGCGTATGCGTTTGACTGATATGCTCAAAATGAATCCTTATGCTAAGTATATGAAAGAAATTATTACTAATAAAAGAAAGATACCGGAAGCTGAAATTTCCACCATGCTTGCTAATTATACTTTTAAGGGTGGAATACCAAAGAAACTTGGAGATCCAGGAGTACCTACTATACCATGCTCCATTAAAATAAATTATGTTAGAACTGCTTTATGTGATCTTGGAGCCGGTGTTAGTGTTATGCCTCTCTCTTTATATCGTAGACTTGATTTGAATAAGTTGACACCTACTGAAATATCTTTGCAAATGGCTGATAAATCAACTGCTATACCTGGTATTTGTGAGGATGTGCCTGTTGTGGTTGCGAATGTTACTATTTTAATGGACTTTTTTATTCTTGATATTCCTGAGGATGATAGTATGTCTATTATTCTTGGAAGACCCTTTTTGAATACTGCAGGTGCTGTTATTAATTGCAATAAAAGCAATGTCACTTTTCATGTTAATGGTAATGAGCATACGATACACTTTCTGAGGAAATAACCTCAAGTCCATAGTATCAATTCTATTGGAAAAATTCCATCGATTATTTTTGGAGGTTTTGAATTTCCTCTTCCTACTGTCAAAAGGAGATATGATATTCTTATTATAGGGGATGTGCATATCCCCGTTGAGGTAACATAGTGTCATTCGAAATTTCTCCGGTTCCATGTTATTCGGAATGAGTTTGTTAACAAGGCTTGATCAACCTTGTTAGTGGATTCCTTTCTGTGAGCATGAGATGGATGAAGTTAGAAAGCACAACCTTCTATACCCTCCTTTTTACTTTCTGTTATTTAGTTGAAATAAAGCAAAAATAGTATTTTCTGCCTGTTTTCTGAATTATCCGTGCAATATAAAAATACCCCAAAAATAAAAGTTCTCCAAATGCCCTGCCAATTTAATATGTTTTTTTCTGGAATATTTGGCACTGAGAACACATCAGGGGGAGCTGGCACCTGTCCACGAGGGTCGAGGGCGTGCCCCCTGCCTCATGGGCCCACGGTGGCTCCCCTCCACTTATTCCAGCACCCACACACTTCTTCTTCCTCCTAAAAAAATCACCAACCAACTCAAGCATGAGTTCTAGCTCATTTTTCTACGATTTTCAATCTCCTTGCTCAAAGCACCTCTCACAAAACTGCTTTGGGGGATTGTTCCTTGCTATGTGACTCCTCCATTGGTCCAATTAGTTTTTGTTCTAGTGCTTTATTCATTGCAAATTTGTGTTGCCTAGGTGACCATGTTCTTGAGATTGCATGTCAAATTTATATGGTTCCAAGTAGTTCTAATGCATGATATAGTCTCTAGGCACTTGTAGGAGTAGTTGCTATCAATTTTGTTGAGCTTGGTTCACTTTTAATTGAAGTTACTAAAAATTTCAGAAATTTTTCAGAGGAAGAAATATGTTTAGGAAAATTTACCAAGGTGGTCCTTCAAGGAAGCAAGGACCCAGGCTTGCAATGCGCGATTGTCAGATGTGAGGCTCCGGCAAACCCGTAAGGTTCGAACAGTGGGGTGCGCACGAAGTCTTTTCCCCCTACCGATCTACGCTCAAGCTTGCTAGGATCTCGCGGACGAACTCGACAAACTCACAACATAGAAAGAGACACAAGGTTTATACTGGTTCGGGCCACCGTTGTGGTGCAATACCCTACTCCAGTGTGGTGGTGGTGGATTGCCTCTTGGGCTGATGATGAACAGTACAAGGGAAGAACGACCTCCTGAGGTTGAGGTGTTCTTGTGCGTATGAACTTGTGGTGTGAGGAGTTGATGAACTGCTATTGTGGTGGCTAGTCCTATTTATAGAGGCCCTGGTCCTCTTCCCAAATATCGAGCGGGAAGGGAGCCAACAACGGCGGGCAAATTTGAAGGGGGACAACTAGTACAAGCTATCCGGACAAAAGCGGTCTCCGCCTGCGAAAAGCCCTGGGCTGACGCTGTCTTGGGCTCCATGATGACCTCCGCCTTGCCGTCCTCCTGGTCTTGGTCTTGTTGCACCAATATAGCAACCTTTGCCTGATGCCTCGGTACTCTTTGTTTGCGCTTGCTTCCTTAGCACCAAAGAGGAAACAAGGACTCTGCGCGCACCGGCGCCGTTCGTCATGGCTCACGTCACGAGTCCCTCGTGAGGTTTGCCCTGCCTTGATATCTCCGCTCCTCGTGAGCATGCCTGGCTAGGCCACTCCAAAGGAGGCCTTGTGTCGTCCGCCTCGCGAGGCTTGGACCCTCGTGAAGGTCTTGGATGCCTTGTTGATTTAGATGGGCCATACGGCCCGCAGCATAGCCACGCCATGGGCTGCAGGCAGGCAAGTCTGGGCACCCCCGTTCCCAGAACGTCGACAGTAGCCCTCGGGCCCAAGGTGCCCTCGGGCTTGGCTTCACGGCGAAGCCAAGGGTCAAGTTCAAAGCGCCGCGAGCCCCAAAAGCCTGTGGCCTCGGTCGACGCGTGTGGTTGATTGGACGTGGGCGTCTCCGCTTCCCCACGCTGCCTCGACAACTGCATGATTTGATGAGTCCCTACGACATGCAAGGAAAACCATCATTACCTGCGATCGTGGGAGATGCCGGTTGGCCTCCTCTCGCTATAAATGGGGAGGGGGCGGAGCCCCCATTGCCCATCTTCTCCTCGCTCGCTTGCTTTGTCCTCCTTGCTCTTCTGCTGACAACAATGGCGCCCATTAGAAGGTTTTCGGCCGAAGAGAAAGGGAAAACTCCCCGTAATGATCCAGAGCTTCTTCCACCGAAGAAGCGGTCGATTCATTGCCTAGACGAGGCGGTGATGCAGGTGGTGGCGAGGCCTTGGTGCGAGCGGCCTCCACCGGGGTACCCGCTGCCCTTGTACGCCCGAGCCAAGGGCTCAGGAGGAGGGAGCGGCGAGCAGCGCCGCCCGTGCCGCACCCAGGGTCGCCGCGCCTCGGCGCCATGCGCCGTCGCCCCTGGGGTGCACGCCACTGACTCCTCGCGTGAGTTGGTGCTATGGGTGCCGATGCCTCCAAGCTCCTGGATTCACTTCCCACGGTTCTTCTCCGACGTGATGCTGCCGAGGGGGCCACTCGAGCTCTGGCTGCAGCATGCTGATTGCAGCGCTCCAGCGACCGGAGCGGAGATCGAAGTGGTCCCCACCGGCAAGATCTTCATGACTCGTGGCTGGGGCGAGATCGCGCGGGTTTGCCGTGCGAGGGGAGCCCTTGCGATCCACTTTGAGTACGACGACGCTTCCACGCTCTTCTTCAAGGTCTTCGACGCGGAGGGTCGCCGCTTGGAGTGCGTCCCTGGAGAGGAACGCCAGGTCGTCGCGCATCCTGCACGCGAGCACTCCAGCAGCAGTTCATGGGAGTCCGGCAGCTCCCTTGAGCTTTACGAGACTCCGGAGATGAGCGATGACAGCTACGTCCCTCTGAGCTCTCGCCGTGCTCGGAGCAGGGCCACGGCGTCCGGTCGCCGCTGATCTGGATGGGGTTGGCGCCGGCCTCCCATGGACCACTGTTGACGATGGCGTCCGCCACGGGAGGGTGTAGATAGGATTCCTCTTAGTAACAGCTTTTGTTCCCTGCGAAAGATCGCGAATCACCCCGCGGGGGTATGTAAGATCTGTAGTGTCTTCCTTGTTCATCTTCCTTGTTATAAGAATTTGGTGAACACATGTCCCGTTAAGGCTCGGTTCCTCCCTTTCTTTCCTCGCGATAGCTTGTTTCTCTACGCTGACGGGTCCCGGTCCCAAGGCGGCTACAGCCGTCACTGGTATGCCGGGTCGCGTGCCGTGGTCAAGGCCAGGAGGTGTGCGGCTCGAGGTCCAGTAAGAGCCCCTGAGACGCGATGCTCAGGAGGTCCCCCTTAGCGCCTAAGCAGCCATGGTAAGGAGAGAAAGGGAGTTAACATGGCCGCAACAGGGTTGCGGCAGGGCGCGAGCGTCCATGAGGCCTAAACAGTTAGCCAATCCGGGTGTAAGACTTATCTTGTCGATTTCGCGGTGGCTCATGATGTTGCGCTGGGTTGTGCGCCAACTTGTGTGGCATAGACAGGCTGGCCCGTACGAGTTTCCCTTACCCATGCTTTCCTTGGTGCTCTATGTCCTCAGGTCCCGGCCCTCGAGCGAGCTCAGCCGCCGCTGGTATGCCAGGTCACGATGTCATGGTCAAGGCCAGGGGGTGAGGGCTGGAGAGCCAGTAGGAGCTCCTAAGTCGTGATGCTCAGGAGCCCCCCTTTTAACGCGCAAGCGGATCGCACGAGGAAAAGGAGGCTCGTGGTGCCATCTGCTATGCTTCCCTCGGGACTCCTGTGAACAAGCACAAGAAGGAACATGGTTGACTGCTATAGCTGTTAGCCTACCGCTGGTTGCTCTAGGTGAGGCGAAGGCACTGAGGGCCTGGTGAGGTGGCGTGTGTGGCGCATGCCGCGAGCCAGAGCTCGGCCGCTCAGGTTTGTCGGACGTGACATGGACGGACCCATGCACGAGTGCCGTGCCTGTGTGAAGGCCCCGGGGGAGGCGATGATTGAGTAAGCGATAGCCGTTTGCAGGTTAGGCATAAAGGGCAGATTGACTTGGATAAATGCAGGAAGATACATGCCACTGGGCCTGGCCCGAGCAGCTTGGGGATGATGTAGCCCGAGGGGCGCCCCCAGCAAGGTAAGATAAAGACTTAAGCAAAGCGGATACATGCCACAAGGATGGACCCACATGACCTGGGAATAATACAGCCCGAGGGGCGCTCCCAGCTTAAACAAACTTGGAAGATGTCACCTGGTTCTATAGACGAGGTAGAGTTGATGTAGCTGAGGCCACGCGTTGAAGAGGTGACTCCTCATGAGCCACTGGGACCCTGAGCCTCGGGAGGCTTTGGAGGCTCGGGAGGTTCCCTGAAGAGCATCTCCATCTCCTCCTGAACGGCGCGGATCCTGGCCTCCTGAGACGCCAGGACCCGCCGCAAGTTGTGCTGATGGGCCGACGCCACGCTCGGCAAGCTGAAGGGCATGCGAACGTAGCTGTGTGGCGGGCCCTCACAGCGGCCCGCACGTGAAGGCCAGAAGCGCTCCTGAGATGCGGCCCTGTTGAGCCCTGGAATGTCGACGCAGAGACGCGGCCCGACATCCTCGCCTAGATGGGGGGCCACGCCTTGTGAGCGGCTGTTGCCGCGCATGGCTCTTGCTTCTTGCAGTTCTGGGGTGGTCTTGGTGATGAATTCCTGGACGGTGGGCACTCCTTGCCCTGTGTTCTCCTGAGGGGGGCGTGTCGTGAAACACGTCTCCAAGTGGTGCCCAAGCGCCTCCCTCGTGAGGTCGGCAAGGTCTGAGGCCCTCGCGAAGAGAGCCCCCAAGCCCTGCTTGAGGAGGGCGCCGGACGCGCCTTCCTATGCGATGGAGGGAGGCGCCCCTGGAATGGGCGCTGATCCTGATGAGGCTCCTGACGCGGCGCCATCTCCTTGGGGTCCTGCGCGCCGTGGCAACTTCTTCTTGGGGACGGTCTCCGGAGGGCCTTCACTCCTGCTGTCGGGGTCGTCGATGGCTGTAGCTCGGAAGGCGCGCTCAAGAGAGCGCACCGCATCCCTCTCTTCACATGTGACCATGATTGTCGGTGTCAAAACCGGCGGATCTCGGGTAGGGGGTCCCGAACTGTGTGTCTAGGCGGATGGTAACAGGAGACAAGGGACATGATGTTTTTACCCAGGTTCAGGCCCTCTCGTTGGAGGTAAAACCCTACTCCTGCTTGATTAATATTGATGATATGGGTAGTACAAGAGTAGATCTACCACGAGATCAGAGAGGCTAAACCCTAGAAGCTAGCCTATGGTATGATTGTTCTTCTTCTGTCCTACAGACTAAAACCCTCTGGTTTATATAGACATCGGAGAGGGCTAGGGTTACACAGAGTCGGTTACAATGGTAGGAGATCTACATATCGTATCGCCAAGCTTGCCTTCCACGCCAAGGAAAGTCCCTTCCGGACACGGGACGAAGTCTTCAATCTTGTATCTTCATAGTCCAGGAGTCCGGCCGAAGGTATAGTCCAGCTATCCGGACACCCCCTAATCCAGGACTCCCTCAGTAGCCCCTGAACCAGGCTTCAATGACGACGAGTCCGGCGCGCAGATTGTCTTCGGCATTGCAAGGCGGGTTCCTCCTCCAAGTACTTCATAGAAGTTTTTGGACACAAAGGTAGTGTCTGGCTCTGCAAAATAAGTTTCCACATATTGCCATAGAGAGAATAATATTTACACAAATCTAATCTGCTGACGTATTCAGTAGCGTGACATCACACCACGACCAAGCCCTTATTCGAATCGTTTTTTCTATCCCACCTCAGCGCGTTTTGCGAGGCGGTTTCCTTGGCACGTCCTTTCAAAGCAGAGATCGTGTCCCCTTTATTTACGGGATTCTCATCAATACGGACGTGGGTAACCCAGTCGTGCCCGTTGGTATATTTTCTCGATCAAAGGCGAGTCCCAAACGGTTACGAGGAGGGCCCTTGGTATCCAACCTCTTATAAAGAGACCAAGGCCTTACTCCTTTCTTTCAATCTCAAACGAGTTCGCCTTTCGCCTCGAGTTCCAGCACCCAAGGCTCCAGATTTCAGGCGCTTCGGACCTTCGATAATGTCCTGTTCCGTCCTTCGAGGCTGATGGATGCTTGATGGAGGAGGACGTGCTAAAGTTGAGAGAGGCCAGGTTCTTGACCGGCGAAATCTCGCATAGGCTGCCTGCTCAAGGGCAGGTCATTCCCACTCCCAAGCCTGGTGAGAGTGTGGTGTTCCTGTCTCACTTCCTTCGGGGGATAGGCTTCCCGACGGATCCCTTCGTGAGGGGGCTCATGTTTTATTATGGGCTGGAATTTCACGACTTAGCTCCGGAGTCCATCCTCCACATTTCCTCATTCATCGTCGTGTGTGAAGCCTTCCTCCGTGTTACTCCTCACTTCGGACTATGGCTCAAGACCTTCAAAGTAGAGCCGAAGATGATCGAGGGACGGCACGCGGAGTGCGGAGGCGCTGTTATAAGCAAGAATGCTGATGCTCCATGGCCCGAGGGCTCTTTTCAAGATGAGTCCAGCTTTTGGCAACGAGAGTGGTTTTATATCACCGCTCCCCGGGGTACCAAGTGGGTGGCGCCACATGCCTTTCGCTCGGGTCCCCCCCACAGCTAGCGTCATGGGTCAGTAAAGGACTGGACTGGGGGTCGTCCAAGGACGTGCCCTTGTTGCAGGGCCGCATCGATCTCTTAGAAAGAGACATCAGCCTGGTCGTGACAACGCAGGTCATGTTGATCCTTGAACCCTGCCTGGCAAACGTCTCCCCCTTCGCCTATGGGAGTTCAATCCGAAGGGACCGCGAGCTCTCCAACATTTTATGGGCGCGACGCCCATGGAGATGTACAAATTGTTCTTCGGATCACAAGCAACGTGTCCAGAATTGACCGAGGACGCAGGTCTGAGCTGCAATCGCCCGGATACTCAAGTAAGTAGCCTTGTACCCGGACTTGCCATCCGTATATTTATCATAAAATTGCCCTTAAAAGAGCTGTCCTTTAAGCAGGAGTGGATAGCGAAAGCAAAGCTAATCAGGTGTCCGGGCCCCCTCCCCGAGACCACACCGGATCCCGTGGTGGTTCGGATGTTGGAGGTTGTGCCTTCGGAGGAAAGCGAGGGAGGGGACAAGGAAGCTATGGCCTCCTCGAAAGAGGCTGTTAGGAAGGTAGGAATCGAAAATTCCTCTCCTCAGGGGAAAAAGAGGACCGCCTCTGAAGACCCGGAGACCATGGCCTCAAAGTGGGGGAAGAAATCTTCGTCAGAGGGTCCTGCGACGGGGGATGCCTCGGCCGAATTATGCCCTCAAGGGGATCAGCCCTCCACCGACCCGTAAGTAGAGAGGAGTTTTTCTTTTTAAGAAATGAGAGGAATCCTTGCTTTTTATCTGAGAAAAGTTACCGAATATTTACCTTGTAGCTCGGACCTCAGCCCTTCTCAGCAGAGCTCGTCTTCGGGGGATCTTCTTCCGGAGATGATGGAGAGCGGAACTCCTCCCCCTGCCGTACCGCCTTGCAAGGCGGGCGATCCTGAGGTATTATCGCAGAGGGTTTCTCCGAATCCGGCAGGGCCAGAAGGTATTCATATGCCCCCCCAAAGCCCTCCATGTCCGGCCTTCGAAAAGGGCCATCGGACGAGTCCGGCACCATCCGGTGTGCGGTCGGAGGAGCTGAAGGATCTGCTAGGGCGAGCATCTATCTCAGAGGAGCACCGTGCATTGATGGGTACGGTGATTGAGAGGATTTCATCCGCGGAGAGCGGATTGCACGAGGCCGTCAGGAGTTTACTGACAGGTTTTAAGGTACGTGGAATAATGTACCCTTTTTGGACAGTTGCGCATAAATAAGATGCGCCCTGTGTAGATAGTAGCCCCTGAGACTCTGTGCGTTGTCAAAAGTGACGGCGCGCAGAGGATCATAACCCTAGGTCTAATATGCCGCCTTCATACGTAGGTGGCAAAGTGTCCGGTGGCCGGCCAGACTGATGAATTTGCCGAGCTAAAGCTGCAACTTAACGTGGCAGATGCCGACATCGCGCTTGTCAATAAGCGTCTTGATGAGGCACAAGGTATGTAATTCCTCCGGTGGCACCTGGTAAGAGGAGCTTTATGCTAGTATCTTACAACGTGTGCGCTTGATGCAGATGGTGCTGCTGCCATGGAGAATCTTCGGGAAGAACTTGCCCGAGCCAAGGAGCAAGCCAGGAAAAGTGATGGGGCTGCCAGAAAGGCAATTGAAGAGCTGAAAGCCGAATAGGCTGCTCACAGCTGAAGCAAGAGGGAAATGGCCGAGATGGCCGTGAAGCTGAAGAGCGCTGCTGACCATTGCAAGCTTCTTGAACAAGAAGACCGGGCGGAACAGACGGACCTAGAGAAGGCCGTTGCCGAAGCCAAGGATGCTCGGTCTGCGATGAGAGCTATGAAGGAGGAGCTACGTCAGGCCGGAGAAATCGCGGCTGGAAAGCCCTTTATGCTGCGGAGGAAGTTCTATGATCCTAAACATGCTCCGTTAGACCGGATGTGGAGTACGGCGGACACCTATCTGGATTTGGTAGCGAGTGTCGCAGATGCGGCCGAACACTTCCGGGATCAAGAAGATCACTAAGTGGAAAAGCTCTTCTAGTCGCAGTTCCACAATCCAGAGCGTCCACTGTCGTTAGCCGACCGTTTGGCCGAATGGGCCGAGCTAAATAGGTTGTCCGGACTCGCCATGAAGTATGTCATGAGTCATCTGTGGACGGAGAGGCCAGAGCCGAAAAGTTATTTCAACTTGGTGCAGCAGTTCCTTGGTGTGGTGCCACATATCAATGCAATGAAGAGGTCAGCGTGCATAGAGGGTGCGCAGATGGCTCTTGCCCGTGTCAAGACATACTGGGCGGAGATGGGGACCACCGTTGTTGCATCCCAAGACTCGGACGAAAGCCGAGTACCTGCTGAGCACTATTTTCAGGAAGTTCTGCAAGGCGCTCGTTTAATAGAGACGTAGTGCTCGAAGGATACTATGTTCGAATAGCATATATTGTTGTAAAACAATGTTTTGATAAATTATAGAAGCTTTTTATACTTGTGCCTACAAGTATTATAATACCTCCTGTGCGGCCGTTTAAGATATATGTATATATAATCTGAAAGATGGTAGTCGCCCCCACGCAAATAATGCGGGGGTGTTCGCAGAAGGTGCATTTTCACACTTGATCCAACGTCTTGGTCCTACAAAGGAGGTGATAGCGCAATGAACTAGGCAATCGGACTATGATGCTTTATCACTTTCACTTAGCCATAGGAGTTTGACAGTGAGGCTACTTATATAGCCCCTGGTGGCGCCTGCGCTCGCCCGAACTCGAGGCGCGTATGTGCCTGGCCGGGAAACGACCCTTCGTTAATGCGGAGGAATCCTAAAGATTCCGGTAAGTCATCGAGTGGTTGACCAGTCTCACGCTATATCATGACAGTTAGTTTTCGGCTTTCTCTACTGAGGTGCTCGCCTGGCCGAACCGGGGCACAATCGCAGTAGTTCTCCTGGTGCCGCCTTAGCAGATAGAGCGGAACGTAAGGCAGCAAAACACAGGAGCCGGGCAAACCCAACATTTGACCAAAGACATGATTCGGAGCTGATGCATATAAGGTCAAACTCGCGACGCCGAACACTCCCTAAGGTATTTGGTCTTTATGAGGGCGGTCGGGACAACGCCCTGAGTAATAAGCCCCTAGTGTCCAGGTGCGCGCAAAATTCTGACGTGGCCACATGCCAAAATGCCAGCCTCCTCCTTGGTTATACCAAGAAACCAGGGGATGAGTATCAACAAGAGACAGTAAAAAAGGTTTACGCAGGGTCTTAATCTGAAAAGAATCCTTGGAACGGGTCCCTGCTGCATGTCTGCGCCTGTGTCTCCGTTGTGCCGTATCCTGGACGGGCGTAGCATGGTGTTCATCTGTAAAAGAGAGGAACTTAGTTGAAGAAAGATCGTGCCGAACGTAAGTTATACTAAATAAACAAAGTATAAATCAAAATGGGTAAAATTGAGCTTTATTGTCTCTTATTTTATATGCGCGGAGCCCCTAGTACAGGGGTATGCGGCTATTAAGCCTTTATCAATTGTATGTTTATGCCGGACTCGTCTAGCCGTGTTCGTGGTCTTAACGACCTGTTTAGGTGTTTTGGCTGGTGAAGCCGTTTTATTGTGAGGCTGTCAAGGCAGCCACACAGTCTTCCGCATGGGGGGCGCACTCAATGTTTTCCCTTTAAAGAGATGATGCCTCGTGGTTCGGGCATCTTAAGCGTAAGAGATGCATAATGCGGTATTGCGTTAAAGCGGGCGAAAGCTTCGCGTCCCAATAGTGCTTGATAGCTACTTGAAAATGGGGCGATATGGAAGGTTAGCTTTTCGCGACGGAAGTTTTCGGGGGAGCCGAACATAACTTCTAGCCGGAGAGAACCCATGCAATGGGCATCTGGGCCTGGCATTACCCCTTGAAAGGAGGTTGTGCTATGGCAAATTTTTGTTGGATCTATCCCCATGTTGCGGATTGTGTCCTGGTATAACAGGTTTAGACCACTGCCGCCGTCCATCAGGACATTTGTAAAGTGGAGTCCGCCGATTATTGGATCTAATACCAAGGCAGTCTAGCCTGCATTCCGGATACTTCTAGAGTAATCCTGATGGTCGAAGGTGATCGGTTTTAACAACCATCGGCGAGACTATTTTGGGATAGGCCGTATGGCGCGTATCTCTATGGGCGCCACTTGTTTTGTCACGTGAAGTAAGTTTACTGTTTTGACTTCTTGTGGGAAATTCTTTTGTTTCCTGGTGCTTTGCTTGTGGGGTTCGTCATCGTCCTCACTTGGTGTGTCGAGCCCCTTGTGTTCGGCGTTGAGTTTGCCGGATTGCTTGAAGACCCAACAATCTCTGTGGGTATGGTTTGCAGGCCTCCCGGGGGTACTGTGGATTTGACATATCTTGTCCAAGATTTTGTTTAGGTTAGACAACTCGTCCTTGTTGTCCTTGAGGGGCGGCTTTCTCTGAATCTGCTGCGAGCTTTTGAATCCGGCGTTGACTGCCATGCTCTTTGGGCTGTTTCCCTTATTCTGGCACTGGTCCTTGTTGCGTCGGGGTTTTCCGTTTCCATCTCTAACTTCGGATGTACTTGGGTCGCTGGTGCTGCATCTTGCCAACCAGCTGTCCTCTCCTGCGCAAAAGCGGGTCATGAGGCTTGTTAATACGGCCATTGTTCTTGGCTTTTCTTGGCCGAGGTGTCTGGCGAGCCATTCGTCTCGAATGTTATGCTTAAAAGCTGCTAGGGCTTCGGCGTCCGGATAGTCAACTATCTGATTCTTTTTAGTAAGAAATCTGTTCCAGAATTTTCGGGCTGACTCTCCGGGCTGTTGAGTTATATGACTTAGATCATCTGCATCCGGAGGGCGGACATAGGTCCCTTGAAAGTTTGCCCAGAAAGCATCCTCGAGCTCTTCCCAACTTCCAATTGTGTTTTCGGGAAGGCTTTTGAGCCAATGCCGGGCTGGCCCTTTAAGCTTGAGGGGTAAGTATTTTATGGCGTGGAGGTCATCTCCTCTGGCCATGTGTATGTGGAGGATATAGTCCTCAATCTAGACTCCAGGGTCTGTTGTTCCGTCGTACGCCTCTATGTTTACGGGCTTGAATCCTGCTGGAAATTCATGGTCGAGAACCTCATCGGTGAAACATAGGGGGTGTGCGGCACCCTTGTATTTGGGTGTGCCGTGATGTTTGGATATTTGTTGTGTTGCATTGCTTACTAGAGCTTGCTTTCTTGGCCCATAGATAGATCTGGCTGGGCCATCTTTTTGATGCGAATCCTTGAGTGGATCGCGTGCCGGCTTGTGTGCGGCGCCGCTTGCCGCTCCATGCTGGCCATGGGGTCGTCTATCCGACTAGTTGGCTTTCTTATTTCTTGACTGCGGGGGCTCTAAGGCCTCCTCGTCAAATTCAGGCAATAGCTTTCGCTTCGGATAGCTTTTTGTGCGGCGACTGCCACCATGTTTGTCTGCGGTGTTGAGTACTTTGCTCCATCTGTTTCTAAGTGCATCTTCCGCAGTTTTGAGCTTCCGCTTCTGCTTTTTCAGGCTACGCGCAGTGGCGACGAGCCTTTTGTGGAGGTTCTTCTGCTCCATGAGCATATCTGGCGTAAGGTCGTCCGGACTGTTGTTTTCGCTGGGACGGATTGTTCGGTTTGTTTGTCCAAGTTGCCCTGTTCGGACGGTTGCTCGAAGGCATGTTCGACGTCCGCCGGCTCGTCCTGCTCTATGGCTGGGTCTGTATGGCTGCTGTCTCTGTCGAGGCGGGGCTTGGAGCGGCGCTTACGTCGCCGCTTTGATTGCTTTTCGAGTGAACGATCCCTCGTTGCATCCCTGTGTTCCTCATCGTCGCTTCCTTTGGGTGTGTCCACCATGTATACATCATGAGATGAGGTGGCATTCCAGTGCCTTATAGGAGTTGGTTCATGTTCATCTCCTACATCGTCGTCCATACCGTCGATGTCTTCGGAGTCGAAGTCGAGCACGTCGTTTAAATTATCGACAGTGGCTACGAAGTGGGTGGTGGGTGGGCATCGAATTTCTTCGTCGTCCTCATCCCAATCCTGCCGGTCATAGTCCGGCCAGGACTCTCCTGACAAAGAGAGAGACCTGAGTGAATTCAGAATGTCGCCGAAGGGCCAGTGCTGAAAGATGTCTGCGACGGTGAATTCCATGATCGGCGCCCAATCGGATTCGATTGGTAGGGGCACGGAGGGCTCGGAGTCCGGAGAGGAGTCCGGCAGCTTGGAGTCACAGGCTTCGCAAAGGACAAGGCTAGTGTTCGGCTTGATCGCCGTGGAGATTGCAGCCCCCGAGGCGGTGTCTAACCACCCATCCTCGATTGGTATGGTCGGCTCCGAGCTAAGGGTCGGAGCGGACACAGGTGCGGCCTCCAGGGCACTGTTTGGCGGCAAAGCTAGATCATGCCCATTGTGACAGTGCGGCGCGCTCGGCTGTGGCTTGAATCCATCGAAGATCAAGTCCCCGTGGATGTCGGTCGTGTAGTTCAAACTTCCAAACCTGACCTGATGGCCAGGGGCATAGCTTTCGATCTGCTCCAGATGGCCAAGCGAATTGGCCCGCAGTGCAAAGCCGCCGAATACGAAGATCTGTCCGGGGAGAAAAGTCTCACCTTGGACCGCATTGCTGTTGATTATCGGAGGGGCCATCGGGCCTAAAAGCGACGACACAGAGGAACTCTCAATGAAAGCACCAATGTCGGTGTCAAAACCGGCGGATCTCGGGTAGGGGGTCCCGAACTGTGCGTCTAGGTGGATGGTAACAGGAGACAAGGGACACGATGTTTTTACCCAGGTTCGGGCCCTCTCGATGGAGGTAAAACCCTACTCCTGCTTGATTAATATTGATGATATGGGTAGTAGAAGAGTAGATCTACCACGAGACTAGAGAGGCTAAACCCTAGAAGCTAGCCTATGGTATGATTGTTCTTCTTCTGTCCTACGGACTAAAACCCTCCGGTTTATATAGACACTGGAGAGGGCTAGGGTTACACAGAGTCGGTTACAATGGTAGGAGATCTACATATCGTATTGCCAAGCTTGCCTTCGACGCCAAGGAAAGTCCCTTCCGGACACGGGACGAAGTCTTCAATCTTGTATCTTCATAGTCCAGGAGTCCGGCCGAAGGTATAGTCCAGCTATCCGGACACCCCCTAATCCAGGACTCCCTCAATGATGATTCCTCCACTTCCTGGCATCTTGAGAACGTTGTAGCCGTGATGGATGACAGCCATGAACTTGGCCAGGGCTGGATACCCGAGGATAGCGTTGTACGGTAGGCGGATGTGTGCGACGTCGAAGTCGATGAGCTCGGTGCGGTAGTTGTCGCGCCTGCCAAAGGTGACGGGCAGGCGGACTTGCCCTATCAGTGTGGTGGAACCATCAGTCACTCCTGAGAAAGGCTTGGTTGGCTGGAGCTGCTCATAGGGCACTTGAAGGTTGTCGAACGTGTCGACGGACAGGATGTTGAGCCCGGCGCCGCCGCTGTTGAGAGTCTTGGTGACTTGCACATTGCTGATGACTGCGGAGCATAGATTAGGAGTGCGCCCGCGGTGGCCGCACACTTGAGCTGGTCTGCCGAGTTGAAGGTGATGGCGCATTGGGACCACCCGAGGGGGCGCGTGGCCTCGAGCTTGGGGAGCGCGGCGTTCACCTCGCGAGCGAACTGTTTGAAGATGCGCTGACACTACAAAAAAATACACTTCTGTGATGATACGTGCTTGTCACAGTAGGTCGCGTTTTTTGTCATGCATGTACATCCATGACAAATTTATGACAGAATCAAGATAGTCATACCTGTGCTGTCGTAGAAGTGTTCCATGACATTACCAAAATTATCATCACGGAAGTGTCCACTTCCATGACGATAAATCGCGCGTCACAGAAGTGCTTTCATCAAGGGTGACCGACACGTGGCATCCACCGTAACGGAACGCCATTAAGCTATTGGGTCGGGTTTTGGATCTGATAACCCGTTAACAGCCCCAACCAATTGGAAATTTCCACGTGTAAAATTCTTACTGGACGGACGAAACACGTTTCAGCTCGTCAGTGGGTCAGATGGGCATCTATGATACGTCGACACGTGGCACGGCCCAACAGAGGCCCATTCCTTTAAAAAGCCGGCCCGTTTGACTTGCTCAAAAGGTGGCGGGCTGGCCCATGTAAAGCCTGTTAACGGCCTGTTCGCATATAGCCCATTTACAGCCTGCTAACCCAAGGCCCGTTACGCCCTATCCGAATTAGGCCTAGTAGTGTCATCTGGGCCACCCAATATGATTCGAGCCCATTTTCACTTCTGGCCCATGTATGGCCCATGATGTCCTTCGGCCCATATGAGGCCCTATGTAACTCTTGGCCTATTAACGGCTCGTGGTGAAACTGGCCCGTAATGAACAGTGTATCACTTTACACCCATTAACGGCCTGTGGTGAAACTGGCTCGTAATGAACAGTGTATCACTTTATACCCATTAACGACCCGTTATTCCGTTGGGCCATTTCCAGCCCATGTTATCTTTCGGCCTTCTCAGAGCACATTTATTCTTGGGCTCATTTCCAGCATTCGTTTACTTATGGCCCGTTACTATCATTTTCTGCTTGTGGGCCAAATTCAGCCCGTGGTTACAGTCGGCCCGTTTGTGGTCCGTTAATACGTTGGGCCGTTTTCATAGCGTCATCAAATACGGCCTATTAACGATGGCCCGTTATGGTCGGCCCATGAACGGGCGATTCCAACTCTAGCCCGTTTACGACCATAATGCGGCCTGTTATTGGCCCATCTTTGGCCATCGATCATACTGCTCGTATAAGGCCCATTGATGATACGGCCCGTAGAAGGCCCATTGTTTCTATGGCCCGTAGAAGGCCCACTGTTTCTACGGCCTGTAGGAGGCCCAGTGTCACTACAGTAAATATTAGCCCATGGTTATTGTGGACTAGTTTTAAAAAATAGGTTATTGCAGCCACTAGCAAACCGCGGAAAAAGAACTGCAATGACTAGAAGCAAACAAATAAACAAGACAACAAGGAAATAAATAAGAAAGCAACTTACGCTAGGCTATCACGGCTATCACACATATTACATCCACTGGGCATCAAAGTTCGCCACCGGTGCAAATAAACGCGCCGACAAAAGAATATACAAAACTGAGAGCACTTCAGAAGGCACTAGGCCTGGCCAGGTCGTGCCCCCCAAACAGCTGAAGAAGCTGAGTAGACCTCAGTTGTGTCAACGATAGATGCAGCAACACTAGATTTAAGGCATGATGGTGTGCACGTCAGTCCTCTGACATCTTCATTGCATCTTTGACTTCAAGTCGGAGCTGAGCTGAAGCAAGCCTTTTCGCTTTAAGTTGAGACTGAAGAAGTCGAACTGATTGAGGCAGCGACTGCACAGAGGTTGTCTCACACCTGCTGGTGAGTAGCTTCAACTCACTGTCTTCATCAAGACAGGACCTTGGGGTCATCTCGCTGTCCTCAAGATGGTTTGGCTCACTATCTTCCCTAAAGTTCTGCCTGGCGTAAGAGATACGAGTCTGAAAGAGAAACAAGGAGACACGTAACAGGTTTCACAATTATATAAGCAAATAAATGGATCTGTTCTGCATAAGGAACACGTTTTTACAACTACAATTTGAAACTGGTAGTTGTTGCAAACATCCAATCAGATGTAAACAGCAAAGCAAACAACAGTGGAGGAAATGATGCCTATCCTAATCTATACTGGAACAAAGTTTGAAGGCTTGAGAAAGATGAACTTACATTACATGTTAACACGGGATGGACAAAGCCCTTCTCCATGTTGATGGAAGGATAATTCAATAAATTTCTCAAAGAAAATTCTTTATAAGCGTTGCCATTATTCTACATTTTGCAAAGAGTAAATATAGATCAAATAGTATTGGAAGAAACAGAGGATAATGAAGCTCAGGTGCAGACTGATGATACATAATCAAATAGTAATTAATTAAGTACAGCGTTACAAGGTAAAAGGGAGAGAGGTACTGACAAGAGCAATGCAGAGCCCATTATTGTTTTGAGATCGTATGATCCTTTGAGCAAGGAGATTCATCTGAAATTAGTTTTCATACAAGAGAGAAGGTAAGGCACAAGCAGAAATTTAGGAGTTCAAATTTTGAATTGATATCATAGACAGTACCTGACGCAGGGCTCCCAGCAGTTCTAATAGGGGTTTGGCCACTGGAGTAGGGGTAAAGTGTGGTACAGTTGGGCTTGTGTTTTCTGTGGCTGCTGATCTATCTGATTTAACAGGTATCACTACCTTTTCCAAATACCTAGTTTGTACTCCTTGCGGATCTGCACTCACCCTCTTCCTTTTGGACATCTATTACAAAAGAACAACATTTGACTGGAAAAACATAGTGTGACCACACATGGAATAGGTACAGAAAATGGATAGGTATGGCATATACTCATATATCATGCTTAAACTAAGCAGATGGTGTAACAAAGTAGAAGTAATGCAAGATGTCAGAAGCAAAATATGTGCGACCAATACAACTTTGCAAAGTTAGAGCAAGCACCTTGATGGGTGAATAAGATAGGCCATCCTCCACCATGCCAAGTTTGTTAGCCAGTGGATCGTTCCGCAATATTCCTCTCGTGCGCCCATTCTCATATTCATTTTGATAATGTTCAATATCTGACATGCATGAAAACATAAAAACAAGTGAGATTTTCTTTGTAATGCAGAAGTGATTCTAATCCAATATTTCCTCCCTGTAAACCCCTTTGTGCTATCTCTGCAATTCTTTTAAAAGATGCCATGCATGCTGTAATTTGTTGTGTGCATTAATATAATGTGGCCTACTACCCAAAATATGAGAGCTCCAGAAGTGATGACACTTCGCAGATGATAGCTTCAACATATAGTAAAGAAGAACAAGTCGACCTGACCTGAAAGATTCAAAATATACTAAGGGAGAACAACTCGACCTGACCAGTCGACCGCAAGAGAAGAGTATCATCTTAAAGA
This sequence comes from Aegilops umbellulata, assembly GCA_032464435.1. Classification (NCBI taxonomy): domain Eukaryota; kingdom Viridiplantae; phylum Streptophyta; class Magnoliopsida; order Poales; family Poaceae; genus Aegilops; species Aegilops umbellulata. The sequence continues at coordinate 184,252,122 of CP136057.1, read as the reverse complement.
AGAGCAGAAGAGCAAGCAGATTGAAGATATTACAAGTCTTTTAATACAATGTCGGTTGGCCACCCATGATGAACCAGAGCGCACAGAGAAATACTATTCTTTCTGGTCTCTCCATATGTGGCTCACATGCATTTCGAAACTGAAGTAGGAACATTTAGCTAACCAATTAAACATCTCTCAGTTTTACTAATATCAGCAATAATATCAGATATGAATTTGTACAACTAAGCTTGTTTAGCTCGATGGGTGGAGCAGTGCTATTACGACACAAACCACGTAGGCTGATTATGGTCATCATAAAATGGGGAAAACATAAGCATGATGAGTACAGTGTTGACCGTGGCAGTGGGATGGCAGATCTGAAGCTGCAAACCGCACAAAGGGTAGTTAGCAAACGATGTTTGCTTTGAAATAACAACTAAGATTTGGTATGGACAAGAAAGTACGGTCAACAAGTGACAAAGAAATGCAATTATGTTGTCTCTCTATATGTCGCGACATGCATTTGGAAACTCAAGTGGGACCTTTAGCTAACCAATTAAATGTGTCGGTTAACTAATATCAGTATCATATCACAATCTTATTTGAACAACTAAGCTTTCAAATTCTGAGTGTTGTGTTGTTTAGCTTGAAGGGTGGAGTAATGCTAGTACGACAGAAAGCACCTACGCAGATCATATTAGAGTAGATAAAAGGGGAAAACCCTAAGCATCAAGAGAACAATCAGGAAAGTGGAACTAGCTGGACCAGTGGGTGGCGCACATGCTTTTCGAAACGAATATAGGAACATTAGGTGACCAATTAAACGTTCTCTGTTTTAGTGATATGAGCATCATATCAGATTCGTATTTCAACACGTAAGCTTTGGGTTGAGGTCTTGAGGAGCAGTGCTAGCACGACACGAAGCACCTATGATGATGGTAGTGAATATAAAGGGGGGAAACCATAAGCTTTACGAGTATAGTGCCCGTGCCATGGCGGATCTGAAGGTGCAAACCGGACAAAGCTAGTTCGCAACCAATGTTTGCTTTCAACTAGCCACTACGATTTGGTACGGACAAGAAAAGTATAGTAAACAAATTACAATCTATTTTTCGGGTGAGATCAATAACTTAAGCACATATGGAAGAGTACCACCTCTCTTGCGTCGCCGTGTAGGCCTATGCTGATACGTTGAGGGTGCTACGGGTGCGATGGCTGTCGGCGGCGGGGAAGAAGACTTTAGACGACAGACGGCCGGGTCGGGGGATATATCCTGTTGCCGTGGATGAGGTGGTCGTAGGAGCGGCAACGACAAGGTGGACGACGACGCCGATGAAGCGAGAGGAGGCGATGAAAGGATCCTGGTCCAGTGCCGTGGATGAGAGACGTCCATCTCTTGCAGTGGACGACGGGGTAGGGGTAGCGGCTCCGGCAAGGTGGAGGATGGGGTGGCGGACGAAGGAGGCTGGCCGCAATGCGGAGGTTGTCGTGCCGTCGACAGTGTATGAATGGGGAAATGGAGGGAGGGGGGATCTCAAACTTTGGGACGCGCTTCTCTGAAATGGGGGAAAGTTACGAACTTATCCCCCGTTTAAAATTTTGGACATCGCGTCGGTTGGGGATAGGACGGTAATCTCGTATCTCCCAAATATTTGCCAGTAACTATTTCGGGCGAGGAGAGGGTGTTTTGCCGCCCACGATGTGTGAACGGGGCTGACAGGTAGGGCGGTTGTGTCACGTCTGATGGAAGTTACACATCTGCCCCTATTTAAAATATTAGCCTACATCGATTTTGGGCAAGGAGAGGGTGTTTTGCCGCCCACGGTTGGCGCCCACGGTGTATGAACAGGGCTGAAAGGTACGGCGGTTGTGTCACGTCTGATGGAAGTTACACATCTGCCCCTATTTAAAGTATAAGCCTACATCGATTTCGGACGAGGAGAGTTTGTTTTGCCGCCCACCGTGTATGAATGGGGAAATGGAGGAAGAGACACATGTCTTTCGGACGAGCTTGAATCAAATGTGTTTTTCCGCCCACATTTGGCGCCCACCGTGTCTGAATGGGCTCAGAGGCCGTCGTGTCACGTCTGATTGAAGTTACTAGTCTACCCCTATCGACAGCAGTGTAAATCCTGTCGATAAGGATGCCAAGTGTCAGGGGTAGACAGTAATTTCCATCTCGCAAACACTTGCTTCGGGCAGCCCACAAATTATAGTGGGTGTTTAGCCGCTTCGTTCAAAGCTTGGGAGAATTAGCATTCACGTTTGCCCTGGGACCTAGCAAACTAAATTCAAATCCAATTTGTATTCGATTACGAATATCCACAGATAATTATACGTTTTGTTATTTATTTCTTCAAAACCACAACAAAGATTTATTCCACCTTTATATATGACTATGATTTAGAAATGCCGTGATCTTCGAATTCAGTAGGTTGGATACACTCTGAGTCAAACAGTTATTTCATCCAATACAATATGCTCACACGAAAAACAGTTCACCTTATGTCAATCATACAAGTACTGGGGATTACCTCACCTAAAAAATTCGGATCACTACAACACATGGACAACATAGGGGGTCTTGCAACATAATCCATTCAGAGACATGACACAACATGCAAGTACAATAATCTAATGAAAATTTCAACTGGTATCTAAAGAAGAACCGGGATTATCTTGGGCTTCAGATAGCAGAAACAGCAGGACCTCCTCTGTCTTCAAATGCAACATTCTTACTTCCTCCAATTCTTGGGTTGCTTGCATAATGCGTGCCGCTAATTCCGTAATTTCCAGCCTCAAGATAAATATTACCTCATTCATGGCAGCCACACCATCTCTTTCTGCCTCTAGTAGAACCTCAAGCACTATAATATCTGTGCTCAGACTGCTCTCCGGCGGTGTTGCCTCGGAACTGCTACCATCTGGTAACATGGATGGCGCACTACTTCCACAAATAGATTCCGGGGTTGTACATTGTGTCCTAGTGTGAACGGCATCCTGAAAGGTTTCCGCTGGACATCAGTAAGAGATAGTTATCGTATGATCCAGGCAGTAAGCTTACATGGTAAACGGCGGACGAATTACTGCTGAGCATGGCAAACTATATTTAAATGGTTCGAAGCAGCATCAGCCGAAAAGAAATTAAAATGGTAAGATGAAACTAGGTATGTAAGTGGCAAATAAACGAAATCCGCCAGTCCCATCTAGTTAGTTTTTGCTACCTCCCTAGTTCATTTTCCTCAAAAAAACAAAAAATCTTTTGAACTATCATACCACTAGTGGACTTTAATCGGGATTAAACCGGATCTAGTTGACATCCCTAGTTGAAAGGGAGTGTACAACTGCTATATTTAAGTTTCCAAGGCATCTAAGCAGTTGAAATAATCTGAGAAAGCACTTAATAATGTGGCCTCATATAAACTACGAAGGCAGTCTTGTGATGAAGTTGAGAGGAAAAGTTAAGGACTCAAATGAAATAGGCATGCATTTCTTTACGATAGTACAACAGGCACTGCTGACATATTGGCCAACTCAGGTATAGCATAACAACAAATCAGCATTCGAATCAAGCAATACAGCAAAGCAGACAACTGAACTATTTGTAATTCGGTAGGATTACACGTTGAGGGCACAAGCCAAGAAAGCAGCCCACTCGCATTACATTTCACATGTACTAAAACACACTGGCTTACCATATGTTGCTGTGAAGCCTAGCTGCTGTTGCAATGTTCGTTGAAGATATCGTCAGCATCCCGTGGTTGCAAATCTAGTTGTTGTAGTTTATTTTGCACCATCTATTTAGGTAAAATTAATTTTAATCGCATGCACTGGTCTGAATTGATCATCAATGGTTCATCTAAACTAATGAAAGAAGGGTGTGTGCATACACGACAATAGTCCCTCTGATTCTTTTTACTCTGCGTATAACTTTTTCTCAGTTTTCTCGTATTAGTCTGCGCGTTGCCGATTCCTAGCGGTGGTTTCCTTTTGTGCCCTGCCCCATCCGCCTCTGCCCTAATTAATTGGCAAATTAGTCCAAAAAATTAAACCAGTGCCCTCCTTGGTATGCGGGTCAAGAGTTATGCGCAGAGTAAATAGAATCAGAGGGAGTATATTTGCTTCCCTCTATTTTTATGCTTGTTCGAGGTGCCAGCCCCAAAAGAACAAATATTTTTCTTGATGGGGTTGGCAGCTCCATAATTAATAGAAGCATCAAATTAGTCATGCAACTTGGGAAGATCAAGAACACACAAACAAGTAATGAACAAAGGCTCGGAGCAGTGATGTAATAGCTAGCATCAGAAAATGTAGGGTAAACGAACAAAAAGCAGCGGAACCACATGCTATTTTGCTGATGTGTAATTAAGCATAGAGAACATTAAGCAGTCTAATGGAACCAACAAGTGGCATCAGAACAAAACTAAAGCATATTAACTATATGTGCACTGGTATGTAATTTAGCACATGTAACATGTTCACTGCCAGAAGTATGGCCCTACAGGTGCAAGCAGAATAACGCGTCTCATGAAAAACTGAATGATGCCCTGAAGAAATTCAAAGGTGCGATGCTTATGCTAGGAAAGTGAACGTAGGCGCTGGCCGTTGGATAATAGTACCTGATTCTCGGCGGCGTATGGGTATCGTTATCATACTTGATAGCTAAGGATCGTTGATGGTGCTCGTATTGTGGTTGAGTTTGGGCCGGCTGTCACCGTCGCTGAAGCGGCTCCGGTGCTACGGTTGCGGCACCTGTCGACATACAAGAAAGCTCATATGTGGTAAGTGAGGAGTTGCACGATAAAGAGAAAAACCGAAGGAGTACAAATCGAAATAACCTGATGAGGCTGCGGCGTCGGTAAAGCAGGGCCGGTGGAGTTGAATATGTCGTCCCTGGAGCGGGTCCGGTGCAGTGGACGAAGGCTTCGACGGGCGCGTTGTACAGTGCTTTTGCTGAGGCAGATCTGTTGCAGCGGACGAGGGCTTGTATGAAGGGCCAGCGAAGGGGCGGACGGGGGATTCAGTGAAGGGCCTATGTTGTGGTGGACGAGGGCACCGGTTAAGCACATCCGGTGCGGTGGACCATGATGGCGGTCAAGGAGATCTGGAGCGGTGGACAAGCCAGTCGCTGAAGAGGCTCCGGTGAAGTGGTGAGTTGGCAGTTGGGGGTTCCAAGGTGCGGAAGGTAGATCCGGCGGGGTGTGAGGTCCATCGCTGCGGCAGAGGACTAGATTCGGCGGCTTGCCGTGGTTAGGGGGGGGGTCGGGGAGGGGAAGGGGAGGGGCTCTGGGGAAGAATGTTGGGGGCAAAGAGGGGAAAACAATGGAGTTACCAAAGCAACCCTTTTCCGTTCATGTGGCAGGGGTAAAACAGGAATATCACAGGGCTAAACTTTCGGGCGCGTGATATTTCGATGTGAGCGGGAAGTTTGAAAGCTTTTGGCGCCTAAAATTATAAGTATTCTGCTCTCGTACAGCCGAGTATGATATCATGGCCGACAATTTGTTTGTTTTGCGCGCAAAAAAATGTGCAAGTTTTGAAAATCAATGTCTCCAACTCAAAACTTAGATTGTCCATTCAATTCAAATATGGATCATTGAGCTACTACAAGTAAATACCATCATACGATCCAATTCAAATGAAATTCCAAATGTGTTTATCCTAAATATGATGACAAAAGCAAAAATGTGTATGTGTATGAATAAAGTGGATGATTATAAAGTTTGAACATTCCCGTATGTGTATATCTCTAGGTTTGATATATGAATTTGAAATCACGAAATCCCGGCTTAAAAAATGTACCTCCGTTTAAATGAATTACAAAAGCTAATGATGGAGTCTAATTCCAAAATTCCAATCTTAGGTTTGTAATTCCGGCACATCAAGGTATATCATGCATGTTCAAAAGTATCGTTATCTCATAATACAAACCGTGAAACAAACTGATCAACCATGAGTGCACAATATCTCAATTACACTAAAGTCCCTCAAATATAGACACCTCACTCTTTATCTGAAGTCAACCCCCCACCACACACACACACACACACACACACACACACACACACACACACAGAGAGTGAGAGAGAGAGAGAGAGAGAGAGAGAGAAGTCGTTCTCTCCCCCAAACACCAACACACGAGCACATTAACACCCCTCTCTCTTGTAAAGTCCGGACCCCAACATAGGTCTCTATCACTTTGTCTCTCGGGCATGCACACATCTCTTCCCTCACTCTCTAGGTCTCCCGCTATCTCTCTTACCCAAGCACACGCACTATGTAGAGTGTATATTTCCCATACACACAAAACGTCGCCCCAAACATCTGTCTCCCTAGTTATGTGGTTCTCGCGCACTCACCTCACACACCACCCCCACTGCAAACAAGCACACTTTGTCTCCTTGTGCACCACTCTCCTCTTTCTATCTCTCCCACATGCGGACCCGCCCCAGCTCCTTCCCTGTATACATATATGTCGTGACTCTTTGCATAGCTCCCTAATGTATAATCGTTCTCGATTTCACACATTGTTCTCTACACCATCTATTCTAGATCTCTCATGAAGTCCCTATCACACACACGATGACTCGCTTCCCTCGCGTCTCTGTTCATAGGCCAATTTCGGACAACATCAACATTGTCTTCCTATCTATACGCCATTTATGGACACAAACGACCCCTCTCTTCCCCCTATCTCTCTCTCCGTCGCTAGCTCTCTCTTTCTCTCGCTCTCACACCCCTCTCCCACACACACACTCGATGTCTCTTCCAAATAGTCTGCTCCCCCCGCCCGCACCCGTGCTATCTCGCTACTACACATGTCACACCATTCCCCCTTCCCTTATACTAGGTTTACATCATCAGTGGTCTCTCTACTTCACATACACTCTCTCCCTCTCACACACAAACGCGTGCACAAACACACACAGACACGCACAAACACCCATTTACCTGGATCCTCATCTCTCCTCATGTCCGCATGTGTATCTCACACACTCATTCTCTAATTATGTGTACGTTTCTCCATGTTACACAACACAAAGCCCCATGTACATGTCTCTCTCTATCCTCCACACACATAGACACAAATAATATGTTATCATTGCCTCAGTCTCTAACATATCACACACGCACTCTCTCTCTCTCTCTCTCTCTCTCGCAAACACGCTCAACAAGGGTTTCCCCGTGAATAACTTACCGTCTATTCATGAACAGTTGTGGCAGTACGGCGAACACGAGACGTGAAAAAGAATAAATCTACATGTGCTTAGACCACCTAGTATGACTACTAGGACTAGAGCAAGCCAAAAAGCGCCCCGCCGTCACCCCCTTCTTGTCAGCGACGGGAAAATCTTCATTTTACACAGTTGAGAAGTCATTGTGCCAAGGCCCCACATGCCGAGGCGTTGAATAGAATGTAGATGCTAGTTTACGAAAGCAAGTATCGATAATACGTTTGTATCTCCATACTTATATTTCTTCTCTTATAAAAAACCGAGTTGGTGATGATGGTACGTGTGCCATCTTGCAATATAGACCGCCTGATCTATATCTGACGGATGGAAATTAAACTAAAAGATACCCGCACCCCTCTCCACATTTGCAGACAAGGCCTTCCCTCGTTCATCCTTATCTCCAACAAACCTCATTGTTGAGCAATTAAGAAAGGAAGCCTCTGGAACAAACTGGCCTGGTGGCCGCTGCCGGCGTCGTCAATCCCCATGCCTCCGCTCAGTCCGGCCACCAACCACCACCACACCCCACTCCTCTTCACCTTATCTCATATTTCTCGAGATATCATTAGTTTTTACACATGGGATTACTCCCGCAAGGGTCAATCACAACAAGTGTTTTATAAAAAAATGCATCTTGATGTTCCGTGCAATGCACGGATCTTGCTAGTACTCCTACACAAGACTAAGTTGGTGATGCTGGTGTGTCTGCCATCCATCGTTTCTGACCATTAGATCTACATCTAACGATTGTGAGGTAAGTTGTTGCCTTTTCTCACCAACATCCCACTTGTCTACCAATTTGCAGAAAAACCCATAATTAGTATCTTAAAACCAACCACATCCCTCCCTGACCTCACCAAAACAGCCCAAGGAATATATTCTAATTGAATCATAATATATCTCTAGTGACATATGTATATCAAAATTAGAGTGTTTTGTACCAAGTTTGTGAATAAGTATTATTCTAATTATGATTCGTTGCAACGGACATGAACATTGCTAGTATTTCCAACCATGCATTTCTTTTCCTTGTATTCCATAGTTTCGAGTTTTCCATAAAGATATTAGTCACTCATGGTTGATATTTACTTTCAATCATGTACACATATGCACTATGTAACTAGCCTTGCTTATTGGCTTCCAAAGCTTAACTTTCACTCCTACTTACAATATGTAGAGTATTTAACAAAAAACTACCACTTTCAACCAGCCCTAGGAGGAATCTATTGTACACAAAATAGCAAAAGCATACCCAAAATTTCTTAATCCACGCCAAAAACTACCTAGTACTCCTACCGATTAGGTTCATTTAAACCCATTTATGACAGGGTTGGCCCACATGTCCGTGCTGACGAGGCAGCTTAAACCAACACATTTTGTTTGACCGTTGACACGAGGGACCCACATCTGACCTTCTATCCTGTTATTCCCCCTCAAATCGTTATTTTTCCTGAACATTACTTCAAACAGTACTGATGCGTGTTCGTCGGTGGCGCCGGTGATGAGCGAGTTGGCCGCCGCTCCACCGGACGGGCCGGATGCCGCCCTGGCCTTCGCACAGGTTGGCAGGCTGGCCCGAGCGTGACTCACAAGCGAGCAAGCCGCCGCGCTGGCCTTCGCTCGAGCCAGATGGCTGGCTTTAGCGCGACGCGCGCGAGCAAGCCGCCGCACTGCCGGGCCAATCTAGCTAGCAAACCTTGCAGACAAGTAGTTGGACAGAGCTATCTTGGCTAGCTAGCGGTCGCGAGCGCCAGACGGAGCTGGCATCCGGGCTGCCGCAACATGGGCTCCGCACCGCCGGCGGTTTTGACCTCGCCTTCTGCCGGTGGCGGTAGCTGCGTCCCATGGCCGAGGATGACTAGGTGGACGGGCCGGAGGTAGGAGGTCACTCGAGGATTTTTGTTGGTAAGAGCATGTACAATGGTTGATAAGGTAGTCTTATCTTAAGTCTGTCACATATGCAAGTGGTAGTAGTTTCTTGGCATTTTAGTGGTTTCTTGCATTATTAGAGCAAGTACAATAGAGCTGAGTTAGCGGGCTATAAGAAATAAACTACTACTACATGTTGTCTATAAGATGGGCTGTAGATGACATGGCACTGGCTTATAGCCAACAGCTGGCTATACTATTAACCATGCTCTTAGGGGTTTCTTGTAAGGAACAATGTACGTACTACTAGCGACAAAAGGCGATTCTAGGTTGCATTGTACTCCAACGAGTACTACTAGTGGTCGCGGGAGTGTATACCTCGTTTTGTGGGTTCGATCCCGGCCGAACGCACGAGCCCTTTTTAAAAAAATAGTATACTACTACACTTTGCTGCGAGCCAATATTTTACACGGGTAGTTTGAGTTTTGAAGTCAAACGGACGTGCGGCCCCACAATCTGGGTGCACTAGACAGCCTAGCCACGTGAACGGGTTTTCCTTCCCAGCATCCCGTGGGTCGCATGCTCGCCCTAGCCGCACCTCGCTTGCAGCTTCCAGCTAGTAGCATATTTAAACTAGCGCGTCCCAATTAAGCCCGAGGAGCCGGAAAAGCCTGGCGGGGCATTGGGAACTGTGCAATATGGCTCTGTACGTAAAGTGCTCTACTACTACTCTGTAGCTTGTGGCGTTGCATGCATGGACTTCACTCCATTATCGGCTCTATTATAAAAGAAATTCCTCTTGACGTGTTTTTTTGAAACGGAGGCAAAAGCTTTGCTTCATCTCATTCATAAAGAAGGAACTACTAACAAAGTTCGACGAGATCCATTACACCTCCACAAATGGAAGCGAAAAGCCTAGTCTCTCTGTATCAGATAACTCAAATGTTCTGCCCCCGCAGTAACCGTCGCTGATAAACAGGCTGCTAGTGTGTGCGTGAGAGGAGCGGCTGAGTAGGCCAGCTACATGAGAGGAGCGGCTGAATAGAGCACCGAGAGTACCCACTAGGCCACTACGCAGGTGTACTTCCCCTGCATTGATAGTACAACGATGGTTCTAGAGAACAATAGTACCCCCCACTTTCAACTGTAGCTCCTTGGCCCTGAGATTCAAGAGTTCAAAACTGGTGCACTATACAAGACTAGACTAGAAGTACAGTACATCGCACTACTAGTTGAGAAAAGTAGTACTAGTACTGCTACAATACGAGTACGTACTCCTCCGTCACATAATGTATGATGTTTTTGACACTAGTTGGCGTGTACAAAAAATGGCAAAAACATACCCAAAATTTCTTAATCCACGCCAAGAACTACTACTACTAGTACCTAGTGCCAATTTTTTTACTAGTGCTATTATTTACATTATAATGCAATCCCATAACGTTCCATAATGCTAGTACTAGTACTCCATGGTACCAAAAACTACTACCTAGTGCCAAAAATTTCTTACTAGTGCTATTATTTACTAGTGCTATTATTTAGAGCAGTAAATAATAGCCTCACCCCTTCGCTGAGGAACGATCTACAGTTGGAAGGGACGAGGCCCTGCGGTTACTACACTCTTATCTCCTCCTCGCTAGTTCCCCTCCCCCCGAAGAGAAGGCAGTTCGTCGCTGCTCCCATGGATTCGCCAGGCGGTTCTCCTCCTCGTCGGGGCTGGGAGACCTTGGACGACGATTCTCTCAGAGAAATCGCACGCCGCTCCGACGTCCTCACCGCCACAAGACTCGGTGCTTCCTGCACCAACTTTTTCAAGACGCTGCTTAAACAGGCTTGGGAAAAGGCCATGCTTGTTGGTCTTCCATGCGTCCTCGAGGAGAAGGTTCTTCTATGGGACAATTCTTCGAACAGTCCACCGCTCCCTGGCCATGGTTGCACGTTGACTCCGCTAGAGTTGACGACGTTGAGAGGTAGTCGGATTTTGTCCGATGAGCAGGTCAGTAATGGAGTTTGATCATGTAGTACTTACTTATTCCATTTCCATCCCGTAATTTCTACGCTGCCCACCGTCTTATATATAGGTCTGGGTCGGTGCCAACGAAGATTGGCTTGCATACCTCCGGCCGGATACCACCATGATTTTGCACAACATCCACAGCAGTGCGGCCGTTATGGTAGACCCCTTCTCCACCATTGGGATCGGCCTTCCGGACTGGCTGGGCAAGAATACGTATGATGATGCCTACATGAGATTGAAGAAGATAGCAATTGCGGACCCGCCGACAAAGCGACGCGGCTACGACGGTTACTATCTCACCGCGGTGTTTGACATAAGGATTGCCATCAATGCAGGAGGCAGTAACGGCAGAGGCTGGCGCATGTTGGCGGCGGCAGATTTGTACCCCTACATGTTCAAAGACGCCGTGCGCCATCTAGGCCGCATCTTCGCGGTGAGAAGCCAGGGGACTTGTTTCATCTGGTTGACATCCTACGGTACGGGAGATTACAAACGGAATGAACAAACCATCATTTGCATCCCTAACGGTACTCCATTATTTTGCAGGGACCAGTCATTCCCCGATCAAAATAAGATCGCCGATCCTGGATGTGCATTTGCATCCGCGATTCCGTCTAACCTGGAACCTTGTAGCTGACTTTGGCATATTGGGATCAACTATCTTAGCAGTCGTTACCCATGGTACCACTGCTGTGCAACATGGTCACATAATCTACCACGATCGGACCGTCACCTTCTACCCAGGTATTCCATTTTTAACCCTCTCGCCTTCTCTTTCATTGTTGTACTAGTAGTATACTTTGTACTCCCTCCTTTCCGGTTTATAGGGCTTATCTCAAAATTTTAGTTTTTCCATTTTATAAGGCTCAATTTGGTTGTTTCCCATCACATGTTCAGATTCCAAGGTGCATTAAATCATTGCATGCAAGTATTAAGAGAAAATTGACCAATGCACGTAATTTATGCATGCATGCATTGCAATTAATGCATTGGTAAACATACTTTTTGAGGAAAACAAGAGCATTAATTGGGTACTTTTGCAAACTACAAAAAGTATTCCACCATTCACCATCTACCTTGGTTGGTGAGATTTTTGAATTGAGCCTTATAAACCAGAAAGGAGGGAGTAGTGCTAGTAGGAGTACATTTTACCTTGGAGGACGTGTATAGCTAGCTAGGCCCTTGAAGACTTGAACCCACTAGCTGCCACCATTTTTGTTTTTCCATGTCTTACTATCTCATCCATGTAGCCAAGAGTGGCTATATATAATAAGCCGGTTATTTTACTTCCTCTATACCGGAGTAGTACTATTTGCTGCACAGTATTACTGACCGCCACATTTGAGCACAACATTATTATGCATGGACCTTGACTATATACGTCACCATGTGTCCAGATCTGGGATGCCGCATGTACTAGATGAACGACGCCGAGTTCGACCCCCATGATGCTACGTGGGTGACGAGGAACACTCTTGGGGAGTACTCGCTTTTCATCGGGGACAACTACCCCATTGTGAAGCGGATGCCACCTTCCGTGCACGACACGGAAGGCCTGCCATTCGTGAAGCATGGTTGTGTCTTCAGTGCGCACCGCCGGATGAACGACATGCTGGGACACGCTATCCCTGATTTATGCCGCTTCAGCTTGGATGAGTCTCCATCGTGTGGAACCGGAGTAGAAAGCTGCGACAATGATTCCCGTTGCCCACTGCTATGGATCGTGCCATCCATGAAGAACACCTGGGACTGGAACCTGGAGGAGGACATGTAGCCCATCTATAACGTGTAAGTGGAGTACGGTAATTGTGAACGGTAGCGCTGTGAATATATGTAGACTAGTCGTGCACAAATTTATCACATGAGTTAGAGATGAACTTGTGTGGCATACTGGCATTTGTCCTTTAGAATTTATTACTAGTAAATGTGTTATGTGTATGTGCAACTTGTGTGGTTGTTGCACGGGCTCCAACACGCTCTTTGAGAAAAAAAGGTGGCACAACTTTGGATATACGTGACATGGCGGCATCATACAGTAGCATCATTCGCTATAGTTGTACTAGTACACTCCTACTAGGACGACAACTCCTATAAAACCTTGCGCTTGGCTCTTTGCCTCTTCGGGAGGTTCAACAGTTCGTACTCGTGTGAACCTGCACTTGGCTCTTCGCCTCTTCGGAAGGTCCAACAATGATGATACTACAGTACAATATGCTTCTGGCAATCTGACACCGATTGAACTGCTGCACGTCCACCGCGAGGGCGAGGGCGAGGGAGAGGGAAAGGGAGAGGGAGAGGGCGCTGTAGTCAAAACCCCCTCCTCGTCCTGCAAACCACCGCGCGCGTGGGCGAGGGAGAGGCGTAGTAAGCAAGCTTCTCCTCGTTCGGCGAGTTGACGGGACACATCAAAGCAGTACTAGTACTAGTAGTAGTAGTCCATACTGCGTCCTTTCCGATTAATATGGCTTAATTTGAAACGAGAAAAATACACTGGCGGTCAATGTATGTAACAGTACGCTCTTTACGCTCACTATATGTAGTTTTGCGGCGATTATACGATCACTAGCTCATCGTAGAGCACCCTATTGCACCCTACTGACCGGCCACATAGTCGGCGTGGCACTTTGTTGACTGGTTAAATTGTCACCTGGTTTCTGGGTCCCACCTGTCAGTTGGCAGAGCAAAGAAATCAGTTAAACAAAACTTTACGCAGGCGCGACACGAGTCCAATGCTTGCGCGCGAACCGCCCTGGCTGTGTATGTGAGTGCATGCACGTGTTCTCCCTCGGTCTTCCAACAAAGAGTGTACTACATGATGTACATCTACACTTCCAATGCATTTAGCCTTTAATCTAAATCGATATTGATTGACTAATGCACCAACTTGTGCTGTAGGTATATGCTACATGTCTATCCTTAATTACAGCATGCAACAGCCTTCATTTAATCTTCTTATCTCAATGGTCGCATGCACACATAAGTCTGCTACTTTTGGGCGTTAATTATGCCCTGGTCAATGTGTAAATCTCTAAATGTACAGTCTTTCACGGACGTAGGGAGTAGGTTGAGCACTTGAGTGTGAGCGTGTGTGTTGCGTCGTGTGCTGTGTGCCGCATGGGTGCGTGAGTGTTGCATGCGTCCATGTGTACGTGTGAGTGTTGCATGTTGCATACATGCATGCATGCAATGGGCTTACTCCCTCCCATTGACATGTTCATATTTCAAGCTTCCTCTGTTCCCTCCATATGGTGATACGCCCTCTGTTCCCAAATAGTACGGAGTAAAAGCCTCCCTCTGTTCCCAAATACGGAGTATTTGTCTTTCTACAGATTTCAACAAGTGACTAGGTACGGAGCAAAATGAGTGAAGTGAGCGTAGAGGCATAGGGATACTGTAGAAAGGAAGTCCTCGCGCTCCATTTATTCCCCATCTCGGTCAGAGAGAACTATTCAACTAGTCTTCACAGTGAAGTGACAATACACGCTACAGCAGATGGGACACGTAATTAATAAGCTGAACTAGCGTGTTGGTGTTACTAAATCATCCTTACCCAGTACTGCCATCATGTTTGCCAGTAGAGCACGCTTCCGCAAATACGCCTACGCACCTCTGTCCTCCATTAACTGACATATGGGCCCTATTGTGGTAGACCCACATGTCATCGGTGTAACTATTTACACTCCGAAGGACGGTATATCCTGGTAGTAGTACTAGTAGAATTGAGATTGAATGCACTTTATTCCCCGTCTTCCACTCTTCTTCCTCCTCTCTTCTTCTTCCTCCTCTCTTCCCCATCGTCGGCCGCACACCATTTACCCCCGCTCACTGCTCGCTCGCCCGTGCCATCTTCCTTGGTAGCTCGCGCGTACCATATCCCCCCGCTCACTGCTCGGCCACACGAGGAGAAGATTCTTTGCTCACCTGCCCGAATCCACTTCCCCGCTGGCTCGCAGGCACCGAAAACCCCAATGGCAGAACCGACTGACACGTAGAGCCGCGATTGGAATTCCCTCCCCGATGTTCTCTTGGAGCAGATCTGTAGTCGTATGGACCTACTCAGCACCGTCCGTCTGGCCGCATGCTCGGTGTCTTTGTACCGTCTACTAGTCTGCAACCGGCCGGCTCTTTTTAAGACACCCTGCTTGCTGATGCCCGATCCTCGCAGGTGGCCCAGACACCGACTTGACGATCCTACGGAGGTTGCCGTGGTGCCCCTCGACTTGCTATGGTAGAATATGAGTAGGCGCTGTCATAGCTGTTTTCCTCTCATTGTTACATGATGTTTGAACCATGACATATTGCTAGAATATGAGAGCCATTAGCTTATTTTTTGAACTTGGGGTATGATTATGACCACGACATTGCAATTCTCTGTCTATGATATGTGTCAATGTTATAATAATCTTAATTCCACACATACTCTGAACATGATTGTTTATTTTTGTCCTTTTGGTCTCCAATTTGAATTGTTGCAGCAGACGCAAATGCGCTGGCCTTCATGATTCTAGGACCTGGAATCATACCAGCCGATGGGTGGTGGTTTATCACTGTTCAGTTGACGGCGGTCATTTGATGCTCATTCGCACGTACCAAATTGACCAAACCATTACATCAAACCACATGCAGTACAATGCGTGGGGCGTTCGTGACATTGATGGCTATGGCTGCTTCGTGTTCGAGAAAGATCCCAGCTCCGTTGGGCCAGGCGTATTCAACTGGAGGCGGGTTTACAGCCTCGGCAACCACTCCTTGTTCCTCGGGCTCAATTATCCGATCATCCAACCAATCATCGATCATATCACCGGCGATGATTACTGTGCTATGCAACTTCCATTCGCGAGGGGGGGGGGCTGTGTTTAGACATCATACCATGGGTTTCATGAATCACCATATCTAGAGATTCGTCGACACAGCTTGTTGCCAGGTAATCTTCAGTGTGTGAAAGGCATCAAGCTTCCATGCAATGGATGGCTTTTGCAAACCCAACATGCGGCGATGTGGTTCATGCCAACAGCAAATATGCACAACTTGATTCGTGCTGATATCTAGACTGAGCCATGTATTCTGCTGCTGTAGCACGACCCTCTTTTGTTGGATATTATGTATTGTTGTTAGTTTGAAGCACTCCTCTGGTTTGAAGGATAGATACCTTCCTGGGATCAAGTGCATCCTAACTCACCGACACATATGGATAGCAAAAAGGCAGGTAGCTCCTGGATGTATAAGTGTCAGACTACTCCACTCGGCCACATAACTAGGCTCTCACGAGCCGTCAGCACTACCAAACACAACAAGATAGCAAGATTCAGCTCGGCGATGGAGTGGACTTCAAACATATGTGCTACTTCGAGACATGCCGACCACTCCTAGGAGCTGTGCATCCCGCTCTCATGTCGACAGCTCCAGCTGCATGCAGGCCGGTGTGTTGCTGACCGTGCCCAGGATGCACGGAGCGGATTTATCCGTCGCTGCCTTTGTTTTGTAGCGAATGGACGTATTTTTATGTGAAAAGTTACCATAAACTAGTTAACTCATCGTTGTCTAACTTTACATATACGCTTGCTGTAGGCACGACACCAATGAACCGAAGCTGTCTCCGCTCATAGAAATACACTGCTAGAGCATACACCGAGTGAAAATAACAAATCAAGCAATCGCATGGCAATTATGAAAGCAATAGAACGCCAGAGTATTCACTCGGGCATATCAAGTTAGAACGGCTACCAATATAGTGCACCAAATTTTTGAGGAGATCACCAGGAGGTCCACGCGCGTGGCAGCGGCCACCAGGAGCTCCATGTTGTGTGCTCTGTTCCCGCGTCTTTGATGTGTTCGAAGAAATGACAAGGCCGAACAAAACCGGACACTATTTGGAGCGAGTCTGCTGAGTTGGACGCACCAACGGCCGCATGACCGCAAACGAACATGCGTATCCGTTTTCCTGCCTCAAACGAACGAAATCCGAACATCCATTTGGGGTCATGCGTTCGAGTTGGCCTAATCGCCGGCCACTGTTGTCTCACTGCGCGCTTGAGCAGACTCAGGAGATGCTGGAGGAGAGTCGCCTTCGAGCAACCGCTTTGGTTATCAATGCTACATCCACATAACCATCGGTGGTGAAGTCGGCCATGATCCGCTGCTTCTCTGACATCCCACGGGCAGCCATCAACGCCCTCGTCCAAGGCCACGAGCGGGCATCGATCAACTACCTCGTTAGGTTCGCTGACATGGGATGTCGCGATAAAGTTGAAGTTGTGCCGGTGTTCTGCGACCGGCTGGGCATGCCCTACCTCGTGAAGGAGTGGTCTGCAGCCATGGAATCGACAACAACAATGTTCACCTGCCTTTCATATTTCATTCACAATTCTTTGTTCATGATTGGTGTACCCTCTCAGGCCAACTCTACATGTATATATTTCAAGTGTGTTTAACCACGTGTGAAGTGTTGGTGCCAACATTACATTATAATCCATCTATCCCTAGACCAACTCTCTCTCTCTCTCTCTCTCTCTCACACACACACACACACAGACACACACACACAAAGTATGGATTGTCAAAGCCGGCAGTGGACCGTCAAAGGAAGCTGCTCGACCAAGGTGGTGCACCAAGGGTTATAATGTTAGAGGTATAAAAGGTGACTGGTCCAATAAAGAGAGTGCACACATATGATGTGCAAGGTTTTGGGACAAGTTCTGTTCGGTGCCACCACCATCTGGCACCTGATCGACCAGGGTGGTGCCTCAAGGGGTATGACCTTCGTTTTATGAAAGGTGCCTTATCCAATAAAAAGAGTGCAATCATATGATTGTGCAAGGTTTTTGCAATGGAAAATAAAAGTTCCCGTGTCATTATGACGATACTGGGATACTAGACCACCGCGAGGGGTATAAGTTTCATATTTCATTCACAATTGTTCATTCATAATTGGTGTGTCATCATATGTTAATTCTACCCATATATATTTCGAGTGGGTTTAACCACACCTCAAGTGTTGGTGCCAACATTACATTCTAATCTGCCTATCCCTGAAGACACACACACACACACACACAAAGAGAGAGAGAGAGAGAGAGAGAGAGAGAGAGAGAGGTCACGAGTATATGGATCATTGAAGGTGGCGGTGGACCGTCAAAGGGAGCTGCTCGACCAGGGTGGTGCACCAAGGGTTATAATGCTAGAGGTATAAAAGATGCCCAATCCAATAAAGAGAGTGCACACGTATGATGTGCAAGGTTTGGGGACAAGTTCTGTTCGGTGCTACCGCCATCTAGCACCTGGTCGACCAGGGTGGTACCTTGAGGAGTACGACCTTCGTGGCATGAAAGGTGCATGATCCAATAAAAAGAGTGCACTCATATGATTGTGCCAGGTTTGCGTAATGGAAAATAAAAGTTATGATGATACAGGGATACTAGACCACCATGAGGGGGTATAAGTTTCATGTTTCATTCACAATTGTTCATTCATAATTGGTGTGTCATCATATGCTAACTCTACCAATATATATTTCAAGTGGGTTAAACCACACATCAAGTGTTGGTGCCAATATTACATTCTAATCCGTATATCCTTAAACACACACACACACACACACACACACACACACACACACACACACACACACAGAGAGAGAGAGAGAGAGAGAGAGAGAGAGAGAGAGAGAGAGAGAGAGAGAGAGAGAGAGAGAGAGGAAGAGATGGAGAGGTCGAGATTATATGGATGGTCGAAGGCGCCGGTGGACCGTCAAAGGGAGCTGCTCAACAAGGGTGGTGCCCGAGGGGTATAATGTTAAGAGTAATAGAAGGTTCCCGGTCCAATAAAGAGAGTGCACACATATAAAGAGAGTGCACCCAAAGGCTGGGTGGTCCGATCTTGAGATCCATCATCTAGTCCCGGCTGCGAGTTGGGGAGACATGGTTGCCGGTGAAAACCGAGCCGACAACAGGCGATGGCGGCGTTCTACACCGTTACATTCATGAAGGCATCATCGTTTAACTACTGTCGATCCACTCTTGCTACTCCGGGGGAAAACCCTAGGATCTGGTGTTCCAGATCGGATGATAGCGGCACTGCGGTGTTGTTTCTCTCTTGGGAGCATCGTTTGTGGAGCAGCGCTGGAAGTCAGAGGCAGGAGGTGGAGCGGCTTCGTCTTGCACGGAGCTTCGGTGGAGATGTCAAGTCATGCCTGACCGACAGGTGCTACGCTTTGTCATGCCTGGTCGGCAGGTGCTACGCATGAAAGACAATGAACAGTTACAACATCGAGCATGTTTATCTCGTCGTTCAAATTTTTGAAAGGCAACAGCCGCAGTTTCATATATGAAATCTCTCTTTGAAACATTAGACATTTCAACCATTTTTGCTTAGTGCTCTTTTTCTGAATAAAGAGTAACTTGTAGCAAACATCGGCTGTTACCTGCATGCATGAACACAATACCAAAGCATTGCTCGTTAGGCTCAGCAGTACACTTCATGCACCTTGTCCTAAATAGTGTTATTGATTAATTAAATAGTTCAGTGATAAATCAACCGCAACCTTGCATCTTCTACACTTTTCCGCTAATTCTAACTACACTGGCAAGTTAAGTGCAGCCGTGAATGCATTCAAACACATTAGTATCCCTATTCTAAAGTTATTTTATTGCCAACAATCGGCTCATGAAAGTAGTTTGGTCATTTGTACAATGTCTGGCAATGACAGCCGGAGCACAAAGGTCCAAAACTGTACCCGACCCATAGAATACAAGCAGAGTTTGATCAAAACTAGGTGATTTAGGGAGATGCTCTGACCATGTAATGAAGGCGATGTTGCCATTGCCATCGTCGAGCGTGAAGGAAACGTCCACCTTCCCAACGAGCCTGTCCTACATGCCATGGCCACACATGGTTGTTCGCTAGCTTGTCACTAATTATGACGGCACCCACCAAGAAGAGGGTAAAGGATTAACCACAGATAGATAGCCTTGGGCACATGGGACGATGAGAGAGAGAGAGAGAGGGCGGGGGGGGGGGGGGGGGGGGCTTACGGCTTACCTAGTCGGGGAGCCCACCAGCCGCCATCTCCAGTCCGACGTACAACCAATAACAATGCTAGTGGGCGCTGCGGCTAGGGTTGGCCGCCTGCATGCACCTGCCTGAGTGAGGAAGGAAACCAAACGTGTTAGGGAAGGAAGGGGAGAAGATGGGCGAGAGAGTACCTACCTTGACCCTACTAAGGACAACCTCAAGGAGATAGGCATGCATTAAAACTTCAGACTTGGAGTCTTCCTCATCTACGGGAGTGGTAGAGAAGATGCTGGGCATGGTTTGTGCTAGAGGATGATGACGGCTGTGCTGGCTAGCAATATGGTTCTGGCTCTCATATCCATCGTATTTCATCCCATCAGACCAATCCGGAGAATGATGCCACGCTGAGTTCGAGGGAAGGCAAATTGAGGATCTGACCCTGCCGTCTAGGTAGGCCACGGGTGCGACAGAGTGAGGACTGCGGCATGCATGAAAAAGCCGGGCCATCGGCTGTGTGCTGGACATGCATCAGTTTACTAGCTGGTGTGGGGGGTTCCTTTTCATTGCATGCATGCCATCAGGATGAACATTGACTTCACCGGATTCGCGCTCCAAAACACAGTGCCTTGTGACCGGCTTCTGTTCATGCAAATACTCGCTGGGTCATGGGAGTGATTCTGCATGTGTGTCCGGGTGAAAAGATGCCTACCTACTTATAATTACTTGAAATATATATCCATAGCTTGCTATTCTTCAGGTTATGCGATTTTTTCCCTTTGTACAACTCTTCATTTTGAAAATGTTATACTACTCACAAGTTGGAATACTTTTTTAGTAGTCTTATAGCGGCCCATTAGAGGATAGAGAAAAGAGGAACCGATCCATCACCATGTGCTTGCTATTGAGAGGTGTCGTGGTGTTGCAGTCTTACAGGCCCATCCGGGTTGTGACGCAAATAGCCCACACACATATACTACAAAAAATGAGAGAAATGAAGAAGAACAAAAATCTCGAACCTTTGCTGAGCAAAGAACCGAACGGAGGCTAAGAACCTTTGGTGGGCTTAGAACCTTGTGCACATGGCCCGATGGCTGCAGCGTGCAGGCCGTGCCAGCCTACAGGCTGGGCCTATGGCCTATGCGCATGTGCATGTGGTCCAACTTGTGTTCAAAGAGGAAATAAACTTTAGACATCAAAAATGAGGAAAATGCAAAGGGGGAAAGAGGCTGGAACATATCCCAATGCTTGCATGTGGCTGAGATAGCACTCTCTGCTAAGAAACACATCAACCATGCTTTTCCCTATATATATATATATATATATATATATATATATATATATATATATCAGTTAGGCTTCAAGTGCGTACTTGTTAGTTAAACCTATGTATAAATTGTGACACTAAATACGACTAGTAAGTAGTACAGTAGCAGTACTAGTATACGTCGGTCAAATTATTCATCATGTCCACACATTGAATTGACGTGACAACACGTTGCGCGTGAGGTGACACAAGAATCCCGACGGCGTGTTCGGGTATTCTGGACTTCAGATTTGGAGTACCACTTATCCGTCGAAATCTTTCATCATTCACTTAAAACAGTCGATTGATCATACATTGAGTACCATATAACTGGAATTACCGATGCAAGTCGAAGAAGGATTGGCCCGTGCTACCGGCTGGCGTCAAGTTTGATCCCACGGATCAGGAGCTGATCGAGCACCTTGAGGCCAAAGTGAGTGCTGACAGCGCAATATTTCAGTCTCTTATCGATTTGTTCATACCAACCATCGACAGCGAACACGGCATATGTTACACCCAACCTGAGAAACTTCCAGGTAAGACACCGATCGGCCATCTACTTGCACGAACATATTCCTTTGTTTATAGCTCTATTTTTCTTTTTAGATGCAGACCTGGTGAAGCAATTACAATTTGACAGTTAATAAAAAGTGAAACAAGTGACTGCAACATGCCAAAGATGTTATGATAATGCCAATTTGGTACACTAAAACCTGTATTCCACAATACTACAGGTATCACACTGAGTGGCCTAAGGAAGCATTTCTTCCAGCGCAATTCTAGGGCGTTCAAAAGGGGCGCGTGGACGCATCGCAAGATACAGTCGGAGTGCGGCATGCACGCGATGTGGCATAAGACTGGTAATACCTTGCCGGTGATGGTCAACGGCCGCCAGACGGGCAGCAAAAAAGGTTCTGGTGCTGCACACCAACAAGAACTTCAACTAGTAGAGGACCTACTGGGTGATGCACCAGTACCACCTCGGGGACCTGGAGCAAGAGAAGGAGCGGGAGCTGGTCCTCTGCAAGATTTTCTACCAGACGAACACTAGGGCCAGGACTAACAAGAGAAGGAGCGGGAGCTGAATCATTTGTTTCGAAACGAATTTTCAGGCACCTGATTTTTATTTGATGGGTAGCATAAGCACCCGCCGTTCGAATTGCCAGTTCTCCAATTTTTTCGAAACAAGTGCATGCACTTATTATCACGATTAAAAAACAATATCCATGCTGCATCCCAGTTATCAGTCTGTACTTGCAGAATTCTCTCGTTTATTGAGCACGTATATTGCTTTTTCAGGTCGAGCAAGTTTCAACTGGGTTGTAGATTGCCCAGGGTTGTTTTGTTTTTAACAGACCCATCCTATGACGACAACGGGGCACAAAGATCCAGCAGGTATCTACTGGCCTCTCGCCCACCAGCGTTAGTTATATTTTGTCTTACAACATCTGCAGGCAGTTTTTTTACTGAATCAAACACACAGCCCAGTTCTATTTTCCTCTTGAAACGCATGTCCTACATCCGTTTTCTAATCTCTACCTATAGTTTTACTAGTTCATATACACGTATCATTATATTGAAAACACATAAAATTCCCTTTTCATATTTACATCCTTATTTTTGTTGTTTTTTCCCACCCAGCGTTGTTTTTTTTACCACTGGTTTTCCCTTAAACCAACTAAATTGTCCCACGTCTTATTTGCTTACAAAAACAAAACGATTTTTTTGGCAAATCAATAAGTTCTTAAAAAATGTTTATCATTTCGGGATAACAACAGTTCGGACTCCACCGAAATATGCAAAATAAGGTTGGACTTTTTGACCGTGGTCCTGGGCAGAAAATGGGCTGTAATAAATTACTTAAGAATTAGCAAATGGGCTGCAAATTATAAAAAATAGCAAATGGGCTTTATGTTGTCTGCTACAGATTTGGAGGCTGACTTGTGGGCCTACTAAGTTCATGCGTACACAAGGTTTCAAAAAAAATAAACTTAGTCAACAATCGACTCTACCAGCGTCAGACCGTTAGATGTCAATCTAACGGCAATCGTGCTTCTTCAGTCTCTGATCTTCCTGCCCCAGCCGCCCAAACCAGCGCCGTCAGAACCGCCTGCTCCCGCCTCCCGTGGCCGGCAGTGCTGCCGGGAAGGCCTCGAGGCCCCATCATACTCGCATCCCTGGCTTGTCTATCCCTCTACTCACCCACACCTCCTGTTATTTTCCGGCGACGGCAACCGAACCAGTCAACCCTCGTACTCTCCACCGTGTGGGCAGCCACTGCCGTGTCTTCCCCGGCTCCGTAGGCCTCGCCGTCGTCCACCGCCCTGGTGCTCTTGACGCGGCGTGGTCAACGATGTCCATCCAACGGCCGTAGTGCTTCTTCAACATCTGGTCTTCTTGCCCCAGCCGCCCAAAGCAGCGCCGGTCGTGCCGCATGCTCCTGCCTCCCGTGGCCGGCTGTGCTACCGCGGAGGCCTCACCGTCCCCATACTACTCCCACTGCTGGCTAGGCCATCCCTCCACTCACCCACTCCCCCTGTTATTCTGCGGCGACGACAGCCTCACACCGCAGCCGAACCAGTGAACCCTCGTACTCCTCTCCGCGTGGGCATCCACTGCCGTGTCTTCCCCAGCTCCACGTCATCCCCTTCATAGGCCTCGTCGTCGTCCACCGCCGTGGTGCTCTCGGCGCAGCGTGGTCAATGTGGTCAACGACCGACTTCCATCGGAAGAGTACTGTACGTGGAGAGGCTGACAGTTGGGTCCACGGCAGCCGCAAGGAAGTGCCTCCTTATTATGCGCAAAACAATTATTCCTCCACCTGACAGCAGGGACCCACCAGATGGGCCACCAGTATTTTGCGGAAAAAACGTTTCCCCCCTGACTGCTGGGACCCACCGAACGGGTCACCGTATTTCGCGAAAAAAACGTTTGCCCCTGACTGCTGGGACCCACCGGACGGAACACCGTATTTCATGAAAAAAAGTTCCCCCCGCTGTCAGCTCGGACCCACCGGAAGTGCCTCCTTATTACGCACAGAAAAATGAATACTCCCCCTGCTAGCTGGGACCCACCATGGTGGGAGGCTGACTTGTCGGCCTACTAAGTTGACGAGGATGGAGGGCTTTGTCAACTTAGTCAATATGAACGATTCTAGCTCCAGTGACCGTACGATGTCCATCCAACGACCGTAGTGCTTCTTCAACCTCTGGTCTTCTTGCTCCAGCCGCCCAAACCAGTGCCGGTTGTGCCTCGTGCTCCTGCCTCCCGTGGCCGACTGCGATGCGGTGGAGGCCTCACCGCCCCCTACTACTCCCACCGCTAGCCAGGCCATCCCTCTACTCACCCACACCCCCTGTTATTCTGCGGCGACAACAGCCTCACACCGCACCGAACCAGTGAACCCTTGTACTCCTCTACGCGTGGGCATCCACTGCCGCATCTTCCCCGGCTCCGTATCGTCCCCTTCCTAGGCCTCGCCATCGTCCACCGCCTTGGTGCTCTCGGCGCGGCGTGGTCAATGTGGTCAACAACCGACTTCCATCGGAAGAGTACTGTACGTGGAGAGGCTGACAGCTGGGTCCACGGCCATAGCCCAGTTTTTTTGTGATTTGCCCAAAATGTATGACAGAAAAAAAATTCGTTCGGCCCAAAATGTCACGGATGTGTCTTTTTTTGGTAGTGTGAGAGGCTGGGGCTTGTGCTCCGCCCAAGATGCAAGCGATCGCACGTGGCTCCTGGAAGCCCCCAGCCCCCTCGTCCTGGTGGTGGTCGTCGATCCTTCTTGGTGGCGGCAGCGAGGGAAGACCGGCATTGCCCTCGGGGTGATCCTCATGAGGCGGGTCTCTCCAAGTGCCCTCGCGAGGCTGGTCCTGCCAATGGTCCTCGCGAGGCCAGTCACGCCACTCCTGGCGCGGGCCACGGTCTTCCCAGCGTCCTCCTCCACGTCCTCCTCTACGGCCGTAGCCCCGGTCGCTGCACTCGGGGCGTCGACCGTAGCGTCCTTCTCGTATGGCTCTGAGCTCTTGGCAGTCGCTGGTGTTGTGGGTGTTCAGGTTGTGGAAGGCGCAGAACGGCTGATTGTTCTTGGACGACTCAGGCTGGTCCCTGCCTCTCTTGGTGTCGGGCTCCGCTGCGAGCACCACCACCTCCTTGCGCTTCACGTCCTTGGCCTTGGTATTCTTCTCCTCTGCTGCCGCAGCTGGCAGCTCGAGGAGAGAGAGACACCCCTCCTCAGCTCTTGTGCACTTGGTCGCCAAGTTGAACAGCTCTTGAGAAATGCAGAGCTCCTCATGGATAGCCAACTCTTCCTTCATCTTGACATCACGGACGTCGTAGGAGAATGCGGAGATATGGCCTCGTTCGTGACCTTGGGGATCTTGAGGCGGGTGTTGTTGATGCGCTGGATGTACTTCTGGAGAGTCTCTCTTGGCTGCTGCTTGATGCGGCGTAGGTCACCCGCGGGAGGAGGATGGTCGCGAGTGCCCTGGAAGTTGGCGACGGAGCGGTCGCGCATCTCGTCCCAGAAGGAGATTGAGCCATGCTACAGGTTCAGGAGCCAAGAGCGGGCCCCGTCCTTGAGAGCCATGGGGAACCAAATCGCCATTACTTTTTCGTCGCCGTTGGCCGCTTCGATGCTCAGCTCGTAGATCTGTAGGAACTCTGCGGGGTCTGTGGTGCCATTGTAGCAAGGAGGCAGATCTGGCTTGAACTTGCCTGGCCAGGCGACGCTACGCAGCTCGGGGGTGAAGGCGCGGCAGCCGGCTGTGGTTGTCGGGGCCCACTTCGAGGGCGGAGCCTGGTCTTGAATGGGTTCGCGCTGCGCCACCGCGGGCGGTGCGCGGGCTTGTCGAGGTGGCGCAGGGAGCGCGGGTGCAACTTCTCGTGGCCGCGGGATTTCTTGGCAGCTTCTTTCTTCGCGTGCACGCGCCGGGCGCGGTGGATCACGCCGTGGTGGTGCGCGCCTTGGTGCCAAGGCACCGTCTTGGGGTTGAGGTGGTTTAGGCACGCCATAAGCCCCGTCGCCCGCGGCTGGTTGAGGAGGAGGCAGAGAGTTGGACGACGCTGGAGACCCCTGCGGCGCGGACGAGATCGGCGACGCGGTCGAGCCACTCCTCGTAGACGTTGTCGACAGGGCGGTAGCGCAGGAGCTCGTTCGCTGCGATGAGCGCAGCCCGTGCCTCCATGGGAGTGTGGTGCGCGCGGGACGAAGAACCAGCAGGGGTGAGTGACGGAGTAGCAGTGTGGCCATCCTGCCGCACCAAGGGATGCAGCGAGGACGCCTGCTGCTCGTTCCCCGCCAGGCCGGTGGCAGCGGTGGCGACGGGAGACGTAGAACGACGAGGTGGCCCGCCAACGGGAGCCGTCTGAGCGACACGGGCGGAGGGCAGCCCGTCGCTCAGCTCGAGCATGGCGAGAGTCCGCCTTGGAAACAACGAAGCGATGGAGCAACGAGTCGACGGAAGGGAAGCTACGACGCACCCCTACCTGGCGCGCCAAATGTCGGATGTGGGGCTCCGGCAAACCCGTAAGGTTTGAACACTGGGGTGCGCATGAAGTCTTTTTCCCCCTATCGATCTATGCTCAAGCTCGCTAGGATCTCGCGGACGAACTCGACGAACTCACAACACAGAAAGAGACACGAGGTTTATACTGGTTCGGGCCACCGTTGTGGTGTAATACCCTACTCCCGTGTGGTGGTGGTGGATTGCCTCTTGGGCCGATGATGAATAGTACAAGGGAAGAACGACCTCCCGAGGTTGAGGTGTTCTTGTGCGTATGAACTTGTGGTGTGAGGAGTTGATGAACTGCTCTCCCCACTACTGTGGTGGCTAGTCCTATTTATAGAGGCCCTGGTCCTCTTCCCAAATATCGAGTGGGAAGGGAGCCAACAACGGCTAGAAAATTTGAAGGGGGACATCTAGTACAAGCTATCCTGACAAAAGCGGTCTCCGCATGCGAAAAGCCCTGGGCTGACGCTGTCTTGGGCTCCACGATGACCTCCACCTTGCCGTCCTCCTGGTTTTGGTCTTGTTGCACCAATATAGCAACCTTTGCTTGATGCCTTGGTACTATTCGTCTGCGCTTGCTTCCTTAGCACCAAAGAGGAAACAAGGACTCTGCGTGCACCGGCGCCCGCGTGGCGCCGTTCGTCATGGCTCACGTCACGAGTCCCTCGTGAGGTTTGCCCTGCCTTGATATCTCTGCTCCTCATGAGCCTGCCTGGCTAGGCCACTCCAGAGGAGGCCTTGTGTCGTTCGCCTCGCGAGGCTTGGACCCTCGCGAAGGTCTTGGATGCCTTGTTGATGAAGATGGGCCGTACGGCCCACAACATAGCCACGCCATGGGCCGCAGGCAGGCAAGTCTGGGGACCCCGTTCCCAGAACGCTGACAGCGATGCTGATGAACCACTAAGGGACGCTCCAGTGCGGGCTTGTGAATGGCCTTCCGAGGACTTCATGGATCGAGCAGGAATCAAGGAAGAATTTAACGCATATGTGCATAACGCTGATCTTGTGAGCTTCGAGGAAGATAAGTGCCGTCAGTACCACTATCTCACTAATTCCTTTGTGAGGAGGTATGAATTTTCATCGTCACACAATTCTCAAACTGTCCTGTTTGATCTTTATGAAAATTCTTATACTGTGGACTTAGAGGATTTTAATACTGCTTGCAAACTTCCACAATGGGGTATTACTAGTGAGCCTCGCAAATATGAGTTTAGAGATTTTCTTGCTAGTATAACTGTGGGTGAATCTAGAGACGTAGCACAAGCTACCATAGGGAGCATTAATTTTCTTGCTACACATTATTTTGCTCTCTTCATAGGTAGGTGCATAAATGGTAAGGATGAAGCATGTCACATGTGTGTCCCTGACCTCATCGTTCTCAGGAGTGCTGTGTTAGGAGATAAACATTATAATTTGGAAGCCATTGTTGCACGTAGGTTGCATAATAATAGATTTAATGGAGATTTCTTTGGTGGAATTTATGCAACCTGTTTAGCTAATTTTCTTGGTGTAACCATACATGAGGATGATATTGAGGTTCCCCTGCTTATTTGGATTATGAGGCTATGGTTCGTCATCGTTTTGTTGAGAGGAATGATCAGTTCCTCCGGTAACGACTAATCTTTGACAGACGACGCACCTATCACATCGCTCTCCCTGCTTCTACTTTCTTTGGCTTTCAGGCAAAGGGGAGATATTTCATAACCAGGGAGGAGGCGACCGAGTACGAGAGGAGGGCTGAGATAGCTCGCCTCCAAGCTGCAGCCCACAATGCAATAACTGCTGCATCTCAGTACGACCCCAACTACAACTTTGGATATCCGCCAGGCTAGCCGTGGCAATAGACTAACTTAGGCCAAAAGCCTAAGCTTGCGGGAGTACGTATTTCTCACCGACATTACATTTATGTTCACACACCCACTGCTAGATGTCGGTGCTCATACTTTTTCACTGTAATATCCATGCTAGTTTATTTTCCTTTTTATGTTTTCTTCTTGTGTGTTTGATAAACCTTAAGAAAAACAAAACAAAAAAAATCAGTTGTAGCTTTTAGTTAGTTTACTTTCTTGCTGTAGTAGTAATAATTAAAAAGAAAACCCAAAAGTATTTCCCGTTCTTCTTTTGCTTGTTGGGAGCTTCCCCATGTAAATAGTTTTATTTCTTTTCTTTTCTTTGGGGGTTGATAGGAGAAGACCATGATAAAATTGTTGAAGTGGCTCTTATATGCATCATTGTTGATTTAACCAAGAGCCCATATTGCCTTGTCTTCTCCTGTGTATTGAATGCTCACAGATTCCAGCTTAGTCCAATGCACGTGCACTATTATTATTCACATCGTTCGGTCGTGCAAGTGAAAGGCAATAATGACGATATATGATGAATTGATTGAGATGAGAAAAGCTGGCATGAACTCGACCTCTCTTGTTTTTGTAAATATGATTAGTTCATCATTCCTGATTCAGCCTATTATGAATAAACATGTTTGCAATGACAATTAGAGATTATAGTTACTTATGCCATGCTTAATTAGCTAGGAGTTTATAATGGTTTATCTTGCGTGCCAACATGCTATTAAAATGGTTGTGATGTGGCATAATAGGGTGGTATCCTCCTTTGAATGATTCGAGTGACTTGACTTGGCACATGTTCATGCATGTAGTTGAAACAAAATCAACATAGCCTTCACGATATTTATGTTCATGGTGGATTATATCCTACTCATGCTTGCACTCAATGTTCATTAATTTTAATGCATATTCATGACTGTTGTCGCTCTCTAGTTGGTCGCTTCCCAGTCTTTTTCTAGCCTTCACTTGTACTAAGCAGGAATACTGCTTGTGCATCCAATCTCTTAAACCCCAAAGTTATTCCATATGAGTCCACCATACCTTCCTATATGCGGTATCTACCTGCCGTTCCAAGTAAATTTGTATGTGCCAAACTCTAAACCTTCAAATGAAATTCTATTTTGCATGCTCGAATAGCTCATGTATCAACTAGGGTTGTCTGTATCTTCCATGCTAGGCGGGTTATTCTCAAGAGGAGTGGACTCCACTCCTCACTCACGAGAAAATGGCTGGTCACTGGGATGCCCAGTCCCATGCTTTATGCAAACCAAATCAAAATAACTGCAAACAAAACTCCCCCGGGACTGTTGTTAGTTGGAGGCACTCGTTGTTTCAAGCAAGCCATGGATTGATGCTTGTTGGGGGAAGGGGAGTATAAAATTTACCATTCTGTTTGGGAACCACCTATAATGTGTGTAGCATGGAAGATATCACCATCTCTTGGTTGTTATGTTGACTGAAAGTATGCCGCTCAAAATATTATTTATCTCTATTTAAAAACTGAGCTCTGGCACCTCTACAAATCCCTGCTTCCCTCTGCGAAGGGCCTATCTATTTACTTTTATGTTGAGTCATCACCCTCTTATTAAAAAGCACCAGCTGGAGAGCACCGCTGTCATTTGCATCCATTACTATTTGTTATATTGGGTATGACTATGACTGGATCTCTTTTACCATAAATTACAATGTTTAGTCAGTCCTTGATCTTTAAAGGTGCTCTGCATTTATGTTTTGCGGTCTCAGAAAGGGCTAGCGAGATACCATCTTGTTATATCATATCATGATTGTTTTGAGAAAGTGTTGTCATCCGAGATTTATTATTATTGCTCGCTAGTTGATTATGCCATTGACATGAGTAAACATGAGACCTAAGTGTTATTGTGAATATGGTTAGTTCATAATCTTTGGTGAAAAGTTGAATGCTGGCTTTACATATTTACAACAACAAGAGCAAACAGAGTTTGTAAAAGCTTTTCTTTATCACTTTCAGTTTATCAACTGAATTGCTTGAGGACAAGCAAAGGTTTAAGCTTGGGGGAGTTGATACGTCTCCGTCGTATCTACTTTTCCAAACACTTTTGCCCTTGTTTTGGACACTAACTTGCATGATTTGAATGGAACTAACCTGGACTGATCCTGTTTTCGGCAGAATTGCCATGGTGTTATTTTTGTGCACAAACAAAAGTTGTCGGAATGACCTGAAACTTCACGGAGATTATTTTTGGAAGACATAAAAAATATTGGCGAAAGAATCAATGCCAGGGGGCCCACACCCTTTCCACGAGGGTGGGGGGCGCGCCCCCTACCTCGTGGGCCCCCTGGAGCTCCACCGACCTCAACTCCAACACCATATATTCGTGTTCGGGAAGAAAAAATCAGAGAGAAAGATTCATCACGTTTTACGATAAGGAGCCGCCGCCAAGCCCTAAACTATCTCGGGAGGGCTAATCTAGAGTCCGTTCGGGGCTCCGGAGAGGGGAATCCGTCGCCGTCGTCATCATCAACCATCCTCCATCACCAATTTCATGATGCTCACCGCCGTGCGTGAGTGATTCCATCGTAGGCTTGCTGGACGGTGATGGGTTGGATGATATTTATCATGTAATCGAGTTAGTTTTGTTAGGGTTTGATCCCTAGTATCCACTGTGTTCTTAGATTGATGTTGTTATGACTTTGCTATGCTTAGTGCTTGTGACTAGGGCTCGAGTGCCATGATTTCAGATCTGAACCTATTATGTTTTCATGAATATATGTGAGTTCTTGATCCTATCTTGCAAGTCTATAGTCACCTACAATGTGTTATGATCCGGCAACCCCAAAGTGACAATAATCGGGACCACTCCCGGTGATGACCGTAGTTTGAGAAGTTCATGTATTCACTATGTGTTAATGCTTTGGTCTGGTACTCTATTAAAAGGAGGCCTTAATACCCCTTAGTTTCCATTAGGACCCCGCTGCCACGGGAGGGTAGGACAAAAGATGTCATGCAAGTTCTTTTCCATAAGCACGTATGACTATATTCGGAATACATGCCTACATTACATTGATGAATTGGAGCTAGTTCCGTGTCACCCTATGTTATGACTGTTACACGATGAACCGCATCCGGCATAATTCTCCATAACCTATCCAATGCCTACAAGCTTTCCACATGTTGTTCTCCGCTTATTTACTTTTCCGTTGCTACTGTTACAATCACTATAAAACCCAAAAATATTACTTTTGCTACTGTTACCGTTACTATCATATTATTTGCTACTAAATGCTTTGCTGCAGATACGAAGTTATCAAGGTGTGGTTGAATTGACAACTCAACTGCTAATACTTGAGAATATTCTTTGGCTCCCCTTGTGTCGAATCAATAAATTTGGGTTGAATACTCTACCCTCGAAAACTGTTGCGATCCCCTATACTTGTGGGTTATCATTACGCAATAGTGGCATCCGAGCCAGTTTTATGCGTATATGTTATATGCATGAGTAGAACACAAGTGATTTGTGGGTGATACTAGTCATACTGCTTACCAGCATGTCATACTTTGATTCGGCGGTATTGTTGGATGAAGCGGCCCGGACCGACATTACGCGTATGCTTACGCGAGACTGGTTCTACCGACGTGCTTCGCACACAGGTGGCTGGCGGGTGTCAGTTTCTCCAACTTTAGTTGAATCGAGTGTGGCTACGCCCGGTCCTTGTGAAGGTTAAAACAACACATACTTGATGAAATATCGTTGTGGTTTTGATGCTTAGGTAAGAACGGTTCTTGCTAAGCCCGTAGCAGCCACGTAAAACTTGCAACAACAAAGTAGAGGACATCTAACTCGTATTTGCAGGGCATGTTGTGATGTGATATGGTCAAGACATGATGCTAAAATTTATTGTATGAGATGATCATGTTTTGTAACGGAGTTATCGGCAACTGGCAGGAGCCATATGGTTGTCGCTTTATTGTATGAAACACAATCGCCATGTAATTGCTTTACTTTATCACTAAGCGGTAGCGATAGTCGTAGAAGCAATAGTTGGCGAGACGACAACGATGCTATGATGGAGATCAAGGTGTCGCCCCGGTGATGATGGTGATCATGCCGGTGCTTTGGAGATGGAGATCAAAGGCACAAGATGATGATGGCCATATCTTATCACTTATATTTATTGCATGTGATGTTTATCCTTTATGCATCTTATTTTGCTTAGTTCGACGGTAGCATTATAAGATGATCTCTCACTAAATTTCAAGGTACAAGTGTTCTCCCTGAGTATGCACCATTGCGACAGTTCTTCGTGCTGAGACACCACGTGATGATCGGGTGTGATAAGCTCTACGTTCACATACAATGGGTGCAAGCCAGTTTTGCACATGCAGAATACTCGGGTTAAACTTGACGAGCCTAGCATATGCAGATATGGCCTCAGAACACTGGAGACCGAAAGGTCGAGCGTGAATCATATAGAAGATATGATCAACATAGTGATGTTCACCATTAAAAACTAGTCCATCTCACGTGATGATCGGACATGGTTTAGTTGATATGGATCACGTGATCACTTAGATGATTAGAGGGATGTCTATCTAAGTGGGAGTTCTTAAGTAATATGATTAATTGAACTTTAATTTATCATGAACTTACTCCTGGTAGTATTAGCATATCTATGTTGTAGATCAATAGCTCACGTTTAGCTCCCCTGTTTTATTTTTTGATATGTTCCTAGAGAAAACTTAGTTGAAAGATGTTAGTAGCAATGATGCGGATTGGATCCATGATCTGAGGATTATCCTCATTGATGCATAGAAGAATTATGTCCTTGATGCACCGCTAGGTGACAGACCGATTGCAGGAGCAAATGCAGATGTTATGAACGTTTGGGAAAGCTCGATATGATGACTACTTGATAGTTTAGTGCACCATGCTTTACGGCTTAGAACCGGGACTTCAAAAATGTTTTGAACGCCACAGAGCATATAAGATGTTCCAAGAGTTGAAATTGGTATTTCATACTTATGCCCGTGTCAAGAGGTATGAGACCTTTGATAGTACTTTGCCTACAAGATGGAGGTGAATAGCTCAACCAGTGAGCATGTGCTCAGATTGTCTGGGTACTACAATTGCTTGAATCAAGTGGGAGTTAATCTTCCAGATAAGATAGTAATTGATAAAAGTTCTCTAGTCACTATCACCAAGTTACTAGAACTTCATGATGAACTATAATATGCAAGGGATGACGAAAACAATTCCCAAGCTCTTTGCGATGCTAAAATCGGCGAAGGTAGAAATCAAGAAAAGCATCAAGTTTTGATGGTTGACAAGACCACTAGTTTCAAGAAAAAGGGCAAAGGGATGAAGGGGAATTTCAAGAAGAACGGCAAGCAAGTTGCTACTGAAGTGAAGAAGCCCAAGTCTGGACCTAAGCCCGAGACTAAGTGCTTCTATTGCAAAGGGACTGGTTACTGGAAGCAGAACTGCCCCAAGTATTTGGCGGATAAGAAGGATGGCATAGTGAACAAAGGTATATTGGATATACATGTTATTGATGTGTACTTTACTAGTGTTTATAGCAACCCCTCGGTATTTTATACTGGTTCAGTTGCTAAGAGTAGTAACTCGAAACGGGAGTTGCAAAATAAACAGAGACTAGTTAAGGGCGAGGTGACGATGTGTGTTGGAAGTGATTCCAAGGTTGATAAGATCACCATCGCACACTCCCTTTACCTTCGGTATTAGTGTTGAACCTAAAATAAATGTTATTTGGTGTTTGCGTTAAGCATGAATATGATTTGATCATGTTTATTGCAATATGGTTATTCATTTAAAGTTAAAGAATAATTGTTATTCTGTTTACATGAATAAAACCTTCAATGGTCATACACCCAAGGTGAATGGTTTATTGAATCTTGATCGTAGTGATACACATATTCATAATATTGAAGCCAAAAAGATGCGAAGTTAATAATGATAGTGCAACTTATTTGTGGCACCGCCGTTTAGGTCATATTGGTGTAAAGCGCATGAAGAAAATTAATGCTGATGGGCTTTTGTAATCAGTTGATGCTTGCGAACCATGCCTCATGGGCAGGATGACTAAAACTCTGTTCTTCGAAACAATGGAGCAAGCAACAGATTTGTTGGAAATCATACATACTGATGTATGTGGTCCAATGAATGTTGAGGCTCGCGGCGGGTATCGTTATTTTCTCACCTTCATAGATGATTTGAGCAAATATGGGTATATCTACTTGATGAAGCATAAGTCTGAAACATTTGAAAAGTTCAAAGAATTTTAGAGTGAAGTGGAAAATCATCGTAACAAGAAAATAAAGTTTCTATAATCTGATCATGGAGGAGAATATTTGACTTACGAATTTGGTCTTCATTTGAAACAAAGCGGAATAGTTTCGCAACTCACGCCACCTGGAACATCACAGCGTAATGGTGTGTCCGAACATCGTAACCGTACTTTATTAGATATGGTGCAATCTATGATGTCTCTTACCGATTTACCACTATCGTTTTGGGGTTATGCATTAGAGACAACCGCATTCACGTTAAATAGGGCACCATCTGAATTCGTTGAGACGACACCATATGAACTGTGGTTTGGCAAGAAACCAAAGTTGTCGTTTCTTAAAGTTCGGGGTTGCGATGCTTATGTGAGAAAGTTTCATCCTGATAAGCTCAAACCCGAATCGGAGAAATGTATCTTCATAGGATACCCAAAGGAGACAGTTGGGTACACCTTCTATCACAGACCCAAAGGCAAGAAATTCGTTGCTAAGAATGGATCCTTTCTAGAGAAGGAGTTTCTCTCGAAAGAAGTGAGTGGGAGGAAAGTAGAACTTGATGAGATAACTATACCCGCTCCCTTATTGGAAAGTAGTTCATCACATAAATTTGTTCCTGTGACTCCTACACCAATTAGTGAGGAAGCTAATGATGATGATGATGTAACTTCAGATCAAGTTACTACCGAACCTTGTAGGTCAACCAGAGTGAGATCCGCACCAGAGTGGTACGGTAATCCTGTTCTGGAGGTCATGTTACTTGACCATGACGAACCTACAAACTATGAGGAAGCGATGATGAGCCCAGATTCCGCGAAATGGCTTGAGGCCATGAAATCTGAGATGGGATCCATGTATGAGAACAAAGTGTGGACTTTGGTTGACTTGCTCGATGAGCCATCGAGAATAAATGGATCTTCAAGAAGAAGATTGACGCTAACGGTAATGTTACTGTCTACAAAGCTCGACTTGTTGCGAAAGGTTTTCAACAAGTTCAAGGAGTTGACTATGATTAGACTTTCTCACCCGTAGCGATGCTTAATCCGTCCGAATCATGTTAGCAATTGATGCAGTTTATGATTATGAAATTTGGCAAATGGATGTAAAGACTGCATTCCTGAAAGGATTTCTGGAAGAAGAGTTGTATATGATGCAACCTGAGGGTTTTATCAATCCAAAGGGTGCTAACAAAGTGTGCAAGTTCCAGTGATCGATTTATGGACTGGAGCAAGCATCTCGGAGTTGGAATAAACGTTTTGATAGTGTGATCAAAGCATATGGTTTTATACAGACTTGTGGTGAAGTCTGTGTTTACAAGAAACTGAGTGGGAGCACTACAACCTTTCTGATAAGTATATGTGAATGACATATTGTTGATCAGAAATAATGTAGAATTTTTCTGGAAAGCATAAAGGAGTGTTTGAAAGGAGTTTTTCAAAGAAAGACCACGGTAAAGTTGCTTACATATTGAGCATCAAGATCTATAGAGATAGATCAAGACGCTTTATAAGATTTTTTCAGTGAGTACATACCTTGACAAGATTTTGAAGTAAGTTCAAAATGGAACAGTCAAAGAAGGAATTTTTGCCTGTGTTACAAGGTGTGAAATTGAGTGAGACTCAAAGCCTGACCACAATGGAAGATATAAAGAGAATGAAAGTCATTCCCTATGCCTCAGCCCTCAGCCATAGGTTCTATAAAGTATGCCATGCTGTGTACCAAATCTATTGTATACCCTACACTCAGTTTGGCAAGGGAGTACAATAGTGATCTAGGAGTAGATCATTGAACAACGGTCAAAGTTATCCTTAGTGGAATAAGGATATGATTCTCGATTATGGAGGTGACAAAAGGTTCGTCGTAAAGGGTTACGTCGATGCAAGTTTTGACACTGATCCAGATGACTCTAAGTCTCAATCTGGATACATATTGAAAGTGGGAGCAGTTAGCTAAAGTAGCTCCGTGT
Source organism: Aegilops umbellulata (assembly GCA_032464435.1). NCBI lineage: Eukaryota > Viridiplantae > Streptophyta > Magnoliopsida > Poales > Poaceae > Aegilops > Aegilops umbellulata. The sequence continues at coordinate 184,215,104 of CP136057.1, read as the reverse complement.
AGAGCATTGTAGACATAGAAATTTACAGAATACATACGGATATGAATTTGGGAGACCCGTTGACTAAACTTCTCTCACAAGCAAAACATGATCACACCTTAGTACTCTTTGGGTGTTAATCACATGGCGATGTGAGCTAGATTACTGACTCTAGTAAACCTTTTGAGTGTTGGCCACATGGCGATGTGAACTATGGATATTAATCACATGGTGACGTGAACTATTGGTGTTCAATCACATGGCGATGTGAACTAGATTATTGACTCTAGTGCAAGTGGGAGACTGAAGGAAATATGCCCTAGAGGCAATAATAAAATTGTTATTTATATTTCCTAATATCATGATAAATGTTTATTATTCATGCTAGAATTGTATTAACCGGAAACTTAGTGCATGTGTGAATACATAGACAAACAGAGTGTCACAAGTATGCCTCTACTTGACTAGCTCGTTGAATCAAAGATGGTTAAGTTTCCTAGCCATTGACATGAGTTGTCATTTGATTAACGGGATCATATCATTAGAGAATGATGTGATTGACTTGAACCATTTTGTTAGCTTAGCATTTGATCGTTCAGTATATTGCTATTGCTTTCTTCATGACTTATACATGTTCCTATGACTATGAGATTATGCAACTCCCGAATACAGGAGGAACACTTTGTGTGCTACCAAACGTCACAACGCAACTGGGTGATTATAAAGGTGCTCTACAGGTGTCTCCGATGGTACTTGTTGAGTTGGCATAGATCGAGATTAGGATTTGTCACTTCGATTGTCGGAGAGGTATCTCTGGCCCTCCTCGGCAATGCACATCACTATAAGCCTTGCAAGCAATGTGACTAATGCGTTAGTTGCGGGATGATGCATTACGAAACGAGTAAAGAGACTTGCCGGTAACGAGATTGAACTATGTATTGAGATACCGGCGATCGAATCTCGGGCAAGTAACATACCGATGACAAAGGGAACAACGTATGTTGTTATGCGGTTTGACCAATAAAGATCTTCGTAGAATATGTAGGAGCCAATATGAGCATCCAGGTTCCGCTGTTGGTTATTGACCGGACATGAGTCTCGGTCATGTCTACATAGTTATCGAACCCGTAGGGTCCGCACGCTTAACGTTCAGTGAAGATTGGTATTATGAGTTTATGTGTTTTGATGTACCGAAGGTTGTTCGGAGTCCCAGATGAGATTAGGGACATGACGAGGAGTCTCAAAATGTTTGACATGTAAAGATCAATATATTGGAAGGCTATATTCGGACATCGGAAAGATTCTGAGTGGTTCGAGTATTTATCGGAGTACCAGAGAGTTACGGGAATTCGCCGGGGAGTATATGGGCCTTATTGGGCTTTAGGAGAGAGAGAGGGGCTTCCTAGGGTAGGCCGCACGCCCCCCAAGGCCTAGTCCGAATTGGACTAGGGGGAGGGGCTGTGCCCCCTCCTTCCTTCTCTTCTCTCTTCCCCTTCCTTCTCTCCTACTCCTACTACTTGGAAGGGGGGGGGGAATCCTACTCTCGGTGGGAGTAGGACACCCCAGGGCGCGCCATAGTAGAGGGTCGGCCCTCCCCCTCCTCCACTCCTTTATATACGGGGGAGGGGGCACCCCATAAAGACACAAGTTGATCATTGATCTCTTAGCTGTGTGCGGTGCCCTCCTCCACCATAATCCACCTCGGTCATATCATCGTAGTGCTTAGGCGAAGCCCTGCGCCGATAGCTTCATCATCACCGTCATCCCGCCGTCATGCTGACGAAGCTCTCCCTTGAAGCTCTACTGGATCGTGAGTTCGTGGGATGTCACCGAGCTGAACGTGTGTAGATCGGGGAGGTGTCGTACGTTCGGTACTAGGATCGGTCGATCATGATTACGTACGACTACATCAACCGTGTTGTCATAACACTTCCGCTTACGGTCTACGAGGGTACGTGGACAACACTCTCCCCTCTCGTTGCTATGCATCACCATGATCTTGCGTGTGCATAGGATTTTTTTTGAAATTACTACGTTACCCAACAGTATTGATGTATCTTTAGCTAAATATTTGGGATTTTACATTGTTGGAGAAAACTCTTGCATTTTTCCTTGTTTGGATTTACATTCTGTTTCTCCTGTCTTTCTTTATCTTGATTGATTCTACACGAGCTCAACTTCATTCTCTCTTCCGCCCTCCTCTCTTCATATTTGCCGATGACGTGCCACATATCAGTGGCGTGCCTGATATTTAGAATACCAGTTGTATGTTCATAGTCGTGCACGTCTTCTATGCAATGAGCTCGCCTTCTAACTCACTATCCCCTCCAAGCTTCCTCTTTCCCGCTGCTTACACATCTCTCATTATTAACCTATATCTAGATATCTATTCCCACTCATTTCCCTGCACTGTCGCTAGACCCCCCACCCTCGCCATCTGTAGATCTAGATCTAAATCTCTACCCTAGCCTTTCCCACATTCTCCAGATCTATATCCAAACCTCTACCCAGACTCCTATAGATCTAGATTTACATCTCTACCCCCGCTCCCACATCATCTCTAGATCTAGATCTCAATCTCTCCTTCCACTACATAGATCCTCCCACCTACCCTACATTGAATAACCTCAAAACTCTCTCTCCCTCCTCTATTGGTTACTCCCTAAATCTCTCTCCCCCTAACTTCTTACGAAATCCCCCCTCCATAATTTCCTCGAAAAATCTCCTTTTCCCCCTTCCATAGTTCTCGACCCATTATAGCCCTTACATATATCTTTTCACCTATCCTTTATTAATTTCTCCCAAATCTCTCTCTGACCTATTAATTTCTTCCAAATCTCTTTCCCTCCATAAAATCTTACCAAATCTTTTGCCTTTCAAAATTTCCTCCTAAATATCCTTTTTCGTCATTCCATAACTTTTGGCCCATTATGGCTCTTAAACATATCTTTTCACCTACCCTCTATTAATTTCTCTCAAATCTCTATCCCTCCATAACTTCTTATCAAATCATTTGCCCTCTATAATTTCCTTCAAAATCTCATTTTTCTTCCCTCCATAGCTTTTGACCCATTATGGCCCTTAAACATATCTTTTCACCTACCCTCTATTAATTTCTACCAAATCTCTCTCTCTCTCTCTCTCTCTCTCTCTCTCTCTCCTATTAATTTCTTCCAAATCTCTCTCCCTCGATAACTTCTTACCAAAGCCTCCACCCTCCATAATTTCCTCAAAAATCTCCTTTTCTCCCTTTCATCCCTTTTGACCCATTATGGCTCTTACACATATCTTTTCACCTAACCTCTATTAATTTATTCCAAATATATCTCCCTATTAATGTCTCCCAAATATCTCTCCCCTCCATAACTTCTTACCAAATCTTCCCCTACACAATTCCCTCCAAAATCTTCCTTTTCTTCTTTCCATAGCTTTTGGCCCATTATGGCCCTTACACATATCTTTTCACCTACCATCTATTAATGTCTCCCAAATATCTCTCCCCTCCATAACTTCTTACCAGATCTTCCCCTACATAATTTCCTCCAAAATCTCCCTTTTTCTTCTTTCCATAGCTTTTGACCCATTATGGCCCTTACAAATATCTTTTCACCTACCATCTATTAATTTCTCACAAATCTCTCTCTCATCTATTAATTTCTTCCAAATATCTCTTCCCTCCATAACTTCTTACCAAATCCTCCCTCTCCATAGTTTTCTCCAAAATCTTGTTTTCTCCCTTGCATAGCTTTCGACCCATTATGACCCTTACACATATCTTTTCACCTAACCTCTATTAATTTCCCCCAAGTCTCTCTCGCCCCTATTAATTTCTTCCAAATCTCTCCCCTCCATAACTTCTTACCAAATCCTCCCCCTCCATAATTTCCTCCAGAATATCCCTTTCTTCCTTCATAGCTTTTGACCCATTATGGCCCTTACACATACCTTTTCACCTACCCTCTATTAATTTCTCCCAAATCTCTCTCCCCCTGGTACCTCTTGAGCTTGTGTTGGTTTTTCCCTTGAAGAGGAAAGGGTGATGTAGCAAAGTAGCGTAAGTATTTCCCTTAGTTTTGAGAACCAAGGTATCAATCCAGTAGGAGACAACGCAACAAGCCACCGAATACCTGCACAAACAAACATCAACTTGCAACCAACGCGACAAAGGGGTTGTCAATGTCATCTTGCTTAAGGCGCTAGTCCGTTCTTTATGAACTTAATACTCTAGACGAATGCTGGATAGCGGTCGATGTGTGGAGTACTAGTAGTAGATGCAGAATCGTTTCAGTCTACTTGACACGGACGTGATGCCTATATTCATGATCATTGCCTTAGATATTGTCATAACTTTGCGCTTTTCTATCAATTACTCGGTAGTAATTTGTTCACCCACTGTAACAATTCCTTTCCTGAGAGAAGCCTCTAGTGAAACCTATGGCCCCCGGGTCTATTTTACATCATATTAGTTTTCCGTCAACTTTCCAATTTCTGTCACCATTCCTTTACTTTGCAATCTTTTACTTCTGTTCCATAAAACAAAAATGCCAAAAATATTACTTTACCGTTTATCCATCTCTATCAGATCTCACTTCGCGAATAACCGTGAAGGGATTGGCAACCCCTTATCGCGTTGGTTGCAAGTTGGTGTTTGTTTCTACAGGTATTCGGTGGCTTATTGCGTTGTCTCCTACTGGATTGATACATTGGTTCTCAAAACTGAGGGAAATACTTATGCTACTTTGCTGCATCACCCTTTCCTCTTCAAGGGAAAAACCAACGCAAGATCAAGAGGTAGCAAGAAGGATTTCTGGCGCCGTTGCTGGGGAGATCTACACCAAGTCAAGACATACCAAGTACCCATCATAAACTCTCATCCCTCGCATTACATTATTCTCCATTCGCCTCTCGTTTTCCTCTCCCCCACTTCTAAAGCGATTTTCGAAAAGATTCGCCTTTTCTTCGCCCCTCTTTCGTTCGTCTTCTTCGCTTGTTTTTGTGTGCTCGTGTGTTGGATTGCTTGCTTTGTCATGATGGCTCAAGATAATACCAAATTGTGTGACTTTTCCAATACCAACAACAATGCTTTTATTAGTACTCTGATTGCTCCCGATGCCAATGCGGAATCTTGTGAAATTAATATTGCTTTGCTGAATCTTGTTATGAAAGATCAATTTTCTGGCCTTCCCAATGAAGATGTCGCATCCCATCTTAATAATTTCGTTGATTTGTGCGATATGCAGAAGAAAAAAGATGTGGATAATGATATTGTTAAGTTGGAGCTATTTCCGTTCTCGCTTAGGGATCGCGCTAAAACTTGCTTTTCATCTTTGCCTAAAAATAGTATTGATTCATGGAATAAGTGTAAATATGCTTTTATTTCCAAGTACTTTCCTCCTGCTAAAATCATCTCCCTTAGGAACGATATTATGAATTTTAAGCAACTTGATCATGAACATGTTGCACAATCTTGGGAGAGGATGAAATTGATGATTAGAAATTGCCCTACTCATGGTTTGAATTTGTGGATGATTATACAAAATTTTTATGCCGGACTGAATTTTGCTTCTAGAAATCTTTTAGATTCGGCCACGGGAGGCACTTTTATGTAAATTACTTTAGGAGAAGCTACTAAACTCCTAGATAATATTATGGTTAATTATTCTCAATGGCATACCGAAAGATCTTCCACTAGTAAAAAAGTGCATGCGATTGAAGAAATAAATGTTTTGAGTGGAAAGATGGATGAGCTTATGAAATTGTTTGCTAATAAGAGTGCTCCTACTGATCCTAATGATATGCCTTTTTCTACTTTGATTGAAAACAATAATGAATCTATGGATGTGAATTTTGTTGGTAGGAACAATTTTGGTAAGTATAGAGGTAATTTTAATCCTAGGTCATTTCCTAGTAATTCCTCTAATAATTATGGTAATTCCTACAATGATTCTTATGGAAATTATAATAATATGCCCTCTGAATTTGACAATAGTGTTAAAGAATTTATTAGTTTGCAAAATAATTTCAATGCTTTGATTGAAGAAAATTTGCTTAAGATTGATGATTTGGCTAGGAACATGGATATAATTTCTCTTGATGTTGATTCTTTGAAACTTAGATCTATTCCACCTAAGCACGATATCAATGAGTCTCTGAAAGCCATGAGAATTTCCATTGATGAGTGCAAAGAAATAACCGCTAAGATGCATGCTAAGAAAGATTGGTTTATAAAAGCGTGTTCTTGTAGTTTCCATGAAAATAGTGATGACGATCTTAAAGTAATTGATGTGACTCCTATTGAATCTTTGTTTTCCAATGTAAATCTTGATAAAAATGGTACTGGAGATGAGTCAAGTTTAGTTAGAAGGCCTCCCAATGATTCAGAATTTTTAGATCTTGATGCAAAAATTGATAAAAGTGGGATTGGAGAGGTCAAAACTTTAAGTAGCAATGAACCCAATACACCTTCGGGATGGGGGCCGCCCTTGGCCTTCCCGCTTTCCGCCTTGTCCTCCTCCATAGGTATCTGGTATGGTGCCGGGGCCAGCATCCTTGTTGGTACAGGATCCGCTGCGTCTTCGGGGAGGGGGGCCGAACACCTGATTCGCTCCGCTTTCTTTATCCAGCCCTAAGAAATGGTAGTTTGCTCAGTAACGTATTTCAGCATGCTTAAAGTGTTCGGGAGTGGAGCGCTTACTGGGGTATCTGGATGGTTGCAGTCGAGGCCGATGTCCTCGCTGGTGTCCGGCCACTGCTTTCGTTTCCCGAAAAACAACTTCCACATCCCTTTGTGCGTAGAGTCGAAGAAGTATTGAAGGGTTCGTGGTCCTTCTGGATTGAACTCCCACATGCGAAGAGGCCTACGCTGGCATGGCAGGGCTCGGCGGACTAGCATTACTTGAATCACGTTGACAAGATCGATGTCCCTCTCAAGGAGGATTCGGATGCGGCTCTGTAGAGTGTCTACTTCATCAACTGATCCCCAGTCCAGCCCCCTATTAACCCATGATGCAAGCTGTAACGGAGGGCCCAAACGGAACGCAGGTATAGCTGCCCATTTGGTACCACGGGGTTCTGTGACATAAAACTACTCCCGCTGCCACTGGTTGGAAGTTTCGGCGAAATAACCTTTTTGATGCGGAGCATCCCTCGACCACCACCATGCACGTCACACCACCACCCACGGACGGAGAGGACCATGGACAAGATCACACGCACGCACCATCGAAACTGAGGTTGACTCCTTCCTCTTCAAACTCTATTCTAATTCACACAAGAATTGGGTCCTACTGCAAATGGAATTACTATGCATGACTAGGTGTCAAGGTGTTGATCATGGAGAGGCTAGCGCGAATACCCAAGCACCTATGGTCAAGGAGAAGGAGGAGAGGAGCGACAAGAGAGAAGACGGTGAAGGCACAAGTACCCGGGCCTCCAGCCACCACGTCGGGTAGGCCCTCTGCACACCCCGAGTGCTCGCCCCCTGCGCTGGGAGCTGCTGCTCCACCCCCGGGTGCCCGAGCCACCACACCCCGGGTGCCTGGTCCCCTCCAGCCGGCCACCGGCCCGGTCCGGGTGCCTGGCCCATGCTTGCCTGGGTGCCCGGACTCCCCCCTGGCGCGACCCAGCCCCCCCCACCGGGTTCCCGGGCCATCAACCCCGGGTGCCCGGCCCAGCTCCAGCCGGCCTCGGCCTAGTCCGGGTGCCCGGCCCCTCGCGCCCCGGGTGCCCGGTCCTCCTTCGCCCGGCGTCTCTGATCGGTCCAGGTGCCCGGACCCCTTTGCCCCGGGTGCCCGGACCCATCCGAGTGTGTGTGTGGGCGTTTTGAGGGTCATTTTGTACCTTTGTATTCCCCTCTCCCTTTATTTCGTCCCTAGACTATAAGTACCTCCCACCTAGCTCATTTAGAGGATATCTAAGAATAGATCTTGATATCAGAGCTTAGCTCATGTACCTCCCCTTGTGGGATTCCTCTTGAGAGAGAAGACTCCATTGGAGTACAAGACCTCCATTAGAGAATATCCGTAGGGATCCAAGCCCCCCTTGAGGGAAGGATCTACCTAGATCATCAAGCCCTCATCTCCTTCATAGGATTTGGGATGAACTCTACCATGTATCTTGTTTCCCTTTGATTGTTCATGTACCTTGTGGATCTTGTGTGTTTGTTGGTCTAGTGGATATGTGATTGGACTTGTTCTTGAGTGTTCCTCTTGTTTTCCCTCTTGTGTTCATCTTGTTCTTGGGGACTCCCCCTCCAATTCATGAAAGATCTTCACTTAGGGTTCCACCCTACAACATCTTGGTATCATGAGCCACGTTTATCATGAATTTGGAGTCTCCCCGACCGTTTTCTAGCCTTGTTTTGTGTGATTTCTTCCCCAAATTCGAAAATTTCCCCACCAAAAATAGCCCCAATTTTTTTATGATTTGTTGGTTTGATGAGGTTGTTGGATTTGATCCATGTATTTGCTTGGTTTCGAGTGGATCTAGCATTCCCCCATCCATCTCCACCTTTCCCTCCACAAAATCCACCAATTTCTTCCTATTCCCCATAAATTTCCGCCCAACCCCGACACCCCATGGCACCCGGACCTCAAACCCCGGGCACCCGGACCCCACCCCCACCCCCGCTGATCGTCCCGGGTGCCCGCACCCCAAACCCCGGGCACCCTCACCCCCGGGCTGTTTGCCTCGGACCACCCCGGGTGCCCGCACCCCCAAATCCCGGGCACCCGCACGCCCCAGAATCAGCCGCACGCACTTTACGTTTTCACTCATAACTTTTACTCCCGAACTCCGATTTGGGTGTTCTTTGGCTCGTTGAAAATCTAGAGACATGCACGAGCTGCTCATCTTGGTTTTACCACCATTTGACTCCATAATTTTTTTGGCATTTTTGCATCTTTGCATAGGCCATCTACCATATCATCCGCCAAACCACCATAACTTTCCGCAACCTAACCCATTTTCGATCCATATAGCATTTGTGTGGGCTGAATTGAGTCTCCTAAGGTGTTTCAGCTACTTAGGGACGGTCGCTTCATCATCAATCACCACCACTACTTCCGCATTGCTAACTCCGGAACCACCAACGCATTCCGCTACCACCATTTGACATTTGCCTTTGGAGATTTTGAGTTTGCGGTTTTTACCATTTCCTAAGGTGTTTCGGCTACTTAGGAACGGGTCTACGTCATCTTGGTATCTACATCAAGAACACCGCCACTCATCATCGCCACGAGGTCGTCTTCGACATCGATCACTTCACCATTTTGACACCCTAACCGTAAGCAAGAACGGTAACCTCTATATCATCTTGGTATCACGGTATCCCATCATTGTACATTCTTGCCATTACATTGTTAACCCCTTAGCCCATTTTGCGAGACTAGCCATTGAGTATTGCTGGCAACGTCACTTGTGCACATTAGTGATCCGTACCTTCCATTGCATACATACCATATCATATTGGTATCATCATATCATCACTTGTGTCACAAGATTGTTCCCGCATATACAAAATTGCTATCTTGGTTTGTGCATTTCGCATAAGTGGCCATACAAAAAAAGAGAGAATAAGCTTTTAAGTAAAAAGGAAAAAGAGAGCAAAGAGCTTGTAATCAATAGCCATAGCATCGCCACATTGCATACCATACTACCATATTGATCATCTTGGATCATCGTGTGCGAAACACCGGGAACATCATACACACAGCATACTTGGGATAGAAATTTGATACATTTTGCATCTTCTAGGTTATGCACAAGTGTCGTATCCGCCTATTGACAAATCGTGCTAGCGTCTCTCTTGAGTTGTGCAACACGAGCGTTTTCCGTGGATTCCACATTTTGTGCTCATTCCTTGGTTGCACGACCCCATTTATCTATCCGTGTGTGTGTTTCCGTGTGCCACATATTGCTATTGGTCTACTTGTTTCACTTGCGAATTTGTGAATCTTTTCCAACATTATTGACTCTTGCTAGCATTTTACATCAAAATTTTGTGCCTCTATCGTCACCGAGCTCCACCATAAGCTTTACTTGATAGGTGTGAGTGAACAAGTCCGGTGCCAATTCCACTATTTTTCCATCTCACATTGAGTGAAACGGGACACATCCTCAACTTCGGGAAAAGGAAACTTGGTATTGTTTATCTCATTTCCTACTCACATTTGCTCGAGTCTTGTGATGGATAGGCAAGGCATTTCATATCCGGTCTTCCACGACAACGACAACGCGAACAACTACATCACCAAAACGCCCATCTTCGGACTACAACGAGCAATGCAAGGCATTGAGCGACTCACCATCGACATTCGCCAAAACGAAGCAAGGATAAGGGACTACCTCGACACCAAGTTGGCCGAACAAAGGGATCAAGTACGAGACATGGTGGCCAACTACAAGTCTTCTTCCCCTTCGTCATCTTCAAGGCGGCAACACTCAAGTGGCCAATCTTTGGAACGTCATCGAGCTCAAGAACTACAACACCATCAAGAGGAAGATGCTCGCGATGCGTACACCTACAAGTCCCAAAAAGCTCTACATCAAGCTACGGCCAAACTTCATGAGCACAAGAGAAGACCGCAAGACAAGCACCACCAAGACGGAGCTACGACCACTTCGGCATCTTCGCCAAGTGTCTTCAAGGCATCTTCGTCTACGGACATACGTCATCTTCGCCCACAAGTACCTCAAGACTACGCTCAAGAGAAGCTCCCAAGCTCAAGTCCGCGACTTCCACGAGCTACTACGACCTCGACATTGACCACGCGATTCCTTTCTATGGGACTCAAGAACCCGAGGAGTATCTCGAGTGGGAGCGCTTAATGGACAACTACCTCAAGCTACATCAAGTTCCTCCCGAAGATCACGTGAAGTGCGCCACAAGGAACTTCCACGACTACGCATCCACATGGTGGCTTCACACACCTTCGGAGGGCTACGACATGAGTTGGCCCAAGACGAAGAGAGCTTTGCAGCGAGAGTTCGTGCCTCCAACCTACACGGAACATCTTCTACGCCAATTGGAGAATACCATCCAAGGATCCAAGTCCATCGACAAGTACTTCAAGGAGATGAAGATTGCCTTGCGACGAGCCGGCGTGAACGACCCCATTTCGATGAAGTTCCACTTCATGATGGGATTGAACAATGACATTTCCAAGACTATCTTCCTCGAGAACTACAAGTCCCTCAACGACAACTACATTGGTGCTCTCAAGGTGGAACAGGAACTCATGAAGGCCAAGGTTTCTCCACCCCAAGCTCACTTCGCGACGACCAAGCTCCACTAGATGATCGAGCATGGGATTTTCCCTTCGGTCTTGGAGGAGAGGGATGATGTGCCATCTTCGGCCTTCATCCACGACGAGAGAGATGATGTGCCATCTTCGGCCTTCATCCATGATGAGAGTGATGATGTGCCATCTTCGGCCTCCATCCACGGCGACGAGGACGGGATGGTTGAGCATGGGAGTTTCCCTTCGACCACGGCGACCTATGATGACATGAGTGACTTGTGCCACCATATTGAGAGTGAGAATGACTTCACCACTAGCCCCATATATGACGAGTTGCCCCAATTCCCATGTGAGGAGAGCCACCAACACCACCACTTGAGTGATTTGAGTATATCACTACAAAAAAAGACACATCCGTGACATTTTGGGCCGAACGAATTTTTTCTGTCATACATGTGACACTTCTATGACGATAATTGTGACAAAACCCGGTATCATCATAGATGTGGTGGGCTCCTACTTTTATGACAAAAAATCATGACAGAAAATGGGCTTTTCGTCTTGGGCGGGCCGGAGACGCAGCTGCATGATATTCTTTGGGCCGTCCATGACGGAAAAAACCATGGTAGAAGCGAGGGGAAGGAAAATTTTGGGGAGTTCCCGGTTACGGTGGGAGGTCGGGGCCGAGCGATGCGCGTTTCTCCCATACACATACGCGCATGTGTGCGAGGCGTTGGCTCTAACTGAACCCGAGCGAGGCATTGGGCTCTAACTGAACCCGAGCAATTGCACTGCATGCTACGCGTTACTGAACCCGAGCGATCGATCGATGGCTGTTAACTGAACCCGATCGAGCGATTTCTTGGCTACTGCTGCTAACTGAAGCCAATCGATTGGATGAACAGTGAGCGTTGCGGGGGGGGGGGGGGGGTTGGATGAACAGTGAGCGGTGGCATTGCCTCTGGATGAACAGGACCCCGTGGTGTGGAGGGCTGGATGAAAAGTAGACGGTGGAGGGGTGCCCATGGAGGGGTGGTTGAACAGGACCCCGTGGTGTGGAGGGCTGGATGAATAGTAGACGGTGGAGGGGTGCCCATGGAGGGGTGGTTGAACAGTAGCCGGTGGAGTAGCACACGGTGGAGGCTGGATGAACAGGAGCCCGTGGAGGCTGGAGGAGGTCGACGGTAGCCTGTGGAGGTTGGAGGAGGTCGAGGGTGGAGATGAACAGTATCCCGTGGAGTCCCGTTTTGCGGTACGCCACACCCCTCCCAATGAACAGGACCCCCGTTTCGACCGTAGGAGGTACGTTTCGCGGTACGCCACACCCCTCCCGATCAACAGGACCCCTGTTTCGACCGCAGGAGGTCCGTTTCCTCCGTTTTGCGGTACGCCACACCCCTCCCAATCAACAGGACCCTCGTTTCGACCGTAGGAGGTCCGTTTCCTCCGTTTTGCGGTACGCCACACCCCTCCCGATCAACAGGACCCCCGTTTCGACCGTAGGAGGTACGTTTCGCGGTACGCCACACCCCTCCCGATCAACAGGACCCCTGTTTCGACCGTAGGAGGTTCGTTTCCTCCGTTTTGCAGTACGCCACACCCCTCCCGATCAATAGGACCCTCGTTTCGACCGTAGGAGGTCCGTTTCCTCCGTTTTGCGGTACGCCACACCCCTCCCGATCAACAGGACCCCCGTTTCGACCGTAGGAGGTCCGTTTCCTCCGTTCTGCAGTACGCCAGGCCTCATTTCCATCGCCTGTTCCATCCAAGCCCTCCCGATGAACACGACCACGCATTCCGTTTCGACCCAGCCGGTTGGCTGCCACACGTCCCGTTGCCTCCCGATGAACACGACACATTCCGTTGCCTCCCCATGAAGACGACGCATTCTGTTGCCTCCCCATGAACATGATGATGACGCTGTTTTTTCGTTCCGACCCAGCCATGTACACGAGCCCTGACCGTACGTATGCGCGAGTAGGCATTCGAGACCCCGCCCGTATGTACACATACGTGGCCGTATTTTTTCTTTCTTGCACCCTGGCCGTTGTACGTACGTGTACATGCTACGTGCGTGCCTCTACTACGACACGTACGCGCCTTTACTACGACATGTGCGTGCCTCTATATCCACCAGTATATATGTACGTACACGTTCACGACCAGAATGACAATGCTACGTACGCTTCGACCAGGTGGGTCCCAACTGTTAGGCACTTCCTTGCGTGCGAAGATGTAGCTAGTGGGTCCCAGCCGTCAGGGGGGCGAATCGTTTTTTTGCCCGGACGCACTTCCTTGCGTGCGAAGATGTAGCTGGTGGTTCCAGCAGTCAGGGGGGCGAATCGTTTTTTAGCCCGGACGCACTTCCTTGCGTGCGAAGATGTAGCTGGTGGTTCTAGCAATCAGGGGGGCGAATCATTTTTTTTTGCTCGGACGCACTTCCTTGCGTGCGAAGATGTAGCTGGTGGGTCCCAGCAGTTAGGGGAAAATGTTTTTTTCACGAAATACGGTGGCCCGTCCGATGGGTCCCCGCTGTCAGCTGGAGGAATAATTATATTGCGCGTAATAAGGAGGCACTTCCTTGCTGCGGCCGTGGACCCAGCTGTCAGCCTCTCCACGTACAGTCCACGTCCAATGGAAGTCGTTCCTTGACCACATTGACCACGCCACGCCGAGAGCACCACGGCGGTGGAAGACAGCGAGGACTAGGAAGGGGACGACTCGGAGCCGGGGAAGACGCAGCAGTGGATGCCCACGCGAAGAGGTGTACAAGGGTTCACTGGTTTGGCTGCGGTGTGAGGCTGCTGTCGCCGCAGAATAACAGGGGGTGTGGGTGAGTAGAGGGATGGCCTGGCCAGCGGTGGGAGTAGTAGGGGCGGTGAGGCCTCCACGGCATCACAGCCGGCCACGGGAGGCAGGAGCACGCGGCACGACCGGCGCCGGTTTGGGCGGCTGGAGCAAGAAGACCAGAGGTTGAAGAAGCACTACGGCCGTTGGATGAACATCGTACGGTAACAGGAGCTAGAATCGTTCATATTGACTAAGTTGACAAAGCCATCCGTCCTCGTCAACTTGGTAGGCCCACAAGTCAGCCTCCCACTATGCTGGGTTCCAGCTGGCAGGGGGAATATTCTTTTTTGTGTGTGTAATAAGGAGGCACTTCCTTGCGTGCGAAGATAGATGGTGGGTCCGACATGTCAGTGGGGGGCACGTTATTTTCGCGAAATATAGAGGCCCTTCCGGTGGGTCCCAGATGTCAGGTGGAGGAATCATTATTTTGTGCGTAATAAGGAGGCATTTCCTTGTGTGCGGCCGTGGACCTAGCTGTCAGCCTCTCCACGCAGAGTCTACTTCCGATGGTGTCGTTCGTTGACCACGTTGACCATGTCGCACCCAGCGCATCCAAGGTGGTGGACGACGGGGAGGCCCCGGACAGCAATGAGCCGGAGATGGGAAGACGCGGGAGTAGAGTCGTAGACGGAGAGGTGTACGAGGGTTAACTGGTTCTAGTGCGGTGTGGTTCGACAGTTGGTGGAGAAGAACAGGAGGTGTGGAGGGGTGGAGGGATGGCCTGGCCAACGATGGAGTAGCGCTTCATAGCGAAGCGTGCTAAGCAGAGCTGCTAGCAGCAGGAGGCGGGAGGTGGTCCCGGCGGCGCTGGAGGAAGAAGACGAGAGATTGAAGATGGATGCCGGTCGTTGGATGTAAATCCAACGGCTAACATGTCAGAATCATTTGTTGACTAAATTGACAACGACTTGCGTTGGCTTCGACCTATTGGCCCACATTTCAGCCTCCAAAAATGTGGCACGTATTCAACCCATTTTTTCAGAATTTACAGTCTTTTTTTTGCACGGTAGAATTTACAGTCAATTTGATCTTTTTTTGAATTACAACCATTAGCTGCGCTGGGTGAACAAATAATTTAGCGTCCATGCGGCCCATTTATTTTATTTCCTAAAAAATTACAGGCCATTTGCACTTTCTCAAAATACACAATTTTGCTGGGCTGATTCTAATTATAATGTTGGGTTGGGCCAGCAATGTTATCAAAAAATAAAAAGGGGTTGAGCATTTTGTTATAAATATATTTAAATAATAAGTGATATTATTACATTCGTCCTTAAATCTTACCAAGATTTTGTACACAATCACTAGGATTTTCGTGCCAAAACAATCCAGGATTTTATTTGTTAAGAAATTATTTTTATAAGTTAATAAGATGTGGGATATTGTTTTCCTACATATGTAAGTATCTGTTAAATATATGATGACAATAAAAATAATATATAATAACATATAAAATAATTTAAATATATATAATATAGTTAGAAGGGAAACATAAGTTGGACCTGGCGTTCCTATTCTTATACAGAAAAATAGAACAGACCTCTGCGTTTTCTTCAAAAAAATACATAAATTGGCTGCCAAAAATAAAACCTCGGATGGGAAGTCCATAGGCCGGTC
This sequence comes from Aegilops umbellulata, assembly GCA_032464435.1. Lineage (NCBI taxonomy): Eukaryota > Viridiplantae > Streptophyta > Magnoliopsida > Poales > Poaceae > Aegilops > Aegilops umbellulata. Next base: position 184,199,418 of record CP136057.1, on the reverse strand, counting down.
GATACATGACGGCCCTAAGAAAATACAAACAGGCCTATGGACCTCCCATCCGAGGTCGTGGGCTGCGCATATTAAAAATGAAAGCCTAGATGGGGCAGCCCAAAACCACGTCCAACACTTGCCAAAACTCCGTCCCTCGTTTTCTCTGTGTTTCGCACACTCGACATTGTGTGGGCATTTTGACTGTGCATCATATGAAGATGTGCTATGCATGAATGTTGATCAGCATGATGTTAACTAGCTGGTAATTTCATTTTCGACCATGAATAAAACTTCCAACATGATGTTAACCCTGTTTGAAAAGGCTGTGTTAATATAAATGCTCTGCCTCTGAAAGTTGCAGTTTCTTATCTAAAACTAAACTTGTAGTTTCTTATCTGAAACTGAAACTTGCAGTTTCTTCTATGAGAATCACATTGTCCGCACTTTTAAATTCCTATGAAACTACATTTTTTTAAGTGCTAAAAATAGATCTCTAGAATTCATAAAATACTTTATATGCTCAATACTACAAATCTGAAATTCAAAAGACATTCATATATGAAAGTACTCTCAAAATACACAACACAAAACACGATTCACAACCTGCAAATACTGACAACCCTAAGCTCCTCCTGACAATTCACAACCTGCCCGACTATTGGGCTGGGGGGGGGCAGCCCCCTCCTATTCCTCGGCGGCAGATAGCCGCCCCGTGAGACGATGTGAATGGCGAGGGAGACGATGGCGGGGAAGCGTCATCGGGCCAACTGCTTTTCTCCTCTTGCAGTTGGGTTCGGTCGACGAAGACTCCACCAGCTCGCTCTGGCAGGACACCCTCACAAACGGCACCCTGTAGATGCTCGATCCTTCAATCTCTGGTGGATGCTCCATTTGGGATCGATACTCCCACCACCGCTCCCTCACGATCGGATTCGGTGAATCTGTTTGCTCCATGGCCCAGAGGAGCATCTCTATGTACTCCGGCGCGACTCCCTCCGGGAGTATCACCGCCTTTTCGCTCTTTTGCAGATATTTGGCCATGGATGTCGCCGTCGCCGCTAGTTGGTCCTTGTTGTCAAACCAAGACTGTATCTCCAACATCCTAGCTAGCTTCACAGGGTCGCCGTCTGCGATCCTCACGTATCGGTTGTACTACTCCATCGATCTACTTCTCCACAACACCTTCACTCGCCGGCGGTGGTTTTTGAATGGAAGAGTAGAGGAGCAGCGCTGGTTTTGGATTAGAACGGGAGAAGAGCGGCGCTGGTCTTGGAAGTATTTTTTTGTTGTTTTGCGTATTTTGGGTCAAAGTTTGACCACGTACTTTATTTGACAAGCAAACTGTGAATGCATGTCACCAAAAATTGTATCGTTTGGTTCGTATCTGAATGTACTTTCAAATTATATTATTTTTGCAACGTATAACATATATTTTATGTGCGAAAATCATGGTCAATTATGACCCAGAATAAAAGGGAGACTAGTTAATGTGGGGTCGCTTTCTTAATTGAAGGGTAAATTGATTTTGATTTTGATCCAGTCACAGCGCGCCGGCCCTCTCGTCCAATCCTAAATCGCTGCCGCACGCTCCTCTCCCTCTTCTCCATTGCAAAACCACCTCCTCTCCTCTCCATCATCTCCATTCCAAAACCACCGTCTCACCTCTCCCTCTTCTGATCTTCTCCATTGCAAAACCACCTCCTCTCCTCTCCATCATCTCCATTCCAAAACCACCATCTCGCCTCTCCCTCTTCTCTATTGCAAGACCACCGTGTCTCCTCCCATCTTCCAAAGCTAGCACCGGACCACTCAGAAGGACATCGATGGAGAGGATGCAGCAGCGAATCAGGCAGATCGCCGGCGGCGACCAGGCAAAGTTAGCCAGGTTGAAGGAGATCCTTAGTTGGTTTGACAATGAGTGGGAGATTTCGAGGACGGTGCGGGCCATGTGGCAATGTATGCGAAAGAGCGAGACGGCGGCGATGAGGGCGGCGATGTACATGTACTCCTCGGCGGCACCGCAGTCCTTCGAGTTCATCGAGTATCTCCTCTGGGCGATGGAGCAGACAGATTCGCCCGTGGCAACATTCAGGCGGAGGTGGTGGGCGTACAGGTCAAAGGTCGAGCACCCAGAGGATAATGAATTTATCGAGTATGGTGTGCCGTTCGTGAGGGTGCAGAGCCAGCCGGAGCCACAAGAGTATTCGTTCTCCCACCGCAAGAGGAGGCCGGATGGCGCGGCATCGCTTCCCCGCCGTTCTCCATGGTTCCCTCGACGCTCGCCTCGTTTCAACGGCGGCGGTAGGGTTTAAGGTAACCTTCGCACTAACCTAATCTTCCACCTGCTCATGCTTACAATCAGTGTGACAGCTAATGAAAATCATGCTTACAATCAGTCTCCGAGTACTACGCCAATCACCCTAAAATAGCTCTGGACCTTTGGGTCAAAGTTGTGACACTGTGTACAAATAAAGAAAAATAGATTGGTGCTTCTTTCAGAAAAGAGTACTCCCTAGAAAACTGCCAATATAAGCTACTGGTTTTTGGTTAGATGATTTGCTGCCGAGAAAGATCCGTCCATAGAGAGTGCCACACATCCCACTGGTGGTGGATGCCAATGCGTGCATGCAACATGGTTGGTGTCGGTAATTTTTTACTTGTCACACCCCGCACTCTGCATATATGTCGGTTCCATACGTACATTTGTGCAGTTCCACCAAAATGCAGCTGAATAACCCAGTTTGCACAGATAATGAAAAAGCATGATTACATTATAGTGGCACTAGTTGATGAAACACACAAAATAAATAGAAGAAAATATTGCGATAGTATCATAGTATGCCGTGCAGCGAGGGCGAGATGGGCACTGCGACACCTCATACGGTACGCCTCATACTGGACATCGTCCCAAGTCTCCCAAATACACCTTCTGCCAGTGATGAACATCAGTGTACAACGGTAGTACAAGGAGGCGCCTTGAGACATTCAAATCTCTATTTTTGTACATATCAACTAAAATTAAGCACCCCAGTTTGCAGAAACGCTTAAACATTAACAATGGGACTAGTTGATGAAACATACATTAACAAAGAGAAGCACTTTCTTTATCTACATTGGAAATGAAATGATAGAGATGACACTCGCTCTATTTTAACTGTATTATTACTTCATTTTATCAGTGACACTAGGGTCGAGCAGGTGGCAAACGAGGTGTACCGTGCATCGCAAGGATGGAGGCGGGGGGTGCTTAGACTGGGATGCTGAAGCTGGCTCTTTCAGTCACCAACATGGATGATTCAATTCATGGGACCTTTTGGTGCAATTCACCTAAAATGAAGCAATGTCCCATGAGCTAGCAGCTTCTTCTTCATTTTTTTAAGAAAAGGGCTCCAGCCCCGGTTCCATTTCCATCAGAAAACGAAACCAACAGAGCTTCTTCTTCATTAGTTGCAATAAAATTGAGCAACATCAAGGTTGGTTGTGAAGCTCTTGGAATGCTCAACTATAATTTGGATATCATTTGTTCAGTTCAACTAAGATCAAGCGTGAAATGTATATCTTTGTTTGCACAAAAAAGGTGGAAAGGAGGGTGACTAACAAGTGATGAAACATGCATCAAATGAAAAGAAGCATGTTCCTTATCTGAATGGCAATCCTACAAGGACAGTAGCAATTTCTAAAGCACTGGCATTGCTAGATATTAGTGTGAGCATTAGGATTAACTATGACAACCGTTAAATACGACATTACTTTGGGCACGGGAGAGTAGGCGGACTAGGACAGTTGCATTTCTAACAAAAAGAACCAACTTATCTTGGAAATTTTAGCAGGACATGTAGAGAAGTGCCATTGATTCATATTACTGGAGGCATTACATTGAAAACAACATTGGTTTAACGTGTCCTTACTTTTAACAGTGCGACTGCTACATTTTACGAGTGGCATTACATAAGAGTGGCTTGGGACAACAAACATCAGAACAGTATATCTGGGTTGGTCCCATTTTTGTTCGGTATAACCACCTTATACTGTGTGAGGCTAGCAAATCTAGTGCTGGTCTTACTTTGTTGACTTGTCCCCCAGTCCCCACTTTCTTTCCTTTTTCAACCAATAGATCGGGTTTATATTGAGTTTGTACTGCGTTTCCCTTTATTTCCCTATTAGACATAGTGACCAGTTGGATAGCCAGTATCTGCTACTTTTCGCCCCCATCATTTCCTCTTTTGACCAAGTCCTAGATTCAGGTAACAAATCCTCCCCCACCCCCACCCCCTTTCTTCCTTGTTTGAACCAAGTAGTACTAGATTCGAGTGCATGAACTAGTTTTACCTCTTAAACGTAAAAAAATTAGGTGGTTTTCGAACAGCCGATCGATCCTATTTACGAGGGGGCCTGAGAAATAGTAAAAGATACAAATGCAGCGACGTCAGGAGCTCGAGAAGTAGAGAAAGGCCGGTTTCGAAGGAAGTTATACCTGATGGTCGCCGGGATGTCGCTAGGTGGGTGGCGGGAGGCCGGATCTGCTCACACTACGGCAGCGAGGAAGAAGGGGTCGCAGGCCCTCCCTTGCCAGCGGTGCTTGGGAGAGAACGACAAGGCAGGCTGATCAGGATGCGCCCAACAGTGGGTAAGAGCCGTCGCCGAGGACGACCGCGTGAACGTTGCACCTTCTCACCTTCCCCGGCAAAGAGGATCCGGCTGGATCTGTGACCAACGGTGAGTAGAGAGAGAGAGAGAGAGAGAGAGAGAGAGAGAGAGAGAGAGAGAGAGAGTGGCCACCGCTGTCGTGTTTAGATCTGGAGAGGCCGAGACAATGTGAAGAGAGCAACAATAGCAAGCAAGCGCGGAGGCTCCTGCCTATATAGTGGAGTAGTACTAATTTTCTTTTGTCTACCGAAGCCGGCTTGACCTCGTCAATGACTGTCGAGAAGTCTTCATGCACGTGGCCCGGAGGCGCAGTTGTCGTCATTTTGATCTAAAGCGCCGGATTATAACATATGACATGAAAAAAATGCCACATGACAATAAATCATAACCTCACTGCCCAAAGGAGACAACATGAATCCCGACGGACAAACTAGATGAGGAACAAAGCTCAAATTAAAGATAAACTTGTAGAAAAGGGGTCCGTCGATAGATGTCCTAATTAACATAGCCGGCTTGACCTAGATGGCAGCTGAGTAGTCACTGTTCATGCATGTGCCCCCAATGACTAGCCCAACTCAGTTGTCGCTGTTTAACCCTCGCAGTGATCCGAAGCACATGACACCTAATTTTGCGAGATGACAAGAAACCTTTTTTTAGATTTCTCACCACAACTACAGCCATGTACAACATAGCCTGCACGATATGTAGACGATAGACAATCCCAGCGTGTTTGCTGCAGTCTGGTCACATGCATGGATGAACTGATCTTCCGTGTCTTGCAGGGATCGTCCAGGCACCAACCTAGTACAACACTTCTCTAGTACTATCTCTCCTCTCCCTCTTCTATTAAGTCACCCGATTTGCGGGGCCGGGGAGTGTGCCTATGCACTAAAAAAAAGACACATCCGTGACATTTTGGGCCGAACGAATTTTTTTCCTATCATACATATGACACTTCTATGACGATAATTGTGACAAAACCCGGTATCATCATAGATGTGGTGGGCTCCTACTTCTATGACAAAAAAATCATGACAGAAAATGGGCTTTTCGTCCTGGGCGGGCCGGAGACGCAGCTGCATGACATTCTTTGGGCCATCCATGACGGAAAAAAACCATGGTAGAAGCGAGGGGGAGGAAAATTTTGGGGAGTTCCCAGTTACAGTGGGAGGTCGGGGGCCGAGCGATGCGTGTTTCTCTCGTACACGTACGCGCGTGTGTGCGAGGCGTTGGCTCTAACTGAACCCAAGCGAGGCGTTGGGCTCTAACTGAACCCGAGCGATTGCACTGCAGGCTACGCGTTACTGAACCCGAGCGATCGATCGATGGCTGTTAACTGAACCCGATCGAGCGATTCCTTCGCTACTGCTGCTAACTGAAGCCGATCGATGCTGCCTCTGGATGAACAGTGAGCGTTGCGGGGGGGGGGGGGGGTTGGATGAACAGTTCCCGGTGGGGGTGGATGAACAGGACCCCGTGGTGTTGCCTCTGGATGAACAGGACCCCGATCGATCGAGTCGGTTGGGGTTGGATGAACAGGACCCCGCGGAGGGCTGGATGAACATGACCACCCCGTGGAGGGCAGAATGAATAGTAGACGGTGGAGGGGTGCCCGTGGAAGGGTGGTTGAACAGGAGCCCATGGTGTGGAGGGTTGGACGAACAGTAGACGGTGGAGGGGTGGTTGAACAGTAGCCGGTGGAGTAGCGCGCGGTGGAGGCTGGATGAACAGGAGCTCGTGGAGGCTGGAGGAGGTCGACGGTGGATGAACAGGAGCTCGTGGAGGCTGGAGGGGGTCGACGGTGGAGATGAACAGTATCTCGTGGAGTCCCGTTTTGCGGTACGCCACACCCCTCCCGATGAACATGACCCCCGTTTCGACCGTAGCGCTCCAACACAAGTCCGTTTCCTTCGTTTTACAGTACGCCACACCCCTCCCGATCAACAGGACCCCCGTTTCGACCGTAGGAGGTCCGTTTCCTCGGTTTTGCGGTATGCCAGACCCCTCCCGATCAACAGGACCCTGTTCCGAACGTAGGAGGTCCGTTTCCTCCGTTGTGCGGTACACCAGGCCTCGTTTCCATCGCCTGTTTCGTCCAAGCCCTCCCGATGAACATGACCACGCATTCCGTTCCGACCCAGCCGGTTGGCTCCCACGCGTTCCGTTGCCTCCTGATGAACACGACGCATTCCGTTGCCTCCCCATGAACACGACGCATTCCATTGCCTCCCCATGAACACGACGCATTCCGTTGCCTCCCCATGAACACGATGACGACGCTGTTTCTCAGTTCCGACCCAGCCATGTACACGAGCCCTCGCCGTACGTATGCGTGAGTAGGCGTTCGAGACCCCGCCCGTATGTACACATACGTGGCCGTGTTTTTTTTCTTGCACCCTGGCCGTTGTACGTACGTGTACATGCTACGTGCGCGCCTCTACTACGACACGTGCGCGCCTCTACTACCACACGTGCGCGCCTATACATCGACCAATATATATGTACGTACACGTTTGCAACCAGGATGACAATGCTACGTACGCTTCGACCAGGTGGGTCCCGACTGTCAGGTACTTCCTTGCCTGTGAAGATGTAGCTGGTGGGTCCCAGCAGTCAGGGGGCGAAATACGGTGGCCCGTCCGGTGGGTCCCCGTTGTCAGGTGGAGGAATAATTATTTTGCACGTAATAAGGAGGCACTTCCTTGCTGCGGCCGTGGACCCAGCTGTTAGCCTCTCCATGTACAGTCCACGTCCGGTGGAAGCCGTTCCTTGACCATGTTGACCACGCCGCGCCGAGCGCACCAGGGCGATGGACGACGGTGAGGCCTAGGAAGGGGATGATGCGGAGCCAGGGAAGACGCGGTAGTGGATGCCCACGCGAAGAGGAGTACGAGGGTTCACTGGTTCGGCTGCGCTGCCGTCGCCGCATAATAATAGGGGGTGTGGGTGAGTGGAGTGGAGGGATGGCCTGGCCAGCGGTGGGAGTAGTATGGGGCGGTGAGGCCTCCGCGGCAGCACAGCCGGCCACGGGAAGCAGGAGCAGGCGGCACGACCGGCGCTGGTTTGGGCGGCTGGAGCAAGAAGACCAGAGGTTGAAGAAGCACTACGGCCGTTGGATGGACATCGTACGGTCAGTCAAGCTAGAATCATGCATATTGACTAAGTTGACAAAGCCCTTCGTCCCCGCCAACTTAGTAGGCCCACTATACTGGGTCCCAGCTAGCAGGGGGAGTATTCATTTTTTTTGTGCGTAATAAGGAGGCACTTCCTTGCGTGCGAAGATATAGCTGGTGGGTCCGAGCTGTCAGCGGCGGTAATGTTTTTTTGCGAAATACAAAGGCCGTTTCGGTGGGTCCCAGATGTCAGGTGGAGGAAATCATTATTTTGCGCGTAATAAGGAGGCATTTCCTTGCGTGCGGCCGTGGACCCAGCTGTCAGCCTCTCCACGTACAGTCCACTTCAGATGCATGTCGGTCGTTGACCATGCTGACCATGCCACGCCGAGAGCACCAGGGCGGTGGACGACGGCGAGGCCTAGGTAGGGAACGACACGGAGGCAGGGAAGACTCGGCCGTTGTTTTTGTTTCCCACGCGGAGGGGAGTACGACTGTACGAGGGTTTACTGGTTCGTCTGCCGTCGCCGGAGAATAACAGCAGGTGTGGGTGAGTAGAGGGATGGCTAGGCCAGCGATGGGAGTACGGTGGGGCGGTGAGGCCTGCGCAGCAGCACAGCCGGCTGCGGGGAGGAGGGTGCAGGCAGTCCCGCCGGCGCTTGTTTGAGCGGCTGGAGCAGGAAGAGCAGAGATTGAAGAAGCACGACGGCCGTTGGATGGACATCCAACAGTATACATGCCATCTGTGGAAAGCCTCAAATCTATGGAAAACAACATACAACCCATCTGCCATTATTTCAAATAATTTACAACCCATTTGCTAATTCTTACGGGTTTTTTGGAGCCCATATTCTTTATGTTAGCATTACAGCCCATATTGTGGCCACGGTTAAAAAATTATACGAAATTTTGCATATGTCGGTGCGGTCTGAACTATTTTTAATCCCGAAATTTCGAGTCACATTCAGACTGATTTAAAAAATAAATGTATATCAATATAAAATCCAATAAATTGTCCACGCATAAAAATCAATGCAATTTAAAATCTCGAAATGAAAAAAAGATATTTGAAAATAATTGCCGGTTTGATGTGTTTTAAAAATGTACATCCCATTTCTCATTACTGATAGGCCAGTCTCCTCGTCTTGAAAGATTTGCAGCCCAACAGGCCTGATAAAGCGACTTACTTGACAAATCACAAAAAAACTAGGCTAGCCATTTTCAGAAAGAAAAAAAACTATTGGGCTGGTCTGTGGTAAACATAAAAGAAAAGGCTGTCTAGACAGGCCAGAGTGTCCCGCACAGCCCAGTTGACACCCTTCTTCTGTCTCAAAAAGAAATTAGATAAATGCCACTCCAATTATGGCGATTCATAAAAATGGCACTGCAATTTCCAAACTTTGAAAATTGCCACTGCAATTTTTGCAAACTTTGAAAAACGCCACTGCAGTTTGCAAACTTTGAAAAACGCTACTCCAGACTTCGAAAAATGCCACTAGGAATGGCATGAAATGACATTTTTCAAAGTTTGGAAATTGCAGTGGCATTTCTCGGATACACCAGATTTGGAGTGGCATTTATCAAATTAACCCAAAACAAAAATAATTGGGCGAGCTGCTGGATCCCTGGTGTCAGCCGCTCGTTGTGCAATTCTCTCGTTTATTGACTACGTTGACAATGGCATGGGACCCAGATGTCAGAAATCCACTAGGAGGAGCCATTTTTTTATTGGCTTGAAATAAGGAGGCACTTGCTTGCGTACTACCATGACCTTGGTGGGTCCTTGCTGTCATCCTCTCCACGTACAATCATCTCCTGATTGTGTACGCGTCAACTTGCTAGGCCCACAAGTCAGCCTCGAAACCGTGGAGGACAAATACAACCCATTTAAAAAAATAACAACCCATTCCATATGTTCAAACGGAAAGTTCAACATTCAGAGAAAACTAACAGGTCTGATCCACATATAGAGTACCGAACTTCCACGTTGAGAACCATCATAGCCAAGTGAACTATCTACTCCCACTAACACTCTAGTAGCGTACAAGTACTTACTTACTCTTGGCTAACTAGACGATGCCGGCCGCCATCTGCTGTCCATGCTAAACGCTGGCACCGGTGTCCTCCGCCTCGCCTCGGACTTGCCAGAGGTGCGATAGGGCGCGTTGCTCACGCGCGTTGGCCCTTTCCATGCTGGCGTGGTCCACCGAAGCTTCGGCTTCCAAGCGGGAAACCCACTTGACGAGTTGGTAGTAAAAATCGGTGTCGCGAACGCGTGCGTGCCCGACAGCCTCCAGGGCTATTTGCCAGGCGCCGGCCTCCATGTAGTCGGCCCAGTTGCGGGCGCTCTGCTCGCGACTCAGAGCGTCGGTGCGCTGCTGCTCCATGTCCCACTGGCAGCGCAAATCGGCGATACGCTGCTCCTCCGCCAGGCGGTCGCGCTCCAACAACTCCTGCTCCTCTGCCATGCGGTCGCGCTCCAACAACTCCTCGATCTCCGCATTGCCATCTAAAGAAAGATAGAATGCCTCCTCCCTCCGTCTGCCTTCCGGTGAAAATCCGAACACTAGTTCCGGCGGTGACCGCCTCCGGCGTCGCCTACCGCGGATGGGCGGGGGCATGGCGGACGTGGCGAGCGACGTCGGGCCGGTGGGGGCTTATGAGGATATGGCAAGTTGGGTCACGGTGGCACCTGAGAAGGCCGGGAAACAGTACTTATAGGCGAAAGGTAGTGCGACAGTCATCGTAATTCAATGCATAATGGCTTAGCGCACCATCTTGCCGTGGAAAACTAGAGAAACTGAAATTATGACCGCGTCGTCCCGTCCCGTCTGGGTCGCACGCCGGCATGGCGGTCAAATGAGTGCACTCGAATCATCTCCCTCCTTGTCAATAATGATTCCACGGATTTAAAGCATATCTTTTTTTTGCATCAGTTAGCTGCCTTAATTACGGCCGGCTGCATGCAGGCACTCAGAATCGCTCGCAGACAGTATGCGAAGCAGCATGCAACAAGTTGCAGCCGAGGGCACACATGCAGCCACTTAAATCGCTGGAATTTATTAGGCTTAAACTTCTCCATGCCGTTAATTATTGCCATGCCTTGGTCTTGCTGCTTTGCTCACGGGACTAATAAATTCCGGACGGAGGGAGTACCTTGGTTGGTGAGAGGTTTGAATTAAGCCCTGCAAACCGGAAAGGTGGTACTAGTACGTGCGTGATCCACTATTTATTCGTGTAGGATTGAGTAGGTCGTTTCTTGAATTGAGCCCTACCAACCGGAAAGGAGGTAGTACGTGCGTGATCTGCTATTTATCCGTGTAGGATCGATAGTGTAGCTTGTCAGTTTATTCAGAGGTAGGCATTTTTATTCGTGTAGGATCGATAGTGTAGCTTGTCAGTTTCTTCAGAGGTAGGCATTTTTATTCAAAAAACTGCCACTTCGCATCTTGCGTCGCAAATAAAACTGCCAGGAGCGCATTTGTAGGCTAGCTAGTGATCGATCAGTAACTTGTAAACACTGAGCGAATAGAAATAAGTAACCGTTAATGCATGTCAATGATTCAAAGATCATGTACAAATATGTAGTTCCAAAAGCAAAGATCAGCCACTTCGGATCTTGTGTCGCAACTAAAACTAACTAGTATGATTCCCATACATAAGATCAACATGTTAATGCATCTCAATGACTCACAGATCATATACAAATATGTAGCTCCAAAAGCAAAGATCTAGAAAAAACATCTGTTCTTCCTACTAACATGGATGCTTCTATTGGCCAACATTCAGTACAGACTGAAAGGAAAATTTGTTTGTGAAGTCTACAATTCCTCTTGCAAACGTAAGTGGTTTCACCAATAGCTGGAACCATGAGAATGAACCAGACATGATGGAGGACCATGCACTGCAATATGATTTGGTCTTCCCTCGATCACACTGTGAGACTATTTTCGGAATACAAACTTTAACTTAGGCAAAATGATGCCCATTGTATAATCAGACCAAAGCAATGAAGCACCTAGTGTTGGCCAATAAATAGTACATTACTACTTTTCTGCAGTCCATGAAGTGACTATCCAATCTTTCTTTGTCTATTTTCAAATGGCACTGCATGCAGTGACTATACTATTCTCTTGTGCAGTTCAACCAAAATTGCGGGCACTTTGTTTGTTTGCCAAATAGCAACGGGCAGACATCTCTGTCTGCACAAATATCAAGTAGCTAGTAAACATATACCACACCTTGTATTTTCGGTTTAAACATGTCTCTTCCGCTTAGCATCTGTCATGTTCTGCACTGGACAATCTGATACAGTTATGTTTTGCCCTGGATAATTTCATACTGAATTGATTTCCTGGTTCAAAGCAGAAATATAGCGCCTATTCTTCATCAGACCAAGGATATCCATGTTCGCAGTGATGGAAGAGGTGAAATTGATACAATCGAAATTGAGCATCCAATCATTGAATCCTGTCCTGCACCTCCAATGTAGGTCCACCCTGCCAATAAATTCACATGCAAACCACTAGTATTACTATCTAATGACAGTACAAAAAGAGTAGCAAGATAGTAGCAAACCATGTACCTTCGTAATGAACAGCTCATAGTGCCACCAATTGGATATAAAGGTTGGGAAAAAACATGCTCCTAATGTTGAACCAGTTGGACTTTTTGTGCAGTTCCACTAAAATTGAGCATCCCTGTTTGCATAGATATTGAAAGTGTGATTACTCTAAAAGTGGCACTAGTTGAAGCATAGACTCACAAATATAAGCATTCCAATTTCTTAATGGGAAAAGGTAGTAAGACTGTTTCTAACCACCTGTTTGAAGGAATAAATAAAGCAACAACGGCTGATGTGAGGAAGGCATACATAGTTTTTCTGGAAAAGTGAGCCATTCCTGACCTTTCCTCTTCTTTTAAGCAAATTTTGTGCAGTTCTACTAAAATAAAATGCCATCACCGCCTTGACAATTCAGTGACACTGTACAAAAGGAAATGACTTAACATTACTACATCATGATGTCAGGTATGTAGTCGACAGGCATTAGAGACAAACATACAGACCTCCTCAAGAGAACAGCTGGAGGAGGAGGTGCCCACTCTTGACCTTTCCTCTTGTCTTCATAATTGTCTGTGTAGTTTAACCAAAATAAAATGACACCAGCGCCTTGGCATTTTGGTGACACTGTGCAAAAAAATTAACTTATCTCATGAAAGTGAGGTATGTAATCTATAAGCATTAACAGTGCAAAAATCTGAAGGTAGTAACAAGTTTCATCGTTGGTATACTGGCTGTGCAACAGCATTAGAATGCCTTAGCTGAAAAATCTTTAATACATCCACAATCAACAACTAACCTAAAATAATCCAGTGACATTAAATGGCATTGCTTAAATTTATGGGTGGCATTAGACTGAGAGCGGCATTAGTTAAATGTGGCATCACTTTAGCAGTAGCATTGCTTGACTTGACTGCCGGCGTTAAACCCAAACAGCAAAAAAAGTGGCAATAAGAGCATGGGAGGCCCATTCGAACAGTGGGCGCACCAGTACGATGTACCTCCATGGACGCAGAGTGGTGAGGGAGGTATGGTTGCCCAGAGCAACAAATATCCAGGCAGCATATGTGGATTACGGTCCCATTTTTGTTCTCTTTAGCCACCTTTTTCCTATGCGAGGACAACAAACCGATCGACCTGGTCATTCTCTATTGCGTTGTCATGCCTTTCTACCCTTCTTCAACCAAGAGACACGAGACTCGTTCCTTAGCTACTGATTTTCCCCTTTTCAACCTAGATGCGGGTTCGATGCCTACTCTCTTGCACAGTACAGTCTCCCTTCCTTTCCTTATTCAACCCAGACATGGATTAGTCTGCATGAAGTAGGGTTTCCTTTAATAGTGCAAATTATGGTTTTCTTCTGCGTGGCCGGCAGAGTAGAGGATAGCAAATTGGGAAGATGGTGGAGTGAAAAAGATCCCCATGCAACGACGTAGCAGATGGGTCAATAGAACAAGGTTATGGCTCGAAAAGAGGTAGCATACCTGAGGGCGGCGGGAAGTGGCTTCGCTCGTGGTCGTCGTCCTCCGCACACACTACGACAGCGAGCTTGGGGACGGATGCCATCCCGCGCGGGCGCTAGGTCTGAGAGGACGGCCTTGTCGTCAGTGCGTGACCTCGCTCGTCGACGACGAGTGCGTCAACGCTGCACGTCCTTCTCTTCCCTGGCGGATCTGTGACCACCGGTGAGGAGGGAGAGAGGGGCCGTCTTTTTTAGATCTGGAGAGAGGGTGGTAGTGTGAGAAGCAAGTGGGCAGCCCTTAGCAAGAAAGCGCTGAAGCTCCATCCTATATATCTTTTTTATACTACTAGTACTGGAGGTGGGGTAGTGGTATAGTAGTTTATATTTTCTCTACATACAGTACCAGTTAGTCGTGCTTCAAAACTGATCGGCACGCCATTAAAAAAATAAAGGTCGATAACTAATGCGGCACCTCAGGCCAACGCAGCGAGATCGCATTTTGCACGAGAAATTACACACCATGTTTCGTTGACATGTGGTCCCGTTCCAACATATCAGTGAGACGACGGCGAGTAGTAGGAGTATTTCCGAACGGATGTGTAGGCCGGGGCGCCTCTTCGTGAACCGTGGCAAACTCGCAACCGTCCATCGACTCTTTGCCTTTCCCTCTCGATTTGGAACTGCTGTCGCACACTCTTCCTCTCCCTCCTCCATTTCCCTTCAGCCCTTCACCCTTTCTTCTGCCATTGTTCGATCTGCTTCTCCATGGAGGGAACAAGCCAGAAATGACCCCGTTATTCTTGCCCCGATCTGAAAGATGACGTGGTGGAGGAACTCATTGATAGGTGCGACGTCATCACCTTGGCTAGCATGGCAGGTTCGTTCAAGCCCATTCTCGACTCAACTAATAACATCATTGCAAGGAACCCAAGGGTCCAGGAGTGGTTTGATCTCCCCTATCTTCTTCGCCATGACCCTACTCGCTGGCGAGCGGACGACGGAGACCTCGCCTTGTGCAAGTTGATGCCGCTTGATAATGATATGTGTGATGTCAAGATGCCATCGCTTAAGGGTAATTCCTGGGCTGGCACAATTGGAGATTGGGTTGTTTATATTGGGTACAATTGCGAGTGGGAACTTGTGAATGTGTACACTCATCAGCGGATTCCACTTCCAAAAATTTCTGAGTGCCCTGAGGTTGAGCACACAGATGATCTACGTACATTCAAATACGATCATGGTGACTGTCTTCTATGGAAGATAGCAATTTCTCGAGTTCCCAGCTGCTCTTGGAATTACAAGAACTATCAAGTTGTTGCTATCTTCGACAAGCTAGTTGTCGTCCTTCGTGGTTCGACTGGATGGATATTACTCAAAAACCAGTTTCTATACACAGATGTGTACTATGATGCAATTGAATACGAGGATCTTGTGTTTGCTGCCACCTCTCGTGGCACTGTTTTTGCATGGGATCCTCGTTTTTTGGGTACGTTTGTCTTCCACCGTAATTATAATTGTTTCATCCACATGCATGCGGGATAGCAAGTTTCCCTTTACTAATTAACCTTCTTCTTGTGTTTCCAAGGTCCTATGGACATCCCACCACCTATACTTGAAGATTTTTATAACCAAGGGGGAGATGACAATGGTGATGATCACGAGCATGAGGACGAGCAGCGCCGATATACTCTATGGCACCTGGCAACTAATTCCGATGGATCACCTCTTCTTGTGTGTATACACCCCACTGATGATGTTACTGCTAAGGAAGCAGGTGTAGTCTCCCATGGTCGCACTCTCCGGACCTATTCCAACACCCGTTGCATGGTATTCGGGATGGATACTAGTGTTCTAGCACCAACTCCTTCTCCCTGGCACAGAATTGATAGTCTTGGAGAAAACTCACTCTTCCTTGGACGAAACTATCCGATGATGGTGAAAGGCGATCCAACCGCTGTTGACACATTTATGAGAAGCAACTGTGTCTATACCTCGGACATTTGCGTGGTTCCCTACCCTGGTATTGATATAGTAGGCCACTTCAGCCTGGATGATCAGTCCTGTGTTGGTCTCCAGATCGACAATGCATGGCCCGTCCCAGAGAATCACTTGTGGTTCAAAGCAAGCGTTTCCAACGCCGAGGAATGGTTGAGTTGAAATTCATTTCATTGCTTGTTATTTGTTGTGTGGTGAAAACTTTAGTATTTATAATGTATCCTTGTTGTCGATGTGGGTTGATGACATGTTCTATGTAATAAAATGATATGCCTGTGATAAACTTACTAAATTTATGAATGACTTTCGAGTCGCTTCTCTGAGTGAGTGGTGCGACGAGGCAAAAAAATATTTTCTGAATACATAATTGTATGTGCATTGCAACAGGTTATCGGATGAGGCCAATCAACAATAGTAGTAAACTATTTGTACTAGCTTCACATGCTTCGCGCGTCGGGCGGGTGTTTTTATTGTAGCCATATGTTAATGTGTTCGTTGTACGTAACCAGCACCTCAAATCCTCGATACTAGTATACTATATAGTAGGACTAAGTAGTAGGAGTAGTAGGGTGGCATGGGCCAGAACAAGCATTCACGTCCAGGAGTACGACACACGCCACCACCACGACATCCATCTGACACCATATTATTTCTTGGAGTCCGTGCGAGAGCAATCTCTTCAACCTCGTCGTTTCTCTAACTTCAGCCATCGCGCAGCGGGTGAGGTGGGGGTTTGCCGATAGTCGGTTTCCTTAACTGCGGTCCCACTTGTAAGGCCAACTCCAACGCACGACCCCAAACGGACCTCCATTTTGCACGAACTCCAATGATAATTTTGACTATAAAAGAAAGACCAAAGAAAACAAGAACCACAAGCATACATTTTACTACTCCTGTAAGTTGGATTAGTGCCTTCTCGATGCATTTATTGTTGATCTGCGGAGGCTCGATCTTGCGTGCTTCTTTCTTCTTCGAGTGTAAAGAAGTAGACGTTGCTTCCTCGCATCTAGTCTCATGTCTAGCGTCTTTTCTATACTAGCTAAAAGTGATAGAACATCTACTAAATTGTGCTCTATCAATATATGGATGTACTCTTCTTCCCAATACAAAAACTTGCATCCATTCTACTCCCTCCGTTGCACAATACATGCCTTCTATTTGTCAAAATATATATGTATCTAGACATGTCTTAGTATATAGGTACATCCATTCTACTCCCTCCGTTGCACAATACATGCCTTCTATTTGTCAAAATATATATGTATCTAGACATGTCTTAGTATATAGGTACATCCATTTTTGGAAAAATGGAAGTCAAGTATTTTGGAACGGAGGGAGTACACAATAAATTTTTTAAGTTAGCACAACTAGTCTAATCCGAGAGCAGAACCGAAGATTTGGTCGGGTTCTTCCTCCTTTTGCCGACACGTGGGACATCCAGCATCCAGGTCGTGTCATGAAAGAAAATAGAGTGGTAGTTGAAGCCACGAGATGTGCATCTTGGGTTAAACTATAAATAGAATCTTACTACTCTTGAGTAACTCCAAAAGCGGCAACCGAAGATCTTTATTGGATTTGTTTTTCATCACCAGCACGTCGAGGTGAAAGATGTGCAGGTTCAGTGGGTCCTCTTGCGTTTTCACTGACATGTGGGGCCACATGTGAGCAAACAGACGATGGGCTTCGTGCGTCCGCTGGCTGGCTGAGAAGAGAGATAGAGGAGGGCTGAGCACGGACTGCAGGAAATTTGTTCTACGTACCTCGATATAGGCTCGATATAGTGGGGTGGCATGGGCCATAACTAGCATTCACGTCTAGTAGTACGGCACACGCCACCCACATGAGTCCCATCCGACACCAATTTTGTTGCAGTCCGTGCTACAACCATCTCTTCTCCCTCCTGTCCTCTTTTCTCAGCCATCGCGTGGTGGGCGGGGTGGGGGTTTGCCGATAGTCGGTTTGCTAAACTGCGGTCCCACTTTAAGTGAAAATGCAACACCGCACGCATTCCCGCTTGAGCGGCGTGCCGGACCAACCGTGTGGGGGTGCGACGCGAACATGGCAGGCTTTTCCTTTTGAACTCGTAACTTGTAAAATTTGGTCCTGCTCCATGGCGCGACCGATAGATAGAAAATAACGATTTTGCCTAGAGTAATGACAAGTTTGGTTCTGGCGCCGTTCATGCATGGAGTACGCACGAAAATTATGAAGTTGATGCGAAAGGTAAGATAATTACTGTAGTATCATATACTACTACATGGATTTGACGGAAGGATCCATCAACGTTCAACGACATCCTCACGCCCTAGTGCGCCGGGTCACCAACCGACGTGTGAGGAGCAGCGGCGTTGGCGGCGAGCTCAATGTGCTTCTGAATAGTGCCGTCCAAGGTTGCCCTGCGCTCTAAGAAGGCCAGCGTCCTATCGTCCTCCTCTTGCATGTAGTAGTCCTTGTGGACGATTTGCGCGTAGACGTAGGTGATTATGTCGATGGTGTCTTGCTGCGCCAGGCGCTGTGCGGTGAGCGTGACCTCGAGGTGGACATTCTATGGCGCGACGGCGGGCAGTCGCAGGGCCACCAGTGCGTCGAAGAGGTTGTTACCATAGTGGCCGTTGAGGGTGGCGGGCATCGCAGAGCCTGGGCGTGTCGGCTGGAGGCTTACATCAAAGTCGTCCGCAAGCTTCTTGACTACGGTGCACTGGTCGAGGAAACCGACGAGGACCTCGTCGAACAAGGAGACGAAGCTGTCGTCCAAGCGGCCCCTTGCTCTGGCGGCCTCAAGCAATACTACCTACCGGGCCGCAGGCCGGCGTCGTGGACCATCTAGCACAACCGGCTGATGCTAGCGCTCATCGCCTCCATGGGTCTAGCATAGCTTCTAGTCAACTGATCTTGCGATTCGAGTGATCACTCAGCCCTTGGTTAGCATGCGTAGGTGCATAGGATTTCGTACTACTCCTCGGCCCTCTACTGCACCTGCCTTTGGCTGTATGATAGGTGGGCCAGCCACCCCCTGGGGCCACGTGTCATTCACCCAAAGGCAGTTGCCGTAAGTCAATGAAGCTGCGTCCCCCTCCGTGCCGGTGCAGTATAGTCATCTCATATGACCTCTAGTTGGGGCCAAACGAGAGAAGTTTGATGTTTACTGGTTTATTGGTCCCCTTTGCATTTTGCGCCAAGTTTTGACCTTTGATTTAACTAATAAAATGTTAATGCATGTAAACAAAAATGTTGTGTAAGTCACCTTATGAAAACCAAATAATCCCAAAATACTTAGGCACGATGCATTAACTCCCTCCTTGTTTCTTATTTCGTGACATATCAACCAATGAGAGATGTGGGCCGTGCATGCTTTCAATGACTTGAGACTACCAAACATGACATGCAGTGTTTAGTTCATTGCATGTAATCCTATTGCAGTACTCTAGTTAGCAAAAAAAATTAACTTCTCTCGCCGATAGGAATAAAACACCATGTATTTATTTATAGAGGGAGTAGTACATTTTTGGTGACATGCATTACTAGATATTGCTAGTCAAATACTAAAATCCAGATGGACGTGGTAGTACTCCTAAATCCAGACGGTGGTGCTACTAGTACTAGTAGTACTACTACCAATGTAGTAGTAGGAGTACTAGCACTGTACTACCCGTTGGTCAAATTATTATGTGCTGCTCCTCACAGTGAAGTGACAAGACCCTGCGCCGGAGATGACACCTGAGTATAGGCGCCGTGTTCGGCATACCATAGTCAGCCTCACCGTCTGCAGTCACTATCATCATGGCTGTAGAGCTAGCCTGCTTACAACTAGCCCTGTTCGACATAATTTCCCGTGCGTAGATGCCCGTGCATTGCACGGAACACCAAGATTGGGGGTGGACGGCTCCGGCAGCGGCCATCGCGCCAGATTTTTCCGCGGCCTTCTACTCCTAGATGTGGTGGGGAGGAGATGAGGCTGATTGTGAGAGACAAGGAGTTGTTTGTAAATAGGGAACAAGTGCGGGCATCTTTTTGCAAAAATGGAGAAGCTTGGTTTGTATGCGTCAGATCTAGATCCGACGGCTATTGGTGAAAGATGGGAGGCACAACATCATCACCAACTCAGGATGATTCGCAGGATTTTGAAAATGCAGGAATAGGACACGACAATATTACAAGTTTCAAACTGATATTACAAATGTTAGGAGTAATGCTGCACCTACGAAGAGGGAATTACTAGGAAGTTTACGTAAGAACTTTCGTTACTTTAGGTGGATGCATCATTATCGTACAAACTAAAATCTACCGCCCTGACAAGTCACTAATGGGAAAATAAGTTTTCGAGTCTCTGGCCACTTGATGTTTCAAAAACAAATTCAGCTTCTGCGGAGACTTTGTCATTTAGGCTTAGACGCTTGCGGTGATCAGCACGCCCTTCATTGTTGCGCCAGAGAACGCCAAACCTCATTACCTTGAGCACACTTGCCTCCAGAACAAAGAACCTGGCCAATTTAATCTCAGATGTGCTGCCTCGGTAGTCGATGAGATCAATTTCTATAAGATGGAGATCAAGGCATTCGATGAGATTGTTATAGTGCAGCACATTTTTCACTTTTGGGTCTTTTTTTATCTGCAAAAGAACAGAACATATTAGAGGAGCTGGCTGCAGATTCCTGTGTCATCAAGAGGTACCAATATCATTCGCTCATACGATAGGGTTGGCTGGCTAGTGATATTTCTCTCTCTCTCTCTCTCTCTCTCTCTCTCTCTCTCTCTCTCTCTCTCTCTGTTTCCTCTCATTTAACTAGGAGCACGTGAAGAGCTTAGGCATTTCTTGCCTTCCACTATGTGGCCGATGCCATATTTCGCAAAAGTATGCCACATAACACGCATCGATGTCAAATCAAAAAGATTTTGGCACCGCTCTCACGATGTGAGAGAGTTGGCACCGCTGTGCACACAGGCCCACAGGTATAAACAAATCAATCAAACCAACTACACCAGCCTCTCACTCTTCCAAACAAGTGTTTTTTTATTGCCTTAGTCCTCTCTCTCTCCCACGTGGTGTTTTTTCATTGCGTGAGTTAATTTGACACTAGAGCAAAGTAGGTGATCCAGATTGGGACACCAGGTGAGCAATGGAGGGGCATCGATGCCAAATGCATCACAAGTGAATTTGGCACATGTTTTGGCCTACATAGCCCACTTTTGTAATACTACCTCGTATTTAGTATACAATTTTGACCATAGATTTACCTAAGAAAATGCCAATGCATGTCACTAAAAATTACACCATTTGAAATTATGTTCAAATACGAATCCAACGATATAGTTCTTAGTGACATGCATTACCATTTTGTCAGTTAAATCTATGTTCAAATTTTGATACTACAAAATTGGAAGAGTAAACCAGGATGGAGGTAGTACTTGCTCTTAGGGTAACCATAAGTTGCTTTCCACTATGATGAGCCTAGGCTACTATAGTAGTAGATCATAAAAATGATGCAGGTGATCACATGAGAAAAAATATTAAAAACATTTCTTTCGGTGCAGTGCGTAGATGCAGTTTTGAACACTACACTTGTCATCATCATTTGGGAAAATTACGAAAAGATTGAGCTACGTTGTGATTACCGTTTACTTATAGGAAAGAAGTTTCACCTCGATGAGTAGCTTCTCCGTGCATGGAAAGCATGTAAGGAATCCAACAACTTGATCCAGATTAGAGTCGATAGATTTTAGTGCTAAGATCTTCACTGTGCGCATGGACTGGGTCAAGCTTGTGGGAATCATTTTCTGTAAGACGGTCGTAAATACATCAAGAAGAAATTTAAAAATGTGAATTTAAAGAAGACGGAGAAGAAGATGAGTGTTGTACCTGAACGATTACGGATCCAATAAAGAGTTCGGAGAATTTGGCAGATGAGTACACCAATGCTGTCAATTTCGGCGCGTCAATGACCCTGATTTTTGTTGGACCTTCTAGATCCGATACAAGCAATCTCTCAAGGAAAGGCGCATTCTCAATGACCATAACGTGGAACAGCTAGAGTGATCTCTTCCCAATTGATGTCTTGTTGCGGGGCCAGCAAGACACATAAATCCATCGGAGATTCGTCGAGGCGATGTGGAGGCAATGAACCCATGGATCTGCTCAAGACGAAGGTACTCGAGCGCAGTACAGCTGCGGAGCAGGTGCTCCATAGCCTTCTTCGAGATGACAACGTCGAAGAGGTCGAGCTGCTTGAGTTGAGGGAGAAGAAGAGCGGGTGCGGCATTAATCTAGGGAAGATAGCAGGAGCTGAAGGTGGCACGGCGCAGCGTTGGCGTGAGGCGGAGCGCGGACGGCGGCAGAGAGCGACATCGTCCAGCTTCAAAGCTAAGCTCCTCGAGCTGATCTAGGGCGGGGGATAAGAACCACTCATCGAACTTGGTTTGGACCTTGCAGTTGGTACTTAACATGCGGATGTCAAGGCGTTTGGCTGGCCTAGGGTGCGATGAAAGGATCTTGGAGACTGCGGCCATGCGTTTGCAATCCCCGTCGCAAAGGCAGCTGTCGACGATGAGGTTGAGGGGGATGCAGCGCCAGAGGGGGCGCCACCGCCGGGAGAGCAGGGTGGTCCGTTGTAAGTGCATCTAGTGCCCCTTAGTGATTTTGGTATATTGAAGACTTATAGGTTAAGGATCTAACGTGTTTATGAGTGTACACAGGTCTATAAGTCTATGAGGAGTTTGATATTTACAGAGAAAGTCGACCCCTAAAAATGAAGTTCTTCGACTGAAGACTTTGATATTTTGAAGACTTTCTGAAGACTTTGAAAGTGAAGAAATTGGTGTGACCTTGAAGACTTGGTATTCATTCGAGGAACATGAAGCGTGAAGACTTTTGTTTTCATAGTTTCATTTTCTCCTTCTTGAGTCATAGGAAACACCGTACTGTTAAAGGGGGTTGAGGAAATACTAAGGAGAAAATTTCCATGTGATGCTCAACTCAAATCCTACACCTACCAATCCCTTCGAGTGAAGCCATTGGAAATCTCATACAGTTCAGTCAATTTCTTCAGTGACAGAGACGCAGTTCTTCTGGTCACTGAGGACTTTGCTCTGACTGAGGAGTTAGGAGTTTGCCAGTGCGAATTGCCTACACTGTGAGGAACATGATAGCCCTGAGGAATTTGTACCTCAAATTTCCGACCGTTGCTGTGCTACGCGCCAGCTGTCCCAAAATATCTTATCCATCCAACGGTCATATCATTGAAGGGCATTTATGTCTTATCATGTCGGGCTGCTCCCTAGGCTATAAATAGCCGCCCCCTTCAACCACTAGCTGGTTGGCTGCTCAGAGAGAAACTAACACTTGTCATTTGAGAGCAACCCATCCTCCGAGGACTTTGAGCGAAAATCATCAAGTGAGGAAAATCCAAAACCCAAACCCAAACACCTACAAACCCAAAGTGATTGAGCATCACTGAAGAGATTGATCCTGCGTGGATCCGACGCTTGTTACCTTTGAAGACTGTGCTTCTTCCAGACGGTTAGGCGTCATGGTCTAGAGCATCCAAGAGGAATTGTGGATCGCCGAGTGACCGAGTTTGTGAAGGTTCGGAAGTCACCTGAAGACTTACCACGAGTGATTGGACGAGGACTGTGTGTCCTTAGTTCAAGGAGAATACAGTGAGGACTTGGTGTCCCGAGCTGCGTGCTCAGGACTGGGTGTCCGGGACTGTGTGTCCTCGAGTTTAAATACTCAGCCGCTCCAACCAGATGTACAACTGAGACAGCAGTTGGAACTGGTCTACCAAATCATTGTCTTCACCAAGCTTAGTGGTTCCATTTCCTCAACTCTTTCATTTCCTCAGTAGTGTGTTTTTTGTTTATCATATCTATGTTTGAAGACTTTGACTGAAGACTTTCTCAATTTCCTCAGTTCAATTTCTTCAGTCTGTTTATTCTTCATCTAGTGTTATCATGTGTTTACGCTTTCTGTACTCTGTGTTTGTCTTCATTTCATCATGATGACTATGCCTGGATTCTGTTATGTTTTCATCTGAGTACTTATTCCGCTGCTAGTAGTTCTTCGCTAAGGAATTTCCTCACCAGCAAATTCCTCAGTGAAGAATTTCATAAAAATCGCCTATTCACCCCCCTCTTGTCGATATAACGCACTTTCAATTGGTATCACAGCAAGGTACTCCCTTGTTCTGTGTGATTTTTGTTTAACCGCCTGGAGTTTTAGTTATGTCGACCGCAGGTATGATCAAGGTCTCTGCTGGGTGTCCTACCTTCGATGGGACGGACTACCCCTACTGGAAGAATAAGATGCGAATGCATCTTGAAGCAATTGATAAGGATCTCTGGTATGTTGTGGAAAATGGGTTCCCTCAGTCACACCTTCTCTAAACGCTACTGATGTGAAGAGATTCAAGCAACTCGATTCTCAAGCGAAGAATATCATATGTGGCCATCTGAGTAAAGGACAGTATGGTAGAGCGAGTGCTTTGGAAACTGCTAAGCTTATCTGGGATAGGCTGTCCAAGGTCAATGAAGGAGTTTCAACTCAGCGCCACTCTCGAGTTGATGTTCCTCGCAATCTCTTCAACCGCTTCAAAAGACTCGACAATGAAAATGTTCAGCAAACCTTCGATCGCCTCACTGACATCTCAAATGAGCTTCAAGCACTTGGTGCTACTGGCATCACCGACCATGAGGTGGTGAAGAAATTGCTAAGATCGCTTGATTCCTCATTTGACACTCTGGCACTGATGATACAAGAGCATGCTGATTACAAGTCACTTGACCCCGCTGATATCCTCGAGAGGCTTAACACTCATGAGTTCCAGCTTGCTGAAAAGAGGGATATCTATGGTTTGAGCTATGGCAGATCACGTGCACTGAAGGCCAAGGCAGTATCAGAATCCGAAGATGAAGACTCTGGTAGCAGCCTTGGTGACCCTGAAGAACTGAGTCATGATCTAGCACTACTTGTGAATAAATTCCAGAAGTTCTCAAGATGTGGTCGCTTTGGAAAACCTTCAAGGAGCAATGGTTCCTCATCCAGTGACTACAAGAAGAGGCTTTGTCACAAGTGCAGGAACTCAGGACATTACATTCAAGATTGTCCTCAGTGGGAAAAGGAATCA
Organism: Aegilops umbellulata; assembly: GCA_032464435.1. Lineage (NCBI taxonomy): Eukaryota > Viridiplantae > Streptophyta > Magnoliopsida > Poales > Poaceae > Aegilops > Aegilops umbellulata. Next base: position 184,174,539 of record CP136057.1, on the reverse strand, counting down.
AAGAAGAAGAAATACAAGGATTACAGTTCTGATGATGCGAAGAAAAAGAAGAAATCCTCAAAATCTTCATCATCAAAATCCTCGAAGTCTTCGTCTCACCAGAAGAGCAGCTCCAAGAAGGCTCGGGCATTCATTGGCAAGGAAATGGGCTCTGAGGCTGAATCTGAAGAAAATGAGGAAGAGGAACAATCTGAAGACTCCGAGTCTGGTGTGGTGAGCCTAGCCCTCGCTACCGCATTTGTCAGCAAACCCATCTTCAACGCTGAAGAAAGTGATCTCACCAACAAGGCTGATGAAGGCAGTGATGACTACGCTCCAACCTATTGCTTCATGGCAAAGGGTGCCAAGGTACTCAAATACGCCTCCTCTGAATCTAGTGAGGATGAATTTGATGAAAATCTTAAGCCTAGCTACTCTAAACTTGCTAAGATTGATGTGCAACAACAAAAGGCTTTTGAAAAGGTTCAAAACATGCTAGAAAAAAGTGATGATATGTTGGGTGAAGAAATGGATCGCACTAAAGCCTTAACTGAAAATCTTCAGAGACTTCAGACCAGGTTTGACAACCTTCAAGGTCATCATAACACTCTCTTATCTGATCATGAGAAGCTTTCTTATGAATATCTTCAAAAGAAGCAAGATCTTGAGAAGCTAAGAGTGAGTTATGAAGATCTTCAGAAGGAGCGCGATTCATTACTTGCTCAAGAAATCAGCGCTGCTCAGGAAGAATTTATTCCTCCATGTTTAAAATGCATTGAATGAGAATCTGCTAATTCTTCACCTGAATGTTCAAATGCTTCTAATGTTACAAATTCTTCACCTGTCTCTACTATCACTAATTCCTCATCTGAGGACATTGCTAGTATCACTGACGATGCAGGGCTGAAGGAATTGTACATGACAGGCATGTACAAAAGCCTCAAAGGGCATCAGACTCTTTGTGATGTGCTTAAAAAGTAGATCCTCAACAGGAACCCTAGGAAAGAGGGTACTGCCATTGAGAGGAAACTCAATACTGATGGTACATATTGGAAGCCTGAGCAGTACCCCAAAACCTCATGGGTTGCTGCAAAGGGACCTCTAGTTGATCCATCTAATTTATCTGGCTATACATGTGAATCTTCTCATTCTTCTGATGAGTCATTTGACTCCAACTATAAACTGTTTAAAAATCAGAATGGTGAAGTATTTGCTAGATATGTTGGCACTAACTGCAGGAACGGTTCCCCTATGAAGAAAATCTGGGTTCCCAAAAGGTATCTTGAAAGTCTTCAGGTGAATGTCCTCATGACACCATCTGTGAAGAAAAGGAACCCCAGATCATATTCTTCATATGGACCAAATTCTTCATATGGATCCAAGTCCTCATACAGACCAAATTCCTCAAGGGGATCAAATTCCTCACATGGATCAAAGTCCTCATATGAACATCATCGTGCTAACAACTCTGTTTCACAGGGAAGAGCCAAGGGCTATGGATATGAGCATTATTCTTCAAATTATTATGTTCATAAGTCCTCGAAGAATTTCTCCGCTTATTCATATGCTTACCCTAACCCCTCGTATGTGAAACGTAATGGTTTGGCCGCTATGCCACCATTCTCATATGGAGCTCTCAGAGTGATGAACTCTTTGCCACCCCTTCAGATGTGGGTGGTGAAGAAAAAGAACTAATCTCTTCTGCAGGGTCAGGTCTCCAGACGTACTGTAACGTCTGAAGAATTTGCTGGGGACCTAACAAATTGCCTGAAAGGACGTAGGCTAACCATGATGAAATGAACTTTCATTTCAAACGTCCTCCCTCTGATTTATCTATTCTACTGCTTGATGAAATTGATCTGATGAATTGTGATATCATATTCTTCACTACTGAAGTAGATGAGGTCGTAAGTTGCACTAATTCATCTACAGGATGACCAACCCAAAGCCACTGAGTGGGTACTTGATAGTGGATGTACAAATCACATGACTGGTGACAGGAATCTGTTGATGGATGCTCCCTTATCATCATCACATCTGAAGCATATCATCTTCGCTGATAAAAGCAAAAGTCAGGTATTGGGTCTAGGTAAAGTTGCTATCACAAAGGATCGACACATGGACAAAGTCATGCTTGTTGAGTCCTTAGGATACAACCTTATGTCTGTCTCAATGCTTTGTGATCTCGATATGGTTGTTGTCTTTGGCAAGTATCGTTGTGTTGTGATTATGGAAGCTGACAAATCCAAAGTCTTCGAAGGCTTTAGGAGAGGAGACTTGTATATTGTTGATTTCTCTGCAGATTCACAACCAGCCGTGTGCCTACTTGCAAAAGATTCAGAAGGATGGCTATGGCATCGACGACTTGGTCATACAGGCATGAGGAATTTGCACACGCTTGCGAAGAAGAAGCATGTCATTGGCATTGAGAATGTCAAATTCCTCAAGGATCACTTATGCGGTGCCTGTGAAGCTGGAAAGATGACCAAGGCCAAGCATCCAGCAAAGACCATCATGACCACCACTCGTCCATTCAAATTGCTTCACATGGATCTTTTCGGTCCTAATCACTACTCCTCTGTTTCAAATGAAGCATCTCAATATGGCTTTGTTATTGTTGATGATTACTCTCATTACACATGGGTACACCTTGTCTCTTACAAACATGAAGTGCAGGAAGTCTTCAAACGATTTTCCTCGAGGGCTTCAACCAACTTTGGTGTGAAGATCAAGCACATCAGAAGTGACAATGGCACTGAGTTCAAGAATTCGGGTCTCAACGAATATCTTGATGAACTTGGTATCACTCATGAGTTATCTGCTCCTTATACTCCTCAATAGAATGGCGTCGTGGAGCGCAAGAACATGACTCTTGCTGAGATGGCTCGCACTATGCTTGACGAATACAAAACCCCTCATCATTTCTGGGTTGATGCAATTGATACTGCGTGCCATATCATCAACAGAGTATATCTTCACAAATTCTTCAAGAAGACTGCCTATGAACTCCTCACTGACAAGAAACCCAATGTGAGTTATTTCAAAGTCTTCGGTGCTAAATGCTGGATTAGAGATCCTCATCACAACTCTAAATTTGCACCAAAAGCACATGAAGGTTTTATGCTTGGTTACGGAAAGGACTCGCACACCTACAGAGTCTTCAACAATGTTCTTCACAAGATTGTTGAAACTGTAGATGTGCGGTTCGATGAAACTAATGGCTCGCAAAGAGAGCACCTACCTTCTGTGTTAGATGAACCAGCACCTGAGGATTCTATCAAGCACAAGGCTACTGAAGATGTCATTCCTATTGAAGAATCTGCTGAAGAATTCATTCCAGAACGTGAAGAACGTTGAGCTGATGCACCTGAAGAAAATGCTGAGGAAATTGATGCTGAAGAAAATGCTGATCAAATTCCTCAACGAGAACCAGCTCACCCTCGCGTTGCAAAAGAAGTGCAAGTGGAGAAGATCATCGATGACATTAGAGCACCAGGTCCTCTCACACGCTCAAAAGCTTCACATCTATCTAACTTTTGTGGGCATTTTGCTTTTGTCTCTATCATAGAGCCCACTAAGGTAGATGAAGCATTTCTGGAGCTTGAATGGATTCAGGCCATGCAAGAAGAATTACATCAGTTCAAGCTCAACAATGTCTGGGAACTAGTCAATCGTCCCGATCCTCGCAAGCATAATATCATTGGCACAAAGGGGATCTACCGCAACAAGCAAGATGAAAATGGTGTTGTGGTGAGAAATAAGGCACAACTAGTAGCTCAAGGCTACACACAGGTTGAAGGAATTGATTTCGATGAAACTTTTGCACCTGTTGCTAGACTTGAGGCTATTCGCATATTACTTGCTTATGCTAACCATCATGATATCATCTTATATCAAATGGATGTGAAAAGTGCATTCCTCAATGGTAAGCTTGAGGAAGAAGTATATGTTGCTCAACCCCTAGGTTTTGAAGATCGAAAACATCCTGACAAAGTCTTCAGACTTAACAAGGCCCTCTATGGCCTCAAGCAGGCCCCACGGGCGTGGTATGATACATTGAAGGAATTCTTCATGAAGAAAGGCTTCACACCCGGTTCACTCGATCCCACTCTCTTTACTAAATCTTATGATGGTGAACTGTTTGTGTGCCAAATATATGTTGATGATATCATCTTTGGATGTACTGACCAACGTTATAGTGATGAATTTGCCTATATGATGAGTGAAGAATATCAAATGTCTATGATGGGAGAGTTGAAATTCTTCTCAGGTCTTCAAATTCATCAACAGCGCAATGGCATATTCATATCTCAGGAGAAATACCTCAAGGATGTCCTGAAGAAATTCGGCATGCAAGATTGCAAAGGCATCAAAATTCCTATGCCCACAAATGGTCATCTATGCACTGATGAAAATGGTATTGACTTCGATCATAAGGTATACCGCTCCATGATTGGCTCTTTATTGTACTTATGTGCATCTAGGCCAGATATAATGCTTAGTGTTTGCATGTGTGCCCGATTTCAAGCTGCACCGAAGGAATCACACCATAAGGCTGTGAAGCATATTCTTCGATATCTAGCTCACACACCAACACTAGGATTATGGTATCCCAAGGGCTCGGATTTTGATCTCATTGGATACTCTGACTCTGACTATGCTGGTGATTGTGTGGACCGCAAGTCAACATCTGGTACTTGTCATTTCCTCGGACGATCCTTGGTCTGTTGGTCCTCGAAGAAACAGAACTGTGTATCATTGTCTACTGCTGAAGCTGAGTACATTGCTGCTGGTTCTTGCTGTGCTCAACTGCTATGGATGAAGCAAACACTCAAGGACTATGGCATCAACGTGAAGAATGTGCCTCTCCACTGTGACAATGAGAGTGCCATCAAGATTGCTCACAACGCAGTTCAGCACTCGAAGACCAAGCACATTCAGATTCGTCATCATTTTCTTCGTGATCATGTGTTGAAGGGCGACATTTCTATTGAGCATGTGAAGACTGAAGAACAGCTAGCCGATATCTTCACTAAGCCCTTGGATGAGAAGAGATTTAGCAAGTTGCGGTGTGAGCTAAATATCTTAGAGTCTTCGAATGTACTTTGAAAAGGCACTCATCCTAACACTTATGCAAAATTGATGACTTAGATGTGCAACACATGAAGAAACGTTTTTCTTCAATCAATGAAGAATAACACTCTATGTGTGAAGAAATTAACGAAGAATTTGATTCTCAGAACCCTACGACAATTGTACGTGGTGTATGAAATCATCATTCTTATACGGTGGGTCACGCCACCACAAAAGTTGAAAATCTTCAATTTGAGTTTTTCCTCAGTTTTGAAATTCCTCAGGTGTTCAAATTCTTAAACTTGCAAAATCTTCACGTATGCCGTCGTTTTTCTTCATTGGCTATATATTTATATATGAGTTTATGTCCTCTACAGCATTCACTTATAGCTATTTCTTCAAGTTGGATCTTCTGCTAAGTGAATGTGATCGGACCCTTCCCCTCTATGCTATACTCAATCCAATCTGTTCACAAATTCTTCATGTGCGTTCTATTTGAAACTCGTTCAAATTCTTCACTGTGTCCTTGTCAGCTGAAGAAATTGTGAACGGAACGTTAAAACTGATCTTATCAAAACTTTCGGTTTTGCCGCTCAAACCGTTCCGCATCCCACGATGCATTATTTTACTCACCCACAATCTTACACGATCTCCACTACACAGTACGTGGGTGAGACATGTCGTGAGAAGGAGAATGGTCAGGGGCACGTTCGTCCTAAATCTTCGGGCAAACAATTTTTCACTGCCTCTATGAATACCTCTCTCCCCTTCCTCACTTCCTTTACTCCGCTCGATCTCCCTCTCCCGCTCGAGCTTCCCGAACCCTAGCGCCGCCGCTACTCCATCGTCGCCAGTGAGGAAGAGCTTCACTGCCTCGACCTCGTCGCCGTCGTACTCGCGCCGACCGCGGAAATCTTCACCTCCGCCGCCGCCGTAGACGTCTTCCTCCGCTGAGTTAGGGCATGGAAGATCTACATCGACGAACTCCACTGTTTCACCTCACTCTTCGTCGTGTTCTTCGTTCAGGGTAATTAAAAGTTACTTTTACTGCCCTCTTTGATTCAAAACTTTTCTACAAAATCTTCAAAGGTGTTTTATTCTTCAAATCCTCACACACAAAACACCTCACATGTTATCTATTCTTGATTCATTTCCCTAAGCATCATTTTCTTCAAGATTCCTCAATTGTGTGGATCTTCGATCTATACAACTTTGGAACCTAAGATATAACGCGCTTAGTGAAATTCCTCAAGACGCATCTGGTCAAATTCCTCAAACTTGTTCTTTTTGAAAAACCCTCTGAGAACGCATATGACCTCTCCAAATTCCTCGCAACTATACTCTGTTCACAGGTACACATGTCCGCTGCTGAATCATTAGGTTCTCATCAACTTAACTCGTTTGCAGCGTTCCTCGAAGAAAAATTGCATACTTCTTCAGAGAATTCAATTGTTCAAATTCCTCAACTAAATAAAATGGCTGAAGGTAAAAGGCCACAGAAAGGAGGAAAGAAGCCTGAGGTCATGACTGCCTTTGAAATCCCTGAGGATTTATATAAAGATTACTGCACGCCTGATGAAGCCAAATTTGGCAAAGAAGATAAAAATCAGCGCAAGGTGCGCATTCAGAGGATTGAACGGAGATGGGCACATGAATGGAGAGAGTACAGATACGTCACTCCAAAGTATATGAAGAAATTCGCACTGAATCCTCCATGCCCAAGAGCCCCATTGGCACCTGGCCAAGTGGCTGATCCCACTAGCATCAAGCGCGGTGAGGATTTTCCTGAAGAATGGGCCAAGTGCCAAGCCAAATTGGCAAGACAAGCCAAAGAAGCAGTGAGGAAATTTAATGAAGATTCTGCTGCTGCCGCCACTGAGGCCTCTGTCAAGCCGAGGAAATCGATGCTCAAGAAGCCCGCTCACAAGCCAAGTGCTTCACCAGCAATGCCCTCACGGCCAAGTTCCTCTGTTGCGCCCTCACGACCAGAAACTTCAAAATCTTCAAGGCAAACTCCTCAAGCTGCCCCTGCTCCTCCAAAATCCTCAGCACCTCCGACCAAGTCCTCAGCTGATCCGACAAAGTCCTCAGCACCTGCACATCCTGCCACATGCCAAAGGACTGTAGGCGTCTCTATTGCCTCTGGTGTCTCAGCTAGTTCCTCAGCTGCACCAAGTTCCTCAGCTGGACCCTCTCTGCTGAAGAAAAAGGCTACTGCTGGACGCGGTACTCGCCCAAGTCCTAAGAAGAAGCAGGTAGTCTTCAGTGTACCGTCTGATGATGGTGAAGCTGATGAAGAAGAACTTGCAGAAATCATCAGGGACCGACAAGAAAGGGCCGCTAGAGCCAAAGGCACACCTGTGCCGCTGCTGTTGGATCCAAGGGCAATCCTCGATTACATCAATCTCTGGCACAAGGATCCCAACACACCTATGCCTGACTTCAAGCTGACACCTGGCCAAAGTCACGTCTTGACTGCTTTCATTCAAGAAGAGAAGTGGAAATATGATAGGGCTAGGCAGATCAAGAAATCGCAGTATAGGAAAGAGAAACTGCTGAGGAAAAATGTTCTCACGATGAAACCTGAAGAACTCATCAAGATGCAGGCTGACATCAAAACCCTCAGCGATGAATTTGATGCATACTATGCTGACTGGAAAGGAGCAAAAGTCAGGTTTGTGCAACTGACTGAGAAATTCACCAAGGGTGCAGCCCCAACGCAACAAGAAGTTCCTCAAGCTGAAGCATCTGTTCAGCAAACTGAAGAACATGCCAGCACCGCTGATGATTTTCAGGCTGCTGAAGAAAATGCTAGTTCCAGGGCTGATGACTCCATTCCAGCTACTGAAGAAATTGCCAGGGCATCCGCTAGTGGTGCGCCTGAAGAAACTGAACAAGTAAGGGCAACTGCATCAGTTGCGCCTGAGGAAAATCAACCAGATTCCTCAGCTCCACCTGTGCCTACACCAACTCCTGTCCTTCCATCTGCATCAGATGTGAAGAAGACCAAGGCTGCAGAGCGAGCTGCAGTAAAGAAAAGGAAAGCATCAAATGCTTCAGAATCTTCAGCTCACAAGAAGATGAAGCCGATGACCAGCTCCTTTGCAAATCCCATTGATGTTGTTCCAATCTCAACCATGCCATCAAAGGACCTTGTTCCTTTTGGTGAAGAATATGAGATCCCAAACGGATCTGATGAAGAAACTCAATCTGCTGCTTCCACAGAGTAGATTGATGAAGAAATTGAAGTGGATGGAATCCCTTCAACCCCAATGGTCTCATCACCAATGCCTCAGTTTACTGCTGAAGAGGCCGGTGTTGAAGAATTAGAGGATGAAGATGTGGACATTGGAAGCACAACTCCAGTGATGAATGACGACTTTTGGGAAAGTCAGCATCCCAATTCTCCACTCTTCACTCCACTGTAGTAAATCCCTCACTCCCCTGCACCAACTGTTCCGATGGGCTCTGAAGAAACTCATCCCACTACATCTGTGCATGAAGAAATTCCAGCCACTAGTGCTGAAGAAACTGCTGCTACTGCTGAAAAGGTGACTGCACCTGAGGAAGAACCTGAAATTCCTCAGCCTGAGGAACCTGAGATCGCGATTCCTGAGGTAGTGATGCAACTCACTGACACTCCTCTGCCAAAACCAAAGGATCCGTTCTCAAGGAAACAAAAGTTCAAGGCTGAAGACTTCTTTGGCGAGCACGTGTCACAGAGTATAATCCATATGACTCTGCTCGCATAAGGAAGAGGCGTTTCTGGACTGCAAATCAAGCCAACTTCTATTCCTCAATGCTATTCAACAAGGACAAAGTCTTCGACCATGCACATATTCCTCACATGGATATGGAGTCCATGTCGTGCTTCACACCAGTCCTCAGTGTTCTCTATGATGCTGGACTGCTCAACTTCTGCACTGACATCTGCGATTGGAATGAAGAACTCATTCTTCAATTCTACGCAACGCTGCACATCACCGGCAACTCTAAAGATGTGAATTCATGGGTTCTGGACTGGATGACTGAGAACACACATTATAAGGCCCCAACATCTGAATTGCTTCGTGCCCTTCTCTAAGTCCTCCCCTTGAAGATGCACGTTGTGTTTACAACGAACCTGAGCTTTCAAATCACTATATGCAAGTGCTGATGAAGCCTTTGAAGCTAGGGCAGGCTCCTCGAACCAAATTCCTCGTCAAGGAATTGTTGTATGTGCCTAGGACTGTCTATCGTATTCTAACGAAGACAATGAGTCCCATCAAAGGCCACGACTCAACTGATGAAGAAGTCGTTGGCATCATGAAGAATATGATTTTCAACATCGTTCATGGCGTTCCCGTCAACTTCCATGATTTCTTCATGAGGACTCTGGCCAACATTGCTATGTCACCATTTGAGCTGAAGCCTTATGCACCTTGGATTATGATATTCATCAGGACAAGGTCTTCACTCAATTACAAAGCTGAGACTCTGAACCACTGCAGCTACTTGCCCCCTATAGAAGTCCTCAAAAGGACATTTTCCTCAGCCGAAGAAACGGGCAAAGCTACTGCTGTGATAGATGAAGGCATTCGTCCATTGGATGGTCAATTTCGTAAGGCTGCTTCTTATTCCACCAATGATGAATCTGCCACACATGACTCTGCCGCCAACACTGCCAAGCCAAATCCTCAAGCCACAGCACCCAGGGTGATGACTGATCGTGAGTTACTCCTCAGTCTTCATCAGAAGGTTGAACGCAATCACAAATGGGTGAAGCGTCAGTTTGGTTCAATTCTTCACAACATGACTTCAACACACAATGCAGTGAAGAAAAACCACTACTACCTTGATGAAACCCTCAACCGCACCTGGGCTGTTCTATCTCAAGTCTACAGCGCTGATGATCTGAAGAAAATGGGTCTCAACGAAGAGTTTGCCTGGTCTGCACCTCCTCCGAAGAAATACAAGAAGGTCCCAGTTCCTTCTTTGGTGGCCAGCTCCTACTCTTCATCGCGCGACACTGATGAACATGAAGACTTGGACGACACTGCGGCAGGCCCTACTTCAACGACCGACCCCAACAACGCCGGCGCTCCTTCATCAACTTGATTATCTTCAGGGGTGTTAGTCCTCAGTTTCGATCCTTTTGGTCATTCGATGACAAAGGGGGAGAAATTTGAGTTAGTCTTCAAGCGGGTCTATAATAAAGGGCATTTTTTCTGTTAAGTTACAACTCTCGTTCTTCCGAAAACTTTTATTGGATCGAGTTGTAATCTTAAACCCGATGGTGCTCTGATACTTTTGTTGCACTATGCTCTGATACTTTCGATGCGCTATTCTGCATGCTTATTCCTCATTAATATTATCGCACGCATGCTGAATTTCATCAGGCACCATATTTCATCCTGCATTTCAAAATCTTCATATTATATATCAAATGCGTGTATGAATTACAAGATATAGGGGGAGATCTCCAAGATTCAACTCTTCAAGTGTGCATTGCTTCAAAAGCAAATTCCTCACTATGCACATCTTCAGGGAGAGTTCATCTATATCTTGCTATCAAATTCCTCAATATCAGCATTTACACTCCATATGTTTATCCCCGTTGAAAACTTAACCTATATTGTCATCAATCACCAAAAAGGGGGAGATTGTAAGTGCATCTAGTGCCCCTTAGTGATTTTGGTGTATTGAAGACTTATAGGTTAAGGATCTAACATGTTTATGAGTGTACACAGGTCTATAAGTCTATGAGGAGTTTGATATTTATAGAGAAAGTCGACCCCTAAAAATGAAGTTCTTCGACTGAAGACTTTGATATTTTGAAGATTTTCTGAAGACTTTGAAAGTGAAGAAATTGGTGTGACCTTTAAGACTTGGTATTCATTCGAGGAACATGAAGCGTGAAGACTTTTGTTTTCGTAGTTTCATTTTCTCCTTCTTGAGTCATAGGAAACACCGTACTGTTAAAGGGGGTCGAGGAAATACTAAGGAGAAAATTTCCATGTGATGCTCAACTCAAATCCTACACCTACCAATCCCTTCGAGTGAAGCCATTGGAAATCTCATACAGTTCAGTCAATTTCTTCAGTGACAGAGACGCAGTTCTTCTGGTCACTGAGTACTTTGCTCTGACTGAGGAGTTAGGAGTTCGCCAGTGCGAATTGCCTACACTATGAGGAACATGATAGCCCTGAGGAATTTGCACCTCAAATTTCCGACCATTGCTATGCTACACGCCAGCTGTCCCAAAATATCTTATCCATCCAACAGTCATATCATTGAAGGGCATTTATGTCTTATCATGTCGGGCTGCTCCCTAGGCTATAAATAGCCGCCCCTTCAACCACTAGCTGGTTGGCTGCTCCGAGAGAAACTGAAACTTGTCATTTGAGAGCAACCCATCCTCCGAGGACTTTGAGCGAAAATCATCAAGTGAGGAAAATCCAAAACCCAAACCCAAACACCTACAAACCCAAAGTGATTGAGCATCACTGAAGAGATTAATCCTGCGTGGATCCGATGCTTGTTACCTTTGAAGACTATGCTTCTTCCAGACGGTTAGGCATCATGGTCTAGAGCATCCAAGAGGAATTGTGGATCGCGGAGTGACCGAGTTTGTGAAGGTTCGGAAGTCACCTGAAGACTTACCACGAGTGATTGGACGAGGACTGTGTGTCCTTAGTTCAAGGAGAATACGGTGAGGACTTGGTGTCCCGAGCTGCGTGCTCAGGACTGGGTGTCCGGGACTATGTGTCCTCGAGTTTAAATACTCAGCCGCTCCAACCAGATGTACAACTGAGACACCAGTTGGAACTGGTCTACCAAATCATTGTCTTCACCAAGCTTAGTGGTTCCATTTCCGCAGCTCTTTCATTTCCTCAGTAGTGTGTTGTTTGTTTATCATATCTGTGTTTGAAGACTTTGACTGAAGACTTTCTCAATTTCCTCAGTTCAATTTCTTCAGTCTGTTTTGTCTTCATCTAGTGTTATCCTGTGTTTATGCTTTCTGTACTCTGTGTTTGTCTTCATTTCATCATGATGACTATGCCTGGATTCTGTTATGTTTTCATCTGAGTACTTATTCCGCTGCCAGTAGTTCTTCGCTAAGGAATTTCCTCACCAGCAAATTCCTCAGTGAAGAATTTCATAAAAATCGCCTATTCAGCCCCCCTCTAGTTGATATAACGCACTTTCATCCGCACGACAGATTTGGTGGGGAGGAGGCCGATGATGACGAGCAGCGTGTCGTCGGGGAGGCTGCTGATGAAGTCCAGGCTCGCCGGATGCGGTTTTGGCTCGAGACGCCTCCGCTTGTTGGCTGCCTCGCCGTCCATCTCAACCGGCGGCGATGCCGGTGTACACATGTGCTGGTGTGTGTTGTGTGCTGGGTGTGCGCGAGTGCGTCCTTCTATGCATGCCGCCGCGCAGTCTTGAATTGTGCGCGAGTGCGTCCTTCCCGCGCAAGAAGTTTGTCCTCAATGCGCCCTCAATTTACCAGCGTGCGGGGTGCTACCCCGAGTGGTTTCAACTTTGTATACTTAACCGCGTGTTAGATGGGCCTCTAGTTTAATTATTTTCACCCACTGCCACATGGGCCAGCACACAAAGATACAGAACACGAGCTGACAAGGCAGCATGCGGATTGGTTGACCGGTCAACTAAACAATATACGAAGCTATACGCTGACACAGTGAGCGTATAATCCGTCGGTATAGAGAGTTCGAGCGAGAGGGGAGGCCCGTGAGAGATAGTAGAGAGAGAGATAAAGAGCTACTCCCTCCGTTCGATAATGTAGTTCCAACATTTTTTAAGTCAAACTTTTGAAACTTTGACCAAGTTTATAAAGAAATTACTTATATCTACAATACCAAAGATAAATGATAGTATGAAGTAAGTACATGTTGTGATGAATCTAATGATCGTTCCAGATGTAAATGTTTTTCTCCACATATACCTGGTCAAACTTTTCTGAGGTTTGACTTTTCAAAACATCCATATGCTTATGGACGTGGCAGAGTCCCTAACAAGAGAGAGAGAGAGAGAGAGAGAGAGAGAGAGAGAGAATGAGTGAAAAAAGTGTGTGTGCGTGTGTAAAAGAGACATGGACAACACACGATAAAAGTAGAGAAAAGTGTGCGTGTCTTATGCAAACATATCACACATGCATCTTCGACAACGGAGGCAAGGTGAGGAGATAGTGTGTGGTTGTTTGGAACCGAGAGAGCAAGAGCCCTAGCATGTGGCCAAGAGGGGTCTGACAAACAAGGGAGAGAGGTCGAGAGATACGTACAGAGAAAATGCAAACATGGGGAGGAGAGAGTGTATGTTTGTCATAGAGAGATCCCCTGGAGATCGTGATGGGACTACATGGGTGGGAGATCGAGTGACAAGGTGTGTGCGCGATAGAAGATGCCCCGAGAGATATCGAGATAGACGTATGGATGGAAGGAGACAATATGTGTGTTCCTAATAGCTAGTAAGAGATAATCATACTTAGGATCGAGGGGGGGGGGAGTGCTTGCGCCTATGATGGATTGAGGGATTATGGTACTTAGGGGTGTGCGTGTCACATGGAGAGAGAACAAGGGCGGAGAGTGTTGGATGGGTCTATATGTATAGCGCGAGCGAGACATGTGTATGTGCGAACCAGGGAGATATAAGGCCAATTTGGCTTGCGTCCTGAGCATCTTTTGCCTGGCCTGGGGTTGTGGCTGGATTTCATGCATGCTTGTTTGGTTGCTACCCTGTGAAAAAAAAAGCCCGCCTGGCCTGGGTTCCCTTGCACTTTAATTAGCCTGGCTGAACTCCAGACACTGCAAGTAGCCTAGCCCAGGCGACCAATTTCGAACGCCTGGCCGTGTATGGTCGTGTGGCCACGAGGCTAACAACAACATGGATGGATATTAGCATTAAATAATTGATGCATGGATTTATTGATGGGACGTTGATGCTTTGCGTGGCCCAGGCATGAACCAAACGCTTCAGCACCACACAAGCCTAGCTAGGAAGAAATATTTTACATCTCACGTCCACACCAGGCAGTACCGGCCATCAAGGCATGAGGGTCAGGTCACAAACCAAACTGACCAATAAAGTTTGAGAGAGATTGAGGAGCCCAGATAAGGCTGAGTGGTGCGTCAGATAGCTGAGAGGGGGAAAGAGATATTCCATCCGCTCGATAATGCAGTGCATGTAAATTTTTTAGAAGTCAAACTTTGGAAACTTCGATTAGGTTTACGCAAATTTTATTTATATCTACAATACCAAAGATACATCATACTGAAGGAAATATGCCCTAGAGGCAATAATAAAGTTATTATTTATTTCCTTATATCATGATAAATGTTTATTATTCATGCTAGAATTGTATTAACTGGAAACATAATACATGCGTGAATACATAGACAAACAGAGTGTCACTAGTATGCCTCTACTTGACTAGCTCATTAATCAAAGATGGTTATGTTTCCTAACCATGAACAAAGAGTTGTTATTTGATTAAACGAGATCACATCATTAGTTGAATGATCTGATTGACATGACCCATTCCATTAGCATAGCACCCGATCGTTTAGTATGTTGCTATTGCTTTTATCCATGACTTATACATGTTCCTTTAACTATGAGATTATGCAACTCCCGTTTACCGTAGGAACACTTTGTGTGCTACCAAACGTCACAACGTAACTGGGTGATTATAAAGGTGCTCTACAGGTGTCTCCGAAGGTACATATTGGGTTGGCGTATTTCGGGAATAGGATTTGTCACTCCGATTGTCGGAGAGGTATCTCTGGGCCCTCTCGGTAATGCACATCACATAAGCCTTGCAAGCATTGCAACTAATGTGTTAGTTGTGAGATGATGTATTACGGAACGAGTAAAGAGACTTGCCGGTAACGAGATTGAACTAGGTATTGGATACCGACGATCGAATCTCGGGCAAGTAACATACCGATGACAAAGGGAACAACGTATGTTGTTATGCGGTCTGACCGATAAAGATCTTCGCAGAATATGTAGGAGCCAATATGGGCATCCAGGTCCCGCTATTGGTTATTGACCGGAGATGTGTCTCGGTCATGTCTACATTGTTCTCGAACCGTAGGGTCCGCACGCTTAAGGTTTCGATGACAGTTATATTATGAGTTTATGAGTTTTGATGTACCGAAGGAGTTAGGAGTCCTGGATGAGATTGGGGACATGACGAGGAGTCTCGAAATGGTCGAGACGTAAAGATCGATATATTGGACGACTATATTCGGACATCGGAAAGGTTCTGAGTGATCCGGGTATTTTCGGGAGTATCGGGGAGTTACGGGATTACGGGAGAAGTAATGGGCCTTGATGGGCTTTAGTGGGAAGAGGAAAAGGCTGCTGCGCCCCCCCTCCCCTTTGGTCCGAATTGGACTAGGGAAAAGGGGGCCGGCCACCTTTCCTTCTCCTCCTATTCGTTCTCCCTTCCTCCCCTCTTGGTGGACTCCTACTAGGACTTGGAGACCTAGTAGGACTCCACACCCTGGCGCGCCAAGCCTTGGCCGGCCTCCTCCTCCTCCATCCTTTATATACAGGGGCAGGGGCACCCCATAGACACACAAGTTGATCTACGGATCGTTCCTTAGCCGTGTGCGGTGCCCCCTTCCACCAAATTCCACCTCGGTCATATCGTTGCAGTGCTTAGGCGAAGCCCTGCGCCGGTAACACATCAAGATCGTCACCACGCCGTCGTGCTGACGGAACTCTTCCCCGACGCTTTGCTGGATCGGAGCCCGGGGATCGTCATCGAGCTGAACGTGTGCCAAGAACTCGGAGGTGCCGGAGTAACGGTGTTGTGATCGGTTGGATCGCGAGGAGAACGTACGACTACTTCCTCTATGTTGTGTCAATGCTTCCGCTTCGGTCTACGAGGGTACGTAGACAACACTCTCCCCTCTCGTTGCTATGCATCACCATGGTCTTGCGTGTGCGTAGGAATTTTTTTGAAATTACTACGTTCCCCAACACATACAAAACTACATATCATGGTGAATCTAATGGTATATGTTTGCCGTACTAGATGTAATTCTTTTTCTCCACGTACATGGTCAAACTTTGTGATGTTTGACTTTTCAATAAATCTGTATGCTATGGACCGAGGAGAGTGCCTCAGTCGAGACAGGTCAAGTGCGTGTGAAGGAGAATGAGTAAGTGTGCAAAAAGAGTATGTGTGTGAAAGAGAAAGTGACAACAAATGATAAATTAGAGAGAGAGAGTATGTTTTTTCGTTTCTTATGCGAACATATCACGCATGCATCTCCGAGATGGAAAAGCGAGGCGAGGAGATACACAAAGATAGCTAGTGTGTGATTGTTTGCAATGGAGAGAGACACCCTGTAGCACATGTCCAATAGAGGTGTGGCCAACAAGGAACAAAGGTCGAGAGGGACACATGGATGGCATGGACGCATGGGGAGGGAGAGAGGGTGTGTTTGTGATAGAGAGATCCCGTCAAGATCGTGAGGGGACTATATGGGTGGGAGATCGAGGGAGTGCGTGCGCGATAGAAATATGCCCCGAGAGAAATCGAGGTAGACCATGCACATGTTTGTTATGGAGACTAAGATTAGCTAGTCATATACATATAGGGGGGACTGCGTGTGCCTACAATTGAGTGAGATACCATCATACTTGGCTAGCTAGGCATGAGATTGTGTGTGTGTGCGCGTGTGAGATGGAGAGAGAACGAGGGGGAGAGATAGAGTTTTAGATGGGCCTATCGAGTGCGAGTGAGATATGCATGTGTATGTGTGACCCAGGTGGATGGAGAGTATGAGAGAGGGGGGAAGAGCTCCGAGACAACATAGTGGTGCATGAGAGAGTTACATGCAAAGAGCTAAGGAATCTGTGTGCGTACGATGAGTGCACCCAAGATATCTAGCTTGGACTAGCTAGAGTATCATAATAGTGTGCGAGAGAGACCTATAGATGGTGTATATATGCATGTGAACTAGAAAGACCCCCCCACACACACACAAAGAGAGAGATAGAGAGATGGAGAGAAAGGGAGAGGGACCAACAAGGTTTTTGTGTCGGATGCGTGCGACAGAATTGAAGATTGTCGGCAAGAGAGAGAGAGAGAACAGGTGTCTGGGAGAGGGGGAGGTCGCGTTTTATGCATCAAAGACTGATATAAACCATGTTTTGATATAAACTTGCATTCAAATATTTAAATTGGAGAACATGTTGTCTGCAATCCACACATGAACAGATATATGCGTATATCAAACAGGTTCATTAATTTGACTTTCAACATGTTCATGGAGTACTATAATACTGTACAACATGCTACTCGATTGAGGTGTTCAATTTTGGATTTAGTTCACTATTTTGACCTACTGAACGAGCTATTTCATTGAATCAAGATATTTCATTTTGGGTTTGATTCGCGTTTTTGAGTGGGTCAACTATTTGTCATATAGTAAATCGCTAGCAACGAGCATGTAAAAACACATTACTCCCGAGCATCATCTCTCCATCTAAAAAAGAAGTGGCAAGCTAATATTTCAAAATTTGATCCGAATCGACTTGGTATGGTAGAGGTGGATGCTCGTTCTCCCAAAATTTGAACGAACCGTTAAACATCCTCTCTGCTCGGTGGAATTCGCCCGAGCAAATAAATGGGAGACGTGAAATTACCATCCTATGTGGGACATGCATCAATTGGCCCGTTGTACATCGAGGGTAGGTTCGTAACTTCATCCAAGCATGCCTTCTCCTTGGCCGAAATGACATGTGCCGAATAATTCATAAACCATGGTCGGCAAAACACGCTCTCCTCGCCCGAAATAGCTCGCGCCCACTATTTCAAAACACGCTCTCCTCGCCCGAAATCGCTCGCGCCTACTATAGTTCAAAACACGCCCTCCTCGCCCGAAATTGCTCCCGCCCACTATTTGGGGAGAAGCAAAGTTACTCTACGATCCCCAACCCTCAGTACACAGACCCAAGCCGAGAAGCCTACAGGCAAGGGTAGAACTGTAACTCCCCCTCACATTTCAGACAAATGCGTCCGTAAGACATGGTTCCACTCCCCTCCCAATTCCCCCCGCCCGCCCCCATTCATACCTCGTGGGCGCCAAATCACCTTCTCCCTGGGAAGCTCCCTTCTCCCGAGCCGTGAAACCTCAACCCCACCTCCATGGCGCCCCCACCGCACCAATTTCACAGCCGCCCTCCTCCCTAATGCCGGAGACGCTGTCCATTTGCCGTCGTGCACTGGGCCGTGTGCCTCTTACTCCATGCTGCTGGTGCTGCCTCGACGACGGCCGCGTGAATCGTACCAGAGCCGATTCACCCCCGCCGCTGTTCACGGCGCCGTAGCGGCTCCAACTTCGGATCCATCCAAAGCCCTGGCGCTGCTTCGGCGTAGCCGTCGACCGTCGCGACATCGCTCTTTGCCTGCTGCCGGTCGCCACCGCAACCGCGCCGGCCTCACCGACTCAGCAGCGGGACCTGCCTACTTCACCATGCCGCCAGATAGGTCGCACCCTCATCTCAAATCACTTTATTTAGGCGTCAGTTGTCTGAATTTTTATTCTGGGCCAATCGATTTGCAATGGGAAGCAGCACCCCTTGAGGCGGCGGAGCTCCTAGGCTGCTGGTTGGCTGGTGTCTAACGTAAGGGTGCGGGGCCGCAAGTTCGCCGCGGAAGCAGTGCTTAGATGGCTATCTTTTAGAGTTGCGTGGGTTGAAGGTACTGCCGCCGCCGGATCTGGATGACGGGGAGTCTTTGTGGATTGGCCGGGGGCGGCACAACCACGGCAGTGCGGTGGGGTGGGTAGCGGGGTTTTGGTCGGGGCCACGGACGGCGGAGGCAGGCTGCTCTGCCGTTGGTCGCTGGCTCTTTGGGGAAGATTCCGAACAGTGTCAGCCAGGAGGCACAAGACGGCCAACCATCCGGCGTAGATCGGGCAGTATCAAAATAAAATAAAATCATGTGACCCCAGTTTAGTCTTCAGTCAACAGACGTGTGACCACTCTCATACCTTGCTGTTGATCTCTTAGTGTATTTCTTCAGATCAAAGAGATATGTCATTCTTAACATTATGCATTATCTGCATCTTCAGACACACTGTCTTCTGACTCACCGCAGCTGCTCCAACAAGGAAAGCATACACCAGAAGGGAGCTATAGTCCGCACTCAACAGTTCCCTGCATCGAATGCGCGTACCCGACATGCACAGCCACAACAACTGCAGGGCCATCGACAAGTTAGCACGTGATGCTCACTCCTATGGATGGCAACCCGATAGGTTGTACCCTCATCTTACTTGTGTGCAACATTTATGGCTTTGTTATTCATCTAAGCATGGAAAATAGATCATCACATTTCACTGTATATTCGCTGATCTCTTACGGGTCTTGTTCAGGAGTTAACGTTGTTCCATAGTTCAGCTAAGATACTTGTTCTTTAGGTAACACTGTTCCATAGTTATCATCCATCAGCCAATGCTATCCCACAGGCTGGTGATTATAGTATTATACCACTTCTAGTATTTCCTATGTTGTTCTTTAATACTTTTGTGTGCCATCTAGTTAATCTCGAGTACAAACGATACATATTCTATAGCTTTCATCTGTGTTCTCCCTTTAGTTTATGAGACCTGTTGCTGCTAGTTAACCCCAGTCCTACTATTTATGTCGTCTCCTACAGGCATTCATTACATAAATCTAACTACTAGTTGTCTTCCATGCATGTCAGACATAATTGCACACACTGATATATCCACAAGAACCTCACGGAGCAATGTAAAGGCCAATAAACTTGATGTCAATGATACCCAATATGATGGAACATGTAAAGGCAGTTCCTCAGAAAACTTGCAGAAGATGATGAATCCTCTTCACCCCACAAGGTCCTTGCTCTAACTTGGCCTGTGATATGGGTACAACATGCATATAATGTCCTGGAGTGTATCTACTCTGTTGCAATGCCATGTGCTTAGCATGCTAATCATGCATGTAAATATGTCACGCCTTCCTGTTTTTCAGTACCTATTCCATTCATGATAACATGTTTTGAAATTCACGTACTGTCATTCTACTCTATCGCAATGCCATCTGCTTAATTTGGACATCATGCTTCTGAATATCTTATGCATTATTATTCATCAGTATGTACTTCATCTGTCTACCATACCATGTTTTTTTTACATTGAAGTGCTGTTCTAGTGCTCTGTTGCAATGCCATCTTATTTTCCCAATCATACACGTGTATGTTGCCTTAGTTATTTCTGTACGTATTCCGCTAGCATACAGTTTTACATTCAACTAGTTTTTTTGCTGTGTTGTCTTGTCGTATCCCTAGCTCTTACACCATACTCCCTCCGTCCGGATTACATGTTGCCGAAATGGATAAAAAAGGATGTATCTAGAACTGAAATACGCCTAGAATCATCCATTTTTTTCCGGATGGAGGGAATACATGTCAAAGCACCATTCTTCCGGATGGAGGGAATACATGCCTTTCTATTCTTCAGTACCTATTCCATCTCTCTGTTGCCGCTTGTTTTATAATTAAAGCACCATTCTTCTATACAAGGCATGCAAAGGGAAGACGACTGTGTTAGAATCTGAAGGGTTACAAACAAGGCCTTTGCAAAAGATCCAAATGCCAGGAGATAATAAACCAACTCCAGTTTTTATAGATACTGCTCGAGCACAGAGAAACCCAACTCCTACTGATAATAAGCAGATTCCAGTGGCCAAAGAACTAGTCCGCTCCAGTCCAACAAAAATATGTCAACTCAATTCTAAGAAGCGTGTGCGTGTCCTTGCATCATGAAATTTTATAGCATGCTGATCATATTTTCTACATGTTTCTTACCCATCTCTCTTTTAGAAAATAAGCTTAACAGATAGAAGATTTTCTGCAATGGTATCGTTTATGAGGAAAGATTCTTGCAGGAATTCTCTGTGCTCCAATGTAGATGTAAGTACCTGTTGTATATCACTATATTTTTACATCAACATGTATTATGTTAATCGGCGTGAATCCAACCTTTATCTGATCCAAATTTAGTTGTAGCAAAATGTACGATTAAAGGCCACAGTGTTGATTTTTGCAAGGAAAACTGCCTGGTAGTTTTGCATCCTGAGCTGCATGAGTGTACTATCTCATATCAGTGGGTTTGAATACTTTGGTTCTGCAGTGGGTTTTTTAGTGTTTTTTACTGTGTTGTCCTATTGTATCCCTAGCTCTTACATCATACTCCCTCCGTCCGGATTAAATGTCGCAGAAATGGATAAAACTGGATGTATCTAGAACTGAAATACGCCTAGACCCATCCATTTATTTCCGGATGGACTGAATACATGTCAATATGTCATGCCTTTCTATTCTTCAGTACCTATTCCATCTCTGTTGTAGCATGTTTTATAACTGAATCACCATTCTTCTATATAAGGCATGCAAGGGGAAGACGGCTATGTTAGAATCTGAAGGGTTACAAACCAGGTCTTTGCAAAAGATCCAAACGCCAAGAGATAATAAACCAACTCCATTTTTCATAGATACTGCTCCAGCACAGAGAAACCCAACTCCCACTAATAATAAGTAGATTCCAGTGGCCAAAGAACTAGTCCGCTCCAGTCCAGCAAAAGAATGTCAACTCCATTCTAAGAAGCGTGTGCATATCCTCGCATCATGAAATTTTATAGCATTCTGATCATATTTTCTACATGCTTCTTACCCGTCTCTCTTTTAGAAAATAAGGTTAAACGATACAAGACTTCCTCCATTGGGATCGTATTCGAGGAAAATATCTTGCGGGAATTCTCTGTGCTCCAGTGCTGATGTAAGTACCTGTTGTATATCACTATATTTTTACATCAGCATGTATTTTGTTAATCGGCGTGAATCTAACCTTTATCTGATCTAAAATTAGTTGTAGAAAAATGTTAAAGGCGCCAATGTTGATTTTTGTAAGGAAAACTGCCTGGTAGTTTTGCATACTGAGCTGCATGAATGTGCTATCTCATATCACGCACATTACTGAATTGTAGTGCTTCTCTGGTTGCCCATTCATTCATTGTGTCAATGTTGCTTTCGTATTACCTTACCTGGCTGATGATAGCTGTGCCATATTGTGTTAATTTGGTGTAGGCTAGTTGCCCAAACTTTCGTTGTGTCAATGTTGCTTTCCTATTATCTGACTTGGCCAATGATAGCAATGCTAGTGTGTTAATTTTGTGCAGGTTGCTGAAGATAAGAAGACAAACTCTGAAAACAGCAAGGCAACCCCATTGTTTCTTTCCAGTAAATCTAGGCCAGGTAATATGGCAATAACTCATGATTAATCTGTTTGGTTCCCGTCCTAATTTACGTTATGATGCAGTGGTCAAGACACTCTCCACTATCAATAATACAAGCCTGCCAAAATCGCCATCTGAATCTGTTCAGTATCCTCTGTCTGGAATGCAACGGAATAAATGTATGTTTGTGAACCAATTAATGGCTAAAGCAATGATGGAAATGGTGGATGAATCAGAGGTGCAGAGTCGTGCGACACAACAACTGATCAATGTTTCTAGAGACAGTGTGGCAAAGCAGCAAGAACTTGCCCACATGCTTATGGGCGTCATCTGTGCTGAGGTTGCAGATTGTGACGTTGTAGATGGTTAGGTTCTGCTCATTTATTTGCACTGGCATCAATCTTTGATTGCCCAGTGGATGTAATTTCCTGTAATATATTCTGGATGTGCAACGTTATTCCCTGTATGCCGTACCTTTGCTCGTCATAATGGGCTCAAATTATCTAATTTGGCCTAAAGACATGACCAAACTTTAGTGGGCCCATTGAGTTAATGGGACGTTACTAGGCCGAAAGTTAATGATCGGCCCTCTTACCTCCCGGGTCGTTAACAGGCTGACATCGAGGCGGGCAACAGGTGGCCCCAATTTATTTCATGGGCCATTAACAGGCCGTTACTAAGTTTGGGCTACATATGGCCCAACTATATTGTAGGCCTTTAGCAGGCCAAAAGAGACAGCGGGCTTGTATTGAACAACGTCAGTAGCGCATGCACCAAGACATCTTCGTCGGTCGCAAAGGAGAACAGCCTGGGGTGGCTATCACCGAGGACGCTGTTGTGCCACAGATCCTTCCAAAAGAGCACTGTGCTC
Organism: Aegilops umbellulata; assembly: GCA_032464435.1. Taxonomy (NCBI): domain Eukaryota; kingdom Viridiplantae; phylum Streptophyta; class Magnoliopsida; order Poales; family Poaceae; genus Aegilops; species Aegilops umbellulata. The sequence continues at coordinate 184,151,333 of CP136057.1, read as the reverse complement.
CCGTCCTGAACCTGAACCGACGTAACTCCTCTGTATGCTGGAGCGAGCTGCATGATATCGCGCCACCAGAACGACCCGCACTAATCAGCTGCATGGGCACCAAACCCTCATAGTATTTGGACCAAATTAGGTTAACCCACGGCACATCACATCGATTATAAAACTTGTGTAGTTGCTTGAGCAGTAGGCCTTGGTTCTGAATTTGAAGATCAATTATCCCCAACCCACCCTTTTCTTTGGGGCGACAGACAAGGGTCCAAGCCGCCAAGGACATAGCTTTGTGGCCATCATCTGTTTCCTTCGCCCATGGACAATATCTCCTAAGTTTGTCAAGGTGTTCCAGGATCTTCGGAGGCAGCCTGATCGAGCACATAGCATAGATCGCGAGGGACGTGACCACCGAGTTGACTAGGGTGAGCTTTGATCCAAGGTCCAGTAGCGACGCCGCCGTGGACAACTTACGCTCGACCGAAGCCACAAGCGGCATCAGGTCATAGACTGTGGGTTTAGACGCCCCCATCGGCACACCAAGGTATGTGAACGGCATCTCTCCAACCTTGCACCCAAAGACCTCAGCCAGTCGTTCCGTCGCATCGACCGCTGTGTTGACAGTCATCAGAGTCGATTTCTGAAAGTTGATGCACAAACCTATGGAGGATGCATAGTCCTGGAGGATGCATTTGATCGTCTCCGCTTGCGCTTGGTCAGCTGGCATTATTAAGATAGTATCGTCCGCGTATTGAATCACAGGGTAATCACTCTCCACGGTGGGCATGGGCAGCTCGAGCTCTCCCCTCCTATAGGCGTCATTGATGGCTGCTTGAAGAAGGTCAGCTGCCAAGACGAAGATGAGGGGGGACAGCGGATCCCCCAGGCGCACCCCTCTCTTACAGAAGAATTTCCTACCCGGGGTTCCGTTTAGGAGTATCGAGGACTTTGCTGTCGAGAACAGGCATTGGATCCACCCCAGCCATCGATCGTCAAAACCCATACATTTCATGATCTGCAGCATTGGAGCGTGCTCGATCGTGTCGAAGGCCTTTGCGAAATCAAGCTTAAGGATGGCAATTTCCCTCCTCGAGTTTTGACATTGATGAATGAATTCATACGCCCATGCCACACAATCCTGGATCGATCTACCCTTCAAGAATCCGTACTGGTTACGGTGGATAATTTTAAGGACCACTTTCTGTAAACGATTAGCCAGCAGTTTCGTCAGTAACTTGAGGCAGCAGTTGAGAAGCGTTATGGGGCGATATTCATCCGCTGTCTCCGGCGATTGATTCTTGGGGATGAGGGTGATGAAACCAGTATTTAAACTTTCAATGTCCAAAGTGCCTGCATAAAAGTCAAAGCAAAGACGATAGAACTCCTCCTTGACTATGTGCCAGCAGGATTTGATGAAGCTCCCACTAAAACCGTCAGGTCCAGGGGCCCTATCCGATGGCATCTCTTTAACCACCTGGTCAATCTCCTCCCGGGTGAAGGGCTGGGACAAGGACTGCAACCCATCTACTTTTTTGATGATGCGGTCAAGTTCAAATTTCATGTTCGTAGGGGTGGAGCATCCCAGCCTTTCTTTGTAAGTTTGTAACAGCACTGCCTCCTTGGCCCCATGGTCATAGACGACTGAACCATCAGCCAACCATAACGAGGCAATATTGTTTCTGCGGAATCGTTCAGTAGCGACTCTATGGAAGAACTTGGTGTTGGCATCGCCAAATTTGAATTGCCTAATAGTGCAGCGTTTCTTCGAGTACGCTTTTTTGCATTCAAGCAAGTGGATAAGGTGCCTCTTCAAGATGATTCTGAAGTTTGCTTCTGGCACCGACAACCTCCTACGCTCCTCAAGACCATCAAGCTCCAAGAGAGTTTTATTGCAGTTATCGATCAGTACAGATAGTTTGGATATTCTCTTGCTCCACTGTTTCAGATCATACCTCAGGGTTTTGAGCTTTTTGCATAAGACCGCAGCTGCGTTCGGGGCGTAACAGCGTTTGTTCCATGATCGCTGCACAACATCAAAGAAACCTGGTTGCTTGATCCAGTAGTCCTCAAAACGAAACAATTTGGTTTTTGGTATTTTGGTCTGGATACTGACATAACAAGGCACATGATCTGATGTGGGCCTCCCCAGAGGCATGACTAGCGTATTCGCGTACTTGGCCGCCCAATCAACAGAGGTAAAGTGCCAGTCTAACTGCTCGAGGAGGGGATTAGTTTGCATGTTGCTCCACGTGAACACACACCCTTTGATTGGGATTTCTATCAATGAGTGCCTACGTATGAATTCATTGAAGATTAGCATGTCATTAGCATCACCACCCCCACGGTTATGGTTATTAGGCGCTCTGATATAGTTGAAGTCACCTAGTATTAGCCAATCTTCCCCAATTGGAATTTGCAGATCAAAGAGCCAGGCAGTAAACAGAGCTCTGTTGGGGTCGGCGCATGGACCATAAACGTTAACAAGTGTCCATGAATCGTTGGACTGGGTCGAAGTAAGCCTAACGCCAAGAGCGAAAGATTCAGAGAAAACAGATACACCCGTGAAAACTGAACTCATCCAGGCAGTAATTAAGCCCCCAGAATTACCCACAGACGGCACAAATTCAAACATATCAAACTTCTTAGGGCAAAAGAGTTTAACATACGACGCATCAAAAGTTTCACGCTTGGTTTCTTGAAAGCAAACTACTGAACACCCACTAATTTCAATTGCATTACGGATCGCCAACTGCTTTTTTTTTTCAAGTTGATGCCGCACACGTTCCAACAGAGGACGTTCCAGTGTTTATTTGTCGCCATTTAGGTTTAGTTCAGCACCGGATCATCCCCCCGGCCATGTGCCAGGAGAATCTGGTCACTAAGTCTTCAGCTGGAATCCCACATAGCTCAGTCCCCACACGCTGTAGTTGCTGGATCGAGGTTGGGGGAGGTATATCCTCTGACTGAACCACTACAGGCTTCATTGTCACTGGGGAGTAGGGGTCTATCGCCTTGGAGGAACTAGCAATCGCAGGAGCTCTCCTAGACTTGACCCTGGAAAGCGGTTTCTTAGCGTCAGTGATCATATGTGCTTTGAATCCATCATACCTAGTAGCCCTTGAGCTACGTCTCAGACTGATCGTGTCAACTGGCGCTTTTTCCGCAAGGATCATCTTCTGAATATATTTGTTCAGGGGCTTGGCCGCGACAGTTTCATAAGATTCAGTTAAGATAACAACATCCCTAGACACTCCATCAGACGCATCCATCTCAGGTAGAGAGACAGTTTCGGCATAGTTAGCCTAGAGCTTCGCAGGTATGACAGTATCAGTACAGAGACGGGGTAGCAAAGCGGCCTCAGGGTGGATCTGTACATTCATATAGTACATACCTATGCTCACAGCAGCACCCACATAGTTAAGAAGAGCAAGAGGGTTCAGGGGGAACACCCCTTTCATCGGGCAATCCTCAGGTGCAGTGATGCAGCGAGTGTACCTTCCAAACGAGATTGTCCAGAGGAATTGCAAAAATAGGTATCCTTCATCAGCCTGAACTTCCACATCAAGAGAGCTGCCATTGGCACGCACAAACTGCAGTCCCGAAGTTGGTGTTCCATTGACCAGTGCATCCGTAGCCTCAGAGATTTCAGAATAGATCGACCACTCATCTTGGGGATCATCAGTGGTATTGCTCTCCCGTTCCACACCGTCCATGAGAGAGGGGCCTGTGTACTGTAACAAGGTTCTGAAGCTAAACCCCCTGTATGGTGGTGGTGCAACTGGCCATTCCCCCCATCCTCCGTTCTGTGTCGTCTGTTGCTGTGGCGCCTGTTGTTCCCAGGCTTCGTCAACCTGCTGCTGCAGCCATCTCTGATGATCAAGAGCCCACTGTTGTGCCGCTGTCAGATATGGCAAATCGTACGGATGTGGGGAAGCGTTCATTTGCGGAGCATCATCTTCATTGCCAACCAGATCAGGGATTGTGTGCCTTCCATTCAGTACATAAACAGGGACCGACCACAACCTGCCCATACCTGGCAGAGTGCCTATACATTTGATCACCAAGCTGTGGGGGACTTGCGCGATGTCACTGATGATGACTCGCACCAGCACTCTTTCTTTGTTGTGCCCTGGCCTATGCCAGAGATCCAGCTTCCCAAAGCACGAAACCGCCTTGTTGATGTAGTGGTCGTTCTGGTAGTCCATAGGAAAGGCAAGAAACATCACCCAGGCAACAAACCGAAACGGACATCTACGCATATTCTCTCCTTCGTCATGCGGCACAAAAGAGAAGGTCATATCCTCATCTATGGGATCTAATTGATGCGGACTCTCCTGAATAAACTGATCCCTTAAAGCAACATCAGCAAAAGCAACCATGCCTATACCAATCGGATAAACAAATGCATCAGGCACATCAAGACGGAAATCCTCTCTCATGATGCGAACTACCTCATCCAACACAATCTGTTTCTGATGATCTGGGACCGGAGGGACAGCGGTAACAATGGCATACCTCTCATGGCTCAAAGGCGGATCATCCACCACCATCATGTTGCGAGCTAGCCTGTGATCCGGCCCACGCTCAATCCTGGCTCCCATCGGCACGAATTGGAACGGCCACGCCAGGAAGTTGGCCATGGGAGCAGCGGCGGCGACGGCGGTCTCAGCAAACAGAGGCAAAGCAGGGGAGGAGGGGGATGTGTCGCTCTGCTCGTTGGCTGACAGGGGCGGTGGAGTCGGCAGAGGTAGTACTGCTTGACGCGGAAGCGTCTGCCCAATGACAAGCGAGGGAGTGGGCCCAGGTACCGGCACTTCCTTTCTGGGACGCCAAACTCGTTTTTTAATAGGAATATCTGGATTCTGTGGTGGGATGATTGATCGAACCCGCGGCAACGCATTCATGTTGATACGATCTTGCCGTTCCACCTTCCTCTTTTTCCAACTAAATCGAGCAGCAGATTCAGTGGCACAGTAATTGGCCCCATGGCCCAGCAGATTGCATCGCTTGCACCAGATAAGCCCAGGACAAAATTCCCTCGGATGGGCCAGGCTATTACATATAGTGCATGTTTTAGCTGGCTGGCCCACCACCTTCCTCAAGCAGAAACATGCACGTTCAAAATTATGGCAAGTGCCACAAATTTTGGCGAGGCAATTAATAGCATCATGGCCATTCCCACAACATTTGGTACAACGACCTAAAAGATGGTAAATGAAATCCGAGGGAGGCAGATCCTCCAAATCATAAGATTTTTGGATACTTACATCATCATAATTAGCTTGCGTTAGGTCCAAGATATCCTCCAAAACTAACGCAGGAATTTTGTGCCAAATCTGTTCACGATGATTCTTACCTAAGAATCTCTTGGTAGTGATTGCCGTATGATCCGAAGAAACTGGGATTTGTAAGCTACCAAAGAACAGATTCTCTTGCAAATTCTCAATACGTTCTTTTGTACAACACTTGTTTTAGATTTTTTGCAGGAATGCTCCTCTCAAAATGGGAAGGCCCATACATCATCGAGGAGGTTTACCGGTCTGGATCCATAAAAAAAATAACTCTGAAGGTACTAACCCAAAGGTTGTCAATGGGCAATGAATAAAGCATTATATCTCAGGTATGCCTATTAATGTTGAAAGTAATATTATCCAAACTTTGACGCCGGAAGAACACATAAAAGAGTCCTTCTGGAACACTCCAGAATCGTGAAAATAAGGAGGTACGTGATACGGTAAGTAAATGTACTCCAAAAAATCCGCAAAAATATTTTTTATCAGTTTTGGAATATTTTAGAATTTTGGAAATAAAGAAACTTCCAGGAAGCGTCCCCTGGTGGGCACATGACACGAGGGCGTGCCAGGCTTGCCTGGCGCGCCTAGATGGGTTGTGCCCACCTGGGACATATTCTGTACTCCGTTTTTCTTCCATATGCTTGTCCTCCAAGATAAAAAAATCTATATATACTTCCCGAACCTGTTAACCACCGTATAGAGGAGAAAATCCTCTGTTCTCTTTTCTTGATGTTTCCTGCGTAGATCTGAATTATTTCGTCCCAAGACTCCGACGGAGAGAGCTATGTCTCACATCTTATTGCTGACCCGAAGATCTATGAGGACCTATCTCCTTATGGTCGAACTTTGGATGATGAGGAGGATGCTCACTTGATGGGGATCGATGATTCAAGCTTGGAGGAGGAAGATGTTCCCCGACCTCAACCCAGGGACATGCATATAGAGTTCAAGAAATCCAGCCTCCCTAAACGACCTAACCGATCTATTCCTTCTCGTTTCCGGCAGAAAAGCAAAGGGGATTTATGTGACAAGATCATGAAGTTCGAATCAGAGGTCGACGATCTAAAAGAAGAAATTGCTCTTCTCAACTACAATATGAAGAAGTTGAAGGAAAAATTCTCTTCACCACCACCATCACCTTCTTCACCACCAAAGAAGAATTGAGTATCGGGTATGGGCACTCCCCGTGGCTTCCGCCAAGCTTGGGGGAGGTGCCCAGTGTCGTATCATTCTGCTATCCTTTTGCTTTTACTTTCTTAGTCCGATCATTTGCTTTTAGATGAAATAAAGTTTAGTTCGATCCTTTCTTATTTGAGAGTTTGCTTAGTGGTCTATCATTGTAATCCTGTGCAAGTTATATAATAGAGTTAGGTTGAGTTTTTGCTTTCTTTACTTTCATGTTGCAAATAAATAAAGAAGGAAAGAAAAGAGAAAAGAAAGTAAATAAAGGAAAGGAAATAAATCAATAAGATTATATACTAATCCTATGGTAGGTGATAGCACCACATAAGGAAAAGTATAAGTAAGAAAATTTTATTAGGGATTGACAAACATAGCATTAGTCCATGATGAAACTCATGAAAGAATTAATAAGGGAAGAGAAGATTCACATATAGATATACTATCCTAGAAATCTTTTGTGATTGTGAGCCCTCATCAAAATATTATGTGCCAAAATTGTTGACATTGCACAAGGAAGACAACTTAATGGTTTATGTTTGTTTATATTCACATAGAAGTCATATTGTCATAGATCCTTCAACATGTGATGTTTGCCCCTATCTTTGCTAGCCGAAAATTCTGCACTAAGTAGAGATACTACTTGTGCATTCAAAAATCCTTAAACCCAAATCTGTTTCAAGTGTCCACCATACCTACCCATGGATTGAGCAAGATCCCTCAAGTAAGTTGTCATTGGTGCAAAAAGGCAATAAAAATTGCTTCTAAATATGTGAGATCATTTAGTGTAAGAGAAAATTGAGCGTTGTATGAACTTGGATGGCAAAGAATAAAAGCAACAGACTGCATAATAAAGGTTGTCATCTTAAGGGCAATACAATGTGACGTTCTCTTGCACTAAGGGATTGAGCATGCAAACAAATAAGCGCAAGGCAACCTCTACTTCCCTCTGCGAAGGGCCTATCTTTTACTTTTATGTATTTACTTTTATGCAAAGAGTCAAAAGTTTTCCTTCTATTCCTTTTTATTTTCTCTTTTGGCAAGCATCATGTGGTGAGGAAAGATCTAGGCATGAGTTATTATTGTTGACATCACCCTTGAGGTGAGTATGTTGGGAGGCGAAACTATAAGCCCCTATCTTTCTATGTGTCCGGTTGAAACGTTTTGCTCATAGGTACAAGGCGAGTGTTAGAAATTATAGAAGACTATATGATGGTTGAGTATGTGAACTTGCTTAAAAAGCTTCGACACGTGACTCTTCCTGAAAAGATGATGAATTCTAGTTGCAAAGTTGACTTAGAACATAGTTTGTTGGTTTCTAATAGAGTTTTTGCTTTATACTTTGATTACATGACGAACTATTTGGGAAGTATATGATGCAAGTTTTATGATAAAAGTCCTTTGTTTAATTTTGTTGCTGTTATAATAATCAACATGATACTTCTATGTCCGTATTTTGTTTTTATCGACACCTCTCTCTCTCAAAGCATGTGGACATGTTTTTCGATTTTGGTTTTCGCTTGAGGACAAGCGAGGTCTAAGCTTGGGGGAGTTGATACGTCCATTTTGCATAATGTTTCCTTGCTATTATTTATAATGTTTTTATCCATAACAATGCTTTTTGGAGTAATTCTAATGCCTTTTCTCTCATAATTCACAAAGAACACACCAAGAGGGAGAATTTTGGCAGCTGGAAATCTGGACCTGGAAAAGCTACGTCAGGCCACCTATTCTGCACAACTCCAAATGAGCTGAAACTTTACATAGAATTTTTATGAATTATTTGAGGAATATTGGAGCCAATAAACACCAGAGGGGGGGGGCACCAGGTGGGCACAACCCACTTGGGCGCGCCAGGCCCCGCAGGCATGCCCTGGTGGGTTGTGGCCTCCTCGGCCCACCTCCCGTGCCCATCTTTTGGTATATAAGTCATTTTGACCTAGAAAAAAATAAGGAGGATACTTTCGGGACAGAGCGCCGCTGTTTCGAGGCGGAATTTGGGCAGGAGCACTTTTGCCCTCCGGCAGAGCGATTCCACCGAGGGAACTTCCCTCCCGGAGTAGGAAATCATCGTCATCATCATCACCAACAACTCTCCCATCTCGGGGAGGGAAATCTCCATCAACATCTTCAACATCACCATCTCCTCTCAAACCCTAGTTCATCTCTTGTGTTCAATCTTGTTACCAGAACTATAGATTGGTGCTTGTGGGTGACTAGTAGTGTTGATTACATCTTGTAGTTGATCACTATATGGTTTATTTGGTGGAAGATTATATGTTCAGATCCATTATTCTATTTAATACCCCTCTGATCATGAGCATGTCTATCATTTGTGAGTAGTTACTTTTGTTCTTGAGGTCACGGGAGAAATCATGTTGCAAGTAATCATGTGAACTTGATATGTGTTCGATATTTTGATAGTATGTATGTTGTTATTCCCTTAGTGGTGTCATGTGAACGTCGACTACATGACACTTCACCATATTTGGGCCTAAGGGAATGCATTGTGGAGTAGCGAATAGATGCTGGGTTGCGAGAGTGACAGAAGCATAAACCCTAGTTTAAGCGCTATTTCGTAAGGGACCGACTGGATCCAAAAGTTTAATGCTATGGTTAGAATTTATTCTTAATACTTTTCTCGTAGTTGCAGATGCTTGCGGGAGGGTTAATCGTAAGTAGGAGGTTTGTTCAAGTAAGAACAACACCTAAGAACCGGTCCACCCACATATCAAATTATAAAAGTAGCAAACACAAATCGAACCAACATGATGAAAGTGACTAGATGAAATTCTCGTGTACCCTCAAGAACGCTTTGGTTATCATAAGAGACCATTTTGGCCTGTCCTTTGCCTCAAAAGGATTGGGTTACCTTGCTGCACTTTTGTTACTACTATCGTTACTTGCTCGTTACAAATTATCTTGCTATCAAACTACTCCGCTACTTACAATTTCAGCACTTGCAGACATTACCTTACTGAAAACTACTTGTCATTTCCTTCTGCTCCTCGTTGGGTTCGACACTCTTACTTATCGAAAAGAGCTACAATTGATCCCCTATACTTGTGGGTCATCATTTATTTTGCTTCTTTCTTTTGGGCCCTCGGTGTTACCTTATTTCCCCTTATGGAAATTTCTCATCGATCGACACTAGACTCGAAGAAGCAATAAGGATTTTACAAATTTGGAAGAAACTCAGCTGAACATTATGGTTTGCCCAGCCAACCACATTAATATATGCTCGGAATACCAATGGTGTCTTGGATTGATTATCAGCATCGAGTCTACATCAGTACAAAATCCTCACAACAGTAATGATCAAGCCAGCAGAAAGACAAGTCAGTTGCAAGACAATGGAATATTTTCAGTCAAAGGTATGGCTCATGTACAAGGTCTGGCTCAACAATAAAGGATGCTTGAAATATGTTAGCATCAGAAAGAACGCCAGAATGTGCTATGATCAAGGAAGACAGTCAAACAAATTTTCTCATGCAAGTAATCAGCCATAGAATATTATGGGTGTGTATATGGCCTTCAGTCTGCATGTCACAGTATGCAGCTTTGGATATGAGAAACTCAGTCTCCCTTGCACGTTATTGAAAGAAGCTTATGGTGCAAGGTTCCTAAATTTTTCCTTAGTACAATATATGGAGAGATTCTAGTCCAAGGTACCTAGTCTTTCTCAGCAAGATACCTCGGTAAAAGCTTCTAAAAGACGGAAATGAATCTTTCCCAACAAGCAACTGGTGGAGAAGCTTCTCTAGTACGGAACCCAGGCTTCCCCAACACGATACTCAGGTCAAGCTTCATGCGTAAGCTATCAAGACTTTTTTTGCATGCTATCCAAACAAAAGCTTCGAGCAGAAGCTAACGAGTCTTCCTCAGCAAGCTACTCGGATGGCTTCTCTCGTAAGCCACTCAGTCCGCGTGAGTACCACACTATTGCACCATCCTCAGAGATTATGCGGTGAGTTGGCAGTATATGATAGTGTAGTTCAAGGATCAGATTTGCAATAATTTATCAAATGAACAATTCAGTCAAGACATATGCTTGCCGCAAGGATCGAGTGTTCATTTGTATATTCTTCTTATATATATGGTGAGCATGCATCCCCGGTCATATCATTCACTCATACGAGATGCGGCAAGGATCAAGCAGATATACCTAAGGAAGATAAGGATCCAACAACTTCATAAGTCATGCAAAGGAAGATAAGCAGAGATACATCTCAGGTAATGAAATGATCGATGAGTTCTGGAGCTGACAACACAAAATCAACAGTTTTGACAATGTTCACCAAGGTCATTATTCTCGCACCTGACAAGGAAATCTCATGAAACCTTGTCAACCTCTTCTATGATTGGCCTCAACAACAAGCTCTGTACAACTACAAGCCCCGAGTATATGTCATATATGTGCCGAACCCAAGCACAAGGAATAATGGCAAAAATATTGCACTAGCCACAACCATGGTCATACGAAGAATCAAGGACATGTGTGGCCAAGTTATTTCAGTAAGGTATCTTGACCAAGAAATCATGACCGTCAAAAGGATGAGACTGACAACAAAAGTATGATGATTTTTGCGCGACCATCAGGATCTGGATACCCAAGTCAGTTGGAGGCCATAATTCCATATTGATCCACGAAGGCATACCCTCAAAGGCCTAAACTGTTCTACAAGGACTTTATATCCCTCTGGCCCGCTTAAAATGGTTAGTGTGGAATATCCAAGTCTGTTCTGTTAGATCCAAGATTCCTTTGCAACCTCAACAGTTTGACTTCAAGGGCAGTGTTAAAGCATTGCACAACATATTACCGTAGATAGGTATACCGACAGAATGGGTAAATCAAAAGCCGAACCATCAGCCCAGATAAGGTATCTTCACTGGTGGAACCAAGTGCATGGGCAACATGTCATGAAAAGTATTTTCCCGCCAGCACTCATGTCAGGACAACCCCAAGATATTAATATTTGAGGTATGACATAGCTATAAGTCCATACCCTTTCATATTGCTCATGACAGAAGGCAGTCGAATCTTTGGTACATATCTCATGCTCGAGCCCAAGAAACCAATCAAAATAAATCAGTACCACCTATGAGCAGTCAGATCCCGGCAGGAGAATGGCCATGATTCTCAGCATTTATTGAAACCAGAGGACATGCATTTGTTTGAGCAACCCCATTGCAGAAGCAAAAAGGTTTTCATGAAAAAAGAAAAACTTATGCTCAGACACTGGTGCGCGTCGGTCCTAAACAAACGATTTTTTACCCCTTTCCTCGACGGCATTTGGAACTGTCGCCAATGTGGGCGATATGGGGGTCCTTCCCACACAACCCAGAAACCGTTGGGGATATGCCCTCCTGGCACACACGCTCGACAAAATGAGGTCGTGTGAGATGGTCAGCACTCATATAAAGAAATACGTACAATAGTGCTAAAAAATACAATTATACAGGCAAAATCATTTCTGGTCGTCAGGACATCCCACATAGTTAGTCACCACTAAGCGTTTTCGTTCATATATACATCCCACACAGTCACTACAAGGAAAATGTTTGCGCAAGGTGGCGTAACGCAAACAGTTTTGAAGAGAATGTCGTGTGTGATTGTTCATTGATCCAACACGGTTTATTCCTAGAAACTGTGTGTGTTGCCTTAGGTCATCGCCCACGGTGTTTTCTCATTAACCGTTTGTAATAGGAAAACCAAATTAGCAAGCTAATTGGCCAATTAGCGGGCTAATTGGCCTATTATTAATAATCTATTTACTAATTCATATTAAGCACATAATATACTCCATTTCCATATTAAGGAAGCAAGATTTCATAATTGAAATACATCGGATTACAACATGATATAGCTTCAGCACTCAGCTACCCCATTACACAACTGCACCAGCAGCAAGTTTCACATGCAACATCTAGAACCTTTCGAAATTAGCATCATAGATGGTACATAGAGAGATGCATCTCATCTGGAAAACTGCTGATGTGGAAGGCGAATATTGAGCCTTCATTCATGTTGAAGGTCTTTGCAACTTTCGTCCAGTGTCTATGGATGATTGACCGTCCATCCTTCGACCTCTTCAGGAACACTTCAATATTGAACTGTGGGTTTTGTATGAAAAAATTCCTCGCCTCCTGACCACAGAGGTGGTTTGAGAGGTCATCATCAGTGAAGCCTGAAAACAAGGATGTGCATAAATATCTTCTCTGTATTGGAAATGTGGCAAAGGAATACAAAAAGGCAAGGTATAATAGTTAGTACCATCTTGTAAACCTCAATGCTTCCCATTGTTTCCCTGCAACACATATAAGGTAGTTAGTCATCAGGTTAAGTAAGGGTTCGCATGCTATCAGTAAAAAATGTTGATGATAAATAAGCACATTGCAGATTCATCAGATTAATTCAAGCCACATGGAAAACCCATTTATCCAAACCAAGCATGATTAGGAACTAGGAAATGTAGCACTTGTATATGTTTCTCATGTATTAAGTGCTGCCAAATTCGATTTATTCCTCACATGGTATACAATAACAGAATGCAACCACAACAATTGAACATCGCATTGCAGAATTGAACCAAGCAGTTAACTAAACAACACAACAAATGAACCAAACGTTAACTGAGCACCACATTGCACAATATAACATACTCCTAATAGAAGATCAGACATTTAACCAAACCAAGCATGCTTAACAACTAGGAAATATAGCAATTGTATTTATTTCTCATGTATTTAGTACATCCAAATTCGATTTATTCCTCACATGGTATACAATAAGAGAATGCAGCCACAACAATTGAACATCGCATTGAAGAATTGAACCAAGCAGTTAACTAAACACCACAACAAATGAACCAAACGTTAACTAAGCAGCACATTGCACAATATAACATACTCCTAATAGAAGATCAGACAGTTAACCAAACCAAGCATGCTTAACAACTTGGAAATATAGCAATTATATTTGTTTCTCATGTATTTAGTACAGCCAAATTAGTTTTTTTCCTCACATGGTATACAATAACAAAATGCAGCCACAACAATTGAACATCGCATTGCAGAATTGAACCAAGCAGTTAACTAAACACCACAACAAGTGAACCAAGCCACAACAAATGAACCAAGCAGTTAAGTAAACATCAATTGAACAATATAACATACTCTTAATAGAAGATCAGACATTTAACCAAACCAAGCATGCTTAACAACTTGGAAATATTGCACCCTGAAGAATTGAACATCACATTTGCAGAATTGAACCAAGCAGTTAATTGAACACCACATTGCACGACATATGGATCATATACACTATAGCAGAAGATTGCATGGTGAAAGTAGATAGCACAATTCACTAGAATTTGTTAAGAAAATGCAGTAGCTAGCAAACTGAACATGGGTCCTTATAATGAGCTAATAAGACAAGCTACTCCTCATTGTGGGAGATATCAATGACGATTGGCTCCTTGGACATGGAAGAGGGCGAGGCCTCCGCATCGTGGGTGCCCTCGTTGTAGTGGTGAGTTGCCTGAACCGCTCCGGGCACTAACCTGCTGGCTCTCGAGATGAGGTAATCACATGCACGCTGAGAAAACACCTCGTAGTCTTCATCGAAGGCACCGACGGTGGCCTCGAGAAAACGCCACAAACTATTGTTTAAAGCAGCCAACCGCATCGCGGCATCGACGCGCGAGGCCTCAACGGTGGCCTCGACGTCGAGGTGCTCCTCCAAGATCTGGGGGTCGCCACGAATGGCAGCCATCGCGACCTCATCCGCGCGTGCGGCCGCGATTTAATTCTCCGCTGCCAAATGCTCCTTGAGATCTTGGCTATACTGCATGCACCATGGCTTAGGCCGGCGCTTATTTGTGGAGGGGTCGGTGATTTGGGTGGAAGGTGTCGTGCTCGCGCCGGCGGTCGGGGCATGTGGGATGTGGAAGGAGGAAGAGGATGGGGGTCGGGTGCGGATTACCTGCCTGGATAGGCGAGACCGAGTAACGTGAAGGAGGGTCGCCAGCGAGGAGGCGGCGGCGCTGCAAGCAAGGAGTGATGGTTTCAACTTGGAAAGGAAGGCATAAAGGGGGGAAATGTGGCTTTTGGTAAGGGGGATGGGGCGGGGAGGTAGATATTTCCGTGGAAGCCAAAAATTTGGAATCGCTTCAGACAAAAAACTGGCGCGCAAAGTGTCATCAGACACGGTCCCTCATTCAAACACGGTCCAAAGATATTTTGTGCTGCATCTCACACGGTTGGTTATAATAAACTGTGTGGTATCTAATTGATTTTCCGTCTTGATTTGAATTACATAATGGGGTCACAACGTCCATGGACGGTGTTTGAATTGCTAGACTTTTTATCTGCAGTGATCATAAAAGAATTGGAATTATTTAGGGTTCGTTTGGACATTTTTATGCATTAAATGAGTTTTCAATGCATATATGTGCATAATTCAAATTTGAACTACTTGCACATACTCCAGTGCATATAAATTGGTTGAAAAATCAAATCTTTCTCCTGGGGTGCATGCTTAGGTCCCATGCAAGAAATGTGAATGAATGTCAAACACCAGGGCACCGTTGATTGCCGGCAAAACATTGAGATGCCTGGTTTTTAAATTCTATTAAAACCAAAACTCGTCTGAAATTCATGAAACTTGGCATGCTATCATGGAGCGGCATCAACATGCCGTGATACAAATTTTGTCCCATTTGGGGCAGGTTTGGGTATGTGCTTCTCACAAACCGGAGCTTCTCACAACAAGCATGATGGTTTTCGGTAGGGAACGTCCCACCTTTGGGGACAAAACGATATCCATTGCCTCTTATTGATTTCAAGTCTTTTTTCTCGTGTGAACATAGAACAACAGGAGTGTTGTGTGAATTTTGTGATTTTTCGAGGTTCGTTTGGACATTTTTATGCATTAACTGAGTTTTTAATGCATTTATGTGCATAATTCAAATTTGAACTACATGCGCATGCTCCAGTGCATATAAATTAGTGATCAAATCTGTGTCCTTGGGTGCATGCTTAGGTCCCATGCAAGAAATGGGAATGAATTTCAAACACCAGGGCACCGTTGATTGCCGGCAAAACATTGAGATGCCTGGTTTTTAAATTCTATTAAATCCAAAACTCGTCTAAAATTCATGAAACTTGGCATGCTATCATGGAGCGGCATCAATATGCCGTGGTACAAATTTTGTCTGATTTGAGGCAGGTTTGGGTATATGCTTCTCACAAACCGGAGCTTCTCACAACAAGCATGATGGTTTTCGGTAGGGAACGTCCCACCTTTGCGGACGAAACGATATCAATTGCCTCTTATTGCTTTCAAGTTTTTCTCTCGTGCCAACATAGAACAATAGGAGTGTTGTGTGAATTTTTGTGATTTTTCGGGGTTTGTTTGGACATTTTTATGCATTAAATGAGTTTTCAATGCATTTATGTGCATAATTCAAATTTGAACTACATGCGCATGCTCTAGTGCATATAAATTGGTTGAAAAATCAAATATGTGTCCTTGGGTGCATGCTTAGGTCCCATGCAAGAAATTGGAATGAATTTCAAACCCTAGGGCACCGTTGATTGCCGGCAAAACATTGAGATGCCTGGTTTTTAAATTCTAGTAAATCCAAAACTCGTCTGAAATTCATGAAACTTGGCATGCTATCATGGAGTGACATAAATATGCCGTGGTACAAACTTTGTTCCATTTGGGGCAGGTTTGGGTATATGTTTCTCACAAACCGGAGCTTCGCACAACAAGCATGATGGTTTTCGGTAGGGAACGTCCCACCTTTGGGGACGAAACGATATCCATTGCCTCTTATTGCTTTCATGTTTTTTTCTCGTGCCAACATAGAACAACAGGAGTGTTGTGTGAATTTTTGTGATTTTTCGGGGTTTGTTTGGACATTTTTATGCATTAAATGAGTTTTCAATGCATTTATGTGCATAATTCAAATTTGAACTACATGCGCATGCTCTAGTACATATAAATTGGTTGAAAAATCAAATATGTGTCCTTGGGTGCATGCTTAGGTCCCATGCAAGAAATGAGAATGAATTTCAAACCCCAGGGCACCGTTGATTGCCGGCAAAACATTGAGATGCCTGGTTTTTAAATTCTAGTAAATCCAAAACTCATCTGAAATTCATGAAACTTGGCATGCTATCATGGAGCGGCATCAACATGCCATGGTACAAATTTTGTCCCATTTGGGGCAGGTTTGGGTATATGCTTCTCACAAACCGGACCTTCTCACAACAAGCATGATGGTTTTCGGTAGGGAACGTCCCACCTTTGGGGACGAAACGATATCCATTGCCTCTTATTGCTTTCAATTTTTTTCTCGTGCGAACATAGAACAACAGGAGTGTTGTGTGAATTTTTGTGATCTTTTAGAGTCCGTTTGGACATTTTTATGCATTAACTGAGTTTTCGATGCATTTATGTGCATAATTCAAATTTGAACTACATGAGCATGCTCCAGTGCATACAAATTGTTTGAAAAATCAAATATGTGTCCTTGGGTGCATCCTTAGGTCCCATGCAAGAAATGGGAATGAATTTCAAACACGAGGGCACCGTTGATTGTCGGCATAACATTGAGATGTCTGGTTTTTAAATTCTAGTAATTCCAAAACTTGTCTAAAATTCATGAAACTTGGCATGCTATCATGGAGCGGCATCAACATGCAGTGGTACAAATTTTGTCCCATTTGGGGCAGGTTTGGGTATATGCTTCTCACAAACCAGAGCTTCTCACGACAAGCATGATGGTTTTCGATAGGGAACGTCCCACCTTTGGGGACGAAAGGAAATCCATTGCCTCTTATTGCTTTCAATTTTTTTTCTCGTGTCAACATAGAACAACAGGAGTGTTGTGTCAATTTCTGTGATTTTTCAGGGTTTGTTTGGACATTTTTATGCATTAACTGAGTTTTCATTGCATTTATGTGCATAATTTAAATTTGAACTACATGCGCATGCTCCAGTGACTATAAATTGGTTGAAAAATCAAATATGTGTCCTTATGTGCATGCTTAGGCCCAAGAAAGAAATTAGAATGAATTTCAAACACCATGGCACTGTTGATTGCCGACAAAAGATTTAGATGCCTGGTTTTTAAATTCTAGTAAATCCAAAACTCGTCCGGTGCGCAGGTTCACCGGGAAGCGTGCGAGATGTTCAACGCAGGATTTGTGCATCTCTTCAACACAAATGGTTCAATGAAGCAGTAAAGCGGCAGAAAAGAAACCAAAAAATATACGTGCTGCCACACGCCCTGTGTGTCGTGCGAGCAGGCGTGAGTTTATGGGACGCATGCGACCAGTCCGCCGCGCTGGCATACTGAGAGGCGCGCGTGCAGGTGTGTGTATCGATGGGGAGGCATGCGAGTAGCTGCGTGAAATGATGGTAGGAATGGCAGACGTCCGCTGCGCAGGCTCACCGGAAGGCGAGACAACTTTTGACCGCAGCCTGCCTCACCCCCACTGGTCCGTATTAATTGCGTGGCCGAGCCGCCGGCCATAATAGGCGGCCTCACCCTTGGACTTCGGAGTGTATGACGATGCCGCCGAAGCGCACCATCGGAGGGAGTGGCGACGCCGGGGCTGGTGAAGCACCCGCACAACGCGTCAAGCTGGCCACAGAGGTTTCCATCGCCGCCGACGAGGTCTCGCGTGGGCAGCAACACGACCTTGAATTCGTTGGCGCCGTCGCCCCCCCCCCAGCTGGAGCCGGAGGTCAACAGCAACTCTGGCAACAACTGCGACTCCGACAGAAAACTGGTTAGTCACCTACATATATGTTTGTGCCTTTTTTCTTCCTGATCTTGGGAATTGATTTCGAATGCCCTACATGTTATGCCATTTTTTTTCTTTCAGATTGGTATGAACAAGATGAGGCTCCGACCAGCGATGTGGCCGGATGTAGATCTTCGACCCGGTTGTGTGGCCAGAAGCGCCCCCTGGACCTGAGGAACCAGTAGAATCTCCGGCGGACCGCATCAGTGATCTCACGGACGGAATCCTTGAGGAGACCATCTCCCTTCTCCCCACCAAGGATGGCTGCCACACACAAGTCCTCGCATCTCGGTGGCGCACTCTATGGCGCACCGCGCCTCTTAATCTCGACTGTTGTCAGCTATCTGTTGATGATGATTCTGAACTCCCCAGAGCCATCATCTCCTCCCACGGGGGCTCCGTTCAATGCATCTGCATCCCGGCATGCTACCTGCTAGACATACCCTGCACGGTGGCCTCCTGCCTGACATCTCGTCAATTCGATAAATTCCAACAGCTTGAGTTCTACCATTACAGCGATAGGTTTCCACCAAGAGCTGCATCTGTGCCCTCACCACCGATGCCCATCTCATGGTTTTCCTCCTCTCTCCACACCGTCACCTTTACCTGGTGCCATCTAGCAAACTATCTGGTACAAATGCTTCGACTGCCAGTGCTGAAAAAACTTGCGCTTGTGTTGGTTGATCTGTCGGTGGCCTCACTTCACAGCATCTTCCACTCTAGCTGCCCTGCACTGTAGTGTTTGGTGCTTGTTTCTGGAATAGGAATCCATATCCCTTGTCTCAAAATAAAGTCGTCTCACCTTGTAAGCATTGGAATTCATTTTCAAGGACAGGAGCTCATCATCGAAGATGCCCCTTCACTTTAAAGGTTGCTCCTTAATTGTTGTTATAAACCCTCACAAATAACAGTGGTCTCTGCGCCTAAACTGGAGACCTTGGGTGCAATTAGTGATCCGTTTGAATGGTCCGAGATGGTGTTTGCCTCCACACCTATTGATGTATTGTATATTATTCACGAACACTTTTGTAATTTACATTTTTCATTTGTGCGCATAAGTTAAGTATCATCTTGGAGTACACTTTCAGTGCTAATATTATGTTCTATGCTCAATGAAGCGCTTATCCATCCTATCAGTGGTGGTGGATTCTATCAAGACCTTATATATATATATATATATATATATATATATATATATATATATATATATATATATATATATCACTATGTGGTGTTTTGATCTCAACATCATTATTGCCATGCTGCAATGCTTTCCATGTCTGGAGAATTTGTATATGAAGGTGATGATTTCACACACATTGAAAGCCCATATATAATGTACTATAATTAATCATTCAGCTATCACTCTTTCAACATAATCTTTTTTAGACATTAACTGTTTTCAATCTTCATCTCTATTTAGGCACTAACACATGAAAAAAGGTATAACCAATCGATGGTTCAAGAAGCACCGAGATTTTCTCAGATCTCACGACATTCGTTTGAATACAGTAACACTGGAAGGATATGCATCCAACAATGCAAACACTAGCTTTGTCACATTCTTCATGTCGCATGCGAGGGCACTATTGTCCGTGAGGATTAAGTTTTTCAACAAGAAATTTCTTACGGCTGCAGGTGTTGAACAACATAAAAATAAGTTTCATGTGGACCTAAGGGCTTCTGATCGTGCTTGGCTTCTATTTACAACAACTTGTCATCATGGACCAGTAGAATTTCTGGCCGTTGATCTTGATTTTATGGATCAGACCAATCCATTTGATTGTGACTGCCGAAAACTTTGGTTGAGTTAGATGTCATTGTCCTGTTCAATCTGGATTTTGTCTAAACCTAATGAGCAACTAATCCTCGTTCTTTTGTATTATTTGTTAGCTGGAGTTAGATATTATTGCCCTTTTCAACTCGGCTTTGACCCATATTGTCTTTCATACTGGGCCAATGTCTTGCCATTTCTTTAATTAAGACATAAATATTATAATCATTCACAACATAGGCAAAGAACATCACTCTCGCGGGATCCTTGAGATCTTTGTTCATTACAGAACCACAAGTTTTTAGTGCCCACCAGCACCCACAAACCTATTTTCAGCTTGCACACCAAGGGCTGTAATTCTTAATAAGAAAAGAGTCATGGTAGTCACATATTTGGATTTATCACTTGGGACCCACTAGGAAAAAGCCTATCCAGGGCGGTGCCGACTCGACAGTAAACATTGAGAAACCTGGTTTTAAAATTACTGTAAATCCAAAACTCGCCTCAAAATCATGAAACTTGGCATGGTGTTATGTCATAGCACCAACATATTGTGGTAAAAACTAGTCCAATTTGGGTCAAGTTTTGGTACAATCTTCTTACAAACCGGAGCCATTCTAATTATTGTGGTAATTTCTAGCTTATTTCTCTTTTTATTGGTTAACCCGTCAAATACTTTTTATATATAATAGATGTGTGTGCTCGTCTAGCGCACACACGTTGATCTATCTAACTATTTCAGTTGTTGTGGCTAATCGCAAATAGTTCATCCATGTAAAGTGTATGCCATCAATCGCAGACACTTTGATCTGGCTGACCGGTTTTTGTTCTGCTACCTAATCGCAAATAGTTAATCCTTCTGAAGCGTATGCCCTCAATCACACACACCTTGATCTGGCTGACTGTTTCTTTTGTGTTGCCTAATCACAAACAGTTCATCCGAGTGAACTGTATGCTTTGTATCGCACACGCCTTCATCAGGCTGCCTGTTTCTTTTGTTTCGCCTCATCGCAAACAGTTCATTGGACTGAACAGTATGCCCTGGATCGCACACGCAACTAAAATCCGAACCGTGTTTGATGGCTCCCCCATCGCAAACGTTTTGCACCTTTTTTGACGGTTCTTTTACACCACCGTTTGCGATTATTGCATCGCACACATTTTCATCGAAGGGTCTCTGATTGTAGTGTCGTGTTAGCAGCATCCTGCAGTAGTGAGATATCACCGCAGATATGGGAGGATCAATGTCAGCAAGAGGAATTGGTATATGAGCAAAAATCTGACATAATTTGGGAAAGGTGAATCAAACCACCCCAGAGCAAGGTAAGTTGATCATCTAAAATTCTAGGGGGAACAACAAATAAAGGAAATGGATACCCGAGTTGGAAACGGTGTCCTCAAGTCATACTTGTTCCCTGAGCAACCAATTCTCGAGGACGAGATTTCTTTAAGGGGGGAAGGTTTGTAACAGCCTGGTTTTTTGGCCCTTTTCTTTTTTCCTTTGATTTATTTGATTTTTGATCTATTTTTCTTATTGGAGTGGTTCTGTGGCCTTGAAACCTGGGAGATCACCATTTCTTCTTCTCGCAAGGGGTTCAACCTCCTCCAACTCATCCCATGATCATGCCATTTCCATTCTAGCCCAACTCCATAATTCTTTTTCTCGGGGAAAATTTCCTTTTCTATTAAAGGAATAACCTCAAGTGCCCTAGGTTGTGAAGCAACCTATATTTCTATCACTCCCGAAATTCCCAAATAATTATCATAATTTCTTTGGGTCATATGTTTCTAAAATATGCCCAAACTTTCCTGTCCTAGCCCAATAATAATCCCAAATAATTATTCTTCATTTCTGTACAATGTGGCTTTGTGTGAAGTAAGTGGCACCTATCCTTTCTTGATTGCTCCCAAACTTTTTGGGAATGCTTCTATATCTAAATCATTTCCTCATGCAAAAATTCAGCTTCATTTGCCTAGCCAACTTCCCTAAGTGATTTTTCAAAGTTTGTGTCAGATAGAAGGCATTGTGAAGGAAGTACTAGCTAGGAGTATCCAAATGAGTTGAAATTTTGCATCACACTTCATGTGCTCATATTATCCCACTCCTCCAATTTGCAGCCCCATCAAATCATCTATGTGAGCACGGGATCAAATCTTTGCTTCTGCCAATATTTTCAGGTTGTGAAGCAAGTATATTTTATTGCTTCATTTTGGCTGAAAATTTATCAGAGCATTCTCATGACCATAAAACCTCTCTACACCAATTTGGGATCAATTAATCAAGCCAACATTTCTCTAGAATTTTTGCAAGTTTCTAGATAGAGAGAATAACTGTGAAGGAAGTACCATTTTGGTGAATCCAATTGGTATGAAAATTTTACATCATTTCTATATGCACAAATCATTAGGCCTTGTCAGATTTCAGCTCAATTGTCTATTCCATGTGAGTGCACCTCCCTGATCAAGTTTCTGGACCATTTTGGTCAGTTGCAAAGCAACTATATTAAGCCTTGGTCCATTTATCCTCAAAACCTCCAAGATCATAGCCCTTCCTAATCCAATCCTCGAAGACAACGCATTTGACCCCAATCAATTCCCTGTTGACCACCGGTGCATAACCAAGTTTGCTGCAGCAAACTTTCAGTGAATCCTCACATCTCTGCTTGGCTCTTTCTCTTGATCCATCACCTCCCTCAGCCTCTATGATGCAGGGACTAATCACCACACAACTCACGGCAGTCTCTTGCATCTCCTCCATGCCGGGCATAGTGGTCACCGCGTCTTTAGCATGTCTGTGCACGTGCTCTGGTAGCCTTGGCCGCGCTCTGGGCGTCAGGATGCGTCGGGCAGCTCCGTCTTGGCGAGTTCCATGCGTCTGGGCGTGCCGACCTGACTCCCCGTGCCTCACCCGTCTCCCTCGACCCTCTGCCCTCTCTCGAAGCCTCCTCACCGGAGCTAGCTGACACACGCCCACGGGTGCACTGTGTGTTAGATCTCGGGTTCCGGCAAAACCCTTAAGGTTTGAACTCTGGGGTGCGCGTGAAGTTCTTTCCCTCCTACCGATCTACGCCCTAGCTCGCCAAGATCTCGCGGACGAACTCGACGAACTCGCAATCACAGAAATACACGAGATTTATACTGGTTCGGGCCACCGTTGTGGTGTAATACCCTACTCCAGTGTGCGGTGGTGGATTGCCTCTTGGGCTGATGATGAACAGTACAAGGGGAAGAACAACCTCCTGAGGTTGAGGGTTCTTGTGCTCGATGAACTTGTGTGGGTGAGATGCCTCAGAAAATGAGTTATCAGCTACGGTGGTGGCTAGCTCTACTTATATAGGCCCTGGTCCTCTCCCCAAATATTGAGCGGGAAGGGAGCCAACAACGGCGGGTAATTTTGAAAGGGGACAACTAGTACAAGCTATCCTGACAAAAGTGGTCTTCGCCTGCAAAAGGCTCTGGTGGTGACGCCGTCCTGGGCTCCATGGTGACCTCCATCTTGCCGTCCTGCTGGTCTTCGGTCTCGTTGCACCGATATGGCAACCTTTGCTTGATGCCTCGGTCCTCCGCGCCTGCGCCTGCCTCTTTAGCACCAAAGAGGAAACAAGGACGCTGCGCGCGCTGGCGCCTGCTTGGTGTCGATCGTCATTGCTCATGTCACGAGAGCCTCGCGAGGTTTGCCCCGCCTTGCTATCTCCGCTCCCCGCGAGCCTACCGAGCCTGGCCGCTCCTGAGGAGGTCTTGCGACGTCCGCCCCATGAGGCTTGGCCCCTTGCGAGGGTCTTGAACACCTTGACGATGAAGATGGGCCGTACGGCCTGCTAGCATAGCCACACCATGGGCCGCAGGCAGGCAAGTCTGGGGACCCCCGTTTCCAGAACACCGGCAGTAGCCCACGGGCCCAAGGTGCGCTCTAGTTTGACGCGTGGAGCCCAGGACGGAGCGCCGCGGGCCCCAAAAGCCTGCGGCCTCGATTGACGCGTGGCGGTTGATTGGACATGGGCGTCTCCGCTTCCCCACACTGCCTCGGCAACTGCTCGACTTGACAAAAGGCTGACGCAGACAGTGCTTGCCTTCATTGCTTCTTCCTCGCCTTGCTCCAGATCCCCTTTCTCGCTCCTCGCCACCGATACCTCCAGATCTGCACCGATCTTGCTCTGCATCTGTGATCCATGGTGCCGCACAAGGTCAAGACCTCCTCGGCGCCGGCTTGGTATGAGCCAGCTCTTGAAGCGCTCACCGTCATAGAAAAGAGCCTCGCCTCCGCGCGCCTGTTGACGGCGGCGGAGAGCAATGAGTGGGGGAAGACGGAGCTCCGGCTTGCCTCTGACGTGCAGGAGCCTGAGGGAAGCACCTTCTTCCCGTTCTTCTCGAGCAGCATCGCCGTTGGGTTGGTTCCCCCCTTCTCTGATTTCTTTTATGATGTCCTCGACCACTACGGGCTGCAAGCGTTGCACCTCCATCCCAACTCTATCCTTCTCCTGTCCATCTTCGCCTACTACTGTGAGGCATACCTGGGTGTGATGCCATCCGTGGCGCTTCTATGCCACTTCTTCTTCCTTCGCGTCAGCGATGGACACATCTTCGGCTGCGCCAATTTCATCGCATCTTGCAAGGCCAACTCAATCTCGAGCACCGGGAAGAGGGCCGACAACATCCGAGCCAAATGGGTCATGATGGACGCCAAGTGCGCCCATCCACATTTGGCATTGCCAACGGAGGCGCCTCAGTTTAACAAGGGGTGGCCCCGCGCAGAGCTCGTTGATGAGTGGGTGTTGTCTGTGTTGGGGCAGATGACGACCGACTTGAAGCCGGGCAACACGAAGGCGGCCAAGGTGACGGGGGTCATGCTCCTGAGGGAGTTCTTGGTGCTGCGAGTTGCTCCACTTCAGGCGCGCGTGCCCCCTGTGGAAGCTTGGAGATGAAGGAGACAAGACCCGCCTGAGGCCGGGGGCCCTGCCTGACGATGAACTGGTTGCCGTCCTATGCCTCCTGGTTGGGGACAACCAGGAATACCCGCCGAGGGCCTTCATCCCTTTGTTCCACCACAAGGACTGGGAGGAATTTGTCGCCTCCAGGCCGACCTTCGACGCGCGCGGGCTGGTGCCGCCCGTGCTCACAGGAGCCTCCACAGCACCGAAGCCGGTGGAGGTGTCCTCTGACGAGTCCCATGGGGAGGAGGAAGAGGAGGTGGACTTGGAGAAAACTCTTAAGGAGGTGGGGGAGACTCCTCCTCTAAGCAAGGCCGAGATCCTCCGCGCCCTGCCGGACGACGCCGAGGCCGATGCTCGCTAGGAGGAGAGGGAGCGGCCCCTCATCCCAACAAGGGGTAGGTCGTCGTTGGTTCCTTGAGATTCTGTCTCCGCCTTGACGCCTCCCGGGGCCGGCTCCGGCCCTTCTGTCGCGCCGCCTTCTATCGTCGGGGCCCACGCGCCCACTTCTCAGGCCTCGACAATTTCAGGCCTCAAGTTTCTCAAGCGAAGGGTGGAGTACACCGCGGTGGACCAGTAAGTGCTTGATCTCCGACTTGTTTTTGCTCATGTCGCTGTTTCCCGACCTTTGTCTTTGGTTGTCCAGGCCGCTGTCTGCAGGGACAAGGAGGAAAGAGGGTACGGCGGCTGCCCCCTTCTGCTGAGAAAGGAGACGTCACCGCTCGCACTTCCCCAGCCCGGTCATCTTCGCGAGGCCAGGAAGAGCATTGCCGGGAGGAGCAGCCCCCATGGCCCCTCTGGCTCCAGAGGTGCCGGCGTCTGGCTCGGTTGAAGAGGTCCCGACTGCTCCGGAACCCGCAGTCTCCCAGGCCTGGGTGACGACGTCGCCTCCTCCCACTGCTGCACCTCCAGTCCCAGGTTCTTCTGCTTCTGCTGCTGTTCTGGAGCGCGCTCTTTTGGAGATGACCCAATTGCAGGCAGATCTCCTGAGCGCGGACCCGCGCCTGGTGGCCGGGCGCCTGGAGCTGGCCTCTGGCTAGCTTCACTCCGACTTGGCGGTTCGCGCGACACTGAGCGAGGCCGCGGCGTCTTCCGAGAAGGAGAAGCAGAGCACCGCCAATGCTGCAGCCAATCATGAGGCGGCACTAAAAGACGCTAAGGCCACCTGTGACCGCTGCCAAGAGCCGGAGGACGAGTTGAAGAGCCGGCGCGACAAGCATGCCGAAGAAGCACGCGGCCGCCTGGTGAAGGAGGAGGAGATGAAGGTTCGGGAGGACGCCTTCAAGAGCCGTGATGCTGAGCTGGAGGAGTTGGGGAAGACGCAGGCCGCCGAGCGCAGCCGGCTGGAAGAGCTGGAGCGGAAGGTGAAGGCGAGGGAGGCCGATCTTGATGCCAAGGCGCGGGTCCTGGCCGGAGAGTGCGTGGCTTTTGCAGATCTCGAGGAGAGGTCTCGCGTGGCACTGAAGACGCTCCACGAGCACAGCTTGGAGAGGCCGCTGACCACCGATGAACACGGCCCCGCCCTGCTGCTTCTCCTCTTGGTGAAGGCGCTCGAGGAAGTCACGGATGGTATCGGTCCCATGGCAGAGGCAGAGGCTCACGTCCTGTCTTCAGCTGCATTGACCCGCGTCTTTAGCCATCTGCACCTTCGCGACCCCAACACTTGTCTTGACGAGCTGCTGGAGCCCGTGGCTGATGATTACTGCGCACCCGCCGCCGTGACCGTGCAAGGTCAGGTGGAGGCCCTGCTGAAGAAGTTCCGCGGCTTTGCCTCCGCACCCTTGTCCGGCGATGCCGCCGATCCTGTGGCTGGTGGCGCAGGTGAAGGCGACGTTACCCGAGGAGGAGCACCTTCTGCAGGTGATGGCGGTGTCCCTGGGTGACCTTCGGCTACTCTCTAGTTTCGTTCCTATAATATGCATTAGGCCTCGTGGAGGCGTTAAACTTTCCTTTGATATTGTGAAGACAATATGTTTTGTAATATTTTCTTCGAGATTTTGCGATTTTATTCCTATTTGCTTTGTGTTCTGCGTCGGCAGAGCCCGGCCCCGCGCATACCTCAACCGCCGTTGAGCCAACCAGAGACTCGGTCAGACCAAGGAGTGAGGGGCTACGTGACCAGTTAGGCTCCTGAGTCATGATGCTCAGGAGTCCCCCTTGACGCGCAAACAACTAATAGGGAGGAGACACACGGGGATAGGTAAATGTTCTACGTCAGCAGAGCCCGGCCCCACGAATACCTCAACCGCCATTGAACCGACCGGAGACCAGGATGGACCAAGGAGTGAGGGGCTACGTGACCAGTTAGGCTCCTGAGTCACGATGCTCAAGAGTCCCCCTTGACGCGCAAACAATCTCCGTACCTACCCTTGCCGAGGCCTCAGGAGGGGCGTGTGACGACCAGGTCCGAGAGACCTGGTTAGGTGGCGCGCACTTGGGCGTGGGCTGAGCGCAGCCCCCGTGCCCAGCCCCCTCGCGCGGCTCTCTCGAGGGGAGGCGTTGCGGTGAGGCCGGAAGCTGAGCTCTGGGGCTCCCTGAGGTTGGTACGGCCGTGAGGCAGCCCTTAGTTGTTTATCACCAGCGCGGAGCATAGTCCTTCCGCTTGTGCACGGGCATAGCCGCTCCTCGGCAGTGTTGACGGCCAGCGCGGAGCATGGTGCATCAACTTGTGCATGGGAGGGGGGCTCCCTCTGAGGAGAGCCCCCGGGGCGTGTACTGCCCCGCCCTGACACGTGGCTTGCACGGCAGGGTTGCAAGGTGTATATGGGCACTCGTGATCCAGCGCGGGACTCACGAGGCCCTACCTCAAGGTGGGTTGTGCCTGGTCTTGGGTCTTTGATGGTTGTGTGTTCCTGCAAGACGGTTAGATACAAGCACTCTACGTCCTCGGGTCCCGGCCCTCAAGCGAGCTCAGCCGCCTCTGGTATGCCAGGTCACGATGCTGTGGTCAAGGCCAGGGGTGAGGGCTGGAGAGCCAGTAAGAGCTCCTAAGTTACGATGCTTAGGAGCCCCCCTTTTAACACGCTAGCGAATTGCATGAAGGAGGGGCGAACCCATGGTAAGAGGCAATAGAGTAGGCGGTAATCATATATAGATGAAACACGAGAGCAGCAGGCTTAAGCAAACGCAAGGGAGATACATGCCACCGGGTCAGGCCCGAGCGGCTTGGGGATAATGCAGCCCGAGGGGCGCCCCCAACCGGGTAAGCTAAAGACATAAGAAAAGGATACACGCCACAGGGACGGACCTACGCGGCTTGGGAATAATGCAGCCCATGGGGCGCTCCCAGCTAAATGAACTTGGAAAATGTCACCTAGTTCTGTCGACGAAGGAGAGTTGAGGCAGCTGAAGGCATGCAACGAAGGGGTAGCTCCTCATGAGCCACCGGGGCCCTGAGCCTCGGGAGGCTCTGGGGGCTCAGGCGGTTCCTGGAGGACCGTCTCCATCTCTGCCAAGACGGCGTGGTGCCTGGCCTCCTGAGCCGCCAGGATACGCCGCATGTTGCGCTGATAGGCTGACGACACGCTCGGCAGGCCGAAAGGCATGCGAACGTAGTTGTGCGGCGGTCCCTCGCAGTGTCCCACGCGCGAAGGCCAGAAGAGCTCCTGAGAAGCGGCCCTGTCGAGCCCTGGAACGTCGATGCAGACGCGCAACCCGGCATCCTCGCCTGGATGGGGAGCTGCACTTCATGAGCGTCGGTCGCCGCGCATGGCCCTTGCGTCTTGCAATTCCTGGGTGGTCTTGGTGATGAACTCCTGACCGGTGGGTGATCCTTGCCATGTGCCCTCCTGAGGAAAACATGTCGTGAAGCATGCCTCCAAGTGGTGCCCAAGCACCTCCCTCGTGATGTGGGCAAGGTCTGAGGCCTTCCAGAAGAAAGCCCCCGAGCCCTGCCCGAGGAAGGCGATGGGCGCGCCTTCCTATGCGATGGAGGGAGGTGCCCCTGGAGCGGGCGCTGATCCTGACGAGGTTCCAGCCGCGACGCCACCCTCCTGAGATCCGGCGCGGCGCCACTTCTTCTTCTTGGGGATGGCCTCTGGAGGGCCCTCACTTTTGCTGTCGGGGTCGTTGATTGCTGCGGCTTGGAAGGCGCGCTCGAGGGAGCACACCGCATATCTCTCTTCACATGGGACCGTGATGATTCCGCCACTTCCCGGCATCTTGAGGATGTTGTACCGTGGTGGGTGATGGCCATGAACTTGGCCAGGGCTGGATACCCGAGGATGGCGTTGTACGGCACACAGATGTGTGCGACGTCGAAGTCGATGAGCTCGATGCAGTAATTTTTGCGTTCTCCGAAGGTGACAGGGAGGCGGACCTGCCCTATCGGCGTGGTGGAACCGTCGGTCACTCCTGAGAAAGGCTTGGTAGGCTGAAGCTGGTCATATGGGACTTGGAGGTTGTCGAACATATCGACGGACAGGACGTTGAGCCCTGCGCCGCCGTCGATGAGGGTCTTGGTAACTTGCACATTGTTGATGACTGGGGAGAACAGTGTCGGGAGGGCACTAGCGGTAGCCGCGCACTTGAGCTGATCTGCCGAGCTTAACGTGATGGGGCACTGGGACCATCTGAGTGGGCGTGTGGACTCGAGCTTGGGAAGGACTGCGTTCACTTTCACAAGCAAACTGCTTGAAGATACGCTGCGAGGCTAGGGCCTGGGCTCCGCCCAAGATGCAAGCGATTGCATGCGAATCTTGGAAGCCCCCAGCCCCCTCGTCCTAATGGTGGTCGTCGTTCCTTCTCGGCAGTGGCGGCAGCGGGGGAAGGCCGGCGTT
Organism: Aegilops umbellulata; assembly: GCA_032464435.1. Classification (NCBI taxonomy): domain Eukaryota; kingdom Viridiplantae; phylum Streptophyta; class Magnoliopsida; order Poales; family Poaceae; genus Aegilops; species Aegilops umbellulata. Next base: position 184,121,572 of record CP136057.1, on the reverse strand, counting down.
GCCTTGAGGGCGATCCTCACGAGGCTGATCTCTCCAGCGCCCTCGCAAGGATGATCCTGCCAGCGGTTCTCACGAGGACGGTCGCGCCACTCCTGGCGCGGTCCACGGTCGTCCCAGCATCTGCCACCATGTCCTCCTCCTCGGCCGTAGCCCCGGCCGCTGCGTTCGGGGTATCGACCGTAGCGTCCTTCGCGAATGGCTCTGAGCTCTTGACAGTCACTAGTATTGTGGGTGTTCAGGTTGTGGAAGGCGCAGAACGGTTGGCTATTGTTGGATAACTCGGGCTGATCTCTGCCTCACTTGGTGTCGGGCTCCGCTGCGAGCACTACTGCTTCCTTGCGCTTCACGTCCTTGGCCTTGGCCTTCTTCTCCTCTGCGCCTGCAGCTGGCAGCTCGAGGAGGGAGAGGCAGCCCTCCTCAGCTCTTGCGCACTTGGTCGCTAGGTTGAACAGCTCCTGAGATGTGCACAGCTCCTCATGTGTAGCTAGCTCCTCCTTCATCTTGACGTCACAGACGCCGTCGGTGAACACGGAGATGATGGCCTCGTCCGTGACCTTGGGGATCTTGAGACGAGTGTTGTTGAAGCGCTGGATGTACTTCTGGAGGGTCTCTCCAGGTTGTTGCTTGACACGGCGCAGGTCGCCCGCGACCGGCGGGAAGTCGCGGATGCCCTGGAAGTTGGCGACGAAGCGGTCACGCATCTCGTCCCAGGAGGAGATCGAGCCTGGTGGTAGGTTCAGGAGCCAGGAGCGGGCACCGTCCTTGAGAGCCATGGGAAACCAGTTCGCCATGACTTTCTCGTCGCCATTGGCAGCTTTGATGCTCAGCTCATAGAGCTGCAGGAACTCCGCGGGGTCAGGGGTGCCATTGTAGCGGGGGGGGGGGGCAGATCTGGCTTGAACTTGCCTGGCCAGGCGACGCTAGGCAGCTCAGGGGTGAAGGCACGATAGCCGGCCGTGGTCGCCGGGGCCCGTATCGAAGGTGGGGCTTGGCCTTGATGAGGTCCATGCGCCGCCACCGCAGGTATCACGCGGTCTTGGCGAGGCGGCACGGGGAGCGCAGGTGCAGCTTCTCGCAGCCGAGGAATTTCCAGCCGCCGGCCGAACCCTTTATTTTGTAAACGTTCACCCGTTAGTAGCAGAAAAGTACAGAATTTGTTGATTTTTCTGCCTAACGAAGAACGACCACAACTCTTCTACTGTAGCTCCAAATGAGGTGATTCCAAAGCCCACTTCTTCATCTCGTCGAGCCTGTTCGATTGGTATCGTTTTCACCATGTGTTAACATTCTGGAAATGACCATTATGCCCTTGCCCTTATTTAGCCCCCTCCGAGAGAATGTTTTCCGGAGATTCTTTCTGCGAGCTTCTCGCACTTCTTCCTGATGAATCCGTCCACCCCAGGAAAGCCACACCCTCCATTTGCATGCTTGTAATGCAGTGACATGGTTTAAATTATTTGAACTTGTTTAAAATATTGTTCTAGCTACTTGATTTTTTCATGGCATATCTCGGAGTATTGTTTGATCTTGCTATTGCCATGATATTGTTTGGAGTTCTAGGTTTAATATTTTGCATCTTATGTGGTTGACATGTTGCCTTTGGATTATTAATGGCTATTATGATTATTTTCATGATGGTATTATGCTTTGGAGTATTACTTTGGATATCACGTTGCCATTGGATTATTAGTGGCTAGTGTTATTTTCATCATGATGCTAGTTGATGTTATGTTTTGGAGTAGTAATACTATTGTTCTTGGATTTATCATGATCGTAGAGTTATGCTATCCTCAGAGTATTTTGATATGATGATATTATGCTTTGGATTAGTTAGTGGATATTGATATGACTTGGACTACCGTTGGATAGATGATGTCAGAGTATCAGTTATCACTATTATATTTTGGGGGCAAATTCCGTCATTTCGTTGGTCAGGTGCCACCGAACCGGGCTTTTCCAGTGCAACCACATTTTCCTTTTATGGGAAGGCCCTAATGCGGTCTATTTTCATGCCTCTCGCTAGTGCCTCCAACGAGGGAAGGTTATGGGCGTGCGGTACCCTGGCCCGATAAGTTGACATAACCTTGTGTGCCCGTAGTTGGACTGGGCCCTTGGTAATCCCCAAGTGCAGGGAATCATCATAGCAATTCCCAATGGCAGAAGTGATAAGTATGGAGTGTTGAACCCACAAGGAGCTAAAGGTACTATCAATATTCTCTCAAGCCCTATTTGCCACTAATACAACTCTATGTACACCGAACGTTTGCTTACAACTAGAAACAAGAAATAAAACTACGTTGTGGGTATGAAGAGGATAACCTTGCATGATATCGGAGAGCTAAAACATAAAAGTAGGTCCTGTTATCATAAATTTAGAATATATTACTAAATATTATAAATAGCGAGTGTGGAATAGTGATGGATCCGTGTGCGGACTTGTCCTAGGCAATTATTAACAAGACCGGTAGTCATCATTGCAATTTCATATGAGGGAGAGGCATAAGCTAAAATACTTTCTCTTCTTGGATTATATACACTTATGATTGGAACTCTAGCAAGCATCCACAACTACTAAAGATCATTAAGGTAAAACCCAACCATAGCATTAAAGCATCAAGTCCCCTTTATCCCATACGCAACAACCCCGTACTCAGGTTTATGCTTCTATCACTCAAGCAACCCACTATAAGCGAATCATGAACTTATTGCAACACCGTACAACGAGAATCCTTCACGCTTGCGCGAGACGTATGGCACAATAGGACAACACCAAAATAAAACATTCAACTCATACCAATCTATATCATCAATCAACCCAAAGACAAAGGATATCTACTCAAAACATCATAGGGTGGCAACATATCATTGGATCATAATATGTTGCATAAAGCACCATGTTCAAGTAGGGATTACAGTGGGGTGCGGGAGAGTGGACCGCGTAAAATAGATGAGGATGGTGATGATGATGGTGATGTTGATGAAGATGATCACCGAGAGAGAGGAGGAGAGGTTCTACCCCTTGTGCTTCCTCCTCCATGGCCTCCCCCCTAGATGGGGAGAGGTTCTTCCTCTGATCCTTGGCCTTCATGGCGATGATGGACCCTCCGAGAACCTCCTCCATGGCCTCCGGCGATGATGGCCCCCTCCGGCAGGGTGCTAGAGAGGGCCTGGATTGATTTCTCTTGGCTATAGAGGCTTGCGGCGGCGGAACTTCCGATCTAGGTCAAGTTCTGGAAGTTTGGGGATTTATAGGAGAGGCTGGCATCGAGAATAAGTTAGGGGGCCCCACAGGGAGTCCACGAGGCAGGGGGAACACCCCAGGGGGGTGGGCGCGCCCTCCACCCTCGTGGGGCCCACGGGACTCCCCTCCGGTAACTCTTTGCTCCAGTATTTTTTATATTTTCCAGAAAAAATCTCCGTTGATTTTCAACCCATTCCGAGAATTTTTATTTCTGCACAAAAACAACACCACGGTAGTTCTGCTGAAAACATCGTCAGTCCGGGTTAGTTCTAATCAAATCATACCAAAATCATATAAAACTATTGTAAACATGTCATGAATACTTCATAAATTATAGATACGTTGGAGACGTATCAGCATCCCCAAGCTTAATTCCTGCTCTTCCTCGAGTAGGTAAATGATAAAAGAAATAATTTATGAAGTGTGAATGCTAGAAAGTTCTTAAGTTTGATCAATGATAGTTTCAAACACTTTTCATAGCATCATTATATATCATAACATTAGCTCAAGTCATAAAACTTTTCATGATCAAGTAACAAGCTATTCACATGTTGAAGTATAGATCATAAACTTTCTTGAAACTAACAAACTATATTCTCAGTCACCAAACAATTGCAATTCATCTTATTTTCATGAAGGGTCTATGTCAGAGCTTTGATTTAGCAAACTCCACATACTCAACTATCATTTAATCTTTCACAATTGCTAACACTCATGTGATATTTATGGGTTCAAAGTTTTAATCGGACACAGAGAAAGATAGGGGCTTATAGTTTCGCCTCCCAACCTTTTACCTCAAGGGCAATGTCAACAATAATAATTTTATGAAAACCTACATCCAAGTGGATACATATATATCAGGATCTTTCCAACACAATGTGCTTGCCAAAGGATAAAATGTAAAAAGGAAAGGTGAAGATCACCATGACTCTTGTATATGGTATAAGACTAGAATTAAAAGATAGGCCCTTCGCAGAGGGAAGCAGAGGTTGTCATGCGCTTTTATGATTGGATGCACAAAATCTTAATGCAAAAGAACATCACTTTATATTTCCGCTTGTGAAAAAGACCTTTATTATGTAGTCCGTCGCTTTTATTTCTTCCCTATCACAAGTTTGTATAGAGCTTATTTTCTTCGCACTAATAGATCATACATATTTAGAGAGCAATTTTTATTGCATGCACTGATGACAACTTACTTGAAGGATCTTACTCAATCCTTAGGTAGGTATGGTGGACTCTCATGGAAAAACTGGTTTAAGGGATGTTTGGAAGCACAAGTAGTATTTCTACTTGGTGCAAAGAATTTGGCTAGCATGAGAGGGAAAGGCAAGCCCAACATGTTGGATGATCCAAGAAAATATAACGTTTCGGATATAGGAAAACATAACCCATTAAGTTGTCTTCCTTGTCCAACATCAACCTTTTAGCATGTCATATTTTAATGAGTGCTCACAATTACAAAATATGTCCAAGATAGTATATTTATATGTGAAATCTCTTTTCCTTCAATATTCTTTCATGAATTGTTCAAGTGACCAATTCTGCGTTTGCTAACTTTCAATAAGTTTACTACCTATACTTATTCTGTGTGAAGTCATTACTCCCCATGGTATAAGCATATGAAACATATATAAATTCAGATTTATGATATTCAATTCATTCAACCATTTACTCATAGGATATATGTCAAGCACGTGAGTAAATGACAACTACTCCAACAAGATATAAGTGAAGAACACTGAGTAGTCAAATGATCAACTAGCCATGGGAGGATTCTTTTTCATTCAAGATTTCAGATCCAATGATTTTATTCAAACATCAAGTAAAACTAAAAATACGCTCCAAGCAAAACACATATCATGTGACGAATAAAAATATAGCTCCGAGTAAGGTATACCGATAATTTTGAAGACGAAAGAGGGGATGCCTTCCGGGGCATCCCCAAGCTTAGGCGCTTGATTCTTCCTTGAATATTACCTTGGGGTGCCTTGGGAATCCCCAATCTTAGGGTCTTTCCGCTCCTTATTCTCCTCATATCAATATCTCACCCAAAGCTTGAAAACTCCAATCACACAAAACTTAACGGAACTTCGTGAGATAGGTAGTATGATAAAGAGTAAACCATTAACTTTGGTACTGTCGAAGACAAGGTTCGTAATTGTTCTCACACAATGCCTACTATAACATATCATTTCTACATTTTATATTGAGAAATATAAGCCATAGAAACTATAAAACAAGCAAACTATGAAATGAAAACAGAATCTGTCAGAAATAGAAAAGTCTGTAATGATTTGAACAGCAACCATACTTATGATGCTCCAAAAATTATGAAATAAATTGGTGGACGTGAGGAATTTGTCTATTAATCTTCTGCAAAAATAATCAACTCAAAATCACTCATCTGTAAAAATTGGCAGCTAATCTCGTGAGCGCAAAGTTTCTGTTTTTTTACAGCAAGATCACATTAACTTTCACCCAAGTCTTCCCAAAGGTCTTACTTGGCACTTTATTGAAACAAAAGCTATAAAACATGATTACTACAGTAGCTTAATCATGTAAACACACAAAAACAGTAAGGGTAAATATTGGGTTGTCTCCAACAAGCGCTTTTCTTTAGTGCCTTTTAGCTAGGCATGATGATTTCAATGATCCTCACATAAAAGATAAGAATTGAAACATAAAGAGAGCATCATTAAGAATATGACTAGCACATTTAAATCTAACCCACTTCCTATGCCTAGGGATTTTGTGAGAACATAATTTATAGGAACAAGTCAACTAGCATAGGAAGGCCAAACACAACTTCAAAACTTTAAGCACATAGAGAGGAAACTTGATATTATTGCAACTCCTACAAGCATATATTCCACCCTCATAATAACTTTCAGTAGCATCATGAATGAATTTAACAATATAACCATCACATAAAGCATTCTTTTCATGATCTACAAGCATAGAAATTTTTCTACTCTCCACATAAGCAAAATTCTTCTCATTCAGAATAGTGGGATCACTAATTCCTAAAGTTGACACTCTTCCAAACCCGCTTTAGATGATAGTATTATTCATACTCCAAAAGATATAGGTGAAGTTCATGGAGCATTCTACAATTAATATAGACTAACCAATATCCAAGCTCAAAATATATAAGTGAAGCACACGAAGCATTCTATAAAACGATACTCAAAAGATTTAAGTGAAGCACAAAGAGCATTCTATAAGGTCATACTCAAAAGATATAAGTGAAGCACGTGAATAATTCTATAAATTAATGAAGGGACATCTCATACTATCATGATTCTTAAAGAAAAAGAAAAACACAAAGGACACAAATCATGTGAACAAAACAAAAACCGAGGTATACTGATAATTGTTGAAGAAAAAAGATGGGATGCCAACCGGGGCATCCCCAAGCTTAGATGCTTGAGTATCCTTGGAATATTTACTTGGTGTGCCTTGGTCATCCACAATCTTGAACTCTTGCCTCTCTTTATTCTTATCACATCGGTAACTCCTCGTTCTTCAAACACTTCATCCACAATAACTTAACAAAAACTTTGTGAGATCCGTTAGTATATAAAGCAAATTACTACCTTTAGGTACTGTTGAAAACTCATTCCAATTTCATATTAGCACTTTATCTACTGTATTCAAAATTCACAATGGTTCATAACCCCCGATACTACCCATAGATTCATCAAAATAAGCAAACAACACGCGAAAAACAGAATCTGTCAAAAACAGGACATTCTATAGTAATCTGGAAGTTTAGTAAACTTATGTAACTCCAATAATTATGAAATAAATTTGACAATTTGAAAAATTTGTACATAAGTAATGTGAAAAAAGTTTCAGACCCATTTGACTTTCCAGTAAAAAATGTAAAATCACGCGCTACAGCCAAAGTTTCTGTTTTTGTATTGCACAAAGTAAACAAGCATTCTAATCATCCTAAAACCAAAGGTTGGTACATTATTTTTATAATACAATGGATATATACAAGGGGTTAATTATTTACAGGGAAACTTCCATGAAAAATTCTACATTGTTTCCATGAGCATGAACACAAGTGCTCAAGGTCGACCCTCACTTCTTCAATGCATAACTTTCCAATCACTTCTCTTTTTGAAAAAACTTTTTAGGCATGAGAGGCAAGTAAATTTTTTTCTAGTATTTTCAGTATTTTAATTTTTTTGTATGTTTCACCCACAACTAAACATAAAAAAAGGAAAAACAAAATCAACTTAGTGAAGAAAGCAAACAAGCACACATGAGAATATCAACCCCACACAATTGCTCCCCGGCAACGGCGCCAGAAAAGAGCTTGATAATCCCCAAGTGCAGGGAATCATCGTAGCAATTCCTAATGGTGGAAGTGATAAGTATGGAGTGTCGAACCCACAAGGAGCTAAAGGTAAGATCAATATTCTCTCAAGCCCTATCTGCCACTGATACAACTCTACATACACAGAACGTTTGCTTCCAACTAGAAACGAGAAATAAAACTACGTTGTGGGTATGAAGAGGATAACTTTGCATGATATCGGAGAGCTAAAACATAAAAGTAGGTGATGTTATCATAAAGTTAGAATGTACTACTAAATATTATAAATAGCGAGTGTGGAATAATGATGGATCGGTGTGCGGACTTGTCCTAGGCAATTGTTAACAAGACCGGTAGTCATCATTGCAATTTCATATGAGGGAGAGGTATAAGCTAACATACTTTCTCTTCTTGGATCATATGCACTTATGATTGGAACTCTATCAAGCATCCGCAACTACTAAAGATCATTAAGGTAAAACCCAACCATAACATTAAAGCATCAAGTCCCCTTTATCTCATACGCAACAACCCCCTTACTCGGGTTTATGCTTCTGTCACTCAAGCAACCCACTATAAGCAAATCATGAACATATTGCAACACCCTACAACGGGAATCCCTCATGCTTGCGCGACACGGAGGGCACAATAGGAGAGCACCAAAATAAAACATACAACTCATACCAATCTATATCATCAATCAACCCAAAGACAAAGGATATCTACTCAAAACATCATAGGGTGGCAACACATCATTGTATCATAATATGTTGCATAAAGCATCATGTTCAAGTAGGGATTACAGCGGGGTGTGGGAGAGTGGGCCTCGTAAAATAGATGAGGATGGTGATGATGATTGTGATGTTGATGAAGACGATCAGCGCGGCGATGATTCCCCTCCCGATGGCACTTCGGCGCCACCGAGAGAGAGGAGGAGAGGTTCTCCCCCCTTGTGCTTCCTCCTCCATGGCCTCCCCCCTAGATGGGGAGAGGTTCTCCCTCTGGTCCTTGGCCTTCATGGCGATGATGGCGTCGAGAACAAGTCAGGGGGCCCCACAGGGAGTCCACGAGGCAAGGGAAGCGCCCCAGGGGGGTGGGCGCGTCCTCCACCCTCGTGGGGCCCATGCGACTCCCCTCCGGTAACTCTTTGCTCCAGTATTTTTTATATTTTCCAGAAAAATCTCCGTTGATTTTCAGCCCATTCTGAGAACTTTTATTTCTGCACAAAAACAAGACCACGGTAGTTCTGCTGAAAACATCGTCAGTCCAGGTTAGTTCTAATCAAATCATACCAAAATCATATAAAACTATTGTAAACATGGCATGAATACTTCATAAATTATAGATACGTTGGAGACGTATCAGCCCTTTTGGTCCCTGTTTGGGACCGGTTTTGTTTTGCCACGACGGTGGCTGTCGGTGTCAAAACCGGCGGATCTCGGGTAGGGGGTCCCGAACTATGCGTCTAGGCGGATGGTAACAGGAGACAAGGGACACGATGTTTTTACCCAGGTTCGGGCCCTCTCGATGGAGGTAAAAGCCTACTCCTGCTTGATTGATATTGATGATATGGGTAGTACAAGAGTTGATCTACCACGAGATCAGAGAGGCTAAACCCTAGAAGCTAGCCTATGGTATGATTGTTGTTGTTATGTCCTACGGACTAAACCCTCTGGCTTATATAGACACATGAGGGGGCTAGGGTTACACAAAGTCGGTTACAAGGAAGGAGATCTACATATACGTACTGCCAAGCTTGCCTTCCACGCCAAGGAGAGTGCCATCCGGACACGGGACAAAGTCTTCAATCTTGTATCTTCATAGTCCAACAATCCGGCCAAAGGTTATAGTCCGGCTGTCCGGATACCCCCTAATCCAGGACTCCCTCAGTAGCCCCTGAACCAGGCTTCAATGACTATGAGTCCGGCATGCAGATTGTCTTCGGCATTGCAAGGCGGGTTCCTCCTACGAATACTTCACAGAAGGTTTTGAACACGAGGATCGTGTCCGGCTCTGCAAAACAAGTTCCACATACCACCGTAGAGATAATAATATTTCCACAAATCTAATCTACTGACGTATCCCGTAATGTGACATCACACCACATCCAAGCCTTTATTCGAATCGTTTTTGCAGCCAACCCCAGCGCGTTTTGCGAGGCGGTTTCCTTGGCACGTCTTGTCGAAGCAGAGATCGTGTCCCCTTTACTTACGGGATTCTCATCAACACGGACGTGGGTAACCCAATCGCGCCCGTTGGTATGACCCCTCGATCGAAGGTAAGTCCCAAACGGCCACGAGGAGGGCTCTTGGTATTCAATCTCTTTTATAAAGAACCAAGGCCTGTTCCTTTCTTTTGACCTCAATCGAATTCGCCTCCTGCCTCGAGTTCCAACACCCAAAGCTTAGGTTTAGGCGCTTCGGACCTCCGATCATGTCCGGATCCAACCTTCAAGGTCGGTGGATGCCTTCCTCCGTCACGGAGGAGGACGTAATAAAGCGGATGCCAGGTACCTGACCGGCGAAATCCCGCATAGGCTGCCTGCTCAAGGGCAAGTTATTCCCACTCCCAAGCCCGGTGAGAGTGTCGTGTTCATACCTCACTTCCTCCGAGGGCTAGGCTTTGCGCCGGATCCCTTTGTGAGGGGGCTCATGTTCTATTATGGGCTGGACTTCCATGATTTAGCTCCGGAGTCTATCCTCCATATTTCATCGTTCAACGTTGTGTGCGAAGCTTTCCTCTGTATTACTCCTCATTTCGGATTGTGGCTCAAGACCTTCAAAGTGGACCTGAAGATGATAGAGGGGCGGCACGCAGAGTACGGGGGCGCCGTAATAAGCAAAAATGCTGACGCCCCATGGCCCGAGGGCTCTTTCCAAGAGGAGTCCAGCTTATGGCAACAAGAGTGGTTTTATATCACAGCTCCCAGGGGTACCAAGTGGGTGGCTCCACCTGTTTTTCGCTTGGGTCCCCCGCCACAACTAACGTCATGGGTCATCAAGGGACTAGACTGGGGGCTAGTAAAGGATGTTCCCATATTGCAGAGCCGCATCCGAGATCTCCTAGAGAGAGATGTCAGTCTGGTCGTGGTGACGCAAGTCATGTTAATTCGCCGAGTCCTGCCCTGCAAACGTCGTCCCCTCCGCCTGTGGGAGTTCAATCCGGAGGGACCGGGAGATCTTCAATATTTCCTTGGCATGACGCCCGCGGAGATGTACAAATTGTTCTTCGAACCACAAATAATGTGTCCGGACTACACTGAGGATGTAGGTCTGAGCTGCAATCGTCCGGATACCCAAGTAAGTAGCCCTGTGTCCAAACACACCATCCGTTTATTTATCGCAACATCGCCCTCTAAAAAATAGCCGCTCTTGAACCAGGAGTGGACAGCGAAGGCAAAGTTGATCAGGTGTCCGGCCCCCCTTCCTGAGACCTCGCCAGATCCTGTGTTAACCAGGATGCTGGAGATCGCGCCTTATCAAGCGCCTTCGGGAGAAGATGAAGGGGGGAACAAGGAAGCTACTGCCTCCGTGGAGGAGGTTGGCCGGAAGGGAGGAATCGAAAATTCCTCTCCTCAGGGGAAGAAGAGGACCGCCTCGGAAGACCCGGAGACAATGGTCTCAAAGCGGGGGAAGAAATCTTCACCAGAGGGTCCTGTACGGGGGATACCCCGGTCGTACTATGCCCTCAAGGGGATTAGCCCTCCACCGAGCTGTAAGTAAAAGGCTGTTTAATAATGAGAAAAAACCTTGCTTTACTCTTGAGGAAACTAACCGAAGCATTTATCTTGCAGTTCAGATCTTAGCCCTTCTCAGCAGAGCTCGTCTTCGGGGGATGTTCTTCCAGAGATGATGGAGAGCGGAATGCCTACCCCTGCCATACTGCCTCATGAGGCGGGCGACCCTGAGGTGTCGTCGCGGAGGGTTTATCCTAATTCGGCAAGGCCAGAAGGTAGTCATATGGCCACCCGAAGCCCTCAGTATCCGGCTTTTGAAAAAAACAATCGAATGAGTCCGGCACCGTCTGGTGCGCGGTCGGAGGCACTGAGGGATCTGCTAGGGCGAGCGTCTATCTCAGAAGAGCACCATACGTTGATGGGTACGATAATTGAAGGGACTTCGTCCGCGGAGAGTGGGTTGCATGAAGCTGTCATGAGCCTACTGACAGGTTTTGAGGTACGTGAAACGATGTACCTTTTTAACAGTACCACATACTTTAAGATGCGCCTTGTGTAGATAGTAGCCCGTGAGACTCTGGGTGCTATCGAAGACGACGACGCGTAGATGATCATAGTCCCAGGTATAATTTTGCCGCCTTAATATGCAGGTGACGAAGTGTCTGGTGGCCAGCTGGACTGATGAATTTGCCGAGTTAAAGCGGCAGCTTGACGTGGCAGATGCCGACATCGTACTTGTCAACAAGCGGCTTGACGAGGCGCAAGGTATGCAATTTCTCCAGTGACACATGATAAGAGGAGCATGATGCCAGTATGTATAACATGTGTTTTGAATGCAGATGGAGCTGCGGCCGTGGAGAACCTTCGGGCGGAACTTGCCCGATCCAAAGAACAAACCAAGAAAAGTGATGCGGATGGCCTAAAGGCAATCAAGGAGCTGAAAGCCGAACAGGCTACTCACTGCCAAAGCAAGGAGAAAATAGCCAAGATGGTTGTGGAGTTGAAGGATGCCACTGACCGTTACAAGCTTCTTGAAAAGGAAGATCAAGTGAAGAGGGCGGACCTAGAGAAGGCCATGGTGACGGCCAAAGACACCCGCTCTGCCATGAGAGCAATGAAGGAGGAGTTGTGTCTGGCCGAAGATATCGCGACTGGGAAGTCCTTTATGCTGCGGATGAAGTTCGGCGATCCGAAGTACGCCCCTTTAGAGCGGCTATGGAGTTCGGCGGATGCATACCTTGACCTGGCAGCGAGTGCTGCCGATGCGGCTGAGTACTTCCAAGATCAAAAAGGTCGTGAAGTGGAGAAGCTGTTCTGGGCACAGTTTAACGATCCAGAGCGTCCGCTTCCATTGACTGACCGGTTGGCCGAATGGGCTGAGCTGAATAGGTTGTCCGGACTTGCCATGAGGTCTGTTGTGGATCATCTGTGGCCGGAAAGGCCGAAGCCGAACAATTATTTCAGTTTGGTGCAGCAGTTCCTTGGCCTCGTGCCGCATATCATCGCGATAAAGAGGTCGGCCTGTGTAGAGGGTGCGTGGATGGCGCTTGCCCGTGTCAAGACATACTGGGCAGAGATGGAGGCCACCGCCATTGCAGCCCATGACTCGGACCGAAGCCGAGTACCTGCCGAGCACTACTTCCAAGAAGTTCTTGAGGGTGCTCGTTCAATAGAGGCGCAGTGCTCGAAGAATATTATGTTCGAATGACATGTATTCCCATTGAAAACAATGTTTGCTTAAATGTAAAGGCTTTTTTATACTTGTGCTCGCAAGAATTATAATACCTCCTATGCGGCCGTTTATGTATATATGTATATAACCTGAAAGATGGCAGTCGTCGGCTTCAGCCCCCACACATATAATGCGGGGGTGCTCGCAGAAGACGCATATTCACTCTTGATCGAATGTCTTGGTCCATTAAGGAGGTGATACCGCAACGAGCTAGGCAATCGGACTATAATCCTTTATCACTTTCACTTAGCCATAGGAGTTTGACAGTGGGGCTACTATATGGCCCCTGGTGGCTCCGCACTCATCCGAATTTGGGGCGCGTGCATGCTTGTCCGGGAAACGGACCTTCGTTAAGGCGGAGGAATCCCGAAGATTCCGCTGGGTCATCGAGTGGTTGATCAGTCTCACGCTATATCATGACAGTCAGTTTTTGGCTTTCTCTACTGAGGCTCGCTTGGCTAAACCAGGGCACAATCGCGGTAGTTCTCCTGGTTCCGCCTTAGCCGATAGAGCGGAACGTAAGGCAGCAAAACACAGGAGCCGGGCAAACCCAACATTTGACCAAAGACATGATTCAGAGGTGATGCATATAAGGCCAAACTCGCGACGTCGAACACTCCCTAAGGTATTCGGTCTTTATGATATAAACCGGGCGAAACGTCGCCCTTTGTAATAAGCCCCTGGTGTCCAGGTACGTGCAATAATCTGACGTGGCCACATGCCAATACGTCAGCATCCATCTCAGCTTTATTGGGAATACGGGGGATGTTTATCAATAAGAGACACTAAAAAAGGTTTACGTAGGGTCTTAATCTGAAGAGAATCCTTGGAACGGGTCCCTGCTGCACGTCTGCGCCTGTGTCTCCGTTGTGCCGTATCCTGGACGGGTATAGCATGATGGTCATCTGTAGAAGAGAGGAACTTAGTTGCAAAGTTGTCGTGCAAAATGTATGTTATACTAAATAAATCAAGTATAGTTCAAGATGGGTAGAATTGAGCCTTATTGTCACTTGTTTACACGCGTGGAGCCCCTTGTTTTGTTATAGGGGTATAGCCATCAAACCTTTATAAATTATATTGCTAAGCCGGACTCGTCTAGCCACGTCCGTGGTCTTAACGATCTGTAAGATGCTCTAGTTGGTGAGGTCGTCTAGTGTGCGGCTGCCAAGGCAGTCGCGCGGTCTTCCGCGCGCAAGGAGCACTCAATATTTCCATTTACTGTAATGATGCCGCGTGGACCGGGCATCTTAAGCATGAGAGACGCGTAAAGCGGTATTGTGTTAAAGCGAGCGAAAGCTTCGCGTCCCAGTAGTGCTTGATATCCACTTTGAAATGGAGCGATGTGGAAGATTAGCTTTTCACTGCGGAAGTTATCGGGGAAGCCGAATATAACCTCTAGTAGCAGGGAGCCCGTGCAATGGGCCCCTGGGCCTGGCGTTACTCCTTTAAAGGAAATATTGCTATGGCTAATTTTTGTTGGGTCTATCCCCATTTTGCAGACTATGTCCTGATATATCAGGTTCAAACTACTGCCGCCATCCATCATGACTCGTGTGAAGTGGTATCCCTCAATTATCGGGTGTAACACCAAGGCAGCCCATCCTGCGTGCCGGATACTTGCAGAGTAATCCCGATGGTCGAAGGTGATCGGTTCGGCCGACCAGTGGCGGAACTCCGCGGTGATAGCACGTATCTCAGTGAGTACCACGTTATTTTTATTTATCATGTGTAACACGTTTACTATTTTGACTTCTGGTGGGAACTTCTTCTGTTTCCCACTGCTTTGCTTGCGAGGCTCGTCCTCGTCTTCGCTTGGTGTATCCAGCCCCTTGTGTTTGGCGCTGAGCTTGACGGACTGCTTGAAGACCCAACATTCTCTATGGGTATAATTTGCAGGTTTATCGGGGGTGCTGTGGATTTGACATAGTTTGTCCAGAATTTTGTTTAGGCTAGACAGTTCGTTTATGTTGCCTTTGGAGGGCAGCTTTTGCTGACCTGGCCGAGAGCTTTTGAATCCGGCATTTACCGCCGTGCTCTTCGGGCTGTTTTCTTTATTCCGGCGCTGGTTTTTGCTGCGTCGTGGCTTCCCGTTCCCGTCCCTGACTTCGGATGTACTTGGGTCGCTGGTGCTGCATCGTGCTAACCAGCTGTCCTCGCCCATGCAAAAGCGGGTCATGAGGCTTGTTAATGCAGCCATTGTTCTTGGCTTTTCTTGGCCGAGGTGTCTGGCGAGCCATTCATCTCGGATGCTGTGTTTGAAAGCTGCTAAGGCTTCGGCGTCCGGACAGTCAACTATTTGGTTCTTTTTAGTAAGAAATATGTTCCAAAGCTTTCAGGCTGACTCTCCTGGCTGTTGAGTTATATGACTTAAATCGTTTGCATCCGGTGGTCGGTCATAAGTCCCTTGAAAATTTGCCCGAAAGGCGCCCTCGAGTTCTTCCCAACTTCCAATGGTTTTTTCGGGGAGGCTTTTAAGCCAGTGCCTGGCTAGCCCTTTGAGCTTGAGGGGTAGGTACTTGATGGCATGGAGATCATCTCCTCGAGCCATGTGGATATGGAGAATGTAGTCTTCAATCTAGACCCCAGGGTCTGTCGTTCCGTCGTACGCCTCTATGTTTATGGGTTTGAATCCCTCTGGAAATTCATGGTCCAGCACTTCATCGGTGAAACATAGGGGGTGTGCGGCACCCCTGTATTTGGGTGTACCGTGGTGTTCTGATTTTTGTTGTCTTGCATTGCATGCTGGAGTATGCTTTCTTGGCCCATAGATAGATCTGGTTAGGCCATCCTTTTGATGCGAGTCCTCATGTGGATCGCGTGCTGGCTTGTGCGCGGCGTCATTTGCCGCTCTATCTTGGCCATGAGGTCGTCTATCCGACCGGATGGCTGCTTTATTTTTTGATTGCGGTGGCTCTAAGGCCTCCTCATTAAATTCAGGTAGTAGCTTTCGCTTCGGGTAGCTCTTTGTGTGGCGACTGCCGCCATATTTGTCTGCGATGTTGAGTACTTTGCTCCATCCGATTCTAAGTGTATCTTCCGCAGCCTTGAGTTTTTGCTTCTGCTTTTTCAGGCTCCATGCAGTGGCGACAAGCCTTTTATGGAGGTTCTTCTGCTCCAGGAGCTTATCCGGCGTGATGTCATCCGGACTATTATCTTCGCCGGAGACGGGGTGTGCGGATTGGTTCTCCGTGTTGCCATCGTCGGACGGTTGTGCAATGCCATGTTCGTCGTCCGCCGGCTCACCCTGCTCTATCGCTGGGTCTGTATGACCGCTGTTTCTGCTGAGGCGGGATTTGGAGCGGCGCTTACGCTGTCGCTTTGACTGCTTCATGAGGGAACGATCCTTTGCTTCGTCCTTCCGTTCCTCGTCGTCGTTTTCTTTTGGTGTGTCCACCATGTATACATCATGGGATGAGGTGACTGTCCAGTGCCCTGTGGGCAGTGGTTCTTGTTCGTCTCCTGCATCGTCATCCATACCGTCGATGTCTTCGGAGTCGAAGTCTAGCATGTCGGTTAAATGATCGACAGTGGCTACTAAGTGGGTGGTGGGTGGGCGGCGAATTTCTTCGTCATCCACGTCCCAATCCTGCCAGTCATATTCCGGCCAGGACTCTCCTGACAAGGAGAGAGATCTTAGAGAGTTCAGTATGTCGCCGAAGGGCAAGTGTTGAAAGATATCTGCGGAGGTGAACTCCATGATCGGTGCCCAGTCGGATTCGATTGGCAAGGGCGCAGGCAGTTCGGAGCCCGTGGCCGGAGAAGAATCCGGCAACTTGGGGTCACGACTTTCGTGAAGGGTAAGGTTGGTATTCCACTCGATCGCCGCTGAGACTGCGGCCTCCGGTGCGGGGTCTAGCCACCCGTCCACGGATGGCGGGGCTGGCTCCGAATTGAAGGTCGGAGTGGTTGCAGGTGCGATCTCCTGCACACTGTCCGATTGCAGAGCTAAATCATGCTCATCGTGACGGTGCAGCGCACTCGCTGTGGGCTCGAATCCGTTGAAGATCAAGTCTCCGCGGATGTCGGCCGTGTAGTTCAAGCTTCCAAACCTGACCTGGTGGCCAGGGGTGTAGCTTTCGATGTGCTCCAGATGGCCAAGCGAGTTGGCCCGCAGTACGAAGCCACCGAATACGAAGATCTGTCCGGGGAGAAAAGTCTCACCCTGGACTGCATCGCTATCGACGATTGAAGGAGACATCAAGCCTAACGATGATGACACAGAGGAACTCTCAGTGAAAGCACCAATGTTGGTGTCAAAACCGGCAGAACTCGGGTAGGGGGTCCCGAACTATGCGTCTAGGCAGATGGTAACAGGAGACAAGGGACGCGATGTTTTTACCCAGGTTCGGGCCCTCTCGGTGGAGGTAAAACCCTACTCCTGCTTGATTGATATTGATGATATGGGTAGTAAAAGAGTTGATCTACCACGAGATCAGAGAGGCTAAACCCTAGAAGCTAGCCTATGGTATGATTGTTGTTGTTATGTCCTACGGACTAAACCCTCCGGTTTATATAGACATCCGAGGGGGCTAGGGTTACACAGAGTCGGTTACAAGGAAGGAGATCTACATATCCGTATTGCCAAGCTTGCCTTCCACGCCAAGGAGAGTCCCATCCGGACACGGGACGAAGTCTTCAATCTTGTATCTTCATAGTCCAACAATTCTGCCAAAGGTTATAGTCCGGCTGTCCGGATACCCCCTAATCTAGGACTCCCTCAGTGGTCATTGATGCCTTTGGTAGGCACGGGGCCACCCATGAGTTAGCCCAAAGGGGAGTTGGTCGGAGTGGCCGGGAGAGTGTCATGGCGATAGATCGGTTTTGTCGAAATGTCGTTAGTCCACACGAATGGGGGTGTGAGGCCATGGGTTCCATGGTGTGGGTAAAGTGCGCTACCTCTGCAGAGTGTGTGTGTTTAATCTATCGATAGTCGCGTCCTCGGTCATGGGCATAAGTTCGTACTCGGTCACACCGTTCTATCAACACTCACATGACAGAACGACTTATAGGTGATTTATATGTTGATATTGTGAGCAGTAACAGTATGGCAGGATGATGATGATGTTGGGATGATCTCAAGGATGATCATTTAGTTGTGATATGGTCACAAGGTGATCATGTGGATGATTTGATCACGAGATGATCAGGTGGATCACGAGGTGATCGAGATGGTATATTGCTTGGCCGGATAGCGAAGAGTGAGATGGTTATTGAGATACGAGAGGGTGGTTTATCAGTATCGTAGTAGTTTCATATCATGCTTAGTAGTTGCTTCATATCATAGTAGTTGTTAATTAAAAAGAGGCCTTAATATCCCTTAGTTTGCAATAGGACCCCGCTGCCATGGGAGGGTAGGACAAAAGATGTCATGCAAGTTATTTTCCGTGAGCACGTATGACTATATTCGGAATACATGCCTACATTACATTGATGAACTGGAGCTAGTTCTATGTCACCCTATGTTATAACTGTTGCATGAGAAATCGCATCCGACATAATTATCCATCGCCGATCCATTGCCTAAGAGCTTTTCACATATTGATCTTTGCTTAGTTACTTTTCCGTTGCCACTGTTACAATTACTACAAAACTACTATTATTATTTTTGCCACCGTTACCGTTACTTCCATACTACTTTGCTACTAAATATTTTGCTGCAGATATTAAGTCTTCCAGGTGTGGTTGAATTGACAACTCAGCTGCTAATACTTAAGAATATTCTTTGGCTCCCCTTGTGTCGAATCAATAAATTTGGGTTGAATACTCTACCCTCGAAAACTGTTGCGATCCCCTATACTTGTGGGTTATCATGCGTCGAAGCGCTTCAATGCTTCACCGTCTGATGTGTGCACCATCATCAGCTTCCCATCTGCATTTACTTGGGTTCTTTTGCCCGTTTTGTGCCATGTCATCTGTCTGGCCGTCTCTTCGACCATGAAAAGACGTTGAAGTCTTCATACGATTGGCATATACCGAAGAACATTAACGGGGATTTTGGTCTGCGTCTTCTCACCCATACCATTGTCTACCACAACATACCTGGATGACTTGCAAATGGGACAATAGTTCAAGTCCGCATACTGAAGCCTAAATAAGGCACATCCTTTCTCACAGGCATGTATCTTCTCATAGGGCATCTTAAGAGCACGGAGGATTTTGTCTGACTGGTACATGTTAGGTAGTACATGGCCTTTGGGTAGAAAACGTCCAAATATTGTCATCATCGCGTCATAGGATTCTCTTCCCAAGTTCAATTTGAGCCTTCAGAGCCATTATTTGTGAGATGGCATCCAACTGACAAAGCTCAGTGTGCTCTTGGAGAGGACGTTTTGAAGACTCCAACATTTCATTGAAGGCCTTTGCAGATTCCTCCATCTCATCGTCCGAGTCCCGAGCATCATCAAAGTCCTGCACCATGTCTTCCATCCCGGTACCATGCTTGTCGGTGTGACGATGAAGCACCTCAGCTCTGGCACATTGGGCAGACTCGCCATGAAATGTCCACACCATATAACCTGGCGTAAAACCCTCTTTTGCAGGTGTTTGCCCATTTCATCCTTTGTCCTCTTGAGCCAATTGTCGCACCCGGCACATGGGCACCAGGTTGTCCTCTGGCCATTTGCAAATGTGGCTCTAAAAAACCCCTTGGTTTTTATTAGCCATTCAATGGTCATGTCTTTCTGACTAGTGTGACCGGTGTACATCCACGCACGATCACACATCTTGCCTAGCTACTGGACACATAATTGTCGAGGGGTCGGGGTGATGTGTCGGGGTCAGGGGTGCCGTGTCGGGATTGGGGTGTCATGTCGGGGTCGGGGTGTCTGGGTGTCGTGTTGGGGTCGGGGTGTCAGGGTCAGGGGGTCGGGGTGTCGGGGCCGGGATAGAAAATCCTTGACCCCTTTTACCCTTTTCCCCTCGACCCCTCAACACCTCGGTCCTCGACCCCTAGACCCTCGACTCATTTTCCCCTCGATCCTCGACCCCTCGACCACTCGGCGATCCTCGACCCCTCGGAGACCCTTGACCATCGGCGACCATCTTTTTCTAGTTTTCCTACTTCTTTTTCTCATCTTCTACTTCTACTTATTTTTTTCTTCATCATCATCATCATCATCATCATCATCATCATCATCTTCTTCTTCTTCTTCTTCTTCTCTTTCTTCTTCTTCTTCTTCTTCTTCTTCTTCTTCTTCTTCTTCTTCTTCTTCTTCTTCTTCTTCTTCTCTTCTTCTTCTTCTTCTTCTTCTTCTTCTTCTTCTTCTTCTTCTTCTTCTTCTTCTTCTTCTTCTTCTTCTTTCTTCTTCTTCTTCTTCTTCTTCTTCTTCTTCTTCTCTTCTTCTTCTTCTTCTTCTTCTTCTTCTTCTTCTTCTTCTTCTTCTTCTTCTTCTTCTTCTTCTTCTTCTTCTTCTTCTTCTTCTTCTTCTTCTTCTTCTTCTTCTTCTTCTTCTTCTTCTTCTTCTTCTTCTTCTTCTTCTTCTTCTTCTTCTTCTTCTTCTTCTTCTTCTTCTTCTTCTTCTTCTTCTTCTTCTTCTTCTTCTTCTTCTTCTTCTTCTTCTTCTTCTTCTTCTTCTTCTTCTTCTTCTTCTTCTTCTTCTTCTTCTTCTTCTTCTTCTTCTTCTTCTTCTTCTTCTTCTTCTTCTTCTTCTTCTTCTTCTTCTTCTCTTCTTCTTCTTCTTCTTCTTCTTCTTCTTCTTCTTCTTCTTCTTCTTCTTCTTCTTCTTCTTCTTCTTCTTCTTCTTCTTCTTCTTCTTCTTCTTCTTCTTCTTCTTCTTCTTCTTCTTCTTCTTCTTCTTCTTCTTCTTCTTCTTCTTCTTCTTCTTCTTCTTCTTCTTCTTCTTCTTCTTCTTCTTCTTCTTCTTCTTCTTCTTCTTCTTCTTCTTCTTCTTCTTCTTCTTCTTCTTCTTCTTCTTCTTCTTCTTCTTCTTCTTCTTCTTCTTCTTCTTCTTCTTCTTCTTCTTCTTCTTCTTCTTCTTCTTCTTTCTTCTTCTTCTTCTTCTTCTTCTTCTTCTTCTTCTTCTTCTTCTTCTTCTTCTTCTTCTTCTTTTCTTCTTCTTCTTCTTCTTCTTCTTATTGTTCTTTTTTTTCATCTTCTTCTTCTTCCTCCTCTTCTTCTTCTTCCTCTACTTCTTTTTTCATCTTTCTTGTTTATTCTTAAAAAACAAAAAAAACTAAACAAAACTATAAACTAAATGTAACCTAAACTAAACTAAATTAACCTAAACTAACCTAACCTAAACTAAATTAACCTAACCTAAACAAACATAAACTAAATCTAAAAAATAGAAAAAAACAAAAGAACTCACCACGGGGAGGGGAGGGGCGGCGGCGTGGCAAGGCGGGGCGGTCGGCGACGGGGTGGCGCGGGGCGGCGGCGGCTCAGGCACTAGGGCGGCGCGGGGTGGGGCGGGGCGCACTACAAACAAAAAACACATCCGTGGCATTTTGGGCCGAAGGAAGTTTTGTCCTTTCATACTTATGACATTTCTATGACGATAATTGCGACAAAACCCGTTATCATCATAGATGTGGTGGGGTCCTACTTCTATGACGAAAATTCATGACAGAAAATGGGCTTTTCATCCTGGGCGGGCCGGAGACGCAACTGCATGACATTCTTTGGGCCGTCCATGACGGAAAAAACCATGGTAGAAGTGAGGGCGAGGGAAATATTGGGGTGTTCCCACTTACGATGGGTGGTCGGGGCCGACCGATGCGGTACACGCACGCGCGTGGGTGTGAGGCGTTGGGCTCTAACTGAATCCGAGTGAGGCATTGGGCTCTAACTGAACCCGAGCGATTGCACTGCAGGCTACAAGTTACTGAACCCAATCGAGCGATTCCTTCGCTACTGCTACTAACGGAAGCCGATCGATGCTGCCTCTGGATGAACAGTGAGCGTTGTTGGGGGGGGGGGGGGGGGGGGTTGGATGAACAGTTCGCGGTATTGCCTCTGGATGAACAGGACCTCGATCGACCGAGCCGGTTGGGGCTGGATGAACAGGACCCCGTGGAGGGCTGGATGAATAGGACCACCCCGTGGAGGGCTGGATGAACAGTAGATAGTGGATGGCTAGATGAACAGTAGCCCGTGGAGGGGTGGTTGAACAGGAGCCAGTGGAGAATGCTGGTTGAACAGTAGCTGGTGGAGTAGCATGCGGTGGAGGCTGGATGAACAGGAGCCCATGGATGAACAGTCACAGGTGGAGGCTGGAGGAGGTCGACGGTGGAAGAATAGTAGCCCGTGGAGGCTGGAGGGGGTCGACGGTGGAGATGAACAATATCCCGTGGAGTTCCGTTTTGCGGTACGCCACACCCCTCCCGATGAACAGGACCCCCGTTTCGACCGTAGCGCTCCAACACAAGTTCGTTTCCTCCGTTTTGCGGTAGGCCACACCCCACCCGATCAACAGGACACCCGTTTCGACCTTAGGAGGTCCGTTTCCTCCAATTTGCAGTACCCAGACCCCTCCCGACGAATAGGATCCTGTTTCGAACATGGCCAGTCGAACACAAGGCCGTTTCTCCGTTCTGCGGTATGCCAAGCCTCGTTTCCATCGGTTGTTCCGTCCAAGCCGGTTGGCTCCCTCGCGTTTCGTTGCCTTCCGATGAACCTGATGCATTCCATTGCCTCCCCATGAACACGACGACGACGCATTTTCTCTGTTCCGACCCAGCCATGTACACGAGCCTTAGCCGTACGTATGCGCGAGTAGGCGTTCGAGACCCTGCCCGTATGTACGTACGTGCCCGTATTTTCTTTCTTGCACACTGTCCATCGTACGTACGTGTACATGCTACGTGCGCGCCTCTACTATGACACGTGTGCACCTCTACATCGACCAGTATGTACGTACACGTTCGCGACCAGAATGACAACGCTACGTACGCTTCGACCAGGTGGGTCCCGACTGTCAGACACTTCCTTGCCTGCGAAGATGTAGCTGGTGGGTCCCAACAGTCAGGGGGGTGAATCGTTTTTTTTGCCCGGATGCACTTCCTTGCGTGCGAAGATGTAGCTGGTGCGTCCCAACAGTCAGGGGGAAACGTTTTTTCGCGAAATACGATGGCCCATTCGGTGGGTCCACGCTGTCAGGTGGAGGAATATTTATTTTGCGCGTAATAAGGAGGCACTTCCTTGCTGCTGCTGTGGACCCAGCTGCAGCCTCTCCACGTACAGTACTCTTCCGATGGAAGTCGTTCCTTGACCATGTTCACCACGTTGTGCCGAGAGCACCAGGGCGATGGATGACGGCGAGGCTAGGAAGGGGACGACGCGGAGCCGGGGAAGACGCGGCAGTGGAAGCACGGAGAGGAGTATGAGGGTTCACTGGTTCGGCTGCGATGTGAGGTTGCCGTCGCTGCAGGGCCTTGCCAGCGGTGGGAATAGTAGGGGGCGGTGAGGCCTCCGCGACAGCATAGCCGGCCACGGGAGGCAGGAGCATGCGGCACGACCGATGCTGCTTTTGGCGGCTAGAGCAAGAAGACCAGAGGTTGAAGAAGCACTACGGCCGTTGGATGGACATCGTACGGTCAGTGGAGCTAGAATCGTTCATATTGACTAAGTTGACAAAGCACTCTGTCCCCGTCAACTTAGTAGGCCCACAAGTCAGCCACCCACCAAGGTGGGTCCCAACTAGCAGGGGGGTATTCATTTTTTTGTGCGTAATAAGGAGGCACTTCCGGTGGGTCCGAGCTAACAGCGGGGGGAACGTTTTTTTCGCGAAATACGGTGGCCCATCCGGTGGGTCAGCAATCAAGGGGAAACGTTTTTTTGCCAAATACGGTGACCCATCTGGTGGGTCCCTGCTGTCAGGTGGAGGAATAATTATTATCCGCGTAATAAGGAGGCACTTCCTTGCGGCTGCCGTGGACCCAGCTGTCAGCCTCGTACAGTACTCTTCCGATGGAAGTCGTTCCTTGACCACGTTGATCATGCCGCACCAAGAGCACCAGGATGGTAGACGATGGTGAGGCCTAGGAAGGGGACGACGCGGAGCCGGGCAAGACGCGGCAGTGGATGCCCACGCGTAGAGGAGTATGAGGGTTCACTGGTTCGCTGCGGTGTGAGGCTGCCGTCCCCGCAGAATAACAGGGGGTGTGGGTGAGTAGAGGGATGGCCTGGCCAGCGGTGGGAGTAGTAGGGGCGGTGAGGCCTTCGCCGCATCACAGCCGGCCATGGGAGGCAGGAGCACGAGGCACGACCGGCGCTGGTTTGGGCGGCTAGAGCAAGAACACCAGAGGTTGAAGAAGCACTACAGCCGTTGGATGGACATTGGACGATCAATGGAGCTAGAATCATGCATATTGACTAAGTTGACAAAGCCCTCCGTCCCCGTCAACTTAGTAGGCCCACAAGTCAGCCTGCCACTATACTGGGTCCCAGCTAGCAGGGGGGAGTATTCATTTTTTTGTGCGTAATAAGGAGGCACTTCTTTGCGTGCGAAGATATAGCTGGTGGGTTCGAGCTGTCAGCGGCGGTAACGTTTTTTTCGCGAAATACAGAGGCCCTTTCGGTGGGTCCCAGATGTCAGGTGGAGGAATCATTATTTTGCGCATAATAAGGAGGCATTTCCTTGCGTGCGTCCATGGACCCAGCTGTCAGCCTCTCCACGTACAGTCCACTGCAGATGCATGTCGGTCGTTGACCAGGTTGACCAGGCCGTGCCGAGAGCACCAGGGCGGTGGATGACGGCGAGGCCTAGGAAGGGAACGACACAGAGGCGGGGAAGACTCAGCAGTTGTTTCCCATGCGGAGGGGAGTACGACTGTACAAGGGTTTACTGGTTCGTCTACCGTCGCCGAAGAATAACAGCAGGTGTGGGTGAGTAGAGGGATGGCTAGGCCAGCAATGGGAGTACGTTGGGGCGGTGAGGCCTGCGCGGCAGCCGGCCGCGGGGAGGAGGGAGCAGGCTGTCCCGCTTGCGCTCGTTTGAGCAGCTGGAGCAGGAATATCAGAGATTTAAGAAGCACGACGGCCGTTGGATGGACATCCAACAATCACTGCTTGTGCGTCAACCTTTTTTTTAGGAAAGCCTCAAATCTATGGAAAACAACATACAACCGATCTGCCATTATTTCTAATAATTTACAAACCATTTGCTAATTCTTAAGGTTTTTTTAGAGCCCATATTCTTTTTGTTAGCATTACAGCCCATATTGTGGCCACGGTTAAAAAATTAAACGAAATTTTGCATATTTCGGTACGGTCCGAACTGTTTTTAATCCCGAAAAATTTCGAGTCACATTCAAACTGATTTTAAAATTAAGTGTATATCAATATAAAATCCAAAAAATTGTCCATGCATAAAAATTAATGCAATTTAAAGTCTCAAAATGAAAAAAAGAAATTTGAAACTAATTGCCGGTTTGATGTCTTTTAAAAATGTACATCCCATTTCTCATTACTGATTGGCCATTTTCTCGGCCAGCCGAATTAAGCTCTCCTCGTCTTGAAAGATTTGCAGCCCAACAGGCCTGACAAAGCGACTTACTTGGCAAATCACAAAAAACGGGGCTAGCCATTTTCAGAAAGAAAAAAAACTACTGGGCTGTTCTGTGGTAAACATAAAAGAGAAGGTTGTTTAGACAGGCCAGAGTGCCCCGCACAGCCCAGTTGACACCCTGCTTCCGTCTCAAAAACAAATTAGATAAATGACACTCCAATTACGACGATTCATAAAAATGCCACTGCAATTTCCAAACTTTGAAAAATGCCACAGCAATTTTTGCAAACTTTGGAAAACGCCACTACAATTTGCAAACTTTGAAAAGCGCCACTCTAGACTTAGAAAAATGCCACTGGAAATGGCATGAAATGGAATTTTTCAAAGTTTGCAAATTGCAGTGGCATTTCTTAGAAACACCAGATTTGGAGTGGCATTTATCAAATTAACCCAAAACAAAAATAACTGGGCGAGCTACTGGGACCCTGGTGTCAGGCGCACGTTGTGCAATTCTCTCGCTTATTGACTACATTGACAATGGCATGGGACCCAGATGTCAGAAATAAGCAGGCACTTGCTTGCGTACTGCCATGACCTTGGCGGGTCCCTGCTGTCATCCTGTCCAAGTACAATCATCTCCTGATTGTGTACGTGTCAACTTGGTAGGCCCACAAGTCAGCCTCTAAACCCGTGGAGGACAAATACAACTCATTTAAAAAAATAACAACCCATTCCATACATTCAAACAGAAAGTTCAACATTCAGAGCAAAGTAACATGTATGATCCACATATAGAGTACTGAACTTCCACGTTGACAACCATCATAGCCAAGTTAACTATCTACTCCCACTAATACTCTAGTAGCACACAAGTAATAACTTACTCTTAGCTAACTAGACGATGCCGACCACCATCTGCGGTACACGCTAAACGCCGGCACCGGCATCCTCCGCCTCGCCTCGGACTTGCCAGAGGTGCGATAGGGCGCGTTGCTCGCGTGCGTTGGCCCTTTCCATGCCGGCGTGGTCTACCGAAGCTTCGGCTTCTAAGCGGGAAACCCACTTGACGAGCTGGTAGTAAAAATCGGTGTCGTGAACGCGTGCATGCCCGACAGCCTCCAGGGCTATTTGCCGGGCACCGGCCTCCACGTAGTCGGCCCAGTTGCGGGCGTTCTGCTCGCGACTCAGAGCGTCGGTGCGCTGCTGCTCCATGTCCCGCTGGCGGTGCAAATCAGTGATACGCTGCTCTTCCGCCAAGCGGTCGCGCTCCAACAACTCCTGCTCCTCCGCCAGGCAGTCGCACTCCAACAAGTGCTCGATCTCCACATTGCCATCTAAAGACTGATAGAATGCCTCCTCCCTCCGTCTGCCTTCCGGTGAAAAACCGAGCACTAGTTCTGGCGGTGACCGCCTCCGGCCTCGCCTATCGCGGATGGGCGGGGGCATGGCGGACATGGTGAGAGAGAGGATAAGTGGCGAGCTACGTCGGGCTGGTGGGATGAGGATAGGGCGAGTTGGGTCACGGTGCCACCATAGAAGGCCGGGAAACAGTACTTATAGGCGGAAGGTAGCGCGACGGTCATCGGAATTCAATGCAAATTTAAGCAGGCATGGCTTAGCACGCCAGCTTGCCATGGAAAACTAGAGAAACTAAAATTCTGACTGTGTCGTCCCGTCCCGTCCATGCTGGGTCGCACGCCGGCATGACGGTCAAACTAGTGCACTCGAATCATCTCCCTCCTTGTCAATAATGATTCCACGGATTTAAAAGGCCCGCGACAATTAAAGCGCATCTTTTTTCGCATCACTTAGCTGCCTTAATTATGGACGGCTGCATGCAGGCACTCAAAATCACTCGCAGCCAGTAGCGGAGCAGCATGCAACGAGTCACAGTCGAGGGCATTAGTTGATGAACTTTAGCTGGGAGATAAGGCATTTGCGAACATTTCCGCTGGCAGTTTCTTCAGATTCGCATGGCATTTTCTTCAGAGCAGCTTGTCAGTTTCTTCAGAGGTAGGCATATTTATTCAAAAAACTGCCACTTCGGATCTTGCGTCGCAACTAAAACTGCTAGGAGCGCATTAGTAGGCTAGCTAGTGATCGATCAGTAACTTGTAAACACTGAGCGAACAAAAATAAGGAACCGTTAATGCATCTCAATGATTCACAGATCATATACAAATATGTAGCTCCAAAAGCAAAGATCAGCCACTTCAGATCTTGCGTCGCAACTCAAACCAACTAGTACGATTCTGATACATAAGATTAACATGTTAATGCATCTCAATGATTCACAGATCATATACAAATATGTGGCTCCAAAAGCAAAGATCTAGAAAAAACATTTGTTCTGCCTACTAACATGGATGCTTCTCTTGGCACATTTAGTACAGACTAAAAGACAAATTTGTTTGTGAAGTCTACAATTCCTCTTGCAAACGTAAGTGGTTTCACCAACAGCTGGAACCATGAGAATGAACCACACATGATGGAGGAACATCCACTGCAATATGATTTGGTCTTCTCTCGATCACACGACGAGACTATTTTCGGAATACAAACTTTAACTTAGGCAAAATGATGCCCATTGTATAATCAGATCAAAGCAATGAAGCACCTAGTGTTGGCCAATAAATAGTACATTACTACTTTTCTGTAGTCCATAAAGTGACTATCCAATCTTTCTGTGTCTATTTTCAAATGGCACTGCATGCAGTGACTATACTATTCTCTTGTGCAGTTCAACCAAAATTGCGGTCACTTTGTGTGTTTGCCAAATAGCAAAAGGAGACATCTCTGTCTGCACAAATATCAAGCAGCTAGTAAACATATACCCCACCTTGTATTTTCGGTTTAAACATGTCTCTTCCTCTTAGCATCTGTCATGTTTTGCACTAGACAATTTGATACAGTCATGTTTTGCACTGGACAATTTCATACTGAATTGATTTGCTGGTTCAGAGCAGAAATATAGCGCCTATTCTTCATCAGACCAAGGATATCCATGTTCGCAGTGATGGAAGAGGTGAAATCGATACAACCAAAATTGAGCATCCAATCATTGAATCCTGTCCTGCACCTCCAATGTCGGTCCACCCTGCCAATGAATTCACATGCAAACCACTAGTATTACTATCTAATGACAGTACAAAAAGAGTAGAAAGATAGTAGCAAACCATGTACCTTCGTAATGAACAGCTCATAGTGCCACCAATTGGATATAAAGGTTTGGAAGAAAACATGATCCTGATGTTGAACCAGTTGGACTTTTTGTGCAGTTCCACTAAAATTGAGCATCCCTGTTTGCATAGATATTGAAAGTGTGATTACTATAAAAGTGGCACTAGTTGAAGCATAGACTCACAAATATAAGCATTCCAATTTCTTAATGGAAAAGTTAGCAAGACTGTTTCTAACCACTTATTTGAAGGAATAAATAAGGCAACAATGGGTGATGTCAGAAAGGCATATATAGTTCTTTCGGAAAGAATGATCGATTCCTGACCTTTCCTCTTGTTTTAAGCATATTTTGTGCAGTTCAACTAAAATAAAATGCCATCACCGCCTTGACAATTCAGTGACACTGTACAAAAGGAAATGACTTAACATTACATCATGATGTCAGGTATGTAGTTGACAGACATTAGAGACAAACTTACAGACCTCCTCCGATAACCCGATAACATAATGAACATTAATTTTAACAAAGGTGTGACTAGCTTTACCGGGATAATTTGAGTGAACTCTACACCCTCTGTTCCTTAATATAAGACGTTTTTGCGGTTCAATTTAAAGTACCCAAACGTCTAGTATTTAGAAAAACAGGTAGTAGTTTTCTTGAGCACATATCTGGGAAAGCTTGCCGCACTTTATTTATGTCCATACGCTAATGCAACACCATTCGAAATTTCAAATACCAAAAATATACACTAATCTAGTGGCTAGTGCAACAGTAGAGTAGTTATTTTATTACAGGGTACAGTATAATGGTTTTACTGAACAGATTTCAATAAACTCTAGCACTGGAAGATTTCTATGAGAATTAACAATACAAAATGTAAAGGTAACACGTTTCAGCATTGGTATACTAGCTGTGCATGAGCATTAAACCAAATACAAAAGTCTGAAGGTAACTAGCATTATTAACTAATGACAGTATAAAAAAATTGCAAACCATGTACCTCCAAGGTAAAAAATCAACTTATCTCATGAAAGTGAGGTATGTAATCTATAACCATTAACAGTGCAAAAATCTAAAGGTAGTAACAAGTTTCATCATTGGTATACTGGCTGTGCAACATCATTAGAATGCCTTAGCTGAAAAATATTTAATACATTCATAATCAACAGCTAACCCTGAAATAATCTTGTGACATTAAATGGCATTGCTTAAATTTATCGGTGACATTAGACTGAGTGCGGCATTAGTTAAATGTGGCATCACTTTAGCAGTAGCATTGCTTGACTTGACTGCTAGCGTTATACTAACAACAAAAAAGTGACAATAAGAGCATGGGAGGCCCATACGGATAGTGGGCGCACCAGTACGATGTACCTCCATGGACGCATAGAGTGGTGAGGGAGGTATGGTTGCCCAGAGCAACAAATATCCAGGTAGCATATGTGGATTACGTCCCATTTTTGTTCTGTTTAGCCACCTTTTTCCTATGTGAGGACAACAAACCGATCGACCTGGTCATTCTCTACTGCGTTGTCATGCCCTTCTACCCTTCTTCAACCAAGAGACACGAGACTCGTTCCTTAGCTACTGATTCCCCCTTTTCAACCTAGATGTGGGTTCGATGCCTACTCTCTTGGACAGTACAATCTCCCTTCCTTTCCTTATTCAACCCAGACATGGATTAGTCTGCATGAAGTAGGGTTTCCTTTTATAGTGCAAATTAAGGTTTTCGTCTGCGTGACCAGCAGAGCAGAGGATAGCAAATTGGGAAGATGGTGGAGTGGAAAAAGATCCACATGCAACGACATGGCAGATGGGGCAACAGAACAAGGGTATGGTTCGAAAAGAGGTAGCATACCTGAGGGTCGGCGGGAAGTGGCTCCGCTCGTGGTCGTCATCCTCTGCACGCACTAAGGTAGCGAGCTTGGGGACGGAGGCCATCCCGCACGGGCGCTAGGTCTTAGAGGACGACCTTGTCGTCAGTGCGTGACCTCGCTCGGCGACGACGAGTGCGTCAACGCTGCCCGTCCTTTTCTTCCCCGGCGGATTTGTGACCACCGGTGAGGAGGGAGAGAGAGGTCGTCTTTTTTAGATCTGGAGAGAGGGTGATAGTGTGAGAAGCAAGTGGGCAGCCCTTAGCAAGAAAGCTCTGAAGCTCCAGCCTATATATCTTTTTTATACTACTAGTACTAGAGGTGGAGTAGTGGTAGATTAGTTTATATTTTCTATGCAAACAGTAGCAGTTAGTCGTGCTTCAAAACTGAACGGCATGCCATTAAAAAATAAAGATCGATAACTAATGCGACACCTCGGGCCAACGCGGCCAGATCGCATTTTGCACAAGAAATTACACACCATGTTTCGTTGACATGTGGTCCCGTTCCAACATGTCAGTGAGACGACGACGAGTCCTTTTGTACAAATTCTGAAAGGACGTGTAGGCCGGGGCGCCTCTTCGTGTGCCGTGGCAAACTGGCAACCGTCCATCGACTCTTCACCTTTCCCTCTCGATTTGGAACTGTTGTCGCATGCTCTTCCTCCCTCCTCCATTTGCCTTCACCCTTCCTTCTGCCATTGTTCGGCCATCTTCTCCATGGAGGGAACAAGCCGGAAATGACCCTGTTATTCTTGCCCCGATCTGAAAGATGACGTGGTGGGGGAACTCATTGATTGGTGCAACATCATCACCTCGGCTAGCATGGCAGGTTCGTTCAAGAACATTCTCGACTCAACTAATAACATCATTACAAGGAACCCAAGGGTCCAGGAGCGGTTTGATCTCCTTATCTTCTTCGCTATAAGCCTGTTCGCATGGGCGCGGACGACGGAGGCCTCGCCTTGTGCAAGTTGATGCCGCTTGATAACGGTACGTGTGATGTCAAGATGCCATCGCTTCAGGGTAAGGCCTGGGCTGGCGCAAATGGAGATTGAGTTGTTTATATTGGGTACAATTGCGAGTGGGAACTTGTGAATGTGTACACTCGTCAGCGGATTCCACTTCCAAAATCTCTGAGTGCCCTGAGGTTGAGCACACAGATGATCTACGTACATTCAAATACGATCATGGTGACTGTCTTCTATGGAAGATAGCAATTTCTCGAGTTCCCAACCGCTCTTGGAATTATGAGAACTATGAAGTTGTTGCTATCTTCGACAAGCTTGTTGCCATCCTTCGTGGTTCGACTGGATGGATATTGCTCAAAAATCAGTTTTTGTACACGGATGAGTACTGTGATGCAATTGAATACGAGGATCTTGTGTTTGCTGCCACCACTCGCGGCACTGTTTTTGCATGGGATCCTCGTAGTTTCGGTACGTTTGTCTTCCACCGTAATTATAATTTTTTCAGCCACATGCATGCGGGTTAGCAAGTTTCCCTTTACTAATTAACCTTCTTCTTGTGTTTCCAAGGTCCTGTGAACATTCCACCACCTATACTTGAAAAAATTTATAACCAAGGGGGAGATGACGATGGTGATGATCACGAGCATGAGGACGAGCAGAACTTATATACTCAGTGGTGCCTGGCAACTAATTCCGATGGATCACCTATTCTTATCTATATACAGTGCACTGTGATTGTTACTACTGAGGTAGCAGGTGTTGTCTCCCATGGTCGCCCTCTCCGGACCTATTCCAACACCCGTTGCAGGGTATTCGGGATGGATACTAGTGTGCTAGTGCCAACACCTTCTCCCTGGTACAGTATTGGTAGTCTTGGAGCAAACTCGCTCTTCCTTGGACCAAACTATCCAATGATGGTTAAAGGCGATCCAGCTGCTATTGACACAATGTTACTACCATTTATGAGAAGCAACTCTATCTATACCTCGGACATTGCGGTGGTTCCCTACCCTGCTCCTGATATATGCCACTTCAGCCTGGATGATCAGTCCTGCGTTGCTCTCAATATTGACAATAGATGACCCTTCCCAGAGCACCTATGGTTCAAAGCAAGCGTTTCCAACGCCAAGGATTGGTTGAGTTGAAGTTCATTTCATTGCTTGTTATTTGTTGTTTGATGAAAACTTTAGTATTTACTGGAATGTTTTGTTGGAAATAATCTATAATCCAACATGTATCATCGTTGTCGTTGTGTGTTGATGACTTGTTGTATGTAATGAACGGTACATTTGCAAATGCGTGTCATAGACTCAATTTATGAATGGTTTTTGAGTCACTTCTTGGAGTTTAAGTACCGTAGTAGTATAGCCAACATCCGGTTAGTATATGAAGTTGCCACATCACATACAGCCAACCTAAAATTGGAGTACCAGATCTGATATGCCACGTGTACCAGATGAATGACTCCAAGTTCGACCACCGTGATGCTAGGTGCGAGCCGAGGAACACTGTTGGAGAGATCCCCCTCATAATTTTCCTACATTGGTCGTTTGATTCATAGGATAGAATGCTATAGGATTTTTTTTCCTATGTAATCATGTTTTAATTGGTAATCTAGCATCCAATCCAACTTTTGTTTCACTTCCTTTGATCCTACGAAGAGAGTACTTGCTCTAAATGATGTGCCGCTGCAAGAGCCGCCTATATTAATTAACCATGCTCTAAAAAGGTGGACCAACTTTGGCTGTAGTAGTACTATACTAGGTTAGTAGGTGACCTTGCGCTTGGCTCTTCTCCTCTTCCAGAATTCAAACAATAATGATGATACTGTACTACTTCTGGCAATCTAACACCAAATGAACTGCTGCACGTCCACCGCTTGTAAGCAAAAGTTTATCCTCGTGCTGCGAGCCACCGCGCACGCGTTGGCGAGGGAGAAGGTGTAGTAAGCAAGCTTCTCGTCATTCTGTGAGTTGACGGGACACATCAAAGTTACGTATTTATTAGTACTCTCTTCAAAAAGGGCTGGCCATGTCCATGGCTAGAACCCCGTGCTCTATCATTGAGTACGTGCACTATTCACGTGCCATCGAGGAGAAAAAATATTGCGTAGTGCTAGGTGCCATCAAAGTGTACGACTCACTTACGCACTGCATATCTACATTTTCTTGCATGACACGCCACATTGATGCTAGATGTCCCGCGTGTCATGGAGGCATATAGTATGATTTTGTAAAATGGAGGCATATAGATGTCACGCGTGTCGCAACAGGATGAACAAAGCTAATGTCTTAAACGAAAGAGTGGAACAGCATAGATTCCCGATGACCGAGAAGGAGCTACAAACCTCGGGGTGGAGCGCCTGCACTCATAATATTTTATATTATTCAGCGATATAAAATCAACCAAATCTCTCCATGTTCCTATACCATTCTATAGTATAAGAATAACTTTGAACGTAAGCCATTGATTCACTCTATCCAATGGTCATAGTTGGAAAATCCAAACAAAACCAAGCATTGGATCAACTCTTTTTCCGAGATCAACTCTTTTAGCACTTAGATTGTTGCCCCCTGCCCACCTAGCCCAACTATATATCCGCTCATGTGTGATGACCACAGGAGCTATCCACTCGGATTGTATGCTAAAAAAATAAAGGTCGATAACTAAAGTGGCACCTTGGGCCAACGCGGCCAGATCGCATTTTGCACAAGAAATTACACACCATGTTTCGTTGACATGTGGTCCCGTTCCAACATGTCAGTGAGACGACGGTGAGTCCTTTTGTACAATTTCCGAAAGGACGTGTAGGCCGGGGCGCCTCTTCGTGTATCGTGGCAAACTGGCAACCATCCACTGACTCTTCGCCTTTCCCTCTTGATTTGGAACTTCTATCGCACGCTTCTCGTCCCTCCTCCATTTGCCTTCACCCTTCCTTATGCCATTGTTCGATTGTCTTCTCCATGGAGGGAACAAGCCGGAAACGACCCCGTTATTCTTGCCCCGATCTGAAACATGACGTGGTGGGGGAACTCATTGATCGGTGCGATGTCATCACCTCGTCTAGCATGGCAGGTTCGTTCAAGAACATTCTCGACTCAACTAATGACATCACTACAACGAACCCAATGGTCCAGGAGCGGTTTGATCTCCCTTATCTTCTTCGCTATAAGCCTGTTCGCATGGGCGCGGACGACGGAGGCCTTGCCTTGTGCAAGTTGATGCCGCTTGATAACGATACGTGTGATGTCAAGATGCCATCGCTTCAGGGTAAGGCCTGGGCTGGCACAAACAGATATTGGGTTGTTTATATTGGGTATAATTGCGAGTGGGAACTTGTGAATGTGTACACTCGTTAGTGGATTCCACTTCCAAAAATCTCTGAGTGCCCTGAGGTTGAGGACACAGATGATCTACATACGTTCAAATATGATCATGGTGACTGTCGTCTATGGAAGATAGCAATTTCTCGAGTTCCCAACCGCTCTTGGAATTACAAGAACTATCAAGTTGTTGCTATCTTTGACAAGCTTGTTGCCATCCTTCGTGGTTCGACTGGATGGATATTGCTCAAAAATCAGTTTCTATACACGGATGTGTACTGTGATGCAATTGAATACGAGGGTCCTGTGTTTGCTGCCACCACTCGTGGCACTGTTTTTGCATGGGATCCTCGTAGTTTCGGTACGTTTGTCTTCCACCGTAATTATAATTGTTTCATCCACATGCATGCGAGTTAGCAAGTTTCCCTTCTATACTAATTAACCTTATTCTTGTGTTTCCAAGATCCTGTGAACATTCCACTACCTATACTTAAAAAAATTTATAACCAAGGGGGAGATGACGATGGTGATGATCACGAGCATGAGGACGAGGAGGGCCCATATACTCAGTGGCGCCTGGCAACTTCCGGTGGATCACCCCTTCTTATCTGTATACAGCCCACTACTGATGTTACTACTAAGGGAGCAGGTGTTGTCTCCCATGGTCGCACTCTCTGGACCTATTCCAACACCCGTTGCATGGTATTCGGGATGAATACTAGTGTGCTAGAGCCAACACCTTCTCCCTGGTATTGTATTGATAGTCTTGGAGAAAACTCGCTTTTCCTTGGACAAAACTGTCCAATGATGGTGAAAGGCGATCCAACTGTTGTTGACACAACGTTACTACCATTTATGAGAAGCAACTGTATCTATACGTCAGACATTGCGGTGGTTCCCTACCCTGGTCATGATATAGAGGCCACTTCAGCCTAGATGATCAGTCCTGCGTTGGTCTCGAGATTGAAAGTAGCTGGCTCTTCCCAGAGAATCGCTTGTGGTTCAAAGCAAGCATTTCCAACGCCGAGGATTGGTTGAGTTGAAGTTCATTTCATTGCTTGTTATTTGTTGTGTGATGAAAACTTTAGTATTTATAATGTATCCTCGTTGTCGTTGTTGGTTGATGACCTGTTTTATGTAATAAAATGGTATGCCTGTGATAAACTTACTAAATTTATGAATGGCTTTCGAGTCGCTTCTCTGAGTGGGTGCTGCGACGGTGCAACAGGTTATCGGATGAGGCCAATAAACAATAGTACACTATTTGTACTAGCTTCACATGCTGCACTATCTCTACGTCTACGTACGTAATACAACAAGTTTTAAACTTGAGACCAGCCACCCATCCTCACAACTTTTTAACCTAGCACAGACTCCAGGAAATTCGGCCATAGTGTGAGGTGGGACATATGTTAATGTGTTCGATGTACGTAACCAGCACCTCGAATCCTCGATACTACTACTATAAGTAGTAGGAGTAGTAGGGTGGCATGGGCCGGAACAAGCATTCACGTCCAGGAGTACGGCACACACCACTAGCACGCCTTCCATCTGACACCATATTTCTTGGAGTTCGTGCTAAAGCAATCTCTTCAACCTCGTCGTTTCTCTAACTCAGCCATCGCGCGGCGGGCGAGGTGGGCGTTTACCGATAGTCGGTTTACTCAACTGTGGTCCCACTTGTAAGGCCAACTCCAACGCACGACCCCAAACGGACCACCGTTTTGCCTGGATTCTGTCCGTTTGGGTAGGGCAATGGGGTCGTGTCCGGGCCATTTCTCGGATGCGGTGCCCGTGCGCCGAACACGCGAACGCATGCCGGCCGCGTACATTTTTCTTTGCAAACACATATATTTTTTCATCATTGATTTTTTGGTACATGGAAATACATCAGCAAAATTTTGACTAGAAAAGGAAGACCAAAGAAAACAAGAACCAGAAGAATAAAATTTACAAGATATCCAGCTTCCATAACTGCTCCTGTAAGTTGGATTAGTGCCTTCTCGATGCATTCATTGTTGATATGTGGAGGATCTATCTTGCATGCTTCTTTCTTCTTCGAGTGTAAAGAAGTAGACGTGTCTAGCCTCTATTCTATCAACAAGTGCACTAGTCTCATCTCTAGCCTCTATGCTAGCTAAAAGTGCTAGAACATCTACTAAATTGCGCTCTATCAATATATCGTTGTACTCTTCTTCCCAATACCAAAACTTGCATCCATTCTACACAATAAAATTTTAAGTTAGCACAACTAGTCTAATCCGAGAGCACAACCGAAGATTTGGTCGAGTTTTTCCTCCTTTTGCCGACACGTGGGACATCCAGCATCTAGGTCGTGTCATGCAAGAAAATAAAGTGGTAGTTGAAGCCACGTGATGTGCATCTTGGGTTAAACTGTAAACAGAATCTTACTACTCTTGAATAACTCCAAAAGCGGCCACCAAAGATCTTTATTGGATTTATTTTTCATCACTAGCACGTCGAGGTGAAAGATGTACAGGTTCAGTGGGTCCTCTTGCGTTTTAACTGACATGTGGACTGCATATGAGCAAACAGACGATGGGATCCGCTCGTCTGCTGGCTGGCTGACAAGAGAGATAGAGGAGGGCTGAGCACGGACTCCAGGAAATTTGTTCTACGTAACCAGCACCTCGATATAGTGGGGTGGCATGGGCCATAACTAGCATTCATGTCTAGCAGTATGGCACACGCCACCCACACGAGTCCCATCCGACACAAATATTCTTGGAGTCCGTGCTACGGCCATCTCTTCTCCCTCCTGTTTTCTTAGCCATCGCGCGGTGGGCGGGGTGGGGGTTTGCCGGTAGTCGGTTTGCTCAACTGCGGTCCCACTTGTAAGTGAAAATGCAACATAGCACGCATTCCCCCTTGAGCGGCGTGCCGGACCAACCGTGTGGGGGTGCGACACGAACATGGCAGGCTTTTCCTTTTGAACTTGTAACTTGTAAAATTTGGTTCTGCTCCATGGCGCGACCAATAGATAGAAATAACAATTTCCCCTAGAGTAATGAGAAGTTTGGTTCTGGCATGGTTCATGCATCGAGTACGTAGGAAAATTATGAAGTTGATGCGAAAGGTAAGATAATTACTAGTAGTACCATATACTACTACATGGATTTAACGGAAAGATAAAGATACATACGGATCCATCAACGACATCCTCATGCCCTAGTGCATCGGGTCACCAACCGACGTGTGAGGAGCAACGACGTTGGCGACAAGCTCAACGTGCTTCTGAACAATGCTGTCCAAGGTTGCCCTGCGATCCAAGAAGGCCAGCGTCCTATCGTCCTCCTCTTGCATGTAGTAGTCCTTGTGGACGATTTGCGCGTAGATGTGGGTGATTATGTCGATGGTGCCTTGCTGCACCAGGCACTGCGCGGCGAGCGCGACCTCGAGGCGGACATTCTCCGGCGCGACGACGGGCAGTCACAGGGCCACTAGTGCGTCGAAGAGGTTGTCACCATAGAGGCTGTTGAGGGTGGCAGACATCACAGAGCCTGGGCGCTGATAACCCACGAGTATGGGGATCGCAATAGTTTCCGAGGGTAGAGTATTCAACCCAAATTTATTGATTCGACACAAGGGGAGCCAAAGAATATTCTCAAGTATTAGCAGTTGAGTTGTCAATTCAACCACACCTGGATAACTTAGTATCTGCAGCAAAGTATTTAGTAGCAAAGTAGTATGGAAGTAACGGTAACGTTAGCAAAAGTAATATTTTTGGGTTTTGTAGTGATTGTAACAGTAGCAACGGAAAAGTAAATAAGCAAAGAACAATATGTGAAAAGCTCGTAGGCATTGGATCGGTGATGGAGCATTATGCCGGATGCGATTATTCTTGCAACATTTATAACATAGGGTGACACAGAACTAGCTCCAATTCATCAATGTAATGTAGGCATGTATTCCGAATATAGTCATACGTGCTTATGGAAAAGAAATTTTATGACATCCTTTGTCCTACCCTCCCGTGGCAGCGGGGTCCTAACGGAAACTAAGGGATATTAAGGCCTCCTTTTAATAGAGTACCGGACCAAAGCATTAACCCATAGTGAATACATGAACTCCTCAAACTATGGTCATCACCGGGAGTGGTCCCGATTATTGTCACTTCGGGGTTGCCGGATCATAACACATAGTAGGTGACTATAGACTTGCAAGATAGGATCAAGAACTCACATATATTCATGAAAAAATAATAGGTTCAGATATGAAATCCTGGCACTCGGGCCCTAGCGACAAGCATTAAGCATAGCAAAGTCATAGCAACATCAATCTCAGAACATAGTGGATACTAGGGATCAAACCCTAACAAAACTAACTCGATTACATGATTAATCTCATCCAACCCATCACCGTCCATCAAGCCTACAGTGGAATTACTCACGCACGGCGGTGAGCATCATGAAATTGGTGATGAAGGATGGTTGATGATGATGATGGCGACAGATTCCCCTCTCCGAGAGAGTTTAGGGCTTGGCGGCGGGTCCGTATCGTAAAACGCGATGAATTTTTTCCTCTGAATTTTTGCTCCCCGAACACGAATATATGGAGTTGGAGTTGAGGTCGGTGGAGCTCCAGGGGCCCACGAGGCAGGGGGCGCGCCCAGGGGGCAGGCGCGCCCCCACCCTCGTGGCAAGGGTGTGGGCCCCCTGGCCATGATTTTATCGCCAATATTTTTTATATTTTCCAAAAATAATCTCCGTAAAGTTTCAGGTCATTCCGAGAACTTTTGTTTCTGCACATAAATAACACCATGGCAAGTCTGCTGAAAACAGCGTCAATCCAGGTTAGTTCCATTCAAATCATGCAAGTTAGAGTCCAAAACAAGAGCAAAAGTGTTTGAAAAAGTAGATACGTTGGAGACGTATCAGGCGTGTGGGCTGGAGGCGTACGTCAAGGTCGTCCGCGAGCTTCTTAACGACGGTGAACTTGTCAAGGAAGCGACGTGGACCTCGTCGAACAAGGAGGCGAAGATGTCGTCCAAGCGGCCCCTCGCCCTGGCGGCCTCAAGCACTACCTAGAGACGTTCCTCGGTGCCGGGTCGCAGGCCGGTGTCATGGACCATCTGGCACAGCAGGCTGATGCTCTCGCTCATCGCCTCCATGGGTCTAGCTTCTGGTCAACTGATCTTGCGATTGGAGTGATCACTCTTGCCCTTGGGTGCGTAGGTGCATAGGATTTCGTAGATTGGACTGGCGGGAGCCTTTATATGAGAACTGCAGACTGCGTTGAATTCACGTGCGTGTTGACCATCTACTCCTCGCCCTTCTACTGCACCTGCCTTTGGCTATATGACAGGTTGGCCAGCCACCCGTTGGGCCCACGTGTCATACACCCAAAGGCAGGTGCAGTAAGTCAATGAAGCTGTGTCCCCTCCGTGCCCGTGCATGCTGCTACCTCTTGAGCACTGCGTTGGATTTCCCCGAAGAGGAGAGGATGATGCAGCAAAGTAGCATAAGTATTTCCCTCAGTTTTTGAGAACCAAGGTATCAATCCAGTAGGAGGCTACGCTCGAGTCCCTTGTACCTACACAAAAACAATAGCTCAATGCAACCAACGCGATTAGGGGTTGTCAATCCCTTCACGGTCACTTACGGGAGTGAGATCTGAGAGAGATGATAGATAATATTTTTGGTATTTTTGGTATAGAGATGCAAAGTGAAAAGTAAAAGGCAAAGCAAAAAAGCAAAGCAATACTAAAGTGATGGAGATTGATATGATGAGAATAGACCCGAGGGCCATAGGTTTCACTAGTGTCTTCTCTCAAGAGCATAGTATTCTATGTTGGGTGAACAAATTACTGTTGAGCAATTGACAGAATTGAGCATAGTTATGAGAATATCTAGGTATGATCATGTATATAGGCATCACGTCCGAGACAAGTAGACCGACTCCTACCTGCATCTACTACTATTACTCCACTCATCGACCGCTATCCAGCATGCATCTAGAGTATTAAGTTAAAAACAGAGTAACGCCTTAAGCAAGATGACATGATGTAGAGGGATAGTTTCATGCAATATGATAAAAAACCCATCTTGTTATCCTTGATGGCAACAATACAATACGTGCCTTGCTGCCCCTTCTGTCACTGGGAAAGGACACCGCAAGATTGAACCCAAAGCTAAGCACTTCTCCGATTGCAAGAAAAACCAATCTGGTAGGCCAAACCAAACTGATAATTCGAAGAGACTTGCAAAGATAACCAATCATACATAAAATAATTCAGAGAAGATTCAAATATTATTCATCGATAGACTTGATCATAAACCCACAATTCATCGGTCTCAACAAACACACCGCAAAAACAAGATTACATCGAATAGATCTCCACGAGAGAGGGGGAGAACATTGTATTGAGATCCAAAAAGAGAGAAGAAGCCATCTAGCTACTAACTATGGACCCGGAGGTCTGAGCTGAACTACTCAGACTTCATCAGAGGGGCTAGGATGATGTAGAAGCCCTCCGTGATGATGGCCCTCTCCGGCGAAGCTCCGGAACAGGCCCCAAGATGGGATCTCATCGGTACAGAAGGTTGTGGCGGTGGAATTAGGTTTTTGGCTCCGTATCTGATCGTTTGGGGGTACGTAGGTATATATAGGAGGAAGAAGTACGTCGGTGGAGCTTCGAGGGGCCCACGAGGCAGGGGGCGCGCCCTACGGGGTGGGCGCGCCACCCCACCCTCGTGACCGCCTCGTGGCTTTCTTGACGGAGGGTCCAAGTCTTCTGGGTCTTATCCGATTAGAAAATCACATTCCCGAAGGTTTCATTCCGCTTGGACTCCGTTTGATATTCGGTTTCTCCGAAACTCTGAAATAGGCAAAACAACGGCAATTCTCGGCTGGGCCTCCGGTTAATAGGTTAGTCCCAAAAATAATAATAAAAGTGGAAAATAAAGCCCAATATAGTCCAAAACAGTAGATAATATAGCATGGAGCAATCAAAAATTATAGATACGTTGGAGACGTATCAGACATCCCCAAGCTTAATTCCTGCTCGTCCTCGAGTAGGTAAATGATAAAAAGAGAATTTTTTATGCGGAGTGCTACTTGGCATAATTTCAATGCAAATCTTCTTAATTGTGGTATGAATATGCAGATTCGAAAGATTCAAGAAAAAAGTTCATATTGACATAAAAATAATAATACTTCAAGCATACTGAACTAAGCAATTATGTCTTCTCAAAATAACATGGCCAAATAAAGTTCATCCCTATACGCTCGAGTGTCAATCTCCTGGCCCCTTTTCTTCTTCAAAGATCGCGAAGACGAAGGAGCATCGAACTGACTACTAAAGCCGATTCTCACAACTGCGCAGCCCCTGCCTGGTGCGCCAAAGATGTCGGTGGGAAACGACACCTATGGGATCACGAGAATCCCTTTCTGCGGTTGCGGGGCGCGGGGGCCGTGAGAAGAGCGGATCGAGCAGGCAGTACACGATTCCTTGACCCAGGTTCGGGCCGCGAAGATGCGTAAAACCCTACTCCTGCTTTGGTGGATTATATGTTTGTGTTCTTGAGCTAGCTACGGGGCGTGAGGAGCTCCAAAAAGCCGAATCCTCTTCCTGGTCGCCTGGGGCCTCCTTTTATAGGGAAAAGGGCTGCCACAGTGGCACACAGGAGGTGGAAAGGCTACAGTGATGCGAGGTTATCCCTCGCATTACATGACAAGGTGCATTTAATGCGCCTTGCTTAGGTGTCCTTGCTTTATCGGGGGCGGGGGAGAGCCCTGTTCGTCCGTCGCCGCTCTCTCCCGCGTCGACACGTGCCCTGGCCAGCGGTGCCTGCGATGCCATGTAGGCGGGCAGGCAGCTGAGGTGGCGCAGCGGTGGGTCTCCACGAGGATCTGCATGCCGCCACGCAGGTGCCTGCCCAGCTGGTTGGGTCGGCAGCTGCATGCAAACGGTGGTGGAGGCGTGACTGGTGCGGGTCCGATGGTGTCCCCGCGGGTGTCCTTGGCAAGGGCCTTGCCGCGGCCCCAGCAAGGGTCTTGTCGGGGTCCCGACAAGGGTCTTGCCGTGGCGCCTGCTGCCATCCCCGGCAAGGCTCTTGCCGGGGGCCTTGTGGTTTTCCTTGGCTGGGATCCCGCCAAGGAACATCATCTTCTAAAGTGTGCATCTGATCTTGAATGTCTTCACAAAGATCTACATACCACCACGGGAATGCCTGCCGAATCCTTGCCCCATGGGGCCAGTGGACTCAAGGGTGACCCGCTCCGTAGGTGTGGGGCGAGCTGCCACGGCAAGGGTCTTGCCGGGTTTGCAAAAACCGCCTCCCGGCAAGGATCTTGCCGGGGTGCCCCGCTTCGTCCCCTTTGCTCTTTGTGGCCTTGGTCTTGGCATCGTTCTGCTCCTCTTTGGCTTTGGCCTTACCTTGGTTCTACCTCCCTTGCCGGGCTCGGTGCGGTGGCGCCCGTGGCTCAGACTGCCCGTGCACAGTCATAGGGGTACAAAAAGTGTACGCCTCTTTTTGTACACCGACAGGAGCCCCCGGGTCTGGGCCACACATAAGCGCTACGCGTTGTTGGGCCAGGCCCAAGAACGGTGCGCGGGCAGGCAGGGT
This sequence comes from Aegilops umbellulata, assembly GCA_032464435.1. Taxonomy (NCBI): domain Eukaryota; kingdom Viridiplantae; phylum Streptophyta; class Magnoliopsida; order Poales; family Poaceae; genus Aegilops; species Aegilops umbellulata. The sequence continues at coordinate 184,078,211 of CP136057.1, read as the reverse complement.
GGTTTTTACCGCGGTAAGTTTCTTCGCGCGTTGCACCTCCCACACTTCCCGCGCATGGCGCGGCGTGGGGAGGCGGGCGTGACGTGGGCGGCATGCGTGGGGTTGCTCCCCGCGGGCATGCGTCACATCACAATTAATGTGAAAGGAGGCGGCCCGCGTTCTCCCCCATAAGAAGGAATAACCGCGGGCGCCCTGCTCACTTTCCCTCTTCCTTCGTGCCTTTTCCAATCTTAGAGTCGTCGCTCCTTTTCTTCCTTCTCTTGCAAGCTTTTCGCCGTCGCCTGTCGTCGCTGTCTCGTCCCCGCCCTCCTCCCCTTCCTTAACCCTCTAAGCTCCTTGGCCGCCATGGCGCCCAAATCTGCCAAGGGCAAGGGGGTGGCTAAGGGCCTCGTGACCGTGGAGCCGCCGGAGAGCGCGTTGCTGGGGGACAAGACAAAGTCCGCCTTCCCCGCCCCCTCCGGCAGGCGTCGACTCGGATGACGACGCGGTGCTCCCCTTTGATCTCGGACCCCTCAGCCCGGAGAGGAAAAGGAAGCCGGCGGATGAGGAGGAGACGGATGATGAGTAAGTGCTCCGTTCCTTATTGTCGTTTCCATTTCCCTGAATGGGGCCGCTTGTCCTGATCCATTTTGCTTTTGTAGGGATGCAGAGACGTTGGCCCACAGGGTGAAGAGGGCGAGGACCTTGGCGAGCAGCCAGCGCCCGACCGGGGCTTCAACGACACCATTGGTGGTGTTAAGCAGCCCGGACAGCAGCCCCCAGCGTAAGTTCATTACCCTCTTCTTACTCGACTTGGGGTAGGCGCCCGATGCCACGATGATGACCTTGCCGGGTTTGTAGGAGGGGAGCGGTAGCAGGAGGAACCGCAGAGGGCAACCCCTAACACGCCACCCCCATCGACTACGCCACCGCGGGGGGCGTCCCCGGCAAGGGCACCAGGCGCGGGGCCCACACCCATGGAGGAAGAGGGGAACTTGGGCACTGGTGGCTCTGCCCCGACGCCGAAGACCGGCGGAGAGGGGACCTCTGCTTCACGGCCCGGCACTGGTGAGTCGCCTGCCCTTCGCCCTTTGTTCTTTTTTCTTGTGCTTCTCTTGGCTTCATTGCTCCTATCGCCACCCAGGCCCTCCCCTAATGGACACGGAGGACGTGGTCTCCGTTGTTAGGGATATTGCTGAAGAGGCCGCGGCTGAGGCCGACAAGGTGGCCGCAGAGGAGGCTGCCAAGAGCGCCGACGAAGCCGCCGCTGGTGAGGCCGCCAAGGACGCCGCCAAGGGTGCCAGCGCGGGGGCCGCCAAGGCTGCCGATGAGGCCTCCGCCGAGGGCGCCGGCGGTGGTCCTGCCGGGGGGACCGGCAAGGCCCCTGCCGAGGAAGAGGTGATGGATGACCAGCCTCCCTCCTCCTCAGCCTCGGGCCCCGACAGGTACCTGAAGGTGGGTGATGATCTCTTCGTCCACCTCCTAGGGGCGCCAAGTCGAGCGCCCGCCGAAGGGGAAGTTTTTGATGACGAAGTGCTTGCCGCCACCGGGTTCGAGATCGTCAATGCGCCGGGCGCCGGCGACGACGGTTCTCCAGAGGAGCAGCTCTTCCGCGCCATGGGGGCCAACTTCCGGAAGCTCTAAGCGCTCTACCGCGGCCGCCTGGACAAAGTTGAGTCCAGGGCGGCAGCGGTGGACAACACGGAGGCGGACTTCAAGGCGTGCGTCGCTGAAACGCAGGCTTGGTTCCACCAGTCTCGCGAGGAGCAGAGGGCCTTCCAGGAGAAATTGGCCCAGCGCGAGGTGGAGCTCGCCCTGAAGATGGCCGACATCGAGAAGGCCCAGGAGAAGGCGGTGAACTTGGCCGCCGCGGCTGAAGCCATCCGGAACCAGCATCAAGCCACCTTGAACTCCCAGGAGGAGGACCTCTCCGCGTGCTAGGCGAAGCTTGCCGCTGCGCTCCGTGGCAAGGACGAGCAGCTCGAGGCCCTTGTCGCACGACAGACCCAGGAGCTGGAGCAGAGGCACAGAGAGGCGCCCGATGCCCAAGCCCTGGCCCACGCCGGCAAGGTGGAGGAGCTGGAGGCAAAGCGGGACGAGCTGAAGGAGCAGGCCCTCCAGCTGTCCGGCGAGACGGACACGCTCAACCGCGCCTTGGTGGAGGCGCAGGGAATGGTCATCAGCAGGACTAGTGAGCTCTCCGAGGCGCGAGACTCCATCAGAGTGTTGGGGAACGTAGTAATTTCAAAAAATTTCCTATGCACACGCAAGATCATGGTGATGCATAGCAACGAGAGGGGAGAGTGTTGTCTACGTACCCTCGTAGACCGAAGCGGAAGCATTGACGCAATATAGAGGAAGTAGTCGTACGTCTTCCCTATCCGACCGATCCAAGCACCGTTACTCCGGCACCTCCGAGTTCTTAGCACACGTTCAGCTCGATGACGCTCCCCGGGCTCCGATCCAGCAAAGCTTCGGGGATGAGTTCCGTCAGCACAACGGCGCGATGACGATGATGATGTTCTACCGACGCAGGGCTTCGCCTAAGCACTGCAACGATATGACCGAGGTTGAATATGGTGGAGGGGGGGGGGGGGGCACCGCACACGGCTAAGGAATGATCACGGAGATCAACTTGTGTGTTCTAGGGTGCCCCCTTGCCCCCGTATATAAAGGAGGGAGGGGGAGGTGCGGCCGGCCCCCAAGGGGTGCGCCTGGAGGGGTCCTACTCCCACCGGGAGTAGGACTCCCCCCTCTCTTACCTTGTTGGAGAAGGAAAGGGGGAGGGAGAAGAGGAAAGGGGGGCGCCGCCCCCCCCCCCCTTCCTTGTCCTATTCGTACTAGAGGGGGAGGGGGCGCGCGGCCTGCCCTGGCCGGCCCCTCTCTTCTCCCTTATGGCCCATGAAGGCCCATTAACCCCCCCGGGGGGTTCCGGTAACCCCTCGGTGCTCCGGTAAAATGCCGATTTCACCCGGATCCATTCCGATGTCCAAATATAGGCTTCCAATATATCACTTTTTATGTCTCGACCATTTCGAGACTCCTCGTCATGTCCGTGATCACATCCGGGACTCTGAACTACCTTCGGTACATCAAAATGTATAAACTCATAATAACTGTCATCGTAACGTTAAGCGTGCGGACCCTACGGTTCGAGAACAATGCAGACATGACCGAGACACGTCTCTGGTCAATAACCAATAGCGGGACCTGGATGCCCATATTGGCTCCTACATATTCTACGAAGATCTTTATCGGTCAGACCGCATAACAATATACGTTGTTCCCTTTGTCATCGGTATGTTACTTGCCCGAGATTCGATCGTCGGTATCCAATACCTAGTTCAATCTCGTTGCCGGCAAGTCTCTTTACTCATTCCGTAATACATCATCTCACAACTAACATATTAGTTGTAATGCTTGCAAGGCTTATGTGATGTGCATTACCGAGAGGGCCTAGAGATACCTCTCCGACTATCGGAGTGACAAATCCTAATCTCGAAATACGCCAACCCAACAAGTACCTTTGGAGACACCTATAGAGCACCTTTATAATCACCCAGTTACGTTGTGACGTTTGGTAGCACAGAAAGTGTTCCTCTGATAAACGGGAGTTGCATAATCTCATAGTCATAGGAACATGTATAAGTCATGAAGAAAGCAATAGCAACATACTAAACGGTCGGGTGCTAAGCTAATGGAATGGGTCATGTCAGTCAGATCATTAAACTAATGATGTGACCTCGTTAATCAAATAACAACTCTTTGTTCATGGTTAGGAAACATAACCATCTTTGATTAACGAGCTAGTCAAGTAGAGGCATACTAGTGACATTCTGTTTGTTTATATATTCACACATGTATTATGTTTCCGGCTAATACAATTCTAGCATGAATAATAAACATTTATCATGATATATGAGGAAATAAATAATAACTTTATTATTGCCTCTAGGGCATATTTCCTTCAGTCTCCCACTTGCACTAGAGTCAATAATCTAGATTACACAGTAATGATTCTTACACCCATGGAGTTTTTGTGTTGATCATGTTTTGCTCGTGGAAGAGGCTTAGTCAACGGGTCTGCTACATTCAGATCCGTATGTATCTTGCAAATCTCTATGTCTCCCACCTGGACTAGATCCAGGATGGAATTGAAGCGTCTCTTGATGTGCTTGGTTCTCTTGTGAAATCTGGATTCCTTTGCCAAGGCAATTGCACCAGTATTGTCACAAAAGATTTTCATTGGACCCGATGCACTAGGTATGACACCTAGATCGGATATGAACTCCTTCATCCAGACTCCTTCATTTGCCGCTTCCGAAGCAGCTATGTACTCCGCTTCACATGTAGATCCCGCCACGACGCTTTGTTTAGAACTGCACCAACTGACAGCTCCTCCGTTTAATGTAAACACGTATCCGGTTTGCGATTTAGAATCGTCCGGATCAGTGTCAAACCTTGCATCAACGTAACCGTTTACGATGAGCTCTTTGTCACCTCCATATATGAGAAACATATCCTTAGTTCTTTTCAGGTACTTCAGGATGTTCTTGACCGCTGTCCAGTGATCCACTCCTGGATTACTTTGGTACCTCCCTGCTAAACTTATAGCAAGACACACATCAGGTCTGGTACACAACATTGCATACATGATAGAGCCTATGGCTGAAGCATAGGGAACATCTTTCATTTTCTCTCTATCTTCTGCAGTGGTCGGGCATTGAGTCTTACTCAACTTCACACCTTGTAGTACAGGCAAGAATCCTTTCTTTGCTTGATCCATTTTGAACTTCTTCAAAACTTTGTCAAGGTATGTGCTTTGTGAAAGTCCAATTAAGCATCTTGATCTATCTCTATAGATCTTGATGCCCAATATGTAAGCAGCTTCACCGAGGTCTTTCATCGAAAAATTCTTATTCAAGTATCCCTTTATGCTATCCAGAAATTCTATATCATTTCCGATTAGTAATATGTCATCGACATATAACATCAGAAATGCTACAAAGCTCCCACTCACTTTCTTGTAAATACAGGCTTCTCCAAAAGTCTGTACAAACCCAAATGCTTTGATCACACTATCAAAGCGTTTATTCCAACTCCGAGAGGCTTGCACCAGTCCATAAATGGATTGCTGGAGCTTGCACACTTTGTTAGCTCCCTTTGGATCGATAAAACCTTCTGGTTGCATCATATACAACTCTTCTTCCAGAAATCCATTCAAGAATGCAGTTTTTACATCCATCTGCCAAATTTCATCATCATAAAATGCGGCAATTGCTGACATGATTCGGAGAGACTTAAGCATCGCTACGGGTGAGAAGGTCTCATCGTAGTCAATCCCTTGAACTTGTCGAAAACCTTTTGCGACAAGTCGAGCTTTGTAGACAGTAACATTACCGTCAGCGTCAGTCTTCTTCTTGAAGATCCATTTATTCTCAATTGCTTGCCGACCATCGGGCAAGTCAACCAAAGTCCACACTTTGTTCTCATACATGGATCCCATCTCAGATTTCATGGCTTCAAGCCATTTTGCGGAATCTGGGCTCACCATCGCTTCTTCATAGTTCGTAGGTTCACCATGATCTAGTAGCATGATTTCCAAAATAGGATTGCCGTACCACTCTGGTGCGGATCTTACTCTGGTTGATCTACGAGGTTCTGTAGTAACTTGATCTGAAGTTGCATGATCATCATCATTAACTTCCTCACCAATTGGTTTAGACGTCGCAGAAACCAGTTCCTGTGATGTGCTATTTCCCAATAGGGGAGCAGGTACAGTTACCTCATCAAGTTCTACTTTCCTCCCACTCACTTCTTTCGAGAGAAACTCCTTCTCTAGAAAGTTTCCGAATTTAGCAACAAAAGTCTTGCCTTCGGATTTGTGATAGTAGGTGTATCCAATAGTTTCCTTTGGATATCCTATGAAGACACATTTCTCTGATTTGTGTTCGAGCTTATCAGGTTGAAGCTTTTTGACATAAGCGTCGCAGCCCCAAACTTTTAGAAACGACAACTTTGGTTTCTTGCCAAACCATAGTTCATAAGGCGTCGTCTCAACGGATTTCGATGGTGCTCTATTTAACATGAATGCGGCCGTCTCTAAAGCATAACGCCAAAATGATAGAGGTAAATCTGTAAGAGACATCATAGATCGCACCATAACAAGTAAAGTACGATTACAACGTCCGGACACACCATTATGTTGTGGTGTTCCAGGTGGCGTGAGTTGCGAAACTATTCCGCATTGTTTCAAATGTAGACCAAACTCGTAACTCAAATATTCTCCTCCACGATCAGATCGTAGAAACTTTATTTTCTTGTTACGATGATTTTCCACTTCACTCTGAAATTCTTTGAACTTTTCAAATGTTTCAGACTTGTGTTTCATTAAGTAGATATACCCATATCTGCTTAAATCATCTGTGAAGGTGAGAAAATAACGATATCCGCCAGGAGCTTCAATATTCATCGGACCACATACATCTGTATGTATGATTTCCAACAAATCTGTCGCTCTCTCCATAGTACCGGAGAACGGTGTTTTAGTCATCTTGCCCATGAGGCACGGTTCGCAAGTACCAAGTGATTCATAATCAAGTGGTTCCAAAAGTCCATCAGTATGGAGTTTCTTCATGCGCTTTACACCGATATGACCTAAACGGCAGTGCCACAAATAAGTTGCACTATCATTATCAACTCTGCATCTTTTGGCTTTAATATTATGAATATGTGTGTCACTACTATCGAGATTCAATAAGAATAGACCATTTCTTAAGGGTGCATGACCATAAAAGATATTACTCATATAAATGGAACAACCATTATTCTCGGATTTAAATGAATAACCGTCTCGCATCAAACAAGATCCAGATATAATGTTCATGCTCAACGCTGGCACCAAATAACAATTATTTAGGTCTAAAACTAATCCCGAAGGTAGATGTAGAGGTAGCGTGCCGACCGCGATCACATCGACTTTGGAACCATTTCCCACGCGCATCGTCACCTCGTCCTTAGCCAATCTTCGCTTAATCCGTAGTCCCTGTTTCGAGTTGCAAATATTAGCAACGGAACCAGTATCAAGTACCCAGGTACTACTGCGAGTATTAGTAAGGTACACATCAATAACATGTATATCACATATACCTTTGTTCACCTTGCCATCCTTCTTATCCGCCAAATACTTGGGGCAGTTCCGCTTCCAGTGACCAGTTTGCTTGCAGTAGAAGCACTCAGTTTCAGGCTTAGGTCCAGACTTGGGTTTCTTCTCTTGAGCAGCAACTTGCTTGTTGTTCTTCTTGAAGTTCCCCTTCTTTTTCCCTTTGCCCTTTTTCTTGAAACTAGTGGTCTTGTTGACCATCAACACTTGATGCTCCTTCTTGATTTCTACCTCCGCAGCTTTTAGCATTGCAAAGAGCTCGGGAATCGTCTTATCCATCCCTTGCATATTATAGTTCATCACGAAGCCTTTGTAGCTTGGTGGAAGTGATTGGAGAATTCTGTCAATGACGCAATCATCCGGAAGATTAACTCCCAGTTGAATCAAGTGATTACAATACCCAGACATTTTGAGTATATGCTCACTAACAGAACTATTCTCCTCCATCTTGCAGCTACAGAACTTAATGGAGACTTTATATCTCTCAATCCGGGCATTCTGTTGGAATATTAACTTCAACTCTTGGAACATCTCATATGCCCCATGACATTCAAAACGTCGTTGAAGTCCCAGTTCTAAGCCATAAAGCATGGCACGTTGAACTATCGAGTAGTCATCAGCTTTGCTCTGCCAGACGTTCTTAACGTCGTCAGTTGCATCAGCAGCAGGCCTGGCACCCAGCGGTGCTTCCAGGACGTAACTCTTCTGTGCAGCAATGAGGATAATCCTCAAGTTACGGACCCAGTCGGTGTAATTGCTACCATCATCTTTCAACTTTGCTTTCTCAAGGAATGCATTAAAATTCAACGGAACAACAGCATGGGCCTTCTATCTACAATCAACATAAACAAGCAAGATACTATCAAGGACTAAGTTCATGATAAATTTAAGTTCAATTAATCATATTACTTAAGAACTCCCACTTAGATAGACATCCCTCTAATCTTCTAAGTGATCACGTGATCCACATCAACTAAACCATGTCCGATCATCACATGAGATGGAGTAGTTTCAATGGTGAACATCATTATGTTGATCATATCTACTATATGATTCACGCTCGACCTTTCGGTCTCCGTGTTCCGAGGCCATATCTGTATATGCTTGGCTCATCAAGTATAACCTGAGTATTCCGCGTGTGCAACTGTTTTGCACCCGTTGTATTTGAACGTAGAGCCTATCACACCCGATCATCACGTGGTGTCTCAGCACGAAGAACTTTTGCAACGGTGCATACTCAGGGCGAACACTTCTTGATAATTAGTGAGAGATCATCTTAAAATGCTACCGTCAATCAAAGCAAGATAAGATGCATAAAAAAAAGATAAACATCACATGCAATCAATATAAGTGATATGATATGGCCATCATCATCTTGTGCTTGTGATCTCCACCTTCGAAGCACCGTCATGATCACCATCGTCACCGGCGCGACACCTTGATCTCCATCGTAGCATCGTTGTCGTCTCGCCTATCTTATACTTCTACGACTATCGCTACCGCTTAGTGATAAAGTAAAGCATTACAGGGCGATTGCATTGCATACAATAAAGCGACAACCATATGGCTCCTGCCAGTTGCCGATAACTCGGTTACAAAACATGATCATCTCATACAATAAAATTTAGCATCATGCCTTGACCATATCACATCACAACATGCCCTGCAAAAACAAGTTAGACGTCCTCTACTTTGTTTGTTGCAAGTTTTACGTGGCTGCTACGGGCTTAAGCAAGAACCAATCTCACCTACGCATCAAAACCACAACGATAGTTTGTCAAGTTGATGCCGTTTTAACCTTCGCAAGGACCGGGCGTAGCCACACTCGGTTAAACTAAAGTTGGAGAAACTGACAGCCGCCAGCCACCTGTGTGCAAAGCACGGCGGTAGAACCAGTCTCGCGTAAGCGTACGCGTAATGTCGGTCCGGGCCGCTTCATCCAACAATATTGCCGAACCAAAGTATGACATGCTGGTAGGTAGTATGACTTATATCGCCCACAACTCATTTGTGTTCTACTCGTGCATATAACATCAAACCATAAAAACCTAGGCTCTGATGCCACTGTTGGGGAACGTAGTAATTTCAAAAAAATTCCTACGCACACGCAAGATCATGGTGATGCATAGCAACGAGAGGGGAGAGTGTTGTCTAGTACCCTCGTAGACCGAAGCGGAAGCGTTGACGCAACATAGAGGAAGTAGTCGTACGTCTTCCCGATCCGACCGATCCAAGCACCGTTACTCCGGCACCTCCGAGTTCTTAGCACACGTTCAGCTCGATGACGCTCCCCGGGCTCCTATCCAGCAAAGCTTCGGGGATGAGTTCCGTCAGCACGACGGCGTGATGATGATGATGATGTTCTACCGACGCAGGGCTTCGCCTAAGCACTGCAACGATATGACCGAGGTGGAATATGGTGGAGGGGGGCACCGCACACGGCTAAGGAACGATCACGAAGATCAACTTGTGTGTTCTAGGGTGCCCCCTTGCCCCCGTGTATAAAGGAGGGAGGGGGAGGTGCGGCCGGCCCCCAAGGGGTGCGCCTGGAGGAGTCCTACTCCCACCGGGAGTAGGACTCCCCCCTCTCTTACCTTGTTGGAGAAGGAAAGGGGGAGGGAGAAGAGGAAAGGGGGGCGCCGCCCCCCCTTCCTTGACCTATTCGGACTAGGGGGCCGCGGCCTGCCCTGGTCCGCCCCTCTCTTCTCCCTTATGGCCCATGAAGGCCCATTAACCCCTCGGGGGGTTCCGGTAACCCCTCGGTGCTCTGGTAAAATGCCGATTTCACCCGGATCCATTTCGATGTCCAAATATAGGCTTCCAATATATCAATCTTTATTTCTCGACCATTTCGAGACTCCTCGTCATGTCCGTGATCACATCCGGGACTCCGAACTACCTTCGGTACATCAAAATGTATAAACTCATAATAACTGTCATCGTAACGTTAAGCGTGCGGACCCTACGGTTCGAGAACAATGCAGACATGACCGAGACACGTCTCTGGTCAATAACCAATAGCGGGACCTGGATGCCCATATTGGCTCCTACATATTCTACGAAGATATTTATCGGTCAGACCGCATAACAATATACGTTGTTCCCTGTGTCATCGGTATGTTACTTGCCCGAGATTCGATCGTCGGTATCCAATACCTAGTTCAATCTCATTGCCGGCAAGTCTCTTTACTCGCTCCATAATACATCATCTCACAACTAACATATTAGTTGTAATGCTTGCAAGGCTTATGTGATGTGCATTACCGAGAGGGCCCAGAGATACCTCTCCGACTATCGGAGTGACAAATCCTAATCTCGAAATACGCCAACCCAACAAGTACCTTTGGAGACACCTGTAGAGCACCTTTATAATCACCCAGTTACGTTGTGACGTTTGGTAGCACACAAAGTGTTCCTCTGATAAACGGGAGTTGCATAATCTCATAGTCATAGGAACATGTATAAGTCATGAAGAAAGCAATAGCAACATACTAAACGATCGGGTGCTAAGCTAATGGACTGGGTCATGTCAATCAGATCATTCAACTAATGATGTGACCTCGTTAATCAAATAACAACTCTTTGTTCATGGTTAGGAAACATAACCATCTTTGATTAACCAGCTAGTTAAGTAGAGGCATACTACTGACATTCTGTTTGTTTATATATTCACACATGTATTATGTTTCCGGCTAATACAATTTTAGCATGAATAATAAACATTTATCATGATGTATGAGGAAATAAATAATAACTTTATTATTGCCTCTAGGGCATATTTCCTTCACAGAGACCTCAAGCTAAAGCTGGAGGATCTCGAGAAGTTGTTGCCGGAGAGCAGGGCTCGGGAGGAGGCCTTGACCAAAAGACTGGAGGAGGAGAAGCAGCAGCGGGCAGCCGAGGCCGGCTCCCACAAAGAGTATGTGGCGGGCGAGAACAGGTGGATCAGCCATCTAGAGGTCGTCGCCGGCAGGGTTACCTCACAATTGGCCACCATGGGGTTGCCAAATGTGAGGTACGCTCCTGAGCGCAGCGGGACCGTCAACGCCAAGCTGACCCAGTTCTTCGAGGGCGTCCTCGGGGCCCTGGCCTATCTCCACTCCAACAGGACGGCCACGCTAGCCGAGGACGCCCGGCGTCTTTGCCGGAAGGTCGTGACCAAGGTCCTCACCAAGGTGGCATACTGGAATCCCGATCTTGACTTCGCGGCTGCGATGAAGAGCTTGCCGGAGGATGCTGATCCCGCGGTGCTCCAGGAGCGTATCATGCCCATCACCGACTGCATCGGCGAAATCAAGAGGGTGGAAGCCCAGCGCCGGGACTAGGCGTCCCATTCTTCTTCGCCGCTGTAGGCCCTTGACCAAGATAAATTTTATCTTTAGTTAGAACCGCGGCAATGATGTGATGTAATATAACTCTGAAGTACTCTTTAATTTCATGCATGTTATTTCCCCGTTCAATTCCTCTTTGTATGTGTGCCCTACGCCGATCGGGAAGGCTTGCCGGCGCGAAAGCCCCAAGCGGCGTCTTGGGAACGGATCCCCATGGCCTGCCGGGTATGCGTGCAACCGGGTGAGCCACCTTCCCGTTCCGAACGCGGTCGCTCGAACTGTCGAGCTTGACTCGAGTCAGAATCGAGGATGTTGCCAATTACGGGAGGCTACCCTGCCACTCTCGACGCAGCCGCTCGAGCTGTTGAGCGGGCTCAAAAAAGGGCAAGGGCGTTGCCAATCGTGGTAGAGCCCCCTGGCGTGCAGGTTTTTTTTCATACAAAGCGGACATCTCCGGGGGGAATAACCTCAAAATAAAAAGGGGATTGTAGGCAAGAGTTCAGTGCAACTTAGCTTTTGTCTGCGATCGCTCGAGTGTCAATCTCCTGGCCCCTTTTCTTCTTCAAAGATCGCGAAGACGAAGGAGCATCGAACTGACTGCTAAAGCCGATTCTCACAACTGCGAAGCCCCTGCCTGGCGCGCCAAACATGTCGGTGGGAAACAACACCTATGGGATCACGAGAATCCCTTTCTGCGGTTGCGGGGCGCGGGGTCCGTGAGAAGAGCGGATCGAGCAGGCAGTACATGATTCCTTTACCCAGGTTTGGGCCGCGAAGATGTGTAAAACCCTACTCCTGCTTTGGTGGATAATATGTTTGTGTTCTTGAGCTAGCTACGGGGCGTGAGGAGGTCCAAAAAGCTGAATCCTCTTCCTGGTCGCCTGGGGCCTCCTTTTATAGGGAAAGGGGCTGCCACAGTGGCACACAGGAGGTGGAAAGGGTACAGTGATGCGAGGTTACCCCTCGCATTACATGACAAGGTGCATTTAATGTGCCTTGCTTAGGTGTCCTTGCTTTATCGGGGGCGGGGGAGAGCCATGTCTCGTCCATCGCCGCTCTTTCCCGCGTCGACACACGCCCTGGCCAGCGGTGCCTGCGATGCCATGTAGGCGGGCAGGCAGCTGAGGTGGCGCAGTGGTGGGTCTCCACGAGGATCTGCATGCCGCCACGCAGGTGCCTGCCCAGCTGGTTGGGTCGGCAGCTGCATGCGAACGATGGTGGAGGCGTGACTGGTGTGGGTCCGATGTTGGCCCCGCGGGTGTCCTTGGCAAGGGCCTTGCCGCGGCCCCAGCGAGGGTCTTGTTGGGGTCCCGACAAGGGTCTTGCCATGGCGCCTGCTGCCATCCCCGGCAAGGCTCTTGCCGGGGGCCTTGTGGTTTTCCTTGGCTGGGATCCCGCCAAGGACCATCATCTTCTAGAGTGTGCATCTGATCTTGAATGTCTTCACAAAGATCTGCATACCACCATGGGGATGCCTCCCGAATCCTTGCCCCATGGGGCAGTGGACTCAAGGGTGACCTGCTCCGTAGGTGTGGCGCGAGCTGCCATGGCAAGGGTCTTGCCGGGATTGCAAAAACCGCCTCCCGGCAAGGATCTTGCCGAGGGGGCCCGCTTCGTCCCCTTTGCTCTTTGTGGTCTTGGTCTTGGCGTCGTTGTGCTCCTCTTTGGCTTCGGCCTTACCTAGGTTCTACCTATCTTGCCGGGCTTGGTGCGGCGGCGCCCGTGGCTCAGACTGCCCGTGCACAGTCATAGGGGTACAAAAAGTGTACCCCTCTTTTTGTACACCGACAGGAGCCCCCGGGCCTGGGCCACACATAAGCGCCACGCGTTGTTGGACCAGGCCCAAGAACGGTGCGCGGGCAGGCAGGGCGGTTTTTACCGCGGTAAGTTTCTTCGCGCGATGCGCCTCCCACGCTTCCCACGTGTGGCGCGGCATGGGGAGGCGGGCGTGACGTGGGCAGCATGCGTGGGGTCGCTCCCCGCGGGCATGCGTCACATCACAATTAATGTGAAAGGAGGCGGCCCGCGTTCTCCCCCATAAGAAGGAATAACCGCGGGCGCGCTGCTCACTTTCCCTCTTCCTTCGTGCCTTTTCCAATCTCAGAGCCGTCGCTCCTTTTCTTCCTTCTCTTGCAAGCTTTTCGCCGTCGCCTGTCGTCGCCGTCTCGTCCCCATCCTCCTCCCCTTCCTTAACCCTCTAAGCTCCTTGGCCGCCATGGCGCCCAAATCTGCCAAGGGCAAGGGGGTGGCTAAGGGCCTCGTGACCGTGGAGCCGCCGGAGAGCGCGTTGCTGGGGGAGAAGACAAAGTCCGCCTTCTCCGCCCCCTCCGGCAGGCGTCGACTCGGATGACGACGCGGTGCTCCCCTTTGATCTCGGGCCCCTCAGCCCGGAGAGGATAAGGAAGCCGGCGGATGAGGAGGAGACGGATGATGAGTAAGTGCTCCGTTCCTTATTGCCGTTTCCATTTCCCTGAATGGGGCCGCTTGTCCTGAACCATTTTGCTTTTGTAGGGATGCAGAGACGTTGGCCCACAGGGTGAAGAGGGCGAGGACCTTGGCGAGCAGCCAGCCCCCGGCCGGGGCTTCAACGACACCATTGGTGGTGTTGAGCAGCCCGGACAGCAGCCCCCAGCGTAAGTTCATCACCCTCTTCTTACTCGACTTGGGGTAGGCGCCCGATGCCACGATGCTGATCTTGCCGGGTTTGTAGGAGGGGAGCGGCAGCAGGAGGAACCGCAGAGGGCTACCCCTAACTCGCCACCCCCATCGACTACGCCGCCGCGGGGGCGTCCCCGGCAAGGGCACCAGGTGCGGGGCCCACACCCATGGAGGAAGAGGGGAACTTGGGCACTGGTGGGTCTGCCCCGACGCCAAAGACCGGCGGAGAGGGGACCTCTGCTTCACGGCCCGGCACTGGTGAGTCGCCTGCCCTTCGCCCTTTGATCTTTTTTCTTGTGCTTCTCTTGGCTTCATTGCTCCTATCGCCACCCAGGCCCTCCCCCAATGGACACGGAGGACGTGGTCTCCGTTGTCAGGGATATTGCTGAAGAGGCCGCGGCTGAGGCCGACAAGGTGGCCGCTGAGGAGGCCGCCAAGAATGCCGACGAAGCCGCCGCTGGTGAGGCCGCCAAGGACGCCGCCGAGGGTGCCGGCGTGGGGGCCGCCAAGGCTGCCGATGAGGCCTCCGCCGAGGGTGCCGGCGGTGGTCCTGCCGGGGGGACCGGCAGGGCCCCTGCCGAGGAAGAGGTGATGGATGACCAGCCTCCCTCCTCCTCAGCCTCGGGCCCCGACAGGTACCTGAAGGTGGGTGATGATCTCTTCGTCCACCTCCTAGGGGCGCCAAGTCGAGCGCCCGCCGAAGGGGAAGTTTTTGATGACGAAGTGCTTGCCGCCACCGGGTTCGAGATCGTCGATGCGCCGGGCGCCGGCGACGACGGTTCTCCAGAGGAGCAGCTCTTCCGCGCCACGGGGGCCAACTTCCAGAAACTCCAAGCGCTCTACCGCGGCGGCCTGGACAAAGTTGAGTCCAGGGCGGCAGCGGTGGACAACGCGGAGGCGGACTTCAAGGCGCGCGTTGCTGAAACGCAGGCTTGGTTCCACCAGTCTCGCGAGGAGCAGAGGGCCTTCCAGGAGAAATTGGCCCAGCGCGAGGTGGAGCTCGCCCTGAAGATGGCCGACATCAAGAAGGCCCAGGAGAAGGCGGCGAACTTGGCCGCCGCGGCCGAAGCCATCCGGAACCAGCATCAAGCCACCTTTAACTCCCAGGAGGAGGACCTCTCCGCGCGCCAGGCGAAGCTTGCCGCTACGCTCCGTGGCAAGGACGAGCAGCTCGAGGCCCTTGTCGCACGACGGATCCAGGAGCTGGAGCAGAGGAACAGAGAGGCGCTCGATGCCCAAGCTCTGGCCCACGCCGGCAATGTGGAGGAGCTGGAGGCGGAGCGGGACGAGCTAAAGGAGCAGGCCCTCCAGCTGTCCGGTGAGACGGACACGCTCAACCACACCTTGGTGGAGGCGCAGGGAATGGTCATCAGCAGGACTGGTGAGCTCTCCGAGGTGCAAGACTCCATCAGAGACCTCAAGCTAAAGCTGGAGGATCTCGAGAAGCTGTTGCCGGAGAGCAGGGCTCGGGAGGAGGCCTTGACCAAAAGCCTGGAGGAGGAGAAGCAGCAGCGGGCAGCCGAGGCCGCCTCCCACCAAGAGTATGTGGCGGGCGAGAACAGGTGGATCAGCCATCTGGAGGTCGTCGCCGGAAGGGTTACCTCACAATTGGCCACCATGGGGTTGCCAAATGTGAGGTACGCTCCTGAGTGCAGCGGGACCGTCAACGCCAAGCTGACCCAGTTCTTCGAGGGCGTCCTCGGGGCCCTGGCCTATCTCCACTCCAACAGGACGGCCACGCTGGCCGAGGACGCCCGACGTCTTTGCCGGAAGGTCGTGACCAATGTCCTCACCAAGGTGGCATACTGGAATTCCGATCTTGACTTCGCGGCTGCGATGAAGAGCTTGCCGGAGGATGCTGATCCCGCGGTGCTCCAGGAGCGTATCAAGCCCATCACCGACTGCATCGGCGAAATAAAGAGGGTGGAAGGCCAGCGCCGGGACTAGGCGTCCCGTTCTTCTTCGCCGCTGCGGGCCCTCGACCAAGATAAATTTTATCTTTAGTTAGAACCGCGGCAATGATGTGATGTAATATAACTCTGAAGTACTCTTTAATTTCATGCATGTTATTTCCCCGTTCAATTCCTCTTTGTATGTGTGCCCTACACCGATCGGGAAGGCTTGCCTGCGCGAAAGCCCCAAGCGGCGTCTTGGGGATGGATCGCCATGGCCTGCCGGGTACGCGTGCAACCGGGTGAGCCACCTTCCCGTTCCGAACGCGGTCGCTCGAACTGTCGAGCTTGACTCGAGTCAGAATCGAGGATGTTGCCGATTACGGGAGGCTACCCTGCCACTCTCGACGCAGCCGCTCGAGCTGTTGAGCGGGCTCGAAAAAGGGCAAGGGCGTTGCCAATCGTGGTAGAGCCCCCTGGCGTGCAGGTTTTTTTTCATACAAAGCGGACATCTCTGGGGGGAATAACCTCAAAATAAAAAGGGGATTGTAGGCAAGAGTTCAGTGCAACTTAGCTTTTGTCTGCGATCGCTCGAGTGTCAATCTCCTGGCCCCTTTTCTTCTTCAAAGATCGCGAAGACGAAGGAGCATCGAACTGACTGCTAAAGCCAATTCTCACAACTGCGCAGCCCCTGCCTGGCGCGCCAAAGATGTCGGTGGGAAACGACACCTATGGGATCACGAGAATCCCTTTCTGTGGTTGCGGGGCACGGGGCCGTGAGAAGAGCGGATCGAGCAGGCAGTACACGATTCCTTTACCCAGGTTTGGGCCGCGAAGATGCGTAAAACCCTACTCCTGCTTTGGTGGATTATATGTTTGTGTTCTTGAGCTAGCTACGGGGCGTGAGGAGCTCCAAAAAGCCGAATCCTCTTCCTGGTCGCCTGGGGCCTCCTTTTATAGGGAAAGGTGCTGCCACAATGGCACACAGGAGGTGGAAAGGGTACAGTGATGCGAGGTTATCCCTCGCATTACATGAAAAGGTGCATTTAATGCGCCTTGCTTAGGTGTCCTTGCTTTATCGGGGGCGGGGGAGAGCCCTGTCTCGTCCGTCGCCGCTCTCTCCCGCGTCGACACGTGCCCTGGCCAGCGGTGCCTGCGATGCCATGTAGGCGGGCAGGCAGCTGAGGTGGCGCAGCGGTGGGTCTCCACGAGGATCTGCATGCCGCCACGCAGGTGCCTGCCCAGCTGGTTGGGTCGGCAGCTGCATGCAAACGGTGGTGGAGGCGTGACTGGTGCGGGTTCGATGGTGGCCCCGCGGGTGTCCTTTGCAAGGTCCTTGCCATGGCCCCAGCAAGGGTCTTGCCGTGGCGCCTGCTGCCATCCCCGGCAAGGCTCTTGCCGGGGGCCTTGTGGTTTTCCTTGGCTGGGATCCCGCCAAGGAACATCATCTTCTAAAGTGTGCATCTGATCTTGAATGTCTTCACAAAGATCTGCATACCACCACGGGAATGCCTCCCGAATCCTTGCCCCATGGGGGCAGTGGACTCAAGGGTGACCCACTCCGTAGGTGTGGGGCGAGCTGCCACGGCAAGGGTCTTGCCGGGTTTGCAAAAACCGCCTCCCGGCAAGGATCTTGCCGGGGGCGCCCGCTTCGTCCCCTTTGCTCTTTGTGGTCTTGGTCTTGGTGTCGTTCTGCTCCTCTTTGGCTTCGGCCTTACCTTGGTTCTACCTCCCTTGCCGGGCTTGGTGCGGCAGCGCCCGTGGCTCAGACTGCCCGTGTATAGTCATAGGGGTACAAAAATGTACCCCTCTTTTTTTACACCGACAGACGGTACAGAAGAGGCTAGCAATGATGGAAGGGTGAGAGTGCGTATAATCCATGGACTCAACTTTAGTCATAAAGAAGTCATATACTTATTGCAAAAATCTACGAGCCATCAAAAACCAAAGCATTACGCGCATGCTCCTAGGGGGATAGATTGGTAGGAAAAGACCATCGCTCGTCCCCGACCGCCACTCATAAGGAGGACAATCAAATAACACCTCATGTCTCAAATTTGTTACATAACCTTTACCATACGTGCATGCTACGGGACTTGCAAACTTCAACTCAAGCATTTATCAAATTCACAACTACTCAACTAGCACGACTTTGATATTATCACCTCCATATCTCAAAACTATTATCAAGCATCAAACTTTTCTTAGTATTCAACGCACTCAAAAGAAAATTTTACAAATCTTGAACACCAAGCATATTATTATTATTAAGCAAATTACCATGCTATTTAAGACTCTCAAAATAATCTAAGTGAGCATAAGAGATCAATAGTTTCTTTAAAACAAATCCACCACCGTGCTCTAAAAGATATAAGTGAAGCACTAGAGCAAAACTATAAAGCTCAAAAGATATCAGTGAAGCACATAGAGTATTCTATCAAATTGCAATTCATGTATGGCTCTCTCAAAAGGTGTGTACAGAAAGGATGATTGTGGCACACTAACAAACAAAGACACAAATAATACAGGACGCTCCAAGCAAAACACATATCATGTGGTGAATAAAAATATAGCTCCAAGTAAAATTACCGATGGAAGTAGACGAAAGAGGGGATGCCTTCCGGGGCATCCCCAAGCTTTGACTTTTTGGTGTCCTTGGATTATCTTGGGGGTGCCATGGGCATCCCCAAGATTAGGCTCTTTCCACTCCTTGTTCCATAATCCATCAAAAGATTTCACTCAAAACTTGAAAACTTCACAACACAAAACTCAATAGAAATCTCGTGAGCTCCGTTAGCAAAAGAAAACAAAAGACCACTTCAAGGTACTGTAATGAACTCATTCTTTATTTATATTAGTGTTAAACCTACTGTATTCCAACTTCTCTATGGATTATAAACTATTTTACTAGCCGTAGATTCATCAAAATAAGCAAACAACACACGAAAAACAGAATCTCTCAAAAACAGAACAGTCTGTAGTAATCTGTAACTAACGCAAACTTCTGGAACTCCAAAAAATCTACCAAAATAGTAAGACCTAGAAAATTTGTTTATTGATCAGCAGAATTTGGAATCATTATTTTATCACATTCTGGTGATTTTTAACAATTGTTTTTGTGAACAGAAAGATTCTGAAATTACAGCAAGATCAAATAACTATCATCCAAGAAGATCCTATAGGTCTAACTTGGCACAAACACTAATTAAAACACAAAACCACATCTAAACAGAAGGTAGATGGATTATTTATTACTAAGCAGCAAAGAAAAATATTGGGTTGTCTCCCAACAAGCGCTTTTCTTTAAAGCCTTTTTAGCTAGGCATTGAGATTTCAACGATGCTCACAAGAAAGGTAAGAATTGAGGCACAAAGAGAGCATCATAAAACATGTGACAAACACACTTAAGTCTAACATACTTCCTATGCATAGGCATATTATAGGCAAACTAATTATCGTAGCAAGCAAAAACTAGCATATGCAAGGAAGCGGAAAGGAACAATAGCAATCTCAACATAATGAGAGGTAATTTAGTAACATGAAAATTTCTATAACCATATTTTCCTCTCTCATAATAATTACATGTAGCATTATAAGAAAATTCAACAATATAGCTATCACATAACATATTCTCAACACGATCCACATGGATGTGAAGTTGTCACTCTTCCAAAATAGTGGGATTATCATTAACTAAAGTCATGATTTCTCCGAGCCCACTTTTATCAAAAACTTCATAAGATTGAATGTTATCCAAATATGTGGGATCTAAAGTTGACACTCTTCCAAACCCACTTTCAATATTATTGCAAACACTATTATCAATCTTATATTCGTCATGGGGCTTAAATAAATTTTCAAGATCATAAGAAGAATCTCCCCAATCATGACTATTGGAATTGGCAAAACCAGCATCCCCAAGCTTAGGGTTTGCATATTATTAGCATAATTTACATCAATAGAATTTATAATAAAATCATTGCAATCATGCTTTTTATTCAAAGATCTATCGTGAAGCACTTCATCACAATTTTCAGATTTACAGATTTCAGGCAAAAGCTTATAGAGATAATCTAGTGCATCCAAATCACTAGGAATGGGTTCATCATAATTGGATCTCTTAAAAACATTGGCAAGCGGATGAGGATCCATAGATATTATCTTCTCTGTTTAGGAATAAATACTCAACTATTTCAACGAAGCGAGAAAACGAGCCAAGAAAGACATCAAGGCGAACGGAAAAGAGAGGGCGAATAAAACGACAAGGGTGAAGTGGGGGAGAGGAAAACGAGAGGCAAATGGCAACTGATGTAATGCGAGAGATAGGGATTGTGATGGGTACTTGGTATGTTGACTTTCGCGCAGACTCCCCGGCAACGGCACCAGAAATGGCTCGTTGTCGGGAGTCCAAATCTTGATCTTGTGTAAGCTTCGCCGGCAACGGCGCCCGAAATTCTTCTTGCTACCTCTTGAGCACTACGTTGGATTTCCCCGAAGAGGAGAGGATGATGCAGCAAAGTAGCGTAAGTATTTCCCTCAGTTTTTGAGAACCAAGGTATCAATCCAGTAGGAGGCTACGCTCCAATCCCTCGTACCTACACAAAAACAATAGCTCAACGCAACCAATGCGATTAGGGGTTGTCAATCCCTTCACGGTCACTTACGGGAGTGAGATCTGATAGAGATGATAGATAATATTTTTGGTATTTTTGGTATAGAGATGCAAAGTGAAAAGTAAAAGGCAAAATAAAAAAAGCAAAGCAATAATATAGTGATGGAGATTGATATGATGAGAATAGACCCGGGGGCCATAGGTTTCACTAGTGGCTTCTCTCAAGAGCATAAGTATTCTACGGTGGGTGAACAAATTACTGTTGAGCAATTGACAGAATTGAACATAGTTATGAGAATATCTAGGTATGATCATGTATATAGGCATCACGTCCGAGACAAGTAGACCGACTCCTTCCTGCATCTACTACTATTACTCCACTCATCGACCGCTATCCAGCATGCATCTAGAGTATTAAGTTAAAAACAGAGTAACACCTTAAGCAAGATGACATGATGTAGAGGGATAGTTTCATGCAATATGATAAAAAAAACCATCTTGTTATCCTCGATGGCAACAATACAATACGTGCCTTGCTGCCCCTTCTGTCACTGGGAAAGGACACCGCAAGATTGAACCCAAAGCTAAGCACTTCTCCAATTGCAAGAAAAACCAATCTAGTATGCCAAACCAAACTGATAATTCGAAGAGACTTGCAAAGATAACCAATCATACATAAAAGAATTCAGATAACCAATCATAACCAATCATATTATTCATAGATAGACTTGATCATATTCATCGATATCAACAAACACACCGCAAAAAGAAGATTACATCGAATAGATCTCCACGAGAGAGGGGGAGAACATTGTATTGAGATCCAAAAAGAGAGAAGAAGCCATCTAGCTACTAACTATGGACCCGAAGGTCTGAGGTGAACTACTCACACTTCATCGGAGGGGCTAGGATGATGTAGAAGCCCTCCGTGATGATGGCCCTCTCCGGCGGAGCTCCAGAACAGGCCCCAAGATGGGATCTCGTGGGTACAGAAGGTTGCGGCGGTGGAATTAGGTTTTTGGCTTCGTATCTGATCGTTTGGGGGTACGTAGGTATATATAGGAGGAAGAAGTACGTCGGTGGAGCTTCGAGGGGCCCACGAGGCAGGGGGTGCATCCTCGGTGACCGCCTCGTGGCTTTGTTGACGGAGGGTCCAAGTCTCCTGGGTCTTATCCAATGAGAAAATCACATTCCCGAAGGTTTCATTCCGTTTGGACTCCGTTTGACATTCCGGAACTCTAAAATAGGCAAAAAAACAGCAATTCTGGGTTGGGCCTTCGGTTAATAGGTTAGTCCCAAAAATAATATAAAAGCAGAAAATAAAGCCCAATATAGTCCAAAATAGTAGATAATATAGCATGGAGCAATCAAAAATTATAGATACGTTGGAGACGTATCACATGCTTTCAATGAATTGAGACTACCAAACATCACATGCACTGGTTAGTTCATTTCAAGACATTAAGTTATCTCGCCGATAGGAATGAAACAATATACCATGTATTTATCTACAAAGGGAGTAGTACAATTTTTGTGACATGCATTACTAGATATTGCTAGTCAAATACTAAATCCAGATGGACGTGGTAGTACTACTAAATCCAGACGGTGGTTCTAGTACTACTACTACTAGTAGTAGTACTAACAATGTAGTAGCACTGTACTACCCATTGGTCAAATTATTATGTGCTGCTCCTCACAGTGAAGTGACAAAACCCTACGCCGGAGATGACACCTGAGTATAGGCACCATGTTCGGCATACCATAGTCAGCCTCACCGTCTGCAGGCACTATTATCATGGTTGTAGACCTAGCCTGCTTACAACTAGCCGTGTTTGACATAATTTCCCATGCGTAGATGCCCGTGCATTGCACGGAACACCAAGATTTGGGGGTGGACGGCGCCAGCAGCGACCATCGTGCCAGATTTTTCCATGGCCTTCTAGATGTGGTGGGGAGGAGATAAGGCTGATTGTGAGAGACAAGGAGTTGTTTGTAAATAGGGAACAAGTATGGGCATCTTTTTGCAAAACTGGAGAAGTTTCGTTTGTATGCATCAGATCTAGATCTGACGGCTATTGGTGAAAGATGGCAGGCACAACATCACCAACTTAGGACCTATTTGATTCACATGATTTTGAAAACGCAGGAATAGGACACGGTAATATTACAAGTTTCAAACTGATATTACAAATGTTAGGAGTAATGCTGCACCTACGAAGAGGGAATTACTAGGAAGTTTACGTAAGAACTTTCGTTACTTTAGGTGGATGCAGCATTATCGTACAAACTAAAATCCACTGCCCTGACAAGTCACTAACGGGCAAATAAGTTTTCGAGACTCTGGCCACTTGATGTTTCAAAAACAAATTCAGCTTCTGTGGAGACTTTGTCATTTAGGCTTAGACACTTGCGGTGATCAGCACGCCATTCATTGTTGCGCCAGAGAACGCCAAACCTCATTACCTTGAGCACACTTGCCTCCAGAACAAAGAACCTGGCCAATTTAATCTCAGATGTGTTGCCTCGGTAGTCGATCAAATCAATTTCTGTAAGATGGAGATCAAGGCATTCGATGAGATTGTTATAATGCAGCACATTTTTCACTTTTAGGTCTTTTTTTATCTGCAAAAGAAGAGAACATATTAGAGCAGCTGGCTGTATAAGATTGCCGTGTCATCAAGAGGTACCAATATATTCGCTCATACGATAGGTTTGGCTGGCTAGTGATATTTTTTTCTCTCTCTCTTTCTCTTTCCTCTCATTTACCTAGGAGTACGTGAAGAGCTTGGGCATTTGTTGCCTTCCACTATGTGGTCGATGCCATATTTCGCAAAAGTATGCCACATAATACGCATCGATGTCAAATCAAAAGATTTTGGCACCGCTCTCGTGATGTGAGAGACTTGGCACCGCTGTGCACACAGACCCAGATGTATAAACAAATCAATCAAACCAACTACACCAGCCTCTCACTCTCCCAAACAAGTGTTTTTTATTGCCTCAGTCCTCTCTCTCTCCCACGCAAGTGTTTTTTCATTGCGTGAGTTAATTTGTCACCAGAGCAAAGTAGGTGATCCAGATTGGGGCACGAGGTCAGCAATGGAGGGGCATCGATGCCAAATGCATCACAAGTGAATTTGGCACGTGTTTTGGCCTACATAGTGGAGGGCCGTTATAGCCCACTTTTGTACTACCTCTTATTTAGTATAAAATTTTGACCATATATTTATGTAAGAAAATGCCAATCCATGTCACTAAAAATTACACCATTTGAAATTATGTTCAAATACGAATCCAACGATATAGTTCTTAGTGACATGCATTAACATTTTGTCAGTTAAATCTATAGTCAAATTTTGATACTACGAAATAGGAAGAGTAAACCAGGACGGAGGTAGTACTTGCTCTTAGGGTAACCATAGAGTTATTGGAGTAGTCTTAATTACTTTCCACTATGACTAGCCTAGGCTACTATAGTAGTACAACAAAAAAATGATGCAGGTGATCACATGAGAAAAAAATACTAAAAACATTTCTTTCGGTGCAGTGCGTAGATGCAGTTTTGAACATTACACTTGTCATTGTAATTTGGGAAAATTATGAAAACATTGAGCTACGTTGTGATTATCGTTTACTAATAGGTGTTGACACATGAACACGTCACGTGTACCCTCGATGCCGGGGGTGATGCACCACAGCTCACGTCGAAGGAGACCCGACCGACAACGCGATACGCAAGACAGTCGACGGGCGCTTTTGCAGACCCGAAAACCCCACACCCCCGGGAGGGACCCCGTCAGGGAGTGCGGCGGCTATGGGCTGCCCTAGGTCGATTCGCTCGCCCCTAGAGCCTTGGGATTCGTAGCTCTCAAACACGAAGAACGACGAAGAACGAGAGAGAAAAACGGTGGAGAGATAAAACATAGATGAAAAAGTAGTATATTGATTTGTTTGATTGTGTGTTGTTCAATCGACCGTCACCCCCAACATATATAAGAGGCGGCTGGACTTCCCGTACAAGTAAAGGATTCGTCTATGCTTTCCTTATAAGAAAAATTACATCAATTCACGTCCTAAAGTCCTAATTCTATTCCAACTCGGATTCAGTCTGAATCTGGCCCAAACTCTGTCTTCCTTCTTGCGCTGGCTGCCGGGCTTGCATATGATCTCCGACCAAGACGGCCCAAATATCGAACTTGTGCACCTCGACGATACGAGCAACTCTCATGTTGACCACTTTTTCAAATAAGGTCATCTTGAATACTTTTCGAGGTCATCTTTATCTTCCAGTCAGACTCGGTCTTGCAGTAGACTGGATTATCCAAGTCTCGTAGTGAATTTGTAGGCTATATACTATCTCTAATGATAATGACTCTAAAATCAGAGCTTACCATCTTGATGATATGCACAACTTCTGTATTGAACACTTCTTCATCCGAGGTCATGTTGATAAACTTTCAGGCATATGTTCAGTTTCACTCGGATTCGAGCTCATCCACTCGGATTAGAGTCATTCACTTGGATCGTCCGACTGGACTTTTTCACTCGGATGTTTAGAATCTTTCACTCGGATGTTTAGAATCTTTCACTCGTAATACAATTTTCACTCGGATGAACATATTTTCACTCGGAAGGCAATCTCTTTACTCGATCGGCAAGTTTTTATTCCGACGGTAATCTTTTCACTCGGATGATTATATTTTCACTCGGAAGACAATCTCTTACTCGATCGGTAAGTTTTCATTCCGACGGTAATAGTTTCACTCGGATGATAATAATTTCACTCGGACGGAAAACTTTTCACTCAACCGGTGAGCTTTCACTCGGATGGTAAGCTTTCACTCGATCGGTAAGTTTTCACTCGGATGGTAAGCTTTTCACTCGGATTTTCCGACTGAAAACATAGCCTGATCTTGATTTGTCTCTCCAGGTCTCATACGATCTCGGATTGAGACGAATTATATATGAGAATCGATCGGCTCGATGAGGCGAAACTATTCCGTGTTGAAGGTTTTTGAATTCAAGGCCGTATTGAGGGCCGAATTGCTCACGCATTGCATCAGACACTCATCAACATGTGTCTAGTGTCAAGCGTAATATTTTGGTCTCTGGCCTGTCCAGACCGTATTGACTGTAACTTTTGCATATGAACTCGGATTAAGATGATTAATATATGAAAATCAATTGCCTAGATGAGACGAAGACAATTTCTTTAGAGTGCTCCTTCATCTGAGGTGGTCCTGAAAGCATAATTGGCCGAAAAGCACTCGGAACACTAAATTCTGTCACTCGCAGTACAGCTTCGGCCCCTAAGATGAGGTGGGATGTCAATGACTTAAACATCAAAGTTATTCCATTCGAAGACGTGAAACTTTTCATGCTGAAAAACCCTTTCACTCGAAGCCATCTCATTTTGTTTTTATGCCGTGCCAAAATCAGATGTCAACACATGCCCCCTTGTTTTTCGGCAAAGCTTGCACGCGAAAAATAATATGCACGGTGTTTGTTCTAAGGAAGATGTCAACACTCCATCGGCCATTTATTTTTCTTAGGGCGATAATTATGTATCGGCCATGTTTGTGCTAAGGGCGATAATCATATATCAGCCATTGCCTACTTATGCTTCTTGCCACATACTTGGGTGGTATTTCTTCAAGTATTTGCCATTGAGAGCTCTAGGTAACACCGTCCCTTGTATGGATTCCACCAAATATAAGTTTCTGGGAACTATTCTTGTAATCCTAAAAGGACCTTCCCAACTCGGAGACCACTTCCCGAATTTCCTATCTCTTGAACTAATCGGTAGAATCACTTTCCAGGCGAGATCACCAACTTGAAAATTCTTCAACTTGACTTTCTTATTGTAAGATCTTGCCACCCTCAACTTGTCTCTCTCTATAGCCTTCAAAGCAGCCAAACGTTTATCGGCAACCTCCTCAATATTGTCCATCATCAAGTTATAAAAGTCTACTGCCAATAAATCATTTTGTTTGGCTATTCTCAAAGCATTCAAATTTACTTCCACTGGTAAAACAGCCTCTTGATACTAGCTCATATGGAGTCACCTTCGTAGCACCATGCCTTGAAATTCTATGTGCCCACAAAGCTTCAGACAACAACTCATGCCATCTCCTTGGATTATCCTCAATCTTCTTCTTGATGAGCTTGATTAAAATTTTATTGCTAGACTCGGCTTGTCCATTAGCTTGGGCATAATACGGAGAGGAATGGAGCAACTTTATATTATAAGATTCGGCAAACTCTCTGACTTGATGTGACATAAAAGATGAACCTTGATCTGTAGTTAACGTTTGAGGAATACCGAATCTATGAATAATGTGCTGGGTTATGAACTGAATTACCTCCGTATGTGTCATGTTCTTGAGAGGTACTGCTTCAGACCATTTAGTGAAATAATCAGTTGCCACCAATACGAACTGATGCCCTTTTGAGGAAGACGGATGGATTTGTCCAATGAAGTCTAAACCCCAACCTCTGAAAGGCCACGACTTGATAATAGGATGTAACATAGTAGTAGGAGCCAATTGAATATCACCAATTTTTTTACAAGCTTCACACCCCTTATAATATCTGAAGCAATCATTAATCATAGTCGGCCAATAAAACCCAGCACGTCGCAATAACCATTTCATCTGGGGAGCCGACTGATGAGTGCCACAAATGCCTTCATGTACCTCTCCCATAGCAACTCTTGCTTGGTCCTCGTCCAAGCACTTTAGAAGAACATCATCGACTGTTCGGCGATAAAGACCGTCATCTCTCATTGTATACTTGAAAGCCATACGCCGAACAGACCTGTCCACCCTTTCACTCGGATTGCACAAGTAATCAACAATGGTCTTCCTCCAGTCGGTATTGTCACCTGCACTAGAATTTTTGATAAGGGCCGAATCAGTGGGTTCTGGTTCTGCTTCTCCTATATTGGCAAGACAAGACATCGGTCTTTGAGAAATATGAAACATGCCATGATCAACATGATAGCCAGATGCTTGCTGTGCCAACTCATTTGCTCTGTCATGCCTAGATATATGAGCAATGCTAAAACAATCCAATGTAGAAATTATATCTAGACATTTATCAAGATAAACATTAAGTGATTCGTCCAAACACTGAAAGACTTTGGATATTTGCTGCACTACTAGTAACGAATCACCATAAGCCTCAATATGTGTAACACCTATAGCAAGTAACATCTCTAGGCCGAATAACAATGCTTCATAATCGGCTTGATTGTTTGTGCAAAAATATTCTAAGCGGCACGAGGCTTCAAAAATAGCACCATGAGGAGATATATAAACAATACCAACACCTTGGCCATTGCTACAAACTGATCCATCAAAGTATAATCTCCATGGTACTAATGAAACAAGGTTCATATCAATATCATGCTTGTCATCAATATGTTCAACAATGAAATTAGCACCAATTTGGCCTTTCATGGATTTTAGAGATTCATAAGCCAAATCATATTCAATCAAAGCATAAGCCCACTTGCCAATCCTACCACTAAGAATTGGCCTATGCAACATGTATTTAATGACATCGGTCTGACAAGCTACTACGCAAGCACTCGGCACTAAATAATGTCTCAATTTTGTGCAAGCATAATATAAGCATAGACATAATTTTTCAATAAATGTATACCTTGTCTCGACGTCCAATAATATGTAATAGCATGCTCTTTTCCCTCGGTTTCTTGAGTCAAAACAGCACCAATAACTCCTTCCTCTGCTGCAATGTAAAGCCTGAAGGGTTCTCTATGCTTGGGTGCTTTCATCACCGGAGGAGTGCACAAATAGTTCTTGATCATATCAAATGCTTCTTGCTGTTTTGCCCCCCAAGTGAAATCAGCATCATTCTTCAACCGAAGGATAGGAGTAAATGCATCAACTTTCCCTGACAGATTAGCTATGAATCTTCTCAGATAATTGACCTTGCCAAGGAACTTTTGCATATCTCTCTAGCATGTTGCAGCCTCCACTTTCTGTATGGCCTCTGTCTTTTTGGGATCAATCTCTATGCCATCTTCATGAATAATGAAACCCAAAAACTTGCCAGCTGATACGCCGAATGCACACTTTAAAGGATTTATCTTCAGTCCATACTTTTTCATTCTTTCAAAAGCTAAACGCAAATCGGCCAAGTGAGATTCAAAAGCATCCGATTTGACAACAATATCATCAATATAAACTTCAAGTATGACACCGAGTAAATCATGAAAAATTAAATTCATAGCCCTTTGATACGTGGCTCCAGCATTTTTAATCCGAATGTCATCACTGTCCACTCGAATAAACCAAGGAAACCAGGACATCGGAAAGCCATTTTGTACATGTCCTCTTCGGCCATAAAAATTTGATTGTATCCGGCATTACCATCTAGAAAGCTAATAATCTTATGTCCAGAAGCATCATTAATAAGCATATCGGCTATTGGCATAGGATACTCATCTTTGGGTGTAGCCCTATTCAAATCTCTGAAATCAATGCACACCCTCCACTTGCCGGATTCTTTCTTCTCCACTGGGACAATGTTAGAAATCCACTCGGCATACCTGCAAGGTCGAATGAAATTAGCTTCAAGCAGTCGACCCATCTCTTCCTTGATCCGATCATATGATTTCGGATTAAATTTTCTGGCCGACTATTTATAAGGTCTAAAACCGGCCTTTATAGGCAACCGATGCTCCACTAGCTCTCGGCTTAACCCTGGCATCTCATGATATTCCCATGCAAAGCAACAAACATATTCTTTTAATAGCTCGATTAACTTAGCCTTACAATCGGCTTTTAAATTTTTGTTTATAAATGTCAGTCGAGTGACTGAACCATCTCCAATATCTACCTCTTCTAATGGATCGGCTGATGTAAAACCTTGTCCAAGTTTATCCATGTCATCCAACTCCTCTATAGACTCATACATATCCTTCTCACTGGACCGATACTTTACATGACATTTTTGTAACCACTCGGAATTAGGATCCATTTAAACATATCATACCTTGGAGCCGATTGCATTCAGTCGGCTTTAAAAGAGACGGGCACGAAACCATTCTTGGTTGCGTTGAGAAAATTGAACTCTGACAAGTCACGCCCCGTCAAGCAAGTAGCATTGGGGTGTTGCCAATCCACCGATGCATCAGCCAAAGCAACACAGTCCGAGTTATCCGCATGAATGGCTTCCACTTCATCATCAACCCATTGGATCAAAAACTGGTGCATAGTGGACGGCACGCACTGGTTTGCATGAACCCAATCACGACCTAGTATGATGTTGTATTTACCTTGCACCTCGGCGACAAAGAATGCAGTAGCCAAAGTTTCGCTTCCGACTGTAAGCTCCACATACATCACACCTTTGGCTTAAGTTTTCTCTTTGCCTTCAAATCCATTGAGCACCATATTGGTCTTGATCAATTCTTCGTCAGGCAAACTCAATTTCTTGAAGATCGAATAGGGCATAAGGTTTACCACAGCACCACCATCAACAAGCATCCGAGTGAGCGGCGACCCATTGATATGACCTCTGAGATATAATGGTTTCAGATGCGTTATTGGTTCTTTCGGCTTCTCGAATATTGCGTTTTTAGGGCCAAAATCCATCTGAGCCACCTCCCCTTCCTCATCTACAGCACGAAACTCAGCAGGCAAGTAATACACCATATTGATATCCATACCTTCATGAACCGGCGTAGACTCATAGTCCAAATATCAGCCTCCTCTTCGAGTGCATCCACCGATTCTGAAATTTGTCCGAGTGAAGAGGAAACAATAGGTGACGTAGACGATGCAATGATTGCATCGTCTTCTTTTGGCAGTGTAGGTGTTGCTATGATAGGTGTAAAAGCCACTGCATCTTGTATTTGTTTGGGCCTCCACACTTGTTTTGTAGGTACCGTAGGGCGAGTGTCATTGAACAACTTATCCCTTTGCTTCTCGACTTCTTGTTCTTCCATCTCTTGACTCCTTAACCTCTGTAGTTTCCTCTTTTGTGTCTTTGTTAGCCCTGGAGGACACCACTTTGGCTGAGTGTATTTAGGATCTCTCGTTTTTACCTGGCTGGTGCTTGCTTCATGGTCATTAGCCGAGTGCTTTAGCGCGATAGCAAGTATCGGCTCGGTCGGATTGCTATGCATAATCGGCTGCTGTACGGCGAATTTTTTGGTGCCCAAGATAAGTGAGTCGGCATCCATTTTCTCCTTGCCTTTTCCCGACTCAACTGCTGCAACACTTGGTGATTTAACACGCCATTCTTTTTGACTTTCCAGATGCATGAAATTTCCACTCGGGCACACCTTTTTACTCTGATGGAATCCACTCGGATGGATGTCACTCGGATGGAATTCAGTAGGATGGAATCTACTTGACCACATTTTATCACTCGGATAGCTTCCACCTGGGTGCATTCTTACACTCGGATAATTTCCATCCGGTCGCATGTTTTGACAAGCCGACCGATAGTTACCGATGTTCAGTCGGCCATTATATGAGTATTCAAGTCGGTCCCAAACAGTTTGCCTCTGCTCTTCTGGAAATAACGCCTTTGTTCCACTCGGTTTCATATACTGACTGAACATATCATCTGATGGTGACCTTGGTCACTTCAAGTATGATGGCCGGTTAGAGCTGGAACCAGCCGACTGATTGTCATATTTGGACAGCAACATATCAAAAGTTGGTTTGATCCGCTTGCGCTGTACTTTAACTTCATTCCTTTTCCACTTGACAACTTCTGGACTCTTGGGCTTGACAAATCTCACACGAGCATTTTATTGCACATGTAGTTGCCCCCCGAGTGCAAGATTCTTGATGGTGATTTTGATCACTTCCTTGCCATCGGGCTGCTTATCAAGCACAACATGTCTCCCCAAGACCGTGCTGCCTTCCTTGTCTTTCCTGGGCTCACCAACAATGATATTAGCTTTATTAGCAGATTTGGCTACCTCTAGCCGAATGAGTAGCTTCTTCCCCTCCAAATCCATGGTATTCATTGGAAAAGGTTGTTTATCAACTTGCATCTCGGAAAAGTTCAATCGTCCGTCATTAATGGCCGATTGTATCTGTCATCGAAAAACATTGCAATCGTTATTAGCATGAGAAAAAGAACTATGATACTTGCAATAAGCACGCCGTTTTAGCTCTTCAAACGGCGGTGAAGTATGAGATATTCTAATAATCTTAGCCTACAGCAAAGCATCAAATATTCTATCACACTTATCAATGTTAAAAGTAAACTTCATCTCTTCATCACGATTCTTATGAATCGGTTTCAGATCATTACAAGTAAAGGGTTTGGCCTTAGATGGCCAAAAAAATTCAGTAGCAAAAACATCACCCTCATCGTCTGAGTGATCACTGTCATATTCCACCATGTTCATTTTTGGACGATCGGCTTTGTATCTATGCACTTCTTTGAGGTCTTTGCTTCGGCTTTCCTGAGCCAAAGCCCTTTGTAAGATTTGGTTGATATTTAAGAACTCGTAGTCTTCTAGCTTTTCTCTAATGGGAGTTCTCAAACCACTCAGCACTAGGTCTGCCAAGTCCCTCTCGGTTATCACCAAACTAAAACACCGGTTTTTTTGTTTCTCTGAATCTCTTGACGTAATCGGAGACCGATTCATCATGCTTCTATTTAACCGATCTTAGATGTGACAACTTGAGTTCATTGTCGCCGCTATAAAAGTGATCATGAAACTTCTGCTCTAGCTATGACCAAGCCCGAATGGAACCATGGGGTAAAGAAGAAAACCATGAAAATGCGGTACCAGTTAATGATAAAGGAAATAAACGCACTTTCAATTCATTCAATGAGCCTGCCTCACCCAATTGTGCTAAATATTGACTAACATGCTCCCATGTGGTTTTTGTGCCTTCTCCATTAAATTTAACAAAATCTGGAATTTTATATCCTGGAGGGCACTGGATGGCATCAAAGTACTCGGGGTACGGCTTTTGGTAAATCCGACTCCGAGGTAACTCAACTCCAAAATTCTCTCGAAGCATCTTAGCCATCTCCTCTCTAAGATTAGCTAGACCATCATCCATAGTGGACGATGAAGCTTGTGGCAGTGGCATAGGAGGAGTAGGGTTACTAGCTGCAGGTAGGAATTGTGGCATGTATGTCGACCCATAATTTCGTAGTGGTCGAGTGGTCGTAGCTGTAGGTAGAGTTTGGTTCGGCGTTGCCACCGAACTTGGCATGCTCATAATAGGGTTGATGGGTGCAGTCACAATCTGATTTGTTTGGGTAGGATAATAAGCCATCGGCACGGGAGGTGCCGATTCAATAGGTAAAGCCAGATTAGGGTTTTACACACTAGCAGCTACACCATCATTACCACTAGACGATTGGGATATATTCTTTCGAGCATTAGTATTTTCTATGAAAGTTTGATAGACTAGATTGTTACCATCAGCAATACGACTTTCAATCTAAGCCCACTGCTCAGGAGAAAAGGCAGTACTTACAGAGGGTTTAACCTCCTCGGTTTGAAGAGGAGGGAACTTGATTTCTTCAATAGGAGTGATGTTGCCTTGGCGATCCTTCTTGAACTTTGCAAGGAACTCTTGCAAGTCCTTCTCCTCGTGCGCCTTCTTGTACTCCTCATAGACTTGGCGATGATCGGCCGATGTCTCATCAAGACTAGGCTTAATGATGTTATCGGCGTCTACCTCAGATGGCTTGGGAAGATCGGACATGGTGGATGATGAGGATTGATCTTGATTCCCCAGCGGAGTCGCCAAAAAGTGTGTTGACACACGAACACGTCACGTGTACCCTCGACACCGGGGGTGATGCACCGCAGCTCACGTCGAAGGAGACCCGACCGACAGGGCGATATGCAAGATAGTCAACGGGCGCTTTGCAGACCCGAAAACCCCACACCCCCGGGAGGGACCCCGTCAGGGAGTGCGGCAGCTATGGGCTTCCCTAGGTCGATTCGCTCGCCCCTAGAGCCTCGGGATTCGCAGCTCCCAAACACGAAAAACAGCGAAGAACGAGAGAGAAAAACGGTGGAGAGATAAAACATAGATGAAAAAGTAGTATATTGATTTGTTCGATTGTGTGTTGTTCAATCGGCCGTCACCCCCAATATATATATATAAGAGGCGTCTGGACTTCCCGTACAAGTAAAGAATTCGTCTAGGCTTTCCTTACAAGAAAAATTACATCAATTCACGTCCTAGAGTCCTAATTCTATTCCAACTCGGATTCAGTCTGAATCTGGCCCAAACTCTGTCTTCCTTCTTGCGCGGGCCGCCGGGCTTCCATATGATCTGCGATCAAGACAGCCCAAATACCAAACTTGTGTGCCTCAACGATATGAACAACTCTCATGTTGATCACTTTTTTAAATAAGGCCATCTTGAATACATTTCGAGGTCATCTTTATCTTCCAGTCGGACTCGGTCCTGCAGTAGACTAGATTATCCGAGTCTCGTAGTGAATTTGTAGGCTATATACTATCTCTGATGATGATGACTCCAAAATCAAAGTTTATCGTATTTATGATGCGCACAACTTCTGTATTTAACACTTCTTCATCCGAGGTCATGTTGATAAACTTTCAGGCATATGTTCAGTTTCACTCGGATTCGAGCTCATCCACTCGGATTAGAGTCATTCACTTGGATCGTCCGACTGGACTTTTTCACTCGGATGTTTAGAATCTTTCACTCAGAATACAATTTTCACGCGGATGACCATATTTTCACTCGGAAGACAATCTCTTTACTCGATCGGCAAGTTTTTATTCCGACGGTAATCTTTTCACTCAGATGATTATATTTTCACTCGGAAGACAATCTCTTACTCGATCGGCAAGTTTTCATTTCGACGGTAACAGTTTCACTCGGATGATAATAATTTCACTCGGACGGAAAACTTTCACTCGACCGGTGAGCTTTCACTCGGATGGTAAGCTTTCACTCGATCGGTAAGTTTTTACTCGGATGGTAAGCTTTTCACTCGGATTTTCGGACTGAAAACATAGCCTGATCTTGATTTGTCTCTCCAGGCCTCATACAACCACGGATTGAGACGAATTATATATGAAAATCGATCGACTGAAAACATAGCCTGATCTTTTCAGTGTTGAAGGTTTTTTAATTCAAGGCAGTCTTGAGGGCCGAATTGCCCACGCATTGCATCAGACACTCATCAACATGTGTCTGGTGTCAAGCGTAATATTTTGGTCTCTGGCCTATCCAGACCGTATTGACTGTAACTTTTTCATACGAACTCGGATTAAGATGATTTATATATGAAAATAAATTGCCTCGATGAGCCGAAGACAATTTCTTTAGAGTGCTCCTTCATCCGAGGTAGTCCTGAAGGCATAATTGGCCGAAAAGCACTCGGAACACTAAATTCTGTCACTCGGAGTACAGCTTCGGCCCCTAAGATGAGGTCGGATGTCAATGACTTAAACATCAAAGTTATTCCATTCGACGACGCGGAACTTTTCATGCTGAAAAACCCTTTCACTCGAAGCCATCTCATTTTCTTTTTATGTCGTGCCAAAATCTGATGTCAACAATAGGAAAGAAGTTTCACCTCGATGAGTAAGCTTCTCCGTGCACAGAAAGCATGAAGGAATCCAACAACTTGATCCAGATTGGGGCCGATAGATTTTCTTGACAAGATCTTCACTGTGCGCATAGACTTGGTTAAGCTTGTGGGAATCATTTTCTGGAAGACGGACGTAAATACATCAAGAAGAAATTTAAAAATGTGAATTTCAAGAAGACGGAGAAGAAGATGAGTGTTGTACCTGATCGATTACGGATCCAATAAAGAGTTCAGAGAATTCGACAAACGAGTGCACCAACGCTGTCAATTTCGGCGCGTCAATGACCCTGATTTTTGTTGGACCTTCTAGATCCGATACAAGCAATCTATCAAGGAAAGGCGCATTCTCAATGACCATAACGTGGAACAGCTGGAGTGATCTCTTCCCAAATGATGTCTTGTTGCGGGGCCAGCAAGACACATAAATCCATCAGAGATTCGTCGAGGCGATGTGGAGGCTAATAAACCCATGGATCTGCTCAAGATGAAGGTACTCGAGCGCAGTACAGCTGCGGAGCAGGTGCTCCATAGCCTTCTTCGAGATGACAACGTCGAAGAGATCGAGCTGCTTGATTTGAGGGAGAAGAAGGGCGGGCGCGACATTAATCTGGGGAAGATAGCAGGAGCTGAAGCTGGCGCAGCGCAGAGTTAGCGCGAGGCAGAGCGCAGATGGCGGCAGAGAGTGACATCGTCCAGCTTCAAAGCTGAGCTCCTCGAGTTGATCTAGGGCGGGGGATAAGAACCACTCGTCGAACTTGGGTTGGACCTAGCAGTTGGTACAGAACATGCGGATGTCAAGGCGTATGGCTAGCCCAGGGTGCGATGAAAGGATCTTGGAGACTGTGGCCATGCGTTTGCAATCCCCGTCGCAGAGGCAGCTGTTGACGGTGAGGTTGAGGGGGACGCGGCGCCAGAGGGGGCGCCATCGCCGGGAGAGCAGGGCGGTCCGCACGGCAGATTTGGTGGGGAGGAGGCCGATGATGACGAGCAGCATGTCGCCCGGGAGGCTCCTGATGAAGTCCAGGCTCACTGGATGCGGTTTTGGCTCGAGCCGCCTCCGCTTGTTGGCTACCTCGCCATCCATCTCAACCGGCGGTGACGCTGGTGTACACCTATGCTAGTGTGTGTTGTGTGCTGGGTGTGCGCGAGTGCGTCCTTCTGTGCATGCCGTCGTGATAACCCACAAGTATAGTGGATCACAACAGCTTTCGAGGGTAGAGTATTCAACCCAAATTTATTGATTCGACACAAGGGGAGCCAAAGAATATTCTCAAGTATTAGCAGCTAAGTTGTCAATTCAACCACACCTGGAAACTTAGTATCTGCAGGAAAGTGTTTAGTAGCAAAGTAATATGATAGTGGTGATAGCGGCAACAAAAGTAAAGACAGCAAAAGTAATGTTTTTGGTATTTTGTAGTGATTGTAACAGTAGCAGCGAGAAAGTAAATAAGCGAGAACCAGTATATGGAAAACTCGTAGGCACTGGATTGGTGATGGATAATTATGCCGGATGCGGTTCATCATATATCAGTCATAACATAGGGTGACACAGAACTAGCTCCAATTCATCAATGTAATGTAGGCATGTATTCTGTATATAGTC
Source organism: Aegilops umbellulata (assembly GCA_032464435.1). Classification (NCBI taxonomy): domain Eukaryota; kingdom Viridiplantae; phylum Streptophyta; class Magnoliopsida; order Poales; family Poaceae; genus Aegilops; species Aegilops umbellulata. The sequence continues at coordinate 184,041,379 of CP136057.1, read as the reverse complement.
ATACGTGCTTATGGAAAAGAACTTGCATGACATCTTTTGTCCTACCCTCCCGTGGTAGCGGGGTCCTATTGGAAACTAAGGGATATTAAGGCCTCCTTTCAATAGAGAACCGGAACAAAGCATTAGCACATAGTGAATACATGAACTCCTCAAACAAGGGTCATCACCGGGAGTGGTCCCGATTATTGTCACTTCGGGGTTCCCGGATCATAACACATAGTAGGTGACTATAGACTTGCAAGATAGGATCAAGAATACACATATATTCATGAAAACATAATAGGTTCAGATCTGAAATCATGGCACTCGGGCCCTAGTGACAAGCATTGAGCATGGCAAAGTCATAGCAACATCAATCTTAGAACATAATGGATACTAGGGATCAAACCCTAACAAAACTAACTCGATTACATGATAAATCTCATCCAACCCATCACCGTCCAGCAAGCCTACGATGGAATTACTCACGCACGATGGTGAGCATCATGAAATTGGTGATGGAGGATGGTTGATGATGACGACGGCGACGAATCCCCCTCTCCGGAGCCCCGAACGGACTCCAGATCAGCCCTCCCGAGAGGTTTTAGGGCTTGGCGGCGGCTCCGTATCGTAAAACGCGATGATTTCTTCTCTCTGATTTTTTTCTCCCCGAAAGCCAATATATAGAGTTGGAGTTGGCGTCGGAGGGCATCCAGGGGGCCACGAGGTAGGGGGCGCGCCCTAGAGGGGGGGCGCCCCCACCCTCGTGGACAGGGTGTGGGCCCCCTGGTCTTCATCTTTGGCGAGGATGCTTTATTGTTTTTTCTAAGGTGTTCCGTGGAGTTTCAGGACTTCCCGAGAATATTGTTTTTCTGCACATAAAACAACATCATGGCAATTCTGCTGAAAACAGCGTCAGTCCGGGTTAGTTCCATTCAAATCATACAAGTTAGAGTCCAAAACAAGGGCAAAAGTGTTTGGAAAAGTTGATACGACGGAGACGTATCAACTCCCCCAAGCTTAAACCCTTGCTTGTCCTGAAGCAATTCAGTTGACAAACTGAAAGAGAAAAAGAAAAACTTTTACAAACTCTGTTTGCTCTTGTTGTTGTAACTATGTCAAGCCAGCATTCAAGTTTTCAGCATATATCATAACTAACCACATTTGCAATAATTCTTAGGTCTCATAATTACTCAGATCAAGTAGCATAATCAACTAGCAAGCCATAATAATAAATCTCGGATGACAACACTTTCTCAAAACAATCATAATATGATATAACAAGATGGTATCTCGCTAGCCCTTTCCGAGACCGCAAAACATAAATGCAGAGCACCTTTAAAGATCAAGAACTGACTAGACATTGTAATTCATGGTAAAAGAGATCCAATCATAGTCACACCCAATATAAATTAACAGTGGCGAATGCAAATGACAGCTGTGCTCTCCAGCTAGTGCTTTTTAATAAGAGGGTGATGACCAACATAAAAGTAAATGGATAGGCCCTTCGCAGAGGGAAGCAGGGATTTGTAGAGGTACCAGAGCTCGGTTTTGAAACAGAGATAAAATGCATTTTGAGCGGTATACTTTCATTGTCAACGTAGCAACTAAGAGATGGCGATATCTTCCATGCTAAACACATTATAGGCGGTTCCCAAACAGAATGGTAAAGTTTATGCTCCCCCTCCACCAACAAGCATCAATCCATGACTTGCTCGAAACAACGAGTGTCTCCAACATACATCAGGTCCCAGGGGGAGTTTTGTTTGCAATTAATTTTGATTTAGTTTGCATAAAGCATGGGACTGGGCATCCCGGTGACCAGCCATTTTCTCGTGAGTGAGGAGCGGAGTCCACTCCTCTTGAAAATAACCCGCCTAACACGGAAGATAAGGACAACCTTGGTTGATACATGAGCTATTCGAGCATACAAAACAGAATGTTTATTTGAAGGTTTAGAGTTTGGCACATACAAATTTACTTGGAACGCCAGGTAGATACCGCATATAGGAAGGTATAGTGGACTCATCTGGAATAACTTTGGGGTTTAAGGGATTGGATGCACAAGAAGTATTCCCGCTTAGTACAAGTGAAGGCTAGCAAAAGACTGGGAAGCGGTCGACTAGAGAGCGACAACAGCCATGTACATGCATTAAAATTAATAAACATTGGATGCAAGCATGAGTAGGATATAATCCACCATGAACATAAATATCATGAAGGTTATGTTGATTTGTTTCAACTACATGCGTGAACATGTGCCAAGTCAAGTCACTTAAATCATTCAAAGGAGGATACCACCCCATCATACCACATCATAATCATCTCAATAGCATGTTGGCATGCAAGGTAAATCATTATAACTCATAGCTAATCAAACATGGCACAAGCAACTATGATCTCTAATTGTCATTGAAAACATGTTTATTCATAATAAGCTGAATCAAGAACGACGGACTCATCATATTTACAAAAACAAAAGAGGTTGAGTTCATACCAGCTTTTCCCATCTCAGTCAATTCACCATATATCATCATAATTGCCTTTCACTTGCATGACTAAACGGTGTGAATAATAATAACAGTGCACGTGCATTGGACTAAGCTGGAATCTGCGAGTGAGGGAGTCCTGGATTAGGGGGTGTCCGGATAGCCGGACTATGACCTTCGACTGGACTCTTGGACTATAAAGATACAAGATTGAAGACTTCGTCCCGTGTCCGGATGGGATTTTCCTTGGCGCGGAAGGCAAGCTTGGCAATACGGATATGTAGATCTCCTCCCATTGTAACCGACTCTGTGTAACCCTAGCCCCCTCCGGTGTCTATATAAACCAGAGGGTTTAGTCCGTAGGACGGGAACAATAATCATACCATAGGCTAGCTTCTACGGTTTAGCCTCTTTGATCTCGTGGTAGATCTACTCTTGTACTACCCATATCATCAACATTAATCAAGCAGGAGTAGGGTTTTACCTCCATCGAGAGGGCCCGAACCTGGGTAAAAACATCGTGTCCCTTGTCTCCTGTTACCATCCGCCTAGACGCACAGTTCGGGACCCCCTACCCGAGATCCGCCGGTTTTGACACCAACATTGGTGCTTTCATTGAGAGTTCCTATGTGTCGTCATCTTTAGGCCCGATGGCTCCTCCTATCATCAACAACGATGCGGTCCAGGGTGAGACTTTTCTCCCCGGACAGATCTTCATATTCGGCAGCTTTGCACTGCGGGCTAATTCGCTTGGCCATCTGGAGTAGATTGAAAGCTACGCCCCTGGCCACCAGGTCAGATTTGGAACTTTGAACTACACGGCTGACATCCATGGAGACTTGATCTTCGACGGATTCGAGCCACAACCGAGCGCGCCGCACTGTTACGATGGGCATGATTTAGCTCTACCGCCGAACAGTGCCCTGGAGGCCGTACCCACATCAGCTCCAACCCTTAGCTCGGAGCCAACTGCGCCGATCGTGGACGGGTGGCTAGACCCCGCCGCGGGGGCTGCAGTCTCAATGGCAATCAAGCCGAACACCAGCCTTGTCCTCTGCGAAGCCCGTGACTCCAAGGTGTCGGACTCTTTCCCGGACTCCGAACCCTCCGCGCCCCTGCCAATCGAATCCGATTGGGCGCCGATCATGGAATTCACCGCCACGGATATCTTTCAGCACTCGCCCTTCGAAGACATTCTGAATTCACTAATGTCTCTCTCTTTGTGAGGAGAGTCCTGGTCGGATTATGACCGGCAGGATTGGGATGCGGACGACGAAGAAATTCGACGCCCACCCACCACCCACATCGTAGCCACTGTCGATGATTTAACCGACATGCTAGACTTCGACTCCGAAGACATCGACGGTTTGGACGATGATGTAGGAGACGAACAGGAACCAGTGCATATAGGGCACTAGAAAGCCACCTCGTCATATGACATATATATGGTGGATACACCCAAAGAAGGCAATGGCGACGGAACAGCGGGGGATGACCCCTCCAAGAAGCAACCTAAGCGCCGGCGTCAGCGGTGCCGCTCTAAGTCCCGCCAAAGCAAAAATGGTGATACCGGCACGGGAGATAATAACACCCCGGACAGCACCGAAGACAACTCCCTCCAGTAAGATTCAGCGCAGGAGGATGGAGAAGCCAACCTCCCTAAGAGAGCGGCAGACAGAGAGGAAGAGGATGATAATTACATGCCTCCCTACGAAGACGAGGCAAGCCTCGGCGACGACGAATTCATCGTGCCTGAGGATCCCGTCGAACAAGAGCGCTTTAAGCACAGGCTTATGGACACGATGAGTAGCCTTAAGAAAAAACAGCAACAGCTTAGAGCTGATTAAGACTTGCTAGCCGATAGATGGACTGAAGTCCTTGCGGCCGAGGAGTACGAACTCGAACGCCCCTCCAAGAGCTACCCAAAGCGCAGGTTTCTACCCCGATTAGAGGAGGAAGCACCTAAAACTACGTCACCAGCGCATTATGCGGCTGACCGGCCACCTCGCGGCCGCGGCAGAGAGGCCTCTCGGCCCTCCACTCAAGCCGCACCCCGGCGTCGCTCAAAAAATACCAAGGCACGGGGAAATGCGCTAGACCTGCGAGATATGCTGGAGGACAAGGCAAGGCAAACAAGTCTATGGATCGCGCGGGCGCCCCACAACACGAGACGATAACCGTCACATCGGATATAGTAAATCCGACCGGGCCTAACACAGCAGACAAAGCTCATTTGAGCTACGTCGTGATATAGCCCAGTATAGAGGCGCCGCACACCCACTATGCTTCACAGATGAAGTAATGGATCATCAAATCCCAGAGGGTTTCAAACCCACAAACATTGAATCATACGATGGCACAACAGATCCTGCGGTATGGATCGAGGACTATCTCCTTCATATCCACATGGCCCGTGGCGATGATCTACATGCCATCAAATACCTCCCACTCAAGCTTAAAGGACCAGCTCTACATTGGCTTAACAGCTTGCCAGTAGAATCAATTGGTTGTTGGGAGGACCTGGAAGCCGCATTCCTCGACAATTTCCAGGGCACCTATGTGCGACCACCTGACGCCGATGACCTAAGCCACATAATTCAGCAGCCAGAAGAATCTGCCAGAGAATTCTGGACACGGTTCCTAACCAAGAAAAACCAAATCGTTGACTGTCCGGACGCAGAGGCCCTAGCAGCCTTCAAGCATAACATCCGTGACGAGTGGCTTGCACGGCACCTTGGACAGGAAAAGCCGAAATCTATGGCAGCCCTCACGACAGTCATGACCCGCTTTTGCGCGGGAGAAGACAGTTGGCTAGCTCGTAGCAATAACATGACCAAGAGCCCTGGTAATTCGGATACCAAGGATAGCAATGGCAGGTCGCGTTGCAACAAGCACAAGCGCCGCATTAACAGCGACAATGCTGAAGATACGGCAGTTAATGCCAGATTCAAAGGCTCTAAACCCAGTGAGCGGAAAAAGCCATTCAAAAGAAACACGTCGGGCCCGTCCAGTTTGGACCGTATACTCGATCGCTTGTGCCAGATACATGGCACCCCCCAAAAACCAGCCAATCACACCAACAGGGATTGTTGGGTGTTCAAGCAGGCCGGCAAGTTAAATGCCGAGAACAGAGACAAGGGGCTACACAGCGATGACGAGGAGGAGCCCCAGCCGCTGAACAATAGGGGACAGAAGGGCTTCCCCCCACAAGTGCGGACGATGAACATGATATACGCAACCCACATCCCCACGAGGGAGCGGAAGCGTGCGCTCAGGGACGTATACGCGATGGAGCCAGTCGCCCCAAAGTTCAACCCATGGTCCTCCTGCCCGATCACCTTTGATCGAAGGGACCACCCCACTAGCATCCGCCATGGCGGATTCGCCGCATTGGTTCTAGACCCAATCATTGACGGATTTCACCTCACTCAAGTCCTTATGGACGGCGCCAGCAGCCTGAACCTGCTTTATCAGGATATAGTGCGGAAAATGGGCATAGACCCCTCAAGGATTAAACCCACAAAAACGACCTTCAAGGGCGTCATACCAGGAGTAGAGGCCAACTGCACAGGCTCAGTTACACTTGAAGTGGTCTTCGGATCCCCGGATAATTTCCAAAGCGAGTAGTTAATCTTCAACATAGTCCCGTTCCGTAGTGGCTATCACACACTGCTCGGGCGAACCACATTTGCAATGTTCAATGCGGTGCCGCACTATGCATACCTCAAGCTCAAGATGCCAGGACCTCGAGGAGTCATTACGGTCAATGGAAACACCGAACGCTCTCTCCGAACGGAGGAGCATACGGCGGCCCTCGCAGCGGAAGTACAAAGCAGCCTCTCAAGGCAATTCCCCAGTCCGGCTATTAAACGTCCGGACACCTTCAAGCGCGCCCGGAGTAACCTACAACAAGACCGCCTGGCACGTTCCGAGCAAGCATAGCAATGCGGCCCCAACCCCAACCCTCGCAAAACTGCGAAATCAGACAACGCGTACATAATTACGCTCTGAAAATACCATGGGCGCAGGGGGAGGGGCACGACCACGGCACACCCAAAATACGGCTCAACCGCACTAGGGGCTCCCGATTTTGTCATTTTTTCTTACTTTTAGGACTCCACTCTCTGGAAGGCCTGTCCGGCAGTACAATCGCCGAACACACGATGCAACAACCAAGGAGGCAGAAAGCTGCGTCGAATTCCCAGGTGGTCTCTATAACGAGCAAAATACCTGTCTTACATACTGTCCCACAGCTCGCCCCAGGAGGGGGACATGTCAAATAGTCACATCTCTTGCTTATCGCACTATTTGTATCGTTCTGCTTTTACCGCAGCCTTTTTCGAATAAACAATGCTTAGCTTCAGCTTATTATTGCATTCTCTGTTCATTCCTTTTTTCATATACATGTTCAGTTATGACATTTAGCACCCGTACACTTTGGTACGACCAATACGCCAGGGGATCAAGCACCCCATAATACGGCATGAGAAGTCCGAACACTTTCATAAGTGCGGCACCCCGAACTTATAGCATTATATGCATCAGCTCCGAATCATGTCTTTGGTCAATAGTTGGGTTTGCCCGGCTCCCATGTTTTGGTACCTTACGTTCCGCTATATCGGCTAAGGTAGCACTGGGATAACTAATGCGATTGTGCCCCGGTTGAGCTGGGATAAGCACCTCAGTAGAGAAAGCTAAAACTGACTGTCATGATAGGGCGAGAGCTGGTCGCTGTTCGAGAGGTTTCGAGTCCCTAAAGACTTATGCCGCTTAGAGCGAGGAGTCGGCTTTGTCTGGCCTAGGCGTGTATAGCGCCCCAAACTCGGTCTTCCGAACACTAGGGGCTTCGCCGAAATTTAAAATTATAGAATTCTTTGGCTAAGTGAGAGTGATAACGCACTATAGTCTGATTGCCTTGTTCGTTGTGCTGAGCACCTCCCTCGGAGGACCCAAGAATGGGAAAAAGAGTGCTCAGGTTTATCCCGAACACCCCAGCACTAGTGGCATGGGGGCAGAAGCCGACGACTCTCCATCTCTCAGATTTCATAAACGGCCGCATAGAAGGTAATATTTTAAATTAAAACAAGCATTGCATAGCGCATATGAACAAGTTTTCAGCATACAGGACAACACGAGCGAGTTTACTCAAATATTACATCCCTGGAACATTCATCCGCCACAAGGCGGGCACCCTTCAGGACACCCTCATAATACATCTCGGGGTGGCGATGCTTCTTGCCCTGCGGTGGCCCGTCCTTCACCAGCTTCTCTGCATCCATCTTGCCCCAGTGCACTTTAGCTCGGGCAAGCGCCCTACGGGCGCCCTCGATGCAGGCGGAGCGCTTGATAACTTCAAGCCATGGACAAGCATCCACCAGCCGCCTCACCAGCCCAAAGTAGCTCCCAGGCATGGCCTCTCCAGGCCACAACCGAGCTATGAGGCCCTTCATGGACTGTTCGGCCACCTTATGGAGCTCGACCAGTTGCTTCAGCTGGTCGCTCAAGGGCACCGGGTGTCCGGCCTCAGCATACTGAGACCAGAACACCTTCTCCGTCGATTTCTCCTCCTCGGCCCGGTAGAGGGCGGCGGCATCTAACACGCTACGGGGCAAATCTGCGAATGCTCCTGGAGAGCTCCGGACTCGGGTAAGTAACAAGTAATTCACTTTCACGTGCTTGCTTTGCATAAAGAATGCCTTACCCGCCACTATCTTCTTCACCGCCTCAATTTCCCGGAGGGCTTTTTGGGCTTCGGCCTTGGCAGACTTGGCACTTTCAAGGGCCGCCGCGAGCTCGGACTCTCGCGTCTTTGAGTCAAGCTCCAAACTCTTGTGTTTTTTCATGAGAGACTGGACCTCTTGCTGCACCTCGCCAACCCGCGCCTCATGTTTCTCCCGCTCGGGGCGCTCCGTGGCCGCCTTCTTTTCGGCCTCGGAAAGCGCTTGCTTCAGGGTCGCCACCTCGGTCGTGGCCCCTAGCACATCAATAACGACCCTGTCACTTTTTGCAACTACATCTTTTATATACTTACACAAGGCATTACGTACCTTGGCTCTCCTCGAGCTGCTTCTTGGCAAGCCCAAGCTCTTGCTCGGACTGCTCGAGGTTCTGCTTCAGAGTGTCCACCTCCGCAGTCAGTGCGGCAGAGGCCAGCTGCGAAGCCTGCATATGCATATCGACATAATTATGTTAGACTCCTGCGAATATTATTAGATCCTCTATTCGGCTTTTCCTTGTGAACGCCAAAGAGAGCATCAGGGGCTACTGTTTATGCGGTAATATTTTCATATATTTCATACGTACCTCAAAGCCTGTCAACAGGCTGGCACAGGCTTCAGTCAGCCCGCTCTTGGCGGACTGAACCTTCTGGATCACCGCACTCATAATAGTGCGGTGCTCCTCGTCGATGGAGGCGCCGTTAAGCACCTCCAGCAAGTTATCCGGTGCCTCCGATTGGGCGGAGACCACCGGTGTAGTAGGCTTGCCCTTCTTTGTAGGGGGCCGCCTGCCGGAGTCCGGAACCGCTGAAGGTTCCGGTGTGGTGTCTGGCCCAAGGCCGGACTCGGAGCCCTTGGGAGCTTTGCTCCCTTTGCGCCTGCAGTCCGGGAGGTCGCCTTGCGGCGCCTCCAGGACCACCTCCCCTTGGTTTGGAGCCTTTTGGGGCAACACCTCGGCGTCATCCGTAGGGCGAGGGGAGGTAGCGCTCGGAAGTGAAAAATTATTCACATCCGACGAATCCAGGGAACCGCTCGACGATATGTCGACTCGGGCCCGGGGCGGACTGCATAATTATATTCGGCGTCAGGGGAAGCTGTGCAATAAAGGAAAGCCACGAGTCACTCTGGTGTATGAATACTTACGACTTCGCCAGGGGCTTGGCCCTGAGCGGCCACTCCTCTTTGCCGTCGTTGGTGTTGGTGGAGTAGTCCGGAGGAAGGGTCCTCCCCTTCTTGGACCCTCCGGCCTCCCTAGTTGGGGCGGCCTTCCTTTTCTTTTCTCCCCCTGCTGGGGAAGAAACCTCTCTTTTCTACTCCTCGTCTTCGTGGGAGGAGTGCGCCTTGGAGTCCTCGGACGATGAGTCCGACTCCGCCGGGCGCCGGGAACTCTTCCGGGTTCTCGTGGCCTTCTTCTTGGCCTTTTTCTCCGGCACCACGTGAGGTGCCGGAACCAGCAGCTCTGCCAAGCGGGCGTCTGCTAGGTCTTCGGGCAAAGGAGCCGGACAGTTGGTTTGTCCGGCCATCCTCTGCCAGTCCTGTCAAAGGCATGGGAGCTTAGATCCTGCATAGAGTCAAACTATGAAAGACAAATACCCTGTAAGAGGTAAAACAGCTTTCCGCGCTGGCTTGATGCTGCGCGCTGAATCCGCGATCCTCGGTGGCGGAAGCAGGAGCCTCGGCGCCCTTGAATAGCACCTTCTAGGCATCTTCGTACGTCGTGTCGAAGAGCCTGTTCAGAGTTCGGTGCTGAGCCGGATCGAACTCCCACAGGCTGAAAGCCCGTTGTTGGCACGGGAGGATCCGGCCGATGAGCATGACCTGGACCATGTTGACGAGTTTGAGCTTCTTGCTCACCAGGTTTTGGACGCATGTTTGGAGTCCGGTCAGCTCTCTGAACTACCCCACGGCAGACCCTTCTCTTTCCAGGAGGTGAGTCGCGTAGGGATTCCAGATCGGAACTCGGGGGCTGCGACCCATTTAGGGTCACGCGGCTCGGTGATGTAGAACCACCCCGATTGCCACCCCTTTATGGTCTCCACAAAGGAGCCCTCGAGCCATAGGACATTGGGCATCTTGCCCACCATGGCGCCTCCGCACTCCACCTAACGGCCGCCCACTACCTTCGGCTTGACATTGAAGGTCTTCAGCCATAAGCCGAAGTGGGGCTGGATGCAGAGGAAGGCCTCACACACGATGATAAACACCGAGATATTGAGGATGAAGTTCGGGGCCAGATCGTGGAAATCCAGGCCATAGTAGAACATGAGCCCCCGGACAAATGGATGGAGAGGTAAGCCTAGTCCGCGGAGGAAATGGGTGAGGAACACCACCCTCTCATGGGGCCTGGGGGTGGGGATAAGCTGCCCCTCGTTTGGGAGCCGGAGCGCGATGTCGTCGTACAAGTATCCGGCTCTCCTCAGCTTCTTGTGTCCCTCCATGACGGAGGAGACCATCCACTTGCCTCCCGCTCCAGACATGATTGGAGAAGGTTGAGGTGAAGAATGCGGACTTGGGCGCTGGAGCTCGAGTGTGCGAAAATGAATGAGCAAAGGAGGAAGAAGGCGTGGATGAAAAGGTGGATCCTTATCCCCTTATATGGGCGGACGAAACTATGCGTTCCCACCAGCCTGGTAAAACTCGCTTATCCCCCAAGCACCGTAATCAATGGCATGGTTGGGTTACCCACGCCCGTATTGATGAGAATCCCGGGATAAGGGGACACGATCTCTGCTTCGACAAGACGTGCCAAGGAAGCCGCCTCGCAAAACGTGCTAAGGTGGGACAGTAAAAACGATTCGAATAAAGGCTTGGCTGTGGTGTGATGTCACGCTACAGAATACGTCAGCAGATTAGATTTGTGTAAATATTATTCTCTCTACGGCAGTATGTGGAACTTATTTTGCAGAGCCGGACACTATCCTTGTGTTCAAAATCTTCTATGAAGTATTCGGAGGAGGAGCCCGCCTTGCAATGCCGAAGACAATCTGCGCGCCGGACTCATCGTCATTGAAGCCTGGTTCAGGGGCTACTGAGGGTGTCCTGGATTAGGGGGTGTCCGGATAGCTGGACTATGACCTTCGGCCGGACTCTTGGACTATGAGGATACAAGATTTAAGACTTTGTCCCATGTCCGGATGGGACTTTCCTTGGCGTGGAAGGCAAGCTTGGCAATACGGATATGTAGATCTCCTCCCATTGTAACCGACTTTGTGTAACCCTAGCCCCTCCGGTGTCTATATAAACCGGAGGGTTTAGTCCATAGGACGGGAACAACAATCATACCATAGTCTAGCTTCTAGGGTTTATCCTCTTTGATCTCGTGGTAGATCTAGTCTTGAACTACCCATATCATCAATATTAATCAAGCAGGAGTAGGGTTTTACCTCCATCGAGAGGGCCCGAACCTGGGTAAAAACATCGTGTCCCTTGTCTTCTGTTACCATCTGCCTAGACGCACAGTTCGGAACCCCCTACCCGAGATCCGCCGGTTTTGACATTGACAGCGAGCATTCAATAGACAGGAGAAGATAAGGCAATATGGGCTCTTGGTCAAATCAACAATAAAGCATATAAGAGCCACTTCAACAATTTAATCATGGTCTTCCCCTACTGACCCTCAAAGAAAAGAAAAGAAATAAAAACTATTTACACGGGAAAGCTCCCAACAAGCAAAGAAGAACGGGAAATATTTTTGGCTTTTTCTTTTTAATTACTACTACAGCAAGAAAGAAAACTACTACTATTTTTCTTTGTTTTTCTTAAGGTTTATCAAACACACAAGAAGAAAGCAGGAAAAAGAAAATAAACTAGCATGGATATTACAGTGAAAGAGTATGAGCACCGACATCTAGCAATGAGTATGTGTGAACATAAATGTAATGTCGGTGAGAAATACGTACTCCCCCAAGCTTAGGCTTTTGGCCTAAGTTGGTCTATTGCCAGGGATAACCTGGCGGGTACCCGTAAATGTGGCTGGGGTCGTACTGTGATACAACAGTTATCACCTGCTGAGCTGCAGCGTGGAGTCGGGCTGCTTCCGCTCTCCTCTCGTAATCATCTGCATCCTCTCTGGTAATAGTATATCTTCGTCTCGTCTTAAAATCAAAGAAGGCAGGAGCAGGGAGAGTAATACGGACAACGTGCCATTTGTTTAAAATTAAACGATATAAGAGAGGTGATTCGGGACTCTCGACAAACTGGTGCGAAGCCATAGAGTTATAATCTAAATATGCAGGAAGCAACTCCGTATCACCCCCTCGGATGTCTATTTCAAGAAAATTAGCTAAGCGGGTTGCATAAATTCCTCCAAAGAAATCTCCATTATGTCTATTATGATGCAACCTATGAGCTACAATGGCTCCCATATGATAAGATTGGTCTCCTAACACAGCACTCCTAAGAATGTTGAGGTCAGGGACACACATGTGACATGCTTCATCCTTAGCATTTATGCATCTACCGATGAAAAGAGCAAAATAATGTATAGCAGGAAAGTGAATGCTCCCTATGGTAGCCTGCGTTATATCTCTAGATTCCCCTACAGTTATACTGGCAAGAAAGTCTCTAAATTCAGATTTAGGGGGATCCCTAATACTGCCCCATGATGGAAGTTTGCAAGCAAGAGTGAAATCCTCTAAGTCCATTCTATAAGATTTATCATAAAGATCAAACATGACTGAAGGAGAATTACGCGAAGATGAATACTCAAACCTCCTCACAAACGAACTTGTGAGATCATGATACTGGGGGCATTTGTTAGCCTCAAAATCCTCAAGACCAGCATTGTGCAAATATGCTTTGAACTCTTCCTTAATTCCCGCACGGTCCATAAAATTTTCCGATGGCCATTCGCAAGGTCGTACGGGAGCGTCTCTTGGTGGATCCTCGTCAGCATCACGCATAGCAATTCTGGGTCCTTGCTTCCTTGAAGAACCACCTTGGAACATCTTCTTAAGCATATTGCTTTTCTCTGAAATTTTTAGTAACTTCAAACAAAAGTGAACCAACTTCAATAAAACTGATAGCAACTACTCCTACAAGTGCCTAGAGCCTATATCAAGCATTAGAACTACTTGGAACCATATAAATTTGACATGCAAGCTCAAGAACATGGTCACCTATGCAGCACAAATTTGCAAAGAATAGAGCACTAGAACAAAAACTAATTGGACCAATGGAGGAGTCACATACCAAGGAACAATCTCCCCAAGCAATTTTGCGAGAGGTGCTTTGAGCAAGGAGATCAAAAATCACAGCAAAAGTGGCTGGAACTCATGCTTGAGTTGGTTTTTCGGGTTTGTGTGAGCCAGAGGAAGAAGATGGGTGCTGGGATAAGTGGAGAAGGGCCACCGTGGGCCCACGAGGTAGGGGGCGCGCCCTAGAGGGGGGGCCTCCACCCTCGTGGCCAGGTGGCAGCTCCTCCTGTGGTAATTTTTGCATAGTAAATCCTTAAATATTCCCGAAAAATCATATTAAATTGGCATGGCATTCTGAGGACTTTTATTTTCGGGATATTTTTATATTGCACGGTTAAGACAGGAAACAGACAGAAAAATACTAATTTTACTTTATTTCAACTAAAGAACAGAAAATATAAAGAGGGTACAGAAGGTGGTGCTTCTAGTTTCATCCATCTCATGCTCATAAAAAAGAATCCACTAACAAGGTTGATCAAGTCTTGTTAACAAACCCATTCCGATAATCATGAAACCGGAGAAATTTCGAATAACACTAGGTTACCTCAACGGGGATATGCACATCCCCAATAATAAGTATATCATATTTCTTTTTGACAGTAGGAAGAGGAAATTCAAAACCTCCAAATATAATCAATGGAATTTTTCCAATAGAGTTGATACTATGAACTTGAGGTTGTTTCCTCGGAAAGTGTACCATATGCTCATTACCATTAACATGAAAAGTGACATTGCCTTTGTTGCAATCAATAACAGCCCCTGCAGTATTCAGAAAAGGTCTTCCAAGAATAATAGACATACTATCATCCTCGGGAATATCAAGAATAACAAAGTCCGTTAAAATAGTAACATTTGCAACCACAACAGGCACATCCTCACAAATACCGATAGGTATAGCAGTTGATTTATCAGCTGTTTGCAAAGATATTTTAGTAGGTGTCAACTTATTCAAGTCAAGTCTACGATATAAAGAGAGAGGCATAACACTAACACCGGCTCCAAGATCACATAAAGCAGTTTTAATATAATTTCTTTTAATGGAGCAAGGTATAGTAGGTACTCCGGGGTCTCCAAGTTTCTTTGGTATTCCACCCTTAAAAGTATAATTAGCAAGCATGGTGGAAATTTCAGCTTCCGGTATCTTTATTTTATTAGTAATGATATCTTTCATATATTTAGCATAAGGATTTGTTTTGAGCACATCAGTCAATCGCATACGCAAAAAGATAGGTCTAATCATTTCAGCAATGCGCTCAAAATCCTCATCATCCTTTTTCTTGGATGGCTTGGGAGGAAAAGGCATGGGTTTCTGAACCCAAGGTTCTCTTTCTTTACCATGTTTCCTAGCAACAAAGTCTCTTTTATCATAATGTTGATTCTTTGATTGTGGGTTATCAAGATCAACAGCAGGTTCAATTTCTACATCACTATCATTACTAGGTTGAGCATCATCATGAACATCATCATTAACATTTTCACTAGGTTCATGTTCATTACCAGATTGTGTTTCAGCATCAGACATAGAGATATCATTTGGATTATCTGGTGGTTCAGCAATAGGTTCACTAGAAGTTTGCATAGTTCTATCATTTTTCTTTTTCTTCTTCTTAGAAGAACTAGGAACATCAATATTATTTCTCTGAGAATCTTGCTCGATTCTCTTAGGGTGGCCTTCAGGATACAAAGGTTCCTGAGTCATTCTACCAGTTCTAGTAGCCACTCTAACAGCATAATCATTTTTCTTACTATTCATTTCATCAAGCAATTCTTTTTGAGCTTTAAGTACTTGTTCTACTTGAGTGGTAACCATAGAAGAATGTTTGCTAACAAGTTTAAGTTCACCTTTAATATTAGCCATATAATCACCCAAGTATTTAATCATATGGGAATCATGTTTCAATTGTCTACCAAAATAAGCATTGAAATTTTCTTGTTTGACAATAAAATTATCAAACTCATCAAAGCATTGCCTAGCAGACTTATAGTGAGGGATATCACCTTCATCAAATCGATAGAGAGAATTTACCTTTACTACCTATGTCGGGATATCGGGATCAGGAGGTTCTTCACTAAATAAGTGATTGAGATCATGTGTTTCTTCAGCAGGCGGTAAATTAAGACCATGTATTTCTTCAATTGGAGGTAAATTCTTAACATCTTCAGCTTTAATACCTTTTTCTTTCATAGATTTCTTTGCCTCTTGCATATCTTCGGGACTGAGAAATAGAACACCTCTCTTCTTTGGAGTTGGTTTAGGAATAGGATCATTAATTGGAGCAGGAGCTGGCTCAGGAGGTGCCCAATTATTTTCATTTGTCAACATATTATTCAATAGAATTTCAGCTTCACCGGTGTTCTTTCCCTGAAAAGAGAACCAGCACAACTATCCAGGTAATCTCTAGAAGCATCGGTTAGTCCATTATAAAAGATATCAAGTATTTCAGGTTTCTTAAGAGGATGATCAGACAAAGCATTAAGTAACTTGAGAAGCCTCCCCCAAGCTCGTGGGAGACTCTCTTCTTTAATTTGCACAAAGTTGTATATTTCCCTTAAAGCAACTTGTTTCTTATGAGCAGGGAAATATTTAGCAGAGAAGTAATAAATCATATCCTGGGGACTACGCACACAACCAGGATCAAGAGAATTAAACCATATCTTAGAATCACCCTTTAATGAGAACGGGAATATTTTCAGTATATAAAAGTAACGCGATCTCTCATCATTAGTGAACAGGGCAGCTATATCATTTAACTTAGTAAGATGTGCCACAACAATTTCAGATTCATAGCCAAAAACGGATCAGATTCAACCAAAGTAATTATATCTGGATCAACAGAGAATTCATAATCCTTATCAGGAACACATATAGGTGAGGTAGCAAAACCAGGGTCTGGTTTCATTTTATCTCTAAGTGATTCTTTGTTCCACTTATAATAACCTTTTTAGCTCATATCTATCTTTGCAAGCTAAAATAGCGGCAGAAGATTCTATATCAAAAAGATAACCCTCAGGAATAACATGCATATTTTCATCATCACTGTCATCATCGTATTCAAATTTAATAATTTCTTTTTCTCTAGCCCTAGCAATTTGTTCATTAAGAAATTCATCGAGGGGCACAGTAGTATCAGGCATAGAAGCAGTTTCATCATAAGTATCATGCATAGCAGAAGTGGCGTCATCAATAACATGGGACATATCAGAACGAATAGCAGAAGCACGTTTAGGTGTTGCAAGCTTACTCATAACAGAAGGTGAATCAAGTGCAGAGCTAGATGGCAGTTCCTTACCTCCCCTCGTAGCTGAGGGATAAATTGTTGTCTTAGCATCTTTCAAGTTCTTCATAGTGTCCAGCAGATATAAATCCCAGGTGACTCAAATAATAGAGCTATGCTCCTCGGCAACGGCGCCAGAAATTAGTCTTGATAACCCACAAGTATAGGGGATCGCAACAGCTTTCGAGGGTAGAGTATTCAACCCAAATTTATTGATTCGACACAAGGGGAGCCAAAGAATATTCTCAAGTATCAGCACCTGAGTTGTCAATTCAACCACACCTGGAAACTTAGTATTTGCAGCAAAGTGTTTAGTAGCAAAGTAATATGATAGTGGTGATAGCGGCAACAAAAGTAAAGACAACAAAAGTAATGTTTTTGGTATTTTGTAGTGATTGTAACAGTAGCAACGAGAAAGTAAATAAGCGAGAACCAGTATATGGAAAACTCGTAGGCACCGGATTGGTGATGGATAATTATGCCGGATGTGGTTCATCATGTATCAGTCATAACATAGGGTGACACAGAACTAGCACCAATTCATCAATGTAATGTAGGCACGTATTCCGTATATAGTCATGCGTGCTTATGGAAAAGAACTTGCATGACATCTTTTGTCCTACCCTCCCATGGCAGCGGGGTCCTACTGGAAACTAAGGGATATTAAGGCCTCCTTTTAATAGAGAACCGGAACAAAGCATTAGCACATAGTGAATACATGAACTCCTCAAACTAGGGTCATCACCGGGAGTGGTCCCGATTATTGTCACTTCGGGGTTGCCGGATCATAACACATAGTAGGTGACTATAGACTTGCAATATAGGATCAAGAACACACATATATTCATGAAAACATAATAGGTTCAGATCTGAAATCATGGCACTCGGGCCCTAGTGACAAGCATTGAGCATAGCAAAGTCATAGCAACATCAATCTCAGAACATAATGGATACTAGGGATCAAACCCTAACAAAACTAACTCGATTACATGATAAATCTCATCCAACCCATCACCGTCCAGCAAGCTTACGACGGAATTACTCACGCACGGCGGTGAGCATCATGAAATTGGTGATGGAGGATGGTTGATGATGACGACAGCGACGAATCCCCCTCTCCGGAGCCCCGAACGGACTCCAGATCAGCCCTCCCGAGAGGTTTTAGGGCTTGGCGGCGGCTCCGTATCGTAAAACGCGATGATTTCTTCTCTTTGATTTTTTTTCTCCCCGAAAGCCAATATATAGAGTTGGAGTTGGCGTCGGAGGGCATCCAGGGGGCCCATGAGGTAGGGGGCGCGCCCCCACCCTCATGGACAGGGTGTGGGCCCCCTGGTCTTCATCTTTGGCGAGGATTTTTATTGTTTTTTCGAAGGTGTTCCGTGGAGTTTCAGGACTTTCCGAGAATATTTGTTTTCTTCACATAAAACAACATCATGGCAATTCTGCTGAAAACAGTGCCAGTCCAGGTTAGTTCCATTCAAATCATACAAGTTATAGTCCAAAACAAGGGCAAAAGTGTTTGGAAAAGTAGATACGACGGAGACGTATCACGCCGCGCTGTGGTGAATTGTGCGCGAGTGCGTCCTCCACGCGGAAGAAGTGTGTCCTCTATGCGCCCTCAATTTACTAGCGTTCGGGGTGCTACCCCGAGTGGTTTCAACTTTGTTTACTTCACCGCCTATCAGATGGGCCTCTAGTTTACTTATTTTCACCCACTGCCACATGGGCCAGCACATGAAGATACAGAACACGAGCTGACTAGGCAGCATGTGGACTGGTTGACCGGTCAACTAAACAATATACGGAGCTATACGCTGACACAGTGAGCGTATAATTCTGAGGAAGAATATGAATCACAAGATGATGGTTACTACGACAACCCCAATATTGATGATGAGATAGAAGAAGAAGATTATCGTGGTGAGGAAGATGAAGAAGAGGAAGAGGAGTCTAGTCCGGAGCAAGCCATTCCGGGCGGGCGTGACCTCCGGAATATGCCTCTTGTCAACTGGACCAAGCCAGAGATCTGGGCTGAGAGACAGAGCCATCCGTATGTTAAGGCCACGGGTATGGGAGTGGATCCCCGTTTCAAGAATGAGTTTCAGCAAAGGATCTATCATGAGCTTCTTATGACCAAGTCAAAGAAGTTTTCTCCTCACAAGCAAGTCAACACTGAGAGTTTGCGCGACAATGATCATCTGTATCCTGGTGTGTACTCCGCTCTTGGATGACTGGGTCTGATTCCGTTTGTCACCTTCAACCACCCCTACAATGAAGATCTAGTGATGCAGTTCTTTGCCACTCTGTACTTCTCCAATGATTCTGCTCGCACCCTCACATGGATGTCCGGAACGCATCAGTGCTCAGCTCCAATGGCAAAGTTCTCCGAGATCATTCCCTACCCGTTCATGGATGAAGAGACTGTTTCTGATGAGTTTGGTATTGTTCGGGAATGTGGGCAGCGCACTAAGGATGAGATTGCCTTTTCTTACAAACAAGAGAAGTCGTTTGTCACTCGGTCAATCAAAGACCTCTTGCCCCTCTATGACACCATGCGCCATATCCTGCGGTATACCCTCACTCCAAAGGCCGGGGATTCCCATAACATTTGGAGCTCCATGCTTGATGTCTTTGTGTATCTTCATCAGAAGAAGAAAGTGGATGTTCTGGATTTCATGTACTACGAGCTGCGTCAGTGTGTACAAGAGAACAAGTCTTTGATCTATGCTCCATTCATACAGGCGTTGATTGAGACCTCTGTCCAGCAAAGTACATTGCCAGCTTCAAGACTACTGTTCCCAAGCGCAACTCCAACTGGACCCCAGCTGCTCCTGCTCCCTATGTGCCCATCAAGAAGGGGCGCAACCCTAGGCCTGAGGATCGTGCTACTTACACTCCAGGCATGTCCTCTACTGCACGGATCCCTCGTGGTAAGGCCAAGTCTGTTGGCTCTGAGGCCATCTTTGCCAAGGGAGAGAAGAAGTCGCTGTTCAAGACCTTGAGCAACATGTTCAAGATGTGTCAGTTGATTCAGCGTCGTCAGATCAAGGAAATAAACAAGGAGAAGCTTGTTCGGCGTGAGCAGAAGGCAGGAAGGGCTGCTGCTGGTGAGGAGGTCAGTCCAGGTTTAGAGGACGTCGACAGTGAGGCCACTGCTCGGTCTTTCCCAATGGCCGGGTGGCGTTTTGATGATGATGATGATGCCTCGAGTGCTCCTCCTCTTGTCTAGTGGGTCTCGTGTCGCCATTTGTCTCCTTTTTGTTGTCTTGATGACAAAGGGGGAGAAGTGGTGTGTGTGTTTGTGTGTTCGTGGGTGTGTGGTGCGTTCGTGGGTGTGTTGAGATCTCAAGCCTCGTGTTTCTCGTTGTTGGTTGGTTTTAGTTGGCTTGAGATACTCTTATTTACCTTCCGTCTGTGTGGTTGTGTGACTCTAGCTTTATTGTGAGACTCTAGGTTTATTATTGAACCTTGCCATTATCCTCTTATGCTTATTGGGTCTCACATTATTTGCTCACCACACTGTGTCATGAGATCTAGGCACCATTATAGGTTTATTTTGACGAATCTCATGACTTAAGAATAATGATCTTGGTCGAACCTCCTATGGGTGTACTAGATGCATTCTTGTTTTAGGGCACACATATAGGGGGAGCTATCATGATCATTATTTGTTCCATGGTTGTCTATCTGTTTATCCTCTTTGCCATGCTCTAACCACGTTGTCATCAATGCACCAAAAAGGGGGAGATTGAAAGTGCTAATGGCACTTTTGCTATATTTTGGTGAGATGACAATGTGGTTAGTTGAACTAATATCGGTTGCTAAAGTTTATCTCAGGTTATTGGTTCTAAGTGCCCGCGATGGAGATGTGCGACCCCCCATCTCAAAAAGGAAAAAGGCGTGGTGTTTCGACGCTTCGAAGGTTTAGTTTTGGTTTGCTTCGAGTCGTAGGAAAGACCGCACTATTAAGAGGGGTTTGTGTGGATAAATGTCGTGTGGGAATGCCATTGCCGATCCTTACTCTCTTACCCTTCCCACTCCGACCACCTAAAAAGAACCTAGTGTGTGTGTGTGCTATGGTACTCAGAAAGTTGCAACAGAAAGTTACTGGGTACCCAGTGCGCACGGGGTCTTTTGACCCCCGTGCGCACGGGGTACTGCGTAACTCCCTGGGTACCCCGTGCGCACGGGGTCTTTTGACCTCCGTGCGCACGGGGTCCTATGTAAACTCTCTGAGTACCCCGTGCGCACGGGGTCTTTTGACCCCTGTGCGCACGGGGTGGCATGATTGTCTCTGAGTACCCCGTGCGCACAGGGCTGACTTAGCCCGTGCGCACGGGGTCCAACGGGCAAATATCCCCACCAGTCCATGAACACTATATAAAGGCCCTTCTTCCACCTCCAACCTCTAACCCTAATGTCTTGTTGAGCTCCACCATTGCTACACCCCTTTTTGCTCAATACTCTCAATCCCTCCACCCAAACTTGTTGAAACTTTGGGGATTGGGAGAGCAAGACCCGATCTACATCTTGACCAAACCAAATCGCGTTCCCCGCAACATTTATTCCCCATTGAGTTGTTACTCTTGGAGCTTGGGCTCCTAGGCGGCTAGAGGTTCCTCCGGAAGCTTCCTTGCTTGTGGTGTGCTCCGGAGAAGTTTGTATAGGTGTGGTGGTCGCCTTCAAGACCAACCCCAAGTGTTTCGAGGCTCATCCGTTGGGGGTGACTCGAAGGAGAATACAGTGAGCCTTTCGTTGCGTTCCGCAAGCTTTGGCTCCGGCACCGCTCCAAACGGAGATTAGCTCTTCCCCAAGGAAGAGTGAACTTCGGGTTAAAATCCGCGTCCTCATCTCACTTGTGGTTAATCCTTTCCCGCGCCTTTCCTTGTTGTTGTATGCTTGTTGGCTTGCTTAGTAGTTTGTTGCCTAGCTTCATTATCTTGGAGCGTGCTTGTCATATAGGTTGCATTCACCTAGTTGCATATCTAGTGAACTCTTTTATCCGCTAAGCCTTAAAATCTACTAGAAAGATTAAAATTTGTAGTGTCCTATTCACCCCCCCCCTCTAGTCGACCGTGTCGATCCTTTCCACGTGTGTGAAAGATACATGGACAACACTCGATAAAAGTCGAGAAAAAACGTGTGTGTCTTATGCAAACATATCACACATGCATCTTCGACAACAGAAGCAAGGTGAGGAGATAGTGTGTGGTTGTTTGCAGCCGAGAGAGCAAGACCCCTAGCACGTGGCGAAGAGGGGTCTAACAAACAAGGGAGAGAGGTCAAGAGAGACGTATGGAGAAAATGCAGACATGGGGAGGAGAGAGTGTATGTTTGTCATAGAGAGATCCCCTGGAGATCGTGATGGGACTACATGGGTGGGAGATCGAGTGACAAGGTGTGTGCGCGATACAAGATACCCCGAGAGATATCGAGATAGACGTATGGATGGACGGAGACAATACATGTGTTCCTGATGGCTAGTGAGAGATAATCATACTTAGGGGGGGAGTGCTTGCACCTATCATGGAGTGAGGGATTATGGTACTTATTAGGGGGGTGCGTGTCACATAGAGAGAGAACAAGGGCGGAGAGTGTTGGAATGGTCTATATGTATAGCGCGAGCGAGACATGTGTATGTGTGAACCAGGGAGATATAAAGTTTGAGAGATTGAGGAGCCCCGGTAGGGCTGAGTGGTGTGTCAGATAGCTGAGAGGGGGAAAGAGATATTCCATCCGCTCGATAATGCAGTGCATGTAATTTTTTTAGAAGTCAAACTTTGGAAACTTTGATCAAGTTTACACAAATGTTATTTATATCTTCAATACCAAAGATACATCATACAAAACTACATCTCATGGTGAATCTAATGGTATATGTCTTCCATTCTAGATGTAATTGTTTTTATCCACGTACATGGTCAAGCTTTGTGATGTTTGACTTTTCAATAAATCAATATGCTATGGACCGAGGAGAGTGCCTAAGTCGAGAGGGATCAAGTGCGTGTGAAGGAGAATGAGTAAGTGTGCAAAAAGAGTATGTGTGTGAAAGAGAAAGTGGCAACAAACGATAAACTAGAGAGAGAGAGTGTGTGTGTGTTTTTTCGTTTCTTATGCGAACATATCACGCATGCATCTCCAAGATAGAAAAGCGAGGCGAGGAGTTACACGAAGATAGCTAGTGTGTGATTGTTTGCAACGGAGAGAGACACCCCTATAGCACATGTCCAATAGAGGTCTGGCCAACAAGGAACAAAGGTCGAGAGGGACACATGGAGAACATGGACGCATGGGGAGGGAGAGAGGGTGTGTTTGTGATGGAGAGACCCCCTCGAGATCATGAGGGGACTATATGGGTGGGAGATCGAGGGAGGTGCGTGCGCGATAGAAAGATGCCCCGAGAGAAACCGAGATAGACCATGCACATATGTTTGTGATGGAGACTAAGATTAGCTAGTCATATACATATAGGGGGACTCCGTGTGCCTACAATTGAGTGAGAGACCATCACACTTGGCTAGCTAGGCATGATCTTGTGTGTGTGTGTGTGCGTGTGAGATGGAGAGAGAACGAGGGATTTGTTGAAACTTGTTGAAACTTTGGGGATTGGGAGAGCAAGACCGGATCTACATCTTGACCAAACCAAATCGCGTTCCCCACAACATTTCTTCCCCATTGACTTGTTACTCTTGGAGCTTGGGCTCCTAGGCGGCTAGAGGTTCCTCCGGAAGCTTCGTTGCTTGTGGTGTGCTCCGGAGAAGTTTGTAAAGGTGAGGTGGACGCCTTCAAGACCAACCCCGAGTGTTTCGAGGCTCATCCGTTGGGGGTGACTCGAAGGAGAATACGGTGAGCCTTTGGTGGCATTCCGCAAGCTTTGGCTTCGGCACCGCCCTAAACGGAGATTAGCTCTTCCCCAAGGAAGAGTGAACTTCGGGTTAAAATCCGCGTCCTCGTCTCACTTGTGGTTAATCCTTTCCCGCACCTTTCATTGTTTTTGTATGCTTGTTGGCTTGCTAAGTTGTTTGTTGCCTAGCTTATTTATCTTGGAGCATGCTTGTCATATAGGTTGCATTCACCTAGTTGCATATGTAGTGAACTCTTTTATCCGCTAAGCCTTAAAATCTACTAGAAAGATTAAAATTTGTAGTCTCCTATTCATCCCCCCCCCTCTAGTCGACCGTATCGATCCTTTCAATTGGTATCAGAGCCTCATGCTCTAATATAAGGTTTTACAACCTTAGAGGATATGGTCGATCTAGGGAATGAGGGAGGTGGCCTACCCGTTGCGGGGGATGGTCAAAACCAACCCCCCGCCGCTACCGAGACACTTGGTGCTCCTGTCGTTGCTCCCGCCGCTCCTACTAACCCGGATGTCCCCTTGACCGTGGCCGATCGTATTTCAATGTTTGCGGACCTCAAAGTCTCTATGTTGAAAGAGGTTCGGGCCTCGGTCAAGGAGGAAATTGATGCTCGCTGAAAGCCATCAACGTCCGCATCAAACTCGTTTAATCCAAATGAGGTTCATGATGCGGATGACTCGAGGGAACCTCTTGCTTCTCCTGCTCGTACTCAAGTTCCCCAGTACAATGTCGTGGAACCCTTTTACTCTCCTAAACACTTGCAACATCCCCGCATTAATCCTGTTGGGCCTCCGCCCCCTTTGAAAGCTAATGCATTTGCTAAGTGGAAGCTAGATATGGAGTCTCACATGCGTAGTTCTTCAACTCAATTGTGGTGTATTGTGGTCAATGGATTCAACCCCAAGGACCCAATGAATCTCACTCCAAGGGAAGCAGTTGACGATCAACTCAATGCTACCACACACAACATGCTTCGCAATGCTGTGACTGAAGACTATAGTGATTCCATTGCTCTTCTCAAAACCACAAAGGAAATTTGGGATTGCCTTGAGGAGGCTCTTGAAGGAGATGAAGCAATTCGAAGATCTCGGTTGGCCTTGCTCAAAAAAGAAGTCAATCTCTTTGTGAGGAATGAGGGTGAGTCCGCAGAAGAGGTTTACCGAAGGTTGAAGTCCCTTGTGCTCAACTTGAGAACCTTTGGGTGCACTTGGGCAAATGATGATTTCATCAAGGACAAGGTCATAGATGCTATGGTTCTCACGGAACATACCATGGTCATGATGGTTCATCAACGTCCGTACTATCACAAGTTGACTTCGGCTCAAGTTGTTTCCACCTTCTCTACCCATGTTCTTTTGGAAACCAAGTCCAAGAAAACATTTGCAATAGCTCAAGCAACCAATGTTGGGGAACGTAGTAATTTCAAAAAATTTCCTACGCACACGCAAGATCATGGTGATGCATAGCAACGAGAGGGGAGAGTGTCGTCTACGTACCCTCGTAGACCGAAGCGGAAGCGTTGACACAACGTAGAGGAAGTAGTCGTACGTTCTCCTCGCGATCCAACCGATCACAGCACCGTTACTCCGGCACCTCCGAGTTCTTGGCACACGTTCAGCTCGATGACGATCCCCGGGCTCCGATCCAGCAAAGCGTCGGGGAAGAGTTCCGTCAGCACGACGGCGTGGTGACGATCTTGATGTGTTACCGGCGCAGGGCTTCGCCTAAGCACTGCAACGATATGACCGAGGTGGAATTTGGTGGAAGGGGGCACCGCACACGGCTAAGGAACGATCCGTAGATCAACTTGTGTGTCTTTGGGGTGCCCCCTGCCCCCGTATATAAAGGAGCAAGGGAGGGGGTGGCCGGCCTAGGGTTAGGCGTGCCAGGGTGTGGAGTCCTACTAGGTTTCCAAGTCCTAGTAGGAGTCCACCAAGAGGGGAGGAAGGGAGAAGGAATAGGAGGAGAAGGAAAGGTGGCCGGCCCCCTTTTCCCTAGTCCAATTCGGACTAGAGGGGAGGGGGGGCGCAGCAGCCTTTTTTTCCTCTTCCCACTAAAGCCCATCAAGGCCCATTACTTCTCCCGTAATCCCGTAACTCCCCGGTACTCCCGAAAATACCCGAATCACTCAGAACCCTTCCGATGTCCGAATATAGTCGTCCAATATATCGATCTTTACGTCTCGACCATTTCGAGACTCCTCGTCATGTCCCCGATCTCATCCGGGACTCCGAACTCCTTCGGTACATCAAAACTCATAAACTCATAATATAACTGTCATAGAAACCTTAAGCGTGCGGACCCTACGGGTTCGAGAACAATGTAGACATGACCGAGACACGTCTCCAGTCAATAACCAATAGCGGGACCTGGATGCCCATATTGGCTCCTACATATTCTACGAAGATCTTTATCGGTCAGACCGCATAACAACATACGTTTGTTCCCTTTGTCATCGGTATGTTACTTGCCCGAGATTCGATCGTCGGTATCCAATACCTAGTTCAATCTCGTTACCGGCAAGTCTCTTTACTCGTTCCGTAATACATCATCTCACAACTAACACATTAGTTGCAATGCTTGCAAGGCTTATGTGATGTGCATTACCGAGAGGGCCCAGAGATACCTCTCCGACAATCGGAGTGACAAATCCTAATATCGAAATAAGCCAACCCAACATGTACCTTCGGAGACACCTGTAGAGCACCTTTATAATCACCCAGTTACGTTGTGACGTTTGGTAGCACACAAAGTGTTCCTATGGTAAACGGGAGTCGCATATTCTCATAGTTAAAGGAACATGTATAAGTCATGGATAAAAGCAATAGCAACATACTAAACGATCGGGTGCTATGCTAATGGAATGGGTCATGTCAATCAGATCATTCAACTAATGATGTGATCTCGTTAATCAAATAACAACTCTTTGTTCATGGCTAGGAAACATAACCATCTTTGATCAATGAGCTAGTCAAGTAGAGGCATACTAGTGACACTCTGTTTGTCTATGTATTCACACATGTATTATGTTTCCAGTTAATACAATTCTAGCATGAATAATAAACATTTATCATGATATAAGGAAATAAATAATAACTTTATTATTGCCTCTAGGGCATATTTCCTTCAGTCTCCCACTTGCACTAGAGTCAATAATCTAGATCACATCACCATGTGATTAACATCAATAGTTCACATCATCATGTGATTAGCACCCATAGTTCACATCGATATGTGACCAACACCCAAAGGGTTTACTAGATTCAGTAATCTAGTTCACATCGCTATGTAATTAACACCCAAAGAGTACTACGGTGTGATCATGTTTTGCTTGTGAGAGAAATTTAGTCAACGGGTCTGCCACATTCAGATCCGTTATGTATTTTGCAATTTTCTATGTCTACAATGCTCTGCACGGAGCTACTTTAGCTAATTGCTCCCACTTTCAATATGTATCTAGATTGAGACTTAGAGTCATCTAGATTAGTGTCAAAACTTGCATCGACGTAACCTTTTACGACGAACCTTTTTGTCACCTCCATAATCGAGAAACATATCCTTATTCCACTAAGGATAATTTTGACCGCCGTCCAGTGATCTACTCCTAGATCACTATTGTACTCCCGTGCCAATCTCAGGGTAGGGTATACAATAGGTCTGGTACACAGCATGGCATACTTTATAGAACCTATGGCCAAAGCATAGGGAATGACTTTCATTCTCTTTCTATCTTCTACCGTGGTCGGGCTTTGAGTCTTACTCAATTTCACACTTTGTAACACAGGCAAGAACTCTTTCTTTGACTGTTCCATTTTGAACTACTTCAAAAATCTTTTCAAGGTATGTATTTATTGAAAAACTTATCAAGCGTCTTGATCTATCTCTTATAGATCTTGATGCTCAATATGTAAGCAGCTTCACCGAGGTCCTTCTTCGAAAAACTCCTTTCAAATACTCCTTTATGCTTTACAGAATAATTCTACATTATTTCCGATCAATAATATGTCATTTACATATACTTATCAGAAATGTTGTAGTGCTCCCACTCACTTTCTTGTAAATACAGGCTTCACCGCAAGTCTGTATAAAACTATATGCTTTGATCAACTTATCAAAGCGTATATTCCAACTCCGAGATGCTTGCACCAGTCCATAGATGGATCGCTGGAGCTTGCATATTTTGTTAACACCTTCAGGATCGACAAAACCTTCTAGTTGCATCGTATACAACTCTTCTTTAATAAATCCATTAAGGAATGTAGTTTTGTTTATCCATTTGCCGGATTTCATAAAATGCGACAATTGCTAACATGATTCGGACAGACTTAAGCATAGATACAAGTGAGAAACTCTCATCGTAGTCAACACCTTGAACTTGTCGAAAACCTTTTGCGACAATTCTAGCTTTGTAGATAGTAACACTACTATCAGTGTCCGTCTTCCTCTTCAAGATCCATTTATTTTCTTTGGCTTGCCGATCATTGGGCAAATCCATCAAAGTCCATACTTTGTTCTCATACATGGATCATATCTCAGATTTCATGGCCTCTAACCATTTTGCGGAATCTGGGCTCATCATCGCTTCCTCATAGTTCGCAAGTTCATCATGGTCTAGTAACATGACTTCCAGAACAGGATTACCGTACCACTCTGGTGCGGATCTCACTCTGGTTTACTTACGAGATTCGGTAGTAACTTGATTTTGAAGTTACATGATCATCATCATTAGCTTCCTTACTCATTGGTGTAGTAGTCACAAGAACAGATTTCTGTGATGAACTACTTTCCAATAAGGGAGAAGGTACAATTACCTTATCAAGTTTTTACTTTCCTCCCACTCACTTCTTTCGAGAGAATCTCCTTCTCTAGAAAGTTTCCGAACTTAGCAACAAAAGTCTTGCCTTCGGATCTGTGATAGAAGGTGTACCCAACAATTTCCTTTGGGTATCCTATGAAGACATATTTCTCCGATTTGGGTTTGAGCTTATCAGGATGAAAATTTTCCATATAAGCATCACAACCCCAAACTTTAAGAAACGACAACTTTGGTTTCTTGCTAAACCACAGTTCATATTGTGTCGTCTCAACGGACTTAGATGGTGCCCCTTTTAACGTGAATGCAGCTGTCTCTAATGCATGATCCCAAAACGATATTGGTAAATCGGTAAGAAACATCATAGATTGTACTATATCCAATAAAGTACGGTTATGACGTTCGGACACACCATTATGCTGTGGTGTTCCAGGTGGCATGAATTTGTGAAACTATTCCACACGGTTTTAACTGAAGGCCAAAACTCGTAACTCAAATATTTTACCTCTGCGATCATATCGTAGAAATTTTTTATTTTCTTGTTACGATGATTATCCACTTCACTCTAAAATTCTTTGAACTTTTCAAACGTTTCAGACTTATGTTTCATTAAGTAGATATACCCATATCTGCTTAAATCATCTGTGAAGTTCTGAAAATAATGATACTTGTCGCGAGCCTTAATATTCATCGGACCATATACATCAGTATGTATGATTTCCAACAAATCTGTTGCTTGCTCCATTGTTCCGGAGAACGTTGTTTTAGTCATCTTGCCCAAGAGGCATGGTTCGCAAGCATCAAGTGATTCATAATCAAGTGATTCCAAAATCCCATCAGCATGGAGTTTCTTCATGCGCTTTACACCAATATGACCTAAACGGCAGTGCCACAAATAGGTTGCACTATCATTATTAACTTCGCATCTTTTGGTTTCAATATTATGAATATGTGTATCACTACGATCGAGATCCAATGAACTATTTTCATTGGTGTGTATGACCATAGAAGGTTTTATTCATGTAAACAGAACAACAATTGTTCTCTAACTTAAATGAATAACTGTATTGCAATTAACATGATCAAATCATATTCATGCTCAACGCAAACACCAAATAACACTTATTTAGTTTCAACACTAATCCCGAAAGTATAGGGAGTGTGTGATGATGATCATATCAATCTTGGAACCACTTCCAACACACATCGTCAC